>CM074723.1:420168632-420768632 GCA_037306005.1 Rhinophrynus dorsalis
CCTCTGATTTAGGTAAGCAAACCAATAAAACGTGAGTTTTTCAGCGAACTGAACTGGTTGGGTTCTAATCTCAAAGCAACTATCATGTTATGGGTTTATTAGGGTTTTTTTTTTTTTTTTTTGTTTGTTTTTTTTGTCTGTTTTTTAACCCATTGAATTCCAGAGGGTTAACAGGCCTGACTAAACATGGCCACATTTTCCTTTTAATGAATTTGAGCCCTTTTCATTTTTTGGGCAATAATATCCCTTTAATGTATTTTATTGGGATAGTGATATTTTATTTTGGTGTGTGTAATATGTAAAGTCAAATTGCCTATAATTTTACTATTTTTTTTATTTTCACCTCTCCACTTTTCTTTTTTGTGTTCCTCACACCGAGCTACCTGGATCTGTTGGAAGTGTATTTTATGTCAAGGACTATAAATGCAGGGAGAGTGATACAGCTTTATAGCAATACAATGTGAGAAGTCCTCTGTATATGCCCTAAAGCTGCTTAAGAATGTCTCTCAAATGTCATCAGGGAGAAGAACAGAATTTAAGCAAAAATCTACCTCTACCGGAGACTGAGTTATACATATGAACATGTAGACCTCTGTTGGAAGACTCCATTCACCCAGGTGATGTCACCACTCTTGTGCATGATGATGAATCAGGATGGAGACTTCCACTAGACCACCAGGAAGTGTGTCTACTCCCTGCATCCCATCTATACAACTCTGGTGTTACTGCCCTTACAATGACACCCATGTTGGTATTCATACCACTAATTGAGTGACCACTGGCAGGAATACCCACATGTAGCGTATCTGCCATGCAATGCTTTGCACCACTGTCTGGTACTCAGAGTGTTAAAAATGATTATGCAGATGTTTTCACCCATTTTGCAACTGGAGGGGCAGATGTTAACGGGCAACCTTTTGATAACACATATACTACTAAATTTCAAGGATAAGCCCAAATTTCACTTTCACGTTGCTTCCAAGTTTTCTGTATGATTTAATACATTATCTGTGGAACCGTAACTGTTTTGCTGTTAAGACAAACACCATCAATGGGAGAGTTCATGACTCCAAAACTAAAATAGAAGTGGTATCTGGGGTCATGGGATCTTTTCATTTCCGTATTGGGATGGGTGGGAAAAACACTTACAGGAAGATGTGAAATGGACATCCTGACAGATTTCTGGTACTACTTTGGGCTGTGATGCCTCATAAGGCTCCTGAAACATTCTCCGCCCCCTATATGCGCATACATACGTGCGCGCACCCACATACACTTATTTGATAAAACCTATGACCAACAATACAAATTGTAGGGTTACACATTTATTTAGAAAATGCTTTACCAGGAAGATTACATTGAGATTTATCTTGTTTTCAGGTATGTCCTGTATTTCTTTTACAGTAAGAAATTATCTGTTTACACAATATAGATAAACGATAACAATATAAACACACACAATACCTACCGCTGATTGGAATCCATTACTGAACTGGCACTAGCAGGGCTCAGTGTCTTATGGTTTATTTAAAACTGATTACTATCAAAACTGCTTTTTTTTTTTTTTTTTTTTTTTTTCCATTTTTTTTTTTTTTTTTACCATCTGAGTACCAGAGGGGTACACAACGCATTGCAAAGCAATGCATTGCATACCCCTGTGGTACTCAAAGTGTTAATTAGCAGAAAGAAGGTTTTGTAGCCTCTGTTTAGGTTTTTTGTTTTGTTTTTTTGGCAAACCTTTTTATTAAACATTTTTTTCAGTCTAATTGACTATGTAATTATGTACTTCTGTCTTGTATTCTGTTACAGCACAATACGGTAATTGATGCCAAGTGTTCTGTCTTGGGGAGATTGATTGTGGACTGTGGTGTTATCCATTCATACTGAATACATGTATTCTCTGTAACCATGTAAATGAGCGGAGTGTGTGTTCACAGTGAGTTCAAACGGTTTTCTTGGAAGACAAAGGGGAAACCGCATGGGGAATAAATAAAAAAAACAATTCCCAAATGTTCTATGAGTTTTAACCGTGGCTTTTTACTCCTTAAGTGCTAGAGAGGTCTCAAAGGAATTGCGAATCAATGCGCTTGAGACCCCTCTGTCATTCAGGGGGAGTTAATAGACCATTTTAAATAGGGATTTTTATTTGGACCCCTGTGATGCATTTGGTTTGCCCACGAATTGCTCTAATTTTGAAATTCTTTACTCCCAACATTTCAAATGGCTAGGGTTGCCACCCAGCCGGTATTTTACCGGCAGGCCGGTAAAAAGTTGGCTTCTTTCCAATGTTAAGTCTATGGAAGGAATGCCTTGGTCGGTATTTTTTTTTTTTAAGAAAAGGTGGCAACCCTACAAATGGCCAAAGAGGGACACTTTTGTTTTAGGTGGTGTTGCTGGGGGTGTGGCTGGTGGGTGGGGCATTCCCAGTGAGTTTTAGGTTATTTCATGACCTACTGACACCTCTTTGTGTAACTGAATAAATGATTTAGCTCTATTCCAAAGTATTTTATTTACACAGACTCGTTTATAAAAACATATGCCGAAGTTTAACCAAACATCCCTGTGACTGTTATGGCTGTGGAGCAATGTGATACACTTCTATACACACCACACAGTCTGATCTCCAGGGGGTGGGGAAAAGACAGAAGATTTGGGTCTCAAAGAGGGACACTTGGGAGGTATGCATTCTACATATGTAATGTAGAGAGGACATTTGTAATAATGGGGAAATATGTTTTGTATAGTGTGTGCATGTGTATAGATGGTGTGGAAATTTAGTTGTGGAACAGCTGGAATTTCTGGACTCTTGACTTTTGATGGAGGGCAAGATTCTCATGTTGCCCTTTTCATCACAGCAACATACTTAATGCACCGTGGAGTTGCACACTATTTTCCATGCAACATTTTCATTGTGAACCCCATAGGGGTACCCCTCTGGCACTCAGATGGTTAATTTGAGATGGTTTTTGTTCTTTTTGTCTCCTGTGGTACAGGTGGTTTACTCCAGAATAACTCTAGTTTTTATAAATTTAGGCCTGTGTTCAAAAATGAAGTGCAGGAATTCTGGTGCAAACCAACTGGATCATAGCAGAGAAACAAAAATTTGTTTGCTACGAATGGGGCTTTGCATTGCACTGGAGACCTCTGGTTTCAGGGGTTAGAAGCTCCATTTAAATCAATGGGGATTTTGTATTTCTGTATTCCCCATAATTCCTCCTTTATTATTTGTGAGCCGTGCAAAACTGTAGTGCCATCTGTGTGCCGTTCCTGGAACAGTTGCTGGATTCCTTTCCAGGCTCCCCAAGCATTTCCTAATCCCAGGCCTGGCGCTGCGTGTGGTCACACAGTGCAGTCATTCCTGTGGTCTGTGGCTGACCACAAAGCACGGTGTGACTTTTATGCTGAAGGTGCATGTTGCGACATACCCGGCCCAGATCATCAGGTGCGCACACAATATTTATACCCAATTAACCCCTTGAATGGGCACTTTAGAAAAATGTTTACACACTTTACATTGTTATATTAGAATAGATCATGTCTCTGCTAGCCCTTTAACCCTTTAAGGACTGTGGGGTGCACTGGAAAACCAAGCTGATGTTTGTTTGTGTTTGTTTGTGTGTGTGTGTGTTTGTGTGTGTGTGTTTGTGTGTGTGTGTGTGTGTGTGTGTGTGTGTGTGTGTGTGTGTGTGTGTGTGTTTTTTTTTTTGGAGAGCCGGTATGTATGAGATCACGAAACTGCTCTGATCTCGGAGCAGTCCATGACTGTTCTGGCACATCAACGTGAGTTAAGGGGTTAAGAAACAGGGCTATTTTATGACTTAAAGGGCAGCCATCATCATATTGTTGCCCCATGGGCAAACCTTCTTCCCTGGGATCATACATGGCAATTTAAGCTGGGGCTTCATTGTGAGACCCAGCACACACACAGGGGAGCAAAATGGGTTTGTGAAAGGAAACCCTCTGTGCTGCACTGTTCTGGTTCAGTTACCGTACAATAAAATCCACTAGTTCTCCCATTTATAAAAACTCCCAATATTTGTTTTTGGTGTAAATTGACACTTTTGGGACTAAAAGTATAAGGTCAATTTTACATTGCATAGATGTTTCTAAATATTGTTTTTAAAGTCCTTTTACACTACGGAGGTACAACAGTCAGCAGCTGTCTATGCCCCTGTCCCTTCACTCTGCACTATGCCCCTGTCCCCTCACTCTGGAGTATGCCCCTGTCCCTTTAAATGTTAATGCTGTGGCTGCGTGTCTTTGCATTCTTACTGCTGGGATCCAAGTCCCTCTGTCCCCAGCAGTTCAAATGGAAGTCTGTCTGTCTCAGTGCCACCTTCACTTGCATATATTTATTCAAAGGGTAGCAGTATGTTAACTTTTAACCCTTTGACCACAGTGAAGTGTGTTGCATACACTCAGAGTTAAATGAGACTGCAGGGAACCAATGAGCCACTTCCTTGCATTAACTGCTAATAGTACTTCCAGTCTATTTAAAGGGCCACCGTTGTTTATAAATGGAGCCCAGATAATTACATTTCTTTGCATTGTGTTAGACTTATTTAGCATCCGAGGGGTTAAATTGTCATCTCGTGAAGAACTCTGGCTGAATAGCTTAAATGTTAACCATATGTTATGTCAATTTTATCATGATCCCCATTTCTTTTCTCTGCTCCCACATTACTTCAAAGAGACCACTACCATGAGTACACATGTACCAGTCTCTGTCACCACTCACCAGCATTAGTTACAAGACTGGGAATCCTAATCCTAGTGAGAGCACTAACACCCTTGGCTTTAAAAATGTTACACAGCTGGCTGTAGACCTGTCAGATTGTGTCTTGGACAGACCCTACTTGCACGAGCTGAGACACTGCCAGACTAGAGGGCTGGCATTCAAAAAAAAAAATAATAATAAAGTGAAGTCGTTTTGGGACAAACCAATTGCATAATGTGGGGGAAATGCAAATGCGCAAAAAAAAAAAAGTTCTGTGGTCCTTTAAAGGGATGGTAACATTTAATATATAGTAAAATTTATATTGTCTGGTTTAACCACCTGAGTACAAGAAGTGTACTCCCACTGCTGAGAGGTGTTTAATTAAAAAGTTATAGCAGTTCAAACGTGATTTTTTTTTTTTTTTTTTTTTTTTTTTAGGTGCAATATCACAATGGCCTTGAAATTATTATACAGTGGCACTTTTGCTACATCATCCTATGGAATGTTCTGGTCAATAGACCATAAAGTTCCATAGGATGGTGTAGCAACAGCGCCACTACAATTTCAGGCCACTGTGATATTAGACCGTACAAAAATCACATTTGAACGGCTATAACTTTTTACCCTTTGAGTGCCAGAGGGGTACGCAGTGCACTCAAAGGGTTAATTAAACATCTCTCTCAGCAGTGGGAGTACCCTTGTTGTACTCAGAAGGCTAAAACTTACAATATAAATTTACTGTACACCAAGTGTTACTATCCCTTTAAGTGCTAGCTGCCTGTGTGGCCGGTCCATAAGGGGTTAAACACAAGTTCCCAAGCACTGTATATTGTAGACTGTTTAAACTTGTGAGTGCCAAAGGGGTTTGCAGTGTGTTGCAGAACAATACATTTCACATCCCCTCAGTTGGTTAGATGTCCACCTGTTTGTGCAGGACACTGATGCACATAGCTCCTGATAAGTGTTGGACGTCACTCCGAACACCAGAGGTCTTTTTGGAGACACAGGGGCAAAAGACTGACAAGTGTGAAGCAATTCTGGAACAAAAAACTTCACATTAGGTACCAAATATTGCAGTTTGCTGTAATAGAAATGTTTAAACAGAACTACCACAGCTAAAAAACTTGAGCTCCAATAATTCCCCATCTGACTAGCTGCTCAGTAGCGCTAGTCACCAGAATTAACTTGTTAAATAGAATTATCCATTCTTCCCGGGCTGACAGGCAGGAAGGAGCACAGACCTCTTTCCATAGTGACGTCTGTGCGCCTGCGCTGTCCGTCCCTTTTGGAGCTCCTAGCAACGCCTCCTGGAGCAGGCAGGGACTGACAGCGTGGGCGTGCAGACGTCACTAGTGAAAGATGTAAGCGCTCCGTCCTGCCTATCAACCCGGGAGCAATGTATAATTCTCATTAACCAGGTAATAATTCTGGCGACCCTGAGCAGCTAGTCGCCAGATGGGGAATTATTGGAGATAAAGTTTTTTTAGCGGTGGTAGTTCTGCTTTAACCACTTGTCGGCTAGAGATCTCAAACTTATTGCTGTGCAATGTATTTGAAAACTCTCAAATCATGGGTTTCATACAAAGCGTGCAGTTTTCCCCAAAATGTCTCAACTTTTACACGTACACCACTGAGTTTATATTCTGGGGCACGTTCAGTAGTATTTATAATGCAAATCTGGTTTTGGGAACGGTTTGCTCAATGTGTTGAGCAGAAAACAAAAACAACCCATTAACCCTTTGAGTAACGTTGCGATTGCAGCGTGTTGGATACCTGGAACTCAAAGGGTTAAGACTAGAGGAAAGGTGCTTTTACTAAAAGGTAAGGGTTTTTTTACAGCAAGGTTGTGGAATTATTTCCCTCAGGATGCTATTTGCAGATTGGGTAGAAGCTTTCAAAAAAGTAGTGGATGTTTTATTATCTCAGAACAATATTGAGAATTATGAGTGTTGGTTTCACAGCTGATAAGATGTTGATCCAGGAAAATATCAAACTGCGTTTTGGAGTTCAGAAGGAATTTTTACCCCCTTGGGGCTTAACTGGAAATGTCTGCAGTAAGTTTCATTTTCCCCCTTCCTCTGGATCAATGAAGGTGATTTGTCAAAGAATGAACTTGGACGCATTTTTTTTTTCCCTCTTTCATCCTCCTCAACTGTCGCTAAACTAGAAAGTTTTCTGTGACCTGTTGTATATCAGCTGAAGGATTTATGTTGGATATTGACAGGTCTAATATAAAAAAACACAAAAAAACCACCTGACACACATTTTATTATCCCTGGGGTCAGGGCTGTTTCTAGGCAATATAACTTCAAGTGGGAAATTCTAAAATATGCCCCCCCACAACTGCCAATTTTGTATAATTGTGTGTGTGTGACCATGTGTGATGCGTTATGCACTTCATGTTTGAGTTATATAATACAGGCCATTGAGCATATATGCATCAACATTAGATCGATCAATAGATCTTTGCACTATTATATGAGACCAGCAGAGAATTACACAGTTAGGGAACAGAGTATCACACAAGATCAACAGTGCTTATATCAGCACATTAAACAATCTGAGCATTGCACCATTAGATGAAACCAACAGGATGTTGCAGCATTACATAACAGACAAAGGAAAGGAAAAATTGTAACTAATGTCAGACAGTGGAACAACACTGGTGTGTCAGACAGTGTATATGTGCTTCTGTGACTAAAGGTGGGTATTTGCATGAAGTTGGGGTTATCAGACAGTGTATGTGTGGTTCTTTGACTACCAGTTTAAAAGTGTAGCAGTGCTTGGTGTGATAGTGTCATGTGATCACCAGTGGGAACGGGAGGACTCTGGTTTCTTCCATACAGTGAGGCTGATGTATCGAGAAGAAAAGGAGTGTTTTTGGAGCAAACCATTAGCATTAAAAGGGTCAAATAAAAATACTAGTCTCCTTATTTCAACTAATGAGTTTAATCCCTTTACGACAACCTGATCCATGGGAGGGTGGCGGTTAAGGACCACGGCACGTTTATTTATTGATTTATTTGCAGTAATATATTCTGGGGTTGCTGAGTGGTGTGCACCTGCTCAGCGAACCCCAAAATCCTTTAAGTCATTAAGGGGTTAAACAGATAGTAACACTTAATATGTAAATATACTATATATTTGGGTTTATCCTCCTGAATAAAACAAGGGAACTCCCACTGCTGAGAGGTGGGCTATTCAAAAGTTATTACAGCTCAAACTGAACTTTTTAGGTGCAATATTGCGATGGCCTGAAATGTTAGTGGTGGCGCTTTTGCTACACCATCCTTTAGGCAGCTCTGGTCAGATGACCATGAAATTCCATTGGATGGTGTAACAGTGCAGCTGTAACATTGCAGGCCATTGTGATACTGCACCTAAAAAGTTAAAGTTTGAGCTGTAATATCATCTTGTCTGCACAGCTGAGCTGTCAATCCTGTTCTCCTCTAAGAAGCATTGCACTGTGCCATAAGGTAACCGGAAGTGACTGCACTATCCTGGCCATCAGTCTCCGAAGATTAAAGGGATAGTAATACTTCATTTTTACTATCACCCATGTTGTAGCCCTTAAAAATCTGACTTAAAAGAGACCAGGTGTTGTGAAACGAGAGAGATCCGCATTCAAAGTTCCCTCTCCTTCTCTCTCCCCTGACGTCAGCATTGTAGCTGACAGCAGGGGAATCCGGTCCGTGAGCAAGCGGCGGCTCTGCAACAGTGCTGAGATGGTGTTATAGAAACAGCAATCCTTCACTGAAATGGTCTTCTACGTGTGCTTGGTTTGTACTTTGTTTGCAAGCACACGTAGAAGATAATTTCAGTGAAGGATTTCTGTTTCTATAACACCATCTCAGCTCTGCTGCAGAGCCGCCGCCGGTACCGGGACCAGATTCCCCTGCTGTCAGCTATAACGCTGACTTCAGGGGAGAGAGAAGGAGAGGGAACTTTGAAAGTGGATATCTCTCAAACCGTAAAGGTTTGAGAGATGCCGCTGGTCTCGTTTCATTCAGATGTTTAAGGGCTACAACATGAGAGATAGTAAAAATGAAGAACTACTATCCCTTTAAGGATTACTTTAGAATCTGCCACTTCTGAGAGCTAACAGAAGTATTATGAAGCTAGTCGCCATATGCTTGATTATTGCAGGCGACTTTATACTAAGTGAAAGCTCCTCTTCAATCCTACAAGACTCCAAAGCATTGCTTTATAGGATTCAGAGGGTTTAAAATCCTATACAGATAAATGTATATTTGTCCCCATGGTGTATTTGGTGTGCCCCATAATGACTCCGATTTCCATGAGAGATTTTGTATTACACGCTGCTTCACAACTGAGTTGTCCCTACCACTGAATTAAAAACATCTCAAAGAGAATCAAACAATGGATCTCATTTTGTATAGTGCCAGCTCTGTAGTGCCATGACTCACCCACATGACACCACAGAACGTAAAGTCTGCAGTGCATGACTTGCATGATTCCAGATCCGCCAGTCTACAGTGTATGTCCCACATGATACCCCAGAGTTTACAGCAGCATTCAACCTACATGTCATCACAGAGCTTACAGTCTGAGGAACTGCCCACTGTGGGTTACTTAGTGTAAAGTACAAGCGCTCAATTCTTATGACGGACAACTACATTGCACACTCTGGGTCACATGTTGTGAAGTGTAGGCTCTCTGGTACCATGTGGTTCACAGACTCTAGTTTGTAAACTCTGTGGTTTCATGTAGGTGACCCTTTTGGAGATTACAAGCTCTATGGTTACATGTTGCCAAAGAGCTTACCCCCTGTTGAATGGCGTTCTGTACAAACTGAATTCTCCATTTCTGATTAATATTGAGAACAAAATTCAAGATGTCAATGAGCTTTTATCCTGTTAAAGTCGGGGAGGGATACATTGCAATGCTTTGCACACCACTCTGATCTATAAAGGTTGATTATTACCAGTAGTAGTTAAGTGTGCACTAGCAAACCATCTGCACTATAGGGGACAATAGACATTCCTAAAGTTGCATTTGATTTAAATGCGTCTTTTACTTGCTCTGAATGCTAGAGAGGTCTCGAGTGCATTGCGACAGAATGTTTTGAAGATCTCCTCTATCTTGCAAAAAGTTAAAAGTCCAATTTAATTTAGAGGGGATATGTATTTGTTCCCTGTGGTATGTAGTTGATTGGCATAGAATTACTTCAGCACTTCTAAGTTCATCAACTTCAGTAGGTTTTTCACTTTCAAGGCTCAACACCGAGAAAGTGTCAGGAAAACTTCTGTGGTTCATTAAACTTTTATCCCTGTAATGTCTTGTCAATGCTGTTCCACTCACCACAAGGTCTCAGAGAATTAATAGATCAATCTCTTGTCTCTTACAGAGGTGACATTAAAAGTACAAGTTAGTGATGTCACTACTCACCAGCCTCTGAGCGATGCCATCATTGAGATCTTCGCCAATCAGGTTTCTGCTGCGTCTGGGACTACTGGGGTTGATGGTACAGCGTTAATAAAGCTGCAGTATAAACTAGGAAGCCAGCTGATTGTCACAGCAACCAAACATGCCTATGTGCCAAATTCTGCACCCTGGAGGCCACTCCGATTACCTGGTAAGATTTACCTTAATTTTCTCGGTATTGCTACTAGGTGGGTTTTGTAGGTATGACTGCCCATATTACAAAGGCCTTGGGATATTTCACAGAGTAAAAGTTATGCATTTGACCTTGTAAATTGTATACAACTATGAGCTGTGAATGGGACAAAGGTCACATCCATTTATCATTGGTTAATCCTTCTTAGAAATTCATTGTGTCTAGTATGCAGGTGTTTGCTCTTTAAATGTCAACAGTAAGATGTCTAGGATGGAATTATAAAGGAAAATAGTTGTGCTGCATCTCCAAAAAAGACATGCTGAATTTATATACTAACCCTGTTTAGGGTGCCGCAAAAAGGGGTTTCTGGATAGGTGGCAGCCACAGCTTGGGGCCAGGTTACTGCCAGTGACCAGCCAATGTGTGGGCCACTGGCAGTAAGCTGGCCCCAGGGGTGTGACTGCCAACTATCCAGAAACCCCTTTTTTAAGGCACCTAAAACATGGTTAGCATATGAATTCAGTATGTCTTTTTGCATAAATGTATGAGTTGGCTGAGGAGGCCCCCTGTGCTGGCCCAAATGTTGTTTCAATAAATGTATTCTTGTTTCACCTGCAAAAAGGACCCTATGTGTGCGCCATCTCGCTACTTCAGGTTTATATATAAAATATATCATTTTTTGTGTAATATACATCCTGCTGTGAGTTGTTTTCAAAGATTCAAATTGTCAAGAAGTGATTGACAGCATGGTTACTTCCTCTAAGTTCAAACTGAGAACATTAATCAACAATTTCTATCATGTTCTATGGAGAACTGTTTGTCAGTGACTCACCTCTCCTAGAGAATTCATCCCAATAATTGCAATCTGACCTCTAGAGGGCACTATTAATGTAAAAAGTGTTTAAACTGTAATAACTGAAAATATGCATATCTCAGCAGTGGGAGTAGCCTTGTTTTACTCAGGAATAATCGTACAATTATATATAGTTTAAAACTCCTTTAACAGCTGTGTTGTTGCCCAGTGAATGTATCTCTAAACTGGTTGAGTGGTGCATTGCATCATTGTTGAGCTTTGTGATTAAAACCTCAATCTTTCTCTGCAGAAAAGCAGATGTGACATTTTGTAGCATCCCTGCTGTATGCATACAACCAAACAAAGTGAGGGTCAGGGAAATTCTGGCTGTATTTTAGCCATCTCTGAACTATAGTGTTTAACCCCTTCCCGACACAGGACGTACATGTACGTCCTGTGTGGCTGTCACTTAGTGACAGAGGACGTACATGTACGTCCCGGAAATCCGGCTCCCCGCGCGGCTGCGCGCCGTTCGGGGACTCCGGATTGTTTTAAAAAAAAAAAAATGTTAGACGGACGTTAAGTGACGGCCGCGTCTGCACGCGGCCGTCACTAAGGGGTTAAACATTTTATTTTTTTTTTTTAATTTGGAACCCTCAAAGGAGACATTTCTTTTGTTGAGAGATATAATATATATATATTATTAGAATTTTTTTTCTATAAAGCAGTTGTGTTAACTGCTTGATATCCAAAGCTGTGTCCAACACAAAACATTAGACAACAATTATTGCATTTATCATATGCTATTCTATCTGTTTTATAAGGCTATACCCCCTAAAGGTCCAGGGGAATAGTGTAGTATGTACATTTTAACACTGCTTAACCCTTTAAAGGCCAGAGAAGTGTGCAACACATTAAAAATGAATATGTTGTACACCCTGGTGCCATAATGGGGTCATTTAATACCTTAACTCAGTGGTTCTCAAGCTTTTTTTTGCTCAAGGCACCCCTAACACGCAGTCTGGCATTTTCAGGGCACCCCTATCATTTTATGGCATTTGTAAAGGGTATAATGAAGGCTACAAATAGATAAATATAGAGTTATCATTAGACCTCACAACTAAAATAAACACATTGTACAAGGTAATAGCTTTAAATATACAGCTGTAAGTCTACATTCACATTTTTTTCAAAGCCTTATAGATGAAATGGGGCACCCTAAATGGATGTTCATGAAACTCCAAAATGCTACGGCACCCTGGTTGAGAAACACTGCCTTAACTCCTTGGATGCGTGAGCTGTCTCTGAAACATTAGTAATGAATGAACTGGTGAGCTCTCCAGCAAGAGGTTTGGGACCTTATGGGATGAGCACTAGTAGATGAGTGCAGAAAGCTGCCAAAATCTTTACTTTTAAAAGGATAGTAATACTTAAGATGTAAAACAATATATACTGTAGGGTTTATCCCCCTGAGTAAAACAAGGGTACTCCCACTGCTGAGTGATATTTTATTAAAAAATTATAACCGCTCAAACTTGAATTTTTTTTAGGTGTAATATCACAGTGGCCAGAAAATTTACAGTGGCGCTGTTGCTACACCATTCTATGGAGATTTATGATCTACAGACCAGAGCAGTCCATAGGATGGTGTAGCAACAGTGCCACTAGATTTTCAGGCCACTGTGATATTGCACCTAAAAAATTCAAGTTTGAGCTGTTACAATTTTTTAATAAAATATCACTCAGCAGTGGGAGTACCCTTGTTTTACTCAGGGGGATAAACGCTACTATATATATATATATATATATATATATATATATATATATATATATATATATATATATATATATATATATTAATTTTTAATTTTTTTTTTTTTTTTACATTTTAACCCCTTTGCGTCCGGTGACATACCCGGACCGTCACGCTGGTCTGGCACGTAACCCCTTAGTGACAGACGACTTACCTGGTAAGTCCAGGAAGTCATTCGCTATAATGGAAAAAAAAAAAACCCTGTCATTAATTAAGGACCAGTGACGGTCCTGGTACGTCACATACTTTTTCTCACCGTGCTCCTGCAGGAGCAAGGTGAGTAATACTGGGGACTGAAGTTGATCTCTCCAAGACGGGAGCGTTCTCTTTCAGTCCCTCATTCGACATGCTGGCACACTTGATCAGTCAAGTGGGGTGGCTCGTCGAACTCTCCTATCTGGTCCTTAAAGGACCAGACATCCCGGGACCACTGGTCCTTAAGGGGTTAAGTAATACAATCTCTTTAAGATGAGGCAACCATCACTAAATGAGGGCCAGATATTTTATTTATTCACTAAAATGCCTATTTGTATTTGTACTTGAGAGTATATCTGTGTTTATCAGACTTTATTTATTTTAATGTACAAATTGTAGACTTGATTTGCGGTTTCTACATGCATACCCCCGCACTGAAACAGTTAACCCTTTTAAGTTGCAGGTTTCATCCAGCACTGAATAGATTAATAGACTGCTCAAAGTAGTTTTTTTTTTTTTTTTTTTTTTTTTTTTTTAAACAACCAAGGATGAAAAGGAATTAAATTGACATTTTACAGTTCCTTTTCAGTAGGAGCGGAATAAAGACATTAGGACAATAAGGAGTGCCTCTTTGAACACTGTAACCTAATAATATAATATCCTTTTCATTCTCGCTCAGTGCCAACACAAACGTTTCTTCTGCCAATGAAAAGTGCAAACCTTCAGCTTATAATCTTGTTTTTTGGAGTCTGTTAGTGTGTTTTTTTTCCTTTCTCACAGACCTCTAAAATAAAACTAGGAGAGTTCAATGAACCAACATGTATGCCAGTGTGGAAAATTTAGGAGTGGTATTGAGTATAAATAAATGGCGAAAAGTCTCAAAATGTGCTTCCGGCTGACTAAAAAGTGCCTGGTTCAGTAGTTTAGGTGCAGTTCAATATGCTAAAATGGAAGAATTCTGGAGCAAACCAACTGCACCATAGAGGTCCAATGGAATGTTCCAAAATTCCTACTGATTTATGTAGGTCCCTTAAAGGGATAGTAATGTTGCATAATAAAAGCAGCTCTAATTAATCATTATAGTATTTGGACTTTGGAGAGTATTATTTTAATTCTGTCAGAGTTGTAGTTCAATAGTAATTCAATGACAAAGTGTCCCCCTCCAACCCCTTTTACTGATGTAACACTGCTCAGCCAGAGCAGAAGGGAGGTGCCCAGGTAGATTGCAGAGAGGGACAATCTTCAATTAAAATAATGGAAGAAGCTGAAAAACTTGTTAAGGGGAGCAGGGCCTTCATTGTTCTCATAGGAAGAAGATTGTCCCCTGCTGTTATGTGTCTGGTCTATGGACTGCATTCCACATCTGAGAAGAGATTCTTACACTAGGTAAAAGGGGCGGGGAGGGGAAACTTTTCTTCTGAATATCTCTCAAACCATAAAGGTTTGAGAGATAAGACACATATCATTCTTCTTGTTTTTTTAATGCCTACAAAATAAAGATAAAACGAAGTATTACTATCCCTTTAACACCTTGAATAGAAGATCTCCAGCACATTGCTATGCGTGGCTATCTTTTTGTGCATTATCTGTATTATAGAAACATAAATTCACTCAATACATCTGGAGTAAACTGGTACATATCCCAAAAAATATGATAATCCTTGAGAAAGTGATTGGAAGTAACTCAAAACATACTTTTTGGTTGGGGGAGGCACCTTGACTGGTATTGATCTGTGTCTTTTGCAGCTGTATAGTGATAAGATTTTGAGAGAAGTGCTTCCCTGAGGTGTAATGAGATCTGGTTAGACTTGTATTGTGATAAAACTGGGCAGATTACAGATCCTTTGAGTTGTTCTTTCCTTACAATGCTCTCTCTTGAATGTCTATTTGTCTCCTAACATAAATCCTTGCGTTTTTAATGTATGACCATATGAGCCAGGTGTTTTGGAAATTATGATCGAACTTCAAAGCCAATTTTAGGACCTCCGGGTTTTTTCTTTTTTTTTTTTTTTTAATATTATTTATTTATTTTTAAGAATGGAATTTTCAAAAGCATTGTGTCACTTTTTTGAAGATTTGACCTCATTGGCACTATTTTGTAAATATGGTTTTTATATAGACATTTTAAGGTGTTTTAAGTAGTTTTTTAAGTAAAACTTGGCATTAATACCATAACATTTTTATTTATTTTATTTTGCTTTGGTGTGGAGTCTGGCCACACCCACTTTTCAGACCATTTTTTAAATTCTTTTATAACACTAACAAATGGAAAAAACTAATTTATTTTAAAAACAAAAATTCCATCAACACAATTTTAAGGTTTGTTTGTTTTTTTTTACTTGGGAAAAAAGAGCCCTATGAGTGTTTTGGTTTCATTTTCATTTATCAAATGTGCCATGGTATTCAACATAGCAATTATAGGTACTGCCATTAGTCTTCTGCATGGGTGGGCAACATGTGGCTCTCCAGTTGCTAGACTACAACTTCTATCATCCTCACCTGGCTGGGGTTGTTGGGAGTTGTAGTCCATCAGTTGAAGATCCCCTGGTTGTCCACCCCAGTCTTCTAGAATTCTAGGTAGTTTCTGTGGATTCCTGTACTAACCATTTGCCTGTTCTCTTCTTTACAGTGTTCTCCTCGCTAAGCCTCGGTTTACTGCCTGAGCATTCGGCCACACTAATGGTGTATGATGATATTGTGCAGATAGTCTCAGGATTTCAAGGTTTGTATGCGGCTTGATAACATATGTTTCCAGTCAATAATTCTGTTGTCACTCAGATGGATAAAGGAACAACTAATGCCTCCTATTAGTAAACGCTGTTACCTTAATTTGGGTAGAAAATCCTGATGGCCACTGTGGACTGTGTGGACTACTTCTCCAAAATTAATCTTTATTTGCTTCTGGATATTGTGTTCACTAAGACGGGCATGATTTTTGCAGGGCTTCTAAAATAAACTTCTTCCACTGAAGCGTTTTAGAGGCCTTCAGTTAAGAGGCATTTGGATTCTACTAATCCGCAAGAAAGAATTGTCTACCTACTTGGACATAATGGCCAGTACCAATTAACCCTAAGAGGTGATAAAGGGGTGATAAAGCGAAGATAACTTATCCAGTGATATTTCTCCAAGTCCTATGTTATTCTATGGAGTCTATGCACTAAGATTTCTCAAGTGGGAGGGAACTTATTGTATTGGATCCATAGAATAACATAGGAACTGGAGATGTGATATTACTGGAGAAGTTATCTCCACTTTCTTCCTGGTAGGAAGTGGATAGTGGGATAGGGAATGTTAAATAAAACTTACTATATGAAACAATTGTTTTAACCCCTTAATGCCCAATGACATGCCAGGACTTTAGCAGCCATCCCAGAATGCATCGGTTAAAAAAGAAAAAAAAAAAAAAAGTGAAGTGGTCCTCTAGGGCCGCCCACACCTGGACAGCGTGGTCCTTAAAGGGATAGTAATGCTTCATTTTAACTTTATTTTATTTTGTAGGCATTAAAAAAACATGAAGAATGATATAAGTCTTATCTCTGAAACCTTTATGGTTTAAGAGATATTCACAAACAAAGTACCCCCCCCCTCTTCAATCAGATCAGAAGGGAGATGCCCAGGTAGACTGCAGAGAGGGACAATCTTCAATTAAGATAATGGAAAAAGCTGAAAAACTTGTCAAGGGGGGAAGGGCTTTCATTGTTTTCATACAAAGAAAATTGTCTCCTTCTGTTATCTGTACTGTCATACAACCTGATCCACATCTGAGAAGAGATGGCTTACACTAGGAAAAAGGGTGGGGAGGGGAACTTTGCTTGTGAATATCTCATAAACCATAAAGGTTTGAGAGATAAGACTTATATCATTCTTCATGTTTTTTTAATGCCTACAAAATAAAATAAAGTTAAAACGAAGTATTACTATCCCTTTAAGGGGTAAACAAACACTTGTAAAAGTTCTTACAAACTGCAGCATCTTACCTCAGAGTTGGGTGCACTTACTTATCTGCTGTACAATTGAAGTGTCCTTTACCTAGCGTCTCTCACCTACGTATCGGCAAGTTGTTGTTCATAGGTTGTAATCTATACTTCTGGACAGTGCCTTTCACCCACTGTCCCCCTCATGTACTTGTGGAGAGTTAATTCCATGTCTCATCCGCACCACGTCATGAGCTTTGGCCCAGCATTGGTCACGTCACATTGGTGTGTTTGCATGACGATTGTCTTTCATCCGATAGTCCTGTATAGTAGGATTATATATTCATTGAGACCATACAGTATTTTCTTCTTTAGGTGAAAATTCATCTAATTCACTAACATATGTAATTTCTTCCATATTTATAGTGTATCATCTCTATCTTTGACCCAATCCCAATGAAGCTTGCAAGTGTGAATGTCCATTGCTTACATCCCACATCTTTTCTCCTCAAACTAATCAAAATAAAGTTCACAAATAATGATGTCCCATGGGTTCCATTACAAATGATTTAATGTCTATTCATATCATGTTTAACAATCCTTATCCAATATGTGTGCCCTATCTAAAAAGACAAAATAGTTCTGAATACTATACACCTCATAATAAATTATTCACACAACCTATGGGTAACATCTCTAAAAAAAAAAATTCTAGTTCTGCATTTAATCCAAATGGTTGGAGTGTATGTTTAATGCAGGTGGATCATTATAGCAATGTTTTGACCTTCTTTGTGCTTTTCTCAACATTACCTATATGGTGATATATTTAGATCAATCCTTTAAGGTAAGAGAAGTCTTAATGGTAAGCTATGCTGATTCATCACATTGGGCTTTATAATAAGAGACACTGAGTGAGTCAGAATGTTCCCATTTGATTCACTGGCAGTAAGCCTTCAAGTTCTGCATCAAGACCCATGAGTCTCTTTAACCCATTGGATGCTTCACAATGTACTGGAGACCTTTCTAGCATCCAGGGAGTTAAAGGAAGGAAAATTGCAAAGTTTCCAAAAACAACCTCTGTACCTTAAGTACATTTTGAATAATTTGCAGGAATGAGCCACCAGAATAACACACACACCTCATTTGCACCATTGCTTAAAGAGGCATAACAGCCAAGTATTGTAACATAACATGAAACAAGCAGAAAAATAGACTATTGAAAAGGCAAGCACAGTATTCTACTAGTACATAGGAGCAGCAGTTCATTATACAAATAATTTTCATTGGTTGAACTTCAGTGACTCAGCCAATGAGAAGCAGGCTGGTGGGGAAGGAGAAACGCAATTGTCTTCTTGTTATTGGAGCCTTTATTGTTAACCTGTTGCGTGTAAAAAGAGACCCCTAGACATTGGTCTGTTTATGTCTTAATTCAGAGGTGGCATTAGTTACTGGCTTAGGTGCAACATATTCTGTCATTGGGAGGTCATGTTTAAAAATGTAGCCTCCATACACATGGATACAGACACCAAAAAGGCTTGGCTTTGGCTACTTACACTGTCTTTCCAGCTGGGAGGTTAGTAGGCTAGGCACTTTCCTGTGCCAGGAACTTGGTGGGCATAATGTTCTCCTGTTCTGTGAGAAGCGCCAGCAGCTTTCCCCCAGGAAGTCTACATGAGGTGGTAATATATATTTCCAGGCAAAAGATCAGTGCACTCAACATAGGAGGACTTTGGGTTCTGTTATGCCACCCAGTGGATGACTCCTGGGTGTGGATTACATCAAGGAGGGAAATGTGTTTTCTTTGCAGCTCATTGCTTCAAAAAAGTGTGTTAAGCCTTTAAGTCTTTGAATGCCAGTGTGTTGCTACCCCTCTGGCACTCAAAGGGTTAAAGTGAGTCTTTCACGGTTCTAAAATGCTAATATATTAGAGCAGCAAAATAAGATATCAAGCTAGTACACAAACACAAGTTTGACATTTTGAGTACCAGAGGGGGCTCAGTGCACTGGGTTAAAAGGGAAGTGTCACTTGAATGCAGGGGTGGGAAAAATACAAACAACTTTAGAAGCAGGCAGATTTTTAGGAGCCAGTGATGAAGAGATGCATGAACACAGGTGCATATAAATATTCACACGCACGCACACACACTCATCTCTTCCCATAGAGTTCACTGTTGAGGTAAGAAAAGGCAGGATTACAGGTACAGTGTACCACTATACCTGCAGCAGAAGAGATAGGAAAGAGGGGGAATTTTATGCTTTATCCAGCCCCCCTTGGTGTAGTTTCTTTGCCTCGGGATTACTTATCTTTTGCTTTCTGTATAATTCCCTAAATATGAAGTTGTCTCTCATGTTCTATTAGAGCAGAGCTTTCCAAACTGTGTGTCACGACACGTTAATGTGTCAGCTGCAGTGTGTAGGTGTCGTGTGAACATAACGAGAATCCTCTGACTCTGTGTGAACTTGCATGCATTTTTACGCAGCAAAGGTGCAGATTAGTATGGTGCACTAGTATATTCCCCTTCTGTCGTATCTGTGTATGCACACCGCGGTCGAGGGATCATACAGGTACTGCGCATGCGCAGTATGCGTAATCGGGTTGAACCAGCTGATTCCACGTCACTTCTGGTGATTCGGCTGCACCTGAAGTGACGCGTTTGAGAAATTCCATGGGTCCTGGATAGAACACCTTCTCGTCTGCTACTCGATAGCCACTCAACGATGACAAACTTAAAGACACTGAAACGTATAAACTTAAAATGATGATGAAATGCGAGTGTCTTAGTTTTTGGATATTCAGTAGAATATTAGACAATGTTCATCCCATCAACCTCATAGATCTCATTAAAATGGTAAGAAGTAGTTATTGGCGTTTTTCAAATTTTTTAAATTCTTACACATATTTACATATTGTTACTCATAAATGACAACAATCTTGGAAATATATGTTATCTTACAAATACTATATTTTTAAAGATATAAGTGAAAGTTTTTCATGAAATATGTTGTGTCACCATACATTTCACTTTTACAATTTATGTATGTGTCCGTATATCTTATAAGGGGTTAGTCCTCCAGTTTGCTAGTAAACCTGAATTAATGTGTTGCGAAATGATGCGTCTAAAAAAGTGTGTCACCAACATGAAAAGTTTGGAAAGCTCTGTATTAGAGCAACACTAACACTTCCTTGTAGTAATAAACTATACAAAAGCAACTATACAAAAGCAAAAGCCGTGATCTGCACGGCGATACACGTAGGGCCGCATTGAAGGGGTTAACTGGGGTGCGAATTCGTATACTTTAGACTAGTGACTAAAATCAAGAATTGATCGCTTAGACAGTGACAAAACATGAAATAATACTGATTAGATAGTCATTTGTAATAGCGTAGCTTCTTCTCCATCTATCCACTTTCTAGTAACGATCTAGGGCTGATCCGGTTTAATGTAGTGCTCTGGACTTTTGAGAGCTCTAGCACTAGTAGTTTTTTAATTTCTTTATTGGGATATAAACAAATTGGAAGGGTAAACATAGCTCCTTCAGGAAATTACTATTGATATCTACTCCGATAATTTAAACATCATTTTAGGAGATACACTAATGATAATGTGGATGGGTAGTTAGAAGAGTTTACTTTAATAAGCACTCATAAGAATTGTTTCATTGATCTACGGTGGTAGGAAGAGTAAGCGTTAGTATCACGCTAAAGGTACGCGTTCGTACCACCCCTTATGTGCTGTTTTTAGTTAACCAGCAGAGTCAGCACTCTATCATACCACAGGGTTAGCGGCTGATTGGCTGTGTCATCTAGCTGGTGGGTTTTATAACATGCTGTTGTACACTAATCCAGCGATTCACACTTTGAGTTTTTAAAGTGTATTATAATAAAAGTTAAGTACTAATTTCACGATCGGTATTCTACATTTGGGTTCGAATTTGAGACTGAACTGGTCTACTTTTGTGCTCAGTGAGTGGTGATAGATTATAAATCGCTACCGTTCTGAGACACATTTGCTTTTGTATAGTTGTACATGTATTCTTACATAGACCTGCAGTCCCAGATACTAATTAAATACCACATTAAGAATTTCATTGTAGTAATAAAGCATTACATACCTCTGGATATCAAGTATATGGAGGAAAACATAGTTGTTTTCTGTGCAGTGTGTTGGATACTGCTCTGACACTCAACGGGTTAATGGGAGGAGTTTGGAGTCCTGTAACAGAGCATCATGTCTGCCTTCACTGAACATGGCATCCAGTACAGATTACATATTATTTTTTGGAGAGCCAATGCACACAGAACCGAATCATAATGGCCCCTAGGTTTTTGTTCCTAGATTAACCCTTTAAGAACCAGATGGTTGAGCAATGCATGTGACCGTCACTTAAAGGGATCGTAATGTTTCATAATAAAAGCAGCTGTAATTAATCATCATAGTAGTTGGACTTTGGAGAGTCATTTCAATTCTGTCAGAGTTATAGTTCAAGAGTAATTCAATGACAAAGTATCCCCCTCCCGCCCCTTTTACTGATGTAACACTGTTCAGCCAGATCAGAAGGGAGGTGCCCAGGTAGACTGCAGAGAGAGACTATCTTCAATTAAGATAAGGGGAAAAACCTGAAAAACTTGTCAAGGGGGAAGGGCTTTCATTGTTCTCATTGGAAGAAGATTGTCCCCTGCTGTTATCTGTGTGGTCTATGGACTGGATTCTACATCTGAGAAGAGATGGCTTACACTAGGTAAAAGGGGCGGGAGGGGAAACTTTGCTTGTGAATATCTCTTAAACCATAAAGGTTTGGGAGATGAGACTTATATCGTTCTTCATGTTTTTTTTATGCCTACAAAATAAAATAAAGATAAAACAAAGTATTACTATCCCTTTAAGGATCATGGACCTTTATTTATTTATTTTGCCGCATCCACTTCCGTGCTCCCCGAATGGCATGCAGCCGCGCAGGGAGCCCATGGACATCCACTGAGGGTGCCCCTTCTTTACTGTAAAAATGTGAATGTTGAGTTTCAAATACATATTTATGGAAATTAGCATGTACAGTATATGTGTTTTGTTTTGGTTGTAAGACCTAAAAACATGTATTTTGTATGCATTTGTACCCTGCTACTTGACAAATAATTTATTAAATGTTTGTTGTGCCCCAAAAATTCCAGACTGTGTTAGCAGTGCCTTGAGCAAAATAAATAAATACATTAAATAATTGAGCAGCACTGATCTAATCTGCCTCCATATACGTGCACAGCCAGAAATAAACCCAGATTACATCAATTATTTTTTTCCATTACTAGTTTTTACTGTTTTTGTACTGTATAAATCAACATTTATCTGTGCTAAATATCCTATTAAAGGGACAGTAATGTTTCAAAATAAAAGCAGCTCCAATTAATCTTCATAGTATTTGTGCCATGGAGAGTGTTATTTCAATACTGTCAGAGCTTGTAGTTCAAGAATAATTGAATGATAAAGTATCCTCCTTCCTCCCCTTTTACCTAGTGTAAGCCACCCCCCTCAGGTGTGAAATCTGGTCTTGGAACCAGACAGCTCACAACAAGGGACAATCTTCTTACTGTGAGAACAATGAAAACCCTGCCCCCTCCCCCTTAACATGTTTTTCCCTTATGCTAATTGAAGATTGTCCCTCTCTGCAAGCCATCTGGACACCACCTTTCTGTTCTTTGGTGAGCAGTGTTACATCAGTAAAAGGGGCAGGAGGGGGGGGATACTTTATCATTCAATTACTCGTGATCTACAACTATGACAGAATTGAAATAATACTCTCCAAAGTACAAATACTATAAAGATTAAATAAGTTGGCACTAATGCTTCAAACATATTCAGTGTTATTATATATGCCCAATACAGGGTGCACTATTCACTAGTATACTGGAGGAGCACAGGTTTATGGAATGTTTGACTTTGTTTTGGGGACTGGAGAACCCTTTTTTTCCGTGATGCACACTTCAGTTACCCTAAATTTGTCTAATGGAAATTTCAATATAAATATAAAAAAAATCATAAGGACATACACACACACACTCTGTAGTTTATTAAATATAATAACCAAAAGAAGAGCACTCCACAGGATTTGCAAAAAAATGTAACATTTGAGTCAACGTTTCGGCCCCAAATAGGCCTTCCTCAAGACTTATACAAGCATATAACATCAAAGATCTTAAATACCCTACATCAGCATTACGACATGCAGCATGCACGAGGACATTGACGTATGACCCTAGGGTAAAGGTCATCTGCATATATAAATCCCTAACATCTGATATGATACCTAATAATGACTTTCACAAATCCCTGGTCATCACATTGTATATAGATGACTATTTGGATGGTGCCCCATGAAAGGGATGATAGACTGGCTTAAATGATTGTCCGTGTCAACCTACCATTCTGCCTTCTTAGGGTAGAATATGATGTTCAATTGTCTACTTAGGATTTCTTTAATAGTTTTTTGTTTTTCAGTATTTAGATCCGCTTAATCATAGCACGTTGAAGGCATTTGTTTCTAATATTAGTTATATTTAATCACATGTCCTGTGGATAACAGAAACCAGCGTTGCTAATGGGCCCCTGACCGTCCATCACCTATTCCATTTCCCTCATATCCCGTTTGTTCTTGTTCTAAATATTTCAAATTTAGTGACTGTGTTGCCGACAAATAATACATGTCCCGGCACTTTTAGTTTCCTTCTTTCAGAGCCTTCATGTCTATCTTGATATCTTTTATGAAGCTCCATTTATTCACTCTATTACGGTAATGGGCATGCTACATGATATTTCGCACAATAATATGATCTATGAGCTAACTCATCAGCCGAGTGTTAGATTGTGATAGACTTCTCTCCTTAAATTGGTCTCTGTGGTTGTCTGACTGTTCAGCCCACATAGAGCCAGGGGTAAGGTCTACAATCATATAAATAAGAGTACTTCAGTGCTTCATAAGATCTTGAAGTTTTTGATTTGTTGCGTACCAGGTAATGGGACTCTGTTTTGTCTGCTATAAGGCAGCAAACGTAGAGCTAGGATTACACATCACCTGTTCCTATACTCACTGCTTTTGACACGATCTGCTACGTATAGCACCTGTGGCTCTACTCCAAGGGAGTTTGGTACGTTGTGTCTTTCTTGCACTGAAATTGTGTGACTTTATTCTTGTCGACTACAGCGTTCTATTATCCTATTATTTTATTTATTTATTTATTTTTCATCTCTTCTTGGCCCGATTGTGTGCCGGACGGACATATGCTTTTATTGCTATGGAAGTCTGACACACGGGGGGTTAGGAGACAGGAACGGTGAGGTTAGAGGGATGGTTGGGGACACATTTTGGGAGCCAGAGTTAGGGATCCTGTTTATCCTGAAGGACATGCGATACAATGTACCTTTTGACTTTTGATCTTATTAGTGTACCGCTGATACCACACACATCTCATTGAGATGAAGGTGGTGGAGATGTGCGCTATGCTGAGGGTTAATTTAGTTTATTTTTCGTTTTTTCTGGTTTCTTTGTTTTTATTTTTTCATAACTTAGGTTTGGATATGCTACTTCGGCTCAGAGGACAGTTTGTACATTTCTATAAGACTTTATCAGAGATGTTAGGGATTTATATATGCAGATGACCTTTAACCTAGGGTCATAGGTCAATGTCCTCGTGCACTTTGCACATCATAACGCTGAGGTAGGGTATTTAAGATCTTGGGGCCGAAACGTCGACTCAATAAATGCTACATTTTTTTGCAAATCCTGTGGAGTGCTCTTCTCTTGGTTAGTATATTTAATAACATACAATATACATAAATTCTTTAAGTAGCACCCAGGTCTGTTTTTTGTTTGATTACAATTAAAGAGTGCCCTGCTCCACACACCTGTTTATATTTATCTATATATATCTATGCACTTAGGTGAGTTAGCGCTGAAAGCTGTTCTTTTTGAAAGATTAATTGGAGCTGCTTTTATTTTGAAACATCACTATCCCTATAAGTAATGGTGGAGCCATATGTGGATTTATTCACCCTTTGAGTGCCAGAGGGGTGCGCAATGCTTTGCAGAGCAATGCGTTGCATACCCCTCTGGCGCTCAAAGGGTTAAAGCTCACACAGCTCATCCTTTGCCTCTGCCTTCCACTCCTGGTCTGTACACCTTTTTAAATGACGTTACTGGAAGTTCAACTCTGAACAAAAATTGCCTGTTCTGCTTCTTAACCCAGACATGCCTGTAACGTGTCACACACACCTGTCAGTGAAAAACAGAATATCTGAATTAATGCCAGTCCACGCACATTAATACAGATGGCTTTTTATTACACACGCACACATCTATTTTTTAAGATAGGTAGACAGCAAGAAACATGTCACAATAAACCCTTAATAATTCATCATCCGATTTACTCATGGAATTTGTTTCTTCGCCCCTTGGATGCTAGAGAAGTCTCCAATGGTTTGTAGATCTCTGTATAATCTACGTGGTTATTTAGATCAGGAGCAAGTATTACTTTCAGCCATTTATCATATTTGCTTAAACCAGTGGTTCTTTGTCTTTTGCTCAAGGCATCCCTAACGTGCAGTCTGTCATTTTCAGAACACTTCTTACATTAATAATAGTAATATAGTATAGTTATATATCAATGAATTGATGAGGTGTAAAATACATAAATTGGTATTTGTATGTGACAAAAGTCAGAATGATATAATCAAGCATATTGTGCATAATAATTTACATAAATATACGATACTCCACTAACATTCTGTGTTGTCCAAAGTGGAACACAGGAACCGTGGGGATAAAGTTTCCTCTTCGTGGAGGGCAGGGCACTTCAAAAAGGTGATTCCCCTCTTCTCCTCATTTCTAGTTTCAAGTGACCTGTATCATGAAAGGGCGTTAGGGCATTGTAATCTTAGACTTTTTTTTTTTTTTTTTATTCTTAGTGATATATGGGTATAATCCCCATTTGCAGATCTCCCATTCACTTACTTACTTGGTCATGGACTGTCAGGTTAACAGGTGTATTTTAGGACCTTTGTCTGGGGAAGTTGATTTTTTTTCTCTAAGTGTCTACCTCACTGTTGAGCTTCTCTTCTTCATGTTACACAATGTGAATCTGAAGACTAAAGCTGGGTGAGTTAAACTCTTGACTGCCATGGTAGTATTCTTATGTCCCTTTTATTCTGGCACCCACTCTTATGTGGTGTTTTGCCTGTTCCTTATTATCTTTCTACCTATTTTTGGGCTTTTTTTCTTTTCTCGTGAGAGAAGAGTTTTTCTACAGTTTTGCTTGATTCTTATTCTGTTTTTATCTTTATATTTCTTTCCTTTATGTACTTTTTAAAAGTTGACACAGGCCCTTTAAGAATTGTGCGCTCATGCAGTGTCTAGTTTTGTTTCACACAATTTTACACAAGGACGCATCTCTGCCCCTGATTGCTTCCCAGAGGTCAGAGTAGGCTCATAGTGAATTGGATGACATTTCTGATGGTCGTCCTGGGGGCTCTATTCAGAGCTTAAAAGATTACTGTTTTTGAATGGCTAGAGAACCAGTTTGCTTAGCATAAGTCTTGAAAATTACACCCCCCAGACTCCCCAGTTTCCCAGGCTTTCATGGGTGGATTGGGATGGACCTTTGACAGCCATCTTGCTTTTCCTATTACAAGAGGCTGGTCTCTACCTGTATTTACCCCTTGCAGTCAGAGAAGTACTTTTTCATTTCTATAAGTACTTTTTATCTTTCTTTCCTGCTACTTTGGGCTATTTTTTCCTACTTTAGGGGGGTTCCTCTGGATATGTCATCCTATAAGGAACAAATGAGCAAATACAAAGCTAAAGATTCTGGGGTCCCCTTAACCCCTTTAACCCATTGCCCTTCATGCCAGACTGGACTTCCTGGAGAGTGCTCTGGTACCTTATGTCCTTCTTGTACTGTGGACCCCAGTCCAACTCTGGTGCCCTCCATTGCAGAACAGAAACCAGTTTGTGTTAAGACTCTGATTTCTTCAGGGGGTCTTTCACTTTTGGTCTTGGCCCCCCCCCCAGGCCCCCTGTAAGCCACCCAAGTCCTGTTAAGGGGGCATTCGCCCCTGTCTCTTTTTAGACACATGAGAGGGTATTTCTTACAGAGGGTAAGATCCGGACTTTGCCTCTTCGGCCATGTCATGCAATTTCCAGGCCATCAATGCCACTTTGGGAGTACATGAAAGCTCTAGGCTGTCTAGTATCAGCCTTAGAAACCGTCCCTTTTACGCAGTTTCACATGAGGCAATTGCAGTTGGACGTTCTCGGGAATGGTCCAGACAACATTCTCACTTGTCTCATCTCCTGTCTCTGTCTGCAAGGAAGACCTCTGCTGGTGGCTTCTGCACTCCCATTTGATGTTGGAAAGTACATTTGTCATTCTCGATTGGGTAATGATCACCCCTGATGTCAGCCTGATGGGTAGCCCTGGGTACCATGACAGGCCCAGGGTTTTTGGACCAAAGAGGAGATTTGTTTTCCAATCGGTGTTGTAGAGTTGAGGGTGATTCGACTAACACTACATCACTGGTCACATACTCTATCCCAATCCCCAGTGAGGACCCAGTCAGACAGAGCAACAGTAGTTGCTTACGTCAACCATCAAGGAGAACCAGTAGCTTTTCAGCTGGGACGGAACTTTGGGAGATCCTCCACTGGGCCGAGTCTCATATGTTCGCATCCCAGACATAGAGAACATAGTCACAGACTTTCTAAGTCGCCAACATCTGGATCCTGGAAATTGGGAATTCTGTTGGTTCCAGTTCTTGTTCAGTTGTTGTATGTGTTTTAGGTGTCCATTGACACCCAAGGTTCATGTTGTACTACTTAGTCCTGTGGAATACTGATCTGCAGTAGAGATTTTTTCTCTTTCTCTCCCAAGAATCTTGGTGGATATCCTTGGTATATCCCCCTGGTTTCTATGTTCCACATTGGACAAGAGAGAAAAGAGGATTTTTGTTCTTGCCATTAAATGATTTTCTCTTAGTCCATGTGGAACACAGGACTCCCACCCTGGGACAAAAAACTTGTTGTGTAAGTCCCTGGGCAGAGTGGTCCTCTTGGGATCTCTGTTCAGGGGATTGCATTCTTTGCTCTTCTTTTTCTTTCTTTTCACTTTGCTATACATTGAAACTGGAAGTAGGATGGGAGGAAGAGGAGAGTCTGCACCTCAGAGACCTGATCTTTTTTTGAAGTGCCTTCCCCTCCAGAAGGAGAGAACTTTACCCCTGTGGTTCCTGTGTTCCACAGGTTTTAACAGTAAGTACATTAAAATCCTCTTTATGACAAAGTCTTCATAGAAAATCAGACTTGCCACGCTGGTGTCTGTGGGTCCCTGGTTGAGAAATACTGACTTAACCCTTTGTGAACCAGAATTAATGTTTTTTTTGTTTGTTTGTTTTTTGTGTTTGCAAGAGAGGCAATCATAGGAGGAGAATAATGAAGGCTTTGCCTCCCCAAAGGCAAATCTGATATTTAGGGGGACCTTCCAATGTAATATTTTTGCCATCCTCAAAGTCACTTTGCTCTTATGGAGCCATACATTGGACCTCTTAAATTTATTGCAGTTTATTATTTAGGCCAAACAATTTAAAGTGGATATGCCCCAATGGTAAGCTCCATCTTGAAAGGATTTGGTTGATTATTCCACCTAATCATTTTTTTTCTACCCCTGTAGTGGAAAAGGAGGAGACAGGTGATTTTTCTGGACATATGAGTAATTCTGACAGGTCCGAAAATAAAGATCCAACTACTAAGCCACAAATCTATAACACTATTGATCTAATTGGAAAAAAAAGCTCAATGTATTGGCAGTTTGAATAGATACTTTTAATGAGACTTAAATGTTTGTAAATAACAGGCACAATTTAAGTCCAGAATGGGAAGAATCCCATGAACCCAGGCTTCTAAATGTTGCTTCCTGGCTCCAAAATTGGGTTCTTTTATATACTTTTATATACTTTACATACATTTCTCAAAATATTCAAGGGGTCATTTTCCACTGTGTATTCAAATAATAGAGCATCACTAGTGGTCCATAGTACTTTGTAGCAGGACACCATCAGAAAATCTTGTAGTGTAGACTTATTTATAATTTATCGCCCATATCTAAGTACTAAATATGTACAAGCTATGTTAGCATGTTGGGAAGCCCATAACCTAGTTCTCTGTTAATAATCCTATAGAATATTCTGAAATTTAATTTTAAAACTAGGAACATAAAATGGGACAGCAGGATTCAGGGATGGAGGCAAAAACCTAGACTCATCCTGTAAAACAGGGACAGTTGGCAGTTATAGCATAAACGCTCTCCAGAACATACTGGAAAACCAGAGAAATCTCAATGTATTCTTCTTGGTAAAACATTTTCTAAATTTAAAACTAAATATGCATGTACCTCTTCACTGGCTCCTAAACTTGGACTTGGCTCCTATGGTTCTCAGGTTTTTAACTCGCTCGTGCATTAGCTTTCATGTTGTGATGACTGTTCTCAGACTAGAAATGCAGAATAATTTCTTCAGTCATTGTTTCTTTTTTGTGGATTTTTCTAGGATTTGCTAACTTTGTTTGTGCTAACGAAGGGCTCATTCATACAGGAGATAAAAAGCAGCAATACCTTCAATACTTGGATATTGTCCATATCTTATGGACTGCACCCCCATAAGCCCATTACTATTACTTGTTTGGATGGTGGCCAGACAGTGATTGTATCTTTACCAATACAATGATAGTAAAGACTTCTCTAGCATTGAAAGGGTTGTATTGCTGTACAGTAGAAGTCCCAAAGTCCCACGCTCTGCAAGTTTCCTTATGGCTCCTAAATGTTGGGCAGTATTTAAAAGCACCTATGCATGTTTACACCTTCACTGGCTCTTCAAACAACTATATTCTTGCCAGCATTTCCAAAAAAATATCATTGACACTTTTCTCCTGGCCAGTCACATGACCAGGTCACTAGTGAAGAAAGAGAGAATCCGTCGCACTCAAAACTGCATCATGTAAATTCACTTTCTTTATTCACAAGTTTGCAGAACACTGGAAGGACCGTCTCACGCGTTTCGCACAAATGTGCATAATCATAGACTGCAGTCTATGATTAAGCACATACATGCAAAACGCGTGAGACAGTCCATCCAGTGTTCTGCAAACTTGTGAATACCAGTAGGTATTTTTAAATACTGCCCAAAATTTAGGAGCCATAAGGAAACTTGCAGAGCGTGGGACTTTGGGACTTCTGATTATTTCTTCTCCATGTCAGTTGAAGATATCTGCTTATTTTTATCCACCTAGCACCCTGTCTTCAAGTTACAATAATGTTGGTGAGTTCTACTTTTGATTGTGTCTGAGAGTGGTGCCGCTGCTTGCTCTCTCTCTCGCATCAAGTCACTAGTGATCCATAGTACCCTGTAGAGCAACATTGTCATAAAACCTCTTAAGACCTGAACTTCTACAGCAGGACAGACATGACCTCTATCTGAATATTGTATGAAATGCTATAAATAAGCAGCATGTGGGGAAGCTCATAAACTATTGTCATTTTAATCACAATCACATTAAACATAAATTTGAAATGCAAATTTAAAACCAGGGACAGCAGTATCCAGGGATTGGGGGGTACATTTTGTTAACGCTTTGAGTGCCAGAGGGGTGTCCAGTGCATTGCCCTCTGGCACTCAGAGGGTTAACGTTGGAAGAAATGTTCCTACCTGGCATCTAAAAATTCTGTCTGCCTCCAAAGTCTTTCATGTGTTCTTACCGCCCCTGCATTGCAGGTGATTAATGTTAGCACTTGTTTTATCTAACAGATTCCTAATGAAATCTGTGGGTTGATTTGGAGATAAAAGCAATGATAAAGTTATCACCTGCAGTGGAATCCAGCCAATGGTTAGCCAAACTAAGAACCACTTATTTCTATACATATTGGGCCATAAGTAAGAAGAAAGAAAATAAATTCTGGGGCAAACCAGCTGTACTATAGAGGAAAATTCCTATTTATTTTTAAAGGTTTTTAACCTTGAATGCTGACGAGGTCTTCAGCACATTACTTCTCAATATGTTGGAGACCTCTCAATTATCCAAGTGTTTGCATTCCAAATTTAAATGTATGGGAATTAGGAGAATATTAATATGTTCCTCATGGTGCATTTGGTTTGCTCCAGAATTGCTCTTCCTTTTGCATATATTACCCATTGTTAACCTTAATGGGCAATTTATTACTTGGTTAGTACTCTATGGGCAGGTCTGCTTCATCATCCCAGCATTTCATCTCCAGTGGATCAGCAGAACGGGGATCTGAGAAGAGACTCCTGGCGCTCCCTCGCTGGTCTGCGAGAGAGACTGAACTGCAGGACACTTAGAAGTCTCACATTTTAGTCTTGTTGTGCTGTTTTACTAGGAAGAATACACTGATATTTCTCTCATTTTCAGGTATGTCCTATGGAGCATTTAGAGAGCTAGAATGAACATGCTACTCAGGTAGTGTCGAATAGACAGTGAATTGCTGGTAGTTGAGCTGAGCTTCGGCAGTATTCAGAGCCAGAGCGAACATACTGCTCAGTACTGTGCAATAGTCAGTGAGTTTCTGGCAGTGAAGTGGAAGGTATAGGAAATGTAGAGAACTGGTGTGAGCATTCTGTTCAGTTGGTATGGAATAGAGTGAATTTCTGGTAATGGAGCAGAGGTTATAGGAAGTGTGGAGAGCTGGAGTCAATGTTGCTGATCAGGTAGTGAAGATTAGTCAGTGGATTGCTGACAGTAAAGTGGAGGTTATTGGAAGTATATAGAGAGAGAATGAGTATACTGCTCAGGTAGTTTGGTAGTTTTCCAGACAAATGGTTATAATGTAACTAATAAAGGTGAAGAGTGTGTCTAGATCCAAGCGTTAGCCAGTTTTAGTTCTTTCAGTGGGTAGTGTAACACTGGAGAACAGTGTGGCAAAATGAATTGTACTTTGTGTTTACAAAGGTGGATGTGGTGCAGAAGCATATATACCACATTTCCATAGTGAATGACTGGCATTAACAATTGTTTAACAATACGTTTCCTTACCAGGGGACTTAGGATTTGTTTTGAAGTAGGGTGGCTACTTTTATGGAAAACTGTGGATGTTAATTTATCAATATTAAAAACATATTTGAGGTTTGGGGTCTAGCCACATGCCAAGATACACGTAGGAGTCAGCTAGGGCCAAGTAGTGACTTGACATGGGGACTCTCAATGCTTGGAGAGTTTTCTTTCAGAATGTATTAAAAAGATAACTTTGCATTTTTGTGAGAGCTTGAGTTGAGGATGTTCTGCAGTGTGGTGGCACTGTTTCTATCACTGTCTGTGAACAGCTGAGTGTCACAGACACGGGATTACGATGGGCTCTGTGGGAGTATATTCCATGAGCACCAAAACCCTCTGTGACCCTCATCCTGCTTGAATTAAAATGGTGGCTTTGGAAGAGTAAAGCTACTAAAGTAATGGCGACACATGGATGTCTGTCATTGCAGATGCCAGCATGGGCCATCCACCTAAACTCAACTTGTAATGACCCAATTCTGCCCCTTTAAGTCATTTGCACTTTGAACCAAATGCCATTATGACCATTTTAACAATGGTGTTTAGTCTTTCCACCTCAGAGAAATCTTTATGTAACCTAGCATTAAGTTGGGATATGTATGGATTGTAAGTGTAGTTTGTCATCTGCATAAAGTTAGCTCCAAAGTGCTAAAAGCAGATGGTAATCATTTTTGCAAGTGACTAACAACTGCATTAATCAAGAGCATGTGATATTTAGAATCAAGGCTTTGGTGGGTTTGTTGTGTCAAAATCTAATGGCACATATATTTATGGCTTTCAAAAAATAGCTAATGCACCTCCATTCTCTCATGCTGATACAATGCTTATTTCAAGATCATTTGTATGTCCAAAAATTTGTTCAGGTTGTAATAAGCAGATAGCCTCTTACAAGTATACAGCCTAAATTACAAAGAGTGCAATAAAAATATCTTATGAAGGAAAGGGCAGCGTTTGGTCTGGGAAACGTGCCTGATCCTAAATGATGTTTTAATGCTAATGTGTTTTGCAGGCTATGGTCTGTCCCAGAAGAGAAGTGTTTTGTGGTATAAGCTGGAAATCTATTGCCAAACAGCCCTCCTCTCTAAATCCATACAATTCAGGATTGCAGATTAGTTCTAAAAGATTTATATTTTTCAACCATTTATTCTAGGGAGGTCTCAAATGCATTGCTTTTCTAATGCGTTGGAGATCTGTCATACAAGGGGTGGTGGTATTTCTTACAAGTTGTGAATGATGAATCTATTAATCCTCCAGCTAGCAGTAGAGCAAGGTATTAATTGCATGGTCTAATGTTGTAAGCCATTCTTGCATCATATGGGGGTAATTGTTTTGGGATGGTGAGGGAGGTAGTTGTTTAATTGTATATGTTTTTTTTCTTGCCATTGTGGTCACAGAAATATGGTCTGTGGCTTCTTTTCCCCAAACACAGCACCGGGTGATGTATTGTGCACATGAACCAAAGTTTGTCTTTGAAGTGCATAACTTAACACTTTGAGTACCAGATGGGTGCACAACACATTGTGCTCTTGAATGCATTGAGCACCCCTCCAGTCCTCAAAGGTTTAAAGGGATAGTAATACTTAGTTTTATCTTTATTTTATTTTGTAGGAATTAAAAAAAAAAAAAAAACGCGAAGAACTATATAAGTCTTATCTCTCAAACCTTTATGGTTTCAGAGATATTCACAAGCAAAGTTTCCCCTCCCGCGCCTTTTACCTAGTGTAAGCCATCTCTTCTCAGATGTGGAATGCAGTCCATAGACCAGACAGATAACAGCAGGAGACAATCTTCTTCCTATGAGAACAATGAAAGCCCTGCCCCCCTTGACAAGTTTTTCAGGTTTTTCCCTTATCTTAATTGAAGACTGTCCATCTCTGCAGTCTACCTGGGAACCTCCCTTCTGACCTGGCTGAACAGTGTTACATCAGAAAAAGGGGCGGGAGGAGAATACTTTGTCACTGAATTACTCTTGAACAACAACTCTGACAGAATTTGAAATAACACTCTCCAAAGTCCAAAACTATGATGATTAGTTAGAGTTGCTTTTATTATGAAACATTACTATCCCTTTAAGAAGGAATAAACAAAATAGAGCTAAGCATTTAATTCAAAGTGTTATGAATATATAAGAACTGTATAAAAAAAAAAAAAAAAGCCCACACCACGAAGATGATGAGAGTTCAAGGGCAACAGTCTGCTCCTGATCTAAATATTTAAATCAGTGCTTTTCAGTGGTCTGGGAAACCCCAGGGTTCCCTAAAGCATTTCACGGGGTTCCATAGTGCCAAATTAAATAATGGCTAATGAAGAACAGCTCTAAGGTGGCAGACAGTGAAGTGTTCCTATATTCAAGTGATTTGAAGACTGTTTGCTTTGTACTCTTGCTTTATGTGTCATGAATTGCCACATTGCTGTTGAATGTTTGGTATATTTTGATAACTGAAATAATTTTAACAGGCTCACGCCTACAGCCTCGAGCTCACTTTCAGAGGAGAGCACTGACCCTTCCTGGAAACGCCACCTATAAAGACCTTACGGCTTTTTTAACAGCAGCCAGTTCTCCCTGGGAAGTCGATAGCTTTCCGTATTTACAAGGTTCAGATGGCAACTCGACAGGTAATTTCTTGGTGAATAATTTGTAAGACTGTTTGCACTCTTTAGTATAACTGCTGATTAATCTGATGTGTCCTACCATGGTTCTTGAAGGCAGAAGACCAGAACAAATGTACTATGCTTTACCAGTACTTTGGTTCCCAAAAACATACAGCAGGTATTTCTTCTACTACTGTCCATGGAATCATAGGTGAACTTTCCGAGTCCCAAAGGAGTGTGCATTGCACACCCCTCTGGCACTCAAATGTTTGCCTGTCATTCCTATTTGGTGTTCTGTTTAACCCCAGAGCTCCGTGATGATGAGGTATGGTGGCCAGTGGCGTGAAATTAATGAATTGGTTTGTAATAGAAGTGTTTCAATTTATGCAGTATAATGATTTACTTAAGATTTGTCCTTTTTTTTTTTTTTTTTTTAAAGTCTATAACAGGAGAGCTTCATATTGCTAGTTTGCGATTAACTGTATGTCCCATTAGAATTATGGGCTAATCCCCGGTAGACTCAAGAAGTCTGATGATTGTATGGCTATATCTGTCTGCTGTATTAAGGACTCCTGCCTATTACCTCTTCAGGACCCTTGACAGTCCTAGCACATCATTGGTTAGGGACCCATAAGGACCCATGATATGCCAGGACCGTCATGGATTTCGGGGCTCCCCGCGCGGCTGCATTCCTTTCAGGGAGCTTTGAACCGGATGTGTACCTGCCATCCAGGTACGTGATCGGCCAGTCCTTAAGGGGTTAAACCTATCAAGAGCTACTTATTCCAATAAGCATTGTTCCCCTTAACTTGGTTAAATAATATGATTATAAGGATTCCACTGCATTCTCACTTGAAACTAATAGGTTCCACTATAGTGAATAGTTTTTAAGGGATAGTAAAGTTTCAGATTGTGAAGCTCAAAACATCGAGTATATGTAATAGTAGTGCTGTGCCATGCTCCTACGTGTGAAAACTTGCTAGTTACAGTGTAATAACATTTTAGAAGAAGTTGATACCTCTCGTCCCTTTCCATGATATCAAGCCACCTCCCCATAGATCTGAAAACCGGGTCCCAGGCCAGGACAGATCACAACAAGGCACAATCTTCCCACATTCAGTAGAAGGAAAGCCTTCCTTGACAAAGGAGAGCATGTTTTTATTACTACTGCTTGAAGATTGTCCCTCATTGTGATCCGCTGTCTGATCTGGGACAAATTTGTTTGGGAAAGGGGCAGGAGGCATCTTCAAAATGGTATTACCCCGTGACTAGCAAGTTTTGATGAGTAGAAGCATCGCGCAGCACTAATGTTACATATAATCAGTGTTCTGAGCTACACATAATATGAAAAATTATCTCTTTAAAGATACTTATGGATCAAGCTATACTAGTGGTCCTGAAACAAGGTGCCATGTTTTTATATGAAGACTTTAACAACAAAGGAACACTGAGATTTAAATATATATTTATTGAAAGTATTACGCACAATGTGCCCTTTATTCTCAGCGTGTGGGACCTAAGAATCACTTATGTAATTTTCCCTTCAATATACCCTCGATAAAATTATTTTTTCTTACATTCAATGTGGAACGCAGGACCCTGGGGTAAAGTTCCCTCCTTCAGGAGGACAGGGCACTTAGAGAAGCTTTTTTTGGGGGGGCCTTATAATGCCCCATTAAGCAGGATCTTATTCCTTTACTTCTTTGGAAGGAATTGACCAGTGCGCATGCTCCCATGACCAGTGTGTGTGAAGGATGGCTTGCGTTATCAACCTTTTTCCTCATAGCTTCTCTGAAGCTTCTGTATTTATACAGGATCCTGTAAATACTGGATTATCTCCACTGAGTTCACAGGACCTGTGAGTATATGTCCCTACTTATCTGTTTGGCAAGCACATTTTTCTCCTTGAAGAAGTTGACTTTAATGGCTTGTCTCTTGAGGCCAGCATTTTGAGATAGAGGTTTTTTTCTGACTCCATCATTGCGACTATGTTAGAGGCTCAAAAGCAAGTTTCTTCCAAGGCTATCACAAGGTTTGGCCCCTGTTCTATAAGTAATGTAAAGAAGGGGGGATTTGGGGGTTACGACATCAACCTTTTTTTGCTTGTTGTCTTGGCTTTTCTTCAAGACGGTCTTCAGAAAGGCTGTGGTCTTTAGTTCTATTGCCGTTCTGATTTCAGTTCTTTCCTTTTTCAGTGCCGTATTGCCTTACTACCTGATGTGCAAAATTTTGTCCAAGGGTGGCTCGTGCCTACACTGTCTGTTGGGATCCCATTCCTCTGTGGTATTTGAACCTGGTTCTGGGAGCGCTTCAGAAGGCTCCTTTTGAGCCCTTAGTCTTTTGTTTTCTTGTGTTTCTTGATGCTCAAGACAGTCTTTCTTTTGACTATTTTGTCAGTTTGGTGGGTTGCCAAACTTCAGGCTTTATCATGTAAGAGTGATAGCCCCGATATGATGGCTCTGTGGATTTCCATAGAGTTCCTTCCTGGTTTTTGAGTTGCCCATTAACCAGGATATTGTTCTTTTTTTTTAGTCCAGCTCGATCTAATACACAGGATCAGGAGCTTTATCTCTTGGATGTGGTTAGTTGCTTGAAGTACTATGTTCAATGTACATTGCCTTTTCTGTATTCTGATTCTTTTCTTTTTTTTTTCTTTTTTTTTTGTCATTCCTGATTGCTCGCATGTTATCTAAGATGTCAATGGCTTCTTGGATTAAGGTGACCATTTTTCCCGGCTTATCTTCTCAGGAAGAAGCATATGTCCTATTGTGTTTTAGCACATTCCTCCAGGTTGATGGACACATCTTGGCCTACAAGAATCAGGTCTCTGGTGAGGGGTTATGTAAGGCAGTGGCACGGTCCTTTCCTCCACACATTTGTCAAACACTACTGTGTTAATGTTCAGGCTTCATCTGAAGCCAGCTTTGGATGTAAGGCTCTACAGGCTGTTGTGCCTTTTGTAGGTGTCCTTCTTGATTTTTATTTTTGCCAGTAACCTGTTGGTTCTGATTTGCAGTATTGGTGTCCCTATGTTGTAACAGTTAATTTCTGTTAGAAGTGATCTGTTTTTGGAGGAATTTTTCTCTTACCCCTCCTGGAATCTTGATGAATGCTTTGGCATATGCCCGTGGTTCCTGTGCTCCACGTAAGACATAAGAGAAAAGAGGATTTTTGTGTAGTTACCCTTAAATCTCTTCCTCTTGATTCATGTGGAACACAGGTCTTCCCACCTATAGAAAAAACAATGGTTCAAGTTCTGGGCAGGCGGGGGGGGGGGGTGTAGGTGCTCCCGTTCAAGGCATTCCCTTTCTTGTTCCACTTTGGTTCCTTTCTTTCATCTATACTACATGTTAAAACAGAGCGTGGATCGGGCATGGCGTCTCCGCATCAGAGACCTTTTTTTTTTTCTCTTTTTTTTTCCTGTGTCCTGCCCTTTTGGAGGATGGAGCTTTACCCCATGGTTCCGGAGTTCCACATGGACTAAGAGAAAAGGATTTATTTGTAAGTGCACAAAAATCCTGTAATAAGATCTTAGTGGTACCTCAAAAATTACAAACTGTTAGAGTGCATGAGCATAAAAACATTAACTACCAAACTGTCTTAAACATTTGAGTGGCAGAGGGGTGTGCAAAGCATTGCTTGGCAATGTGTCGCATACACCTCTGGTACTCAAAGGGTTGAACAATATTTTCTAGTGAACTGCTGGATGGAGACAGAGGAGATGGAAACTGTTGTTTGAAAGGATTAAAAGGAGAAGTGAAGCAGTGGGAGCAAGCCAAGCTTAGAAATAGCAAGGGTGTGTTTGCTAGTTTATTAAATGAGAGAGGAAGTTGATGTATTTGTATAGTGCCACTGAGAGTCATTTTGCGAGTCTTAGAATTCTAAAATGGCATACTTGTTGGAAGGCTAATAGGCTACAGGTGTGCAAGCACTATCACCTCTTATGTTAACCTTTTAAGGACCAGAAGTGGTGTACAAATAATTTGTACAACCCTCTAGTCCTTAAAAGGTTGAAACTGACTTGTCACCTTGAATAAAGTCTGTATAGTTTTACATCCCATTCAAAACTACCAATGCTTCATGCCAAAAGGCTAGCAAATGCATAGGTTAAAAGATGCAAGGACTATAGGCTTTTCAGTGGACTAGAGACCTCTTTAGAATTCTAGGGGTTAAAAAAAAAAAAAAAAGCATTTAATATAAAAGGTAGTCTGAGGAAGGTTTAATTGTGCACTATGGTCCAGCTCAATCATTTTTGTTCGAGGTGCCCCTAACACACAATCTGGAACTTTTGGGTCACCCCTAACATATTTAAACATTTGCGTGCCAGAGAGGTATACAACGTACTGCTTGGCACACAAAGGGTTAATGCCATTTTATCACAGGCATAATGATGGGTACAATACATAAATATTCAGTCATTATTAGGTCTTACAATCAGAATAACAAAAGTAAACCTATTGTGCGTAACAATTTACATAAGTCTACAGTTAAATATCAATATTCATTTTTTTTCCAGTGTTTTCATAGAAAACATGGGGCACCATATACTGAAGATGACTATGGCACACCAGACTTTTCAGGTCTGGCTAGTAGCAAAGGACTTAAAATTCTAAGCGCTGCATTAGATGTTTGCAGGATCGAAAGCATTAAAACTTGTTGGTCAAACACGAACAGAATGTTTTGGCCTGTGTTCAGTAAGCTAAAGAAGTGACATTCGGCATCTCGAGAAGTGACATTCGGCATCTCGAAGTGACATTCTGCATCTAAAGAAGTGCAATTCTGTAGCATGCCTAATGTACACACACCATACATACATGCTACCATACATAAAAAAAAAAAAAAAATCAAGTGACACTTTTCCCTCAGGCAGTCACATTGGAGTTGCACTCATGGTCCATAAAACAGTTTTAACACACAGCCAACAGAAGAAAACAAACAAAAAACAAAACATATTTAACCCTTTGAGTGGCAGAGTATCAAACACATTGGCTGGATAAACCTTTGCACTCTAAGTGTTAAAGATGCACTTTTGCAGCCATCATTATCTACACCTAAATACTTTATGAAATCTCATAAAGGAGCAATATTAGTATGTGTGGATGCTCATAACCTTTTAACCCTTTGAGTGCCAGAGGGGTACGGACACATTGCAAAGCAAAAGGGTTAACCAAAGCAATGGGATGGACACCTCCCTATCATTCAGAACAGTGGTTATTAATCTATTTTGATTCAAGACTCACATAATATGCAGTTTGGAATATTCTGGGCGCAACTAACATTTCACTGTCGTCCAATACAGGTCACTGGTACAATGGGAGGCGATCCGCCCCTTTAAGTAGGCAGGAACATTCATTCAAATGTATGCAGGGGGTGGAGCCTCCCCTCCCTCCTAAGCTGCCTTCAGGCCAGAGCCAAGCTAGACTGATTTGTTCCTGTGTGCTGTGCACACCAGGTGGAGAACATCTCTCATTCAACTTTAGTTTTTTATTGTTTTTATTCAAATATGGAATACCACCATTAGGCGGGTGACCATGGCTGTGAATTGCCCTCTCCAAAGTGGCTAGTGCAGCTTCCAGGGATTTTCTGGTGGACCTTATGTCCTGAAGAGGGAACAACTTGAGTCATGTAGCTTCCCTGCTGGGGAATTTTCCTCTGGTTAATTCCCTTTTAACATGGTTACCTGAAGACAGAAGTCCTGCAGAAAGGTGAGCCACCCTTTGAGTGCTGAAGGTCCACTTGTCCCACAGTGTCCCTTCTTTGGGCTTGTATTTGGGAGTTCTCATTATGCACTCCAGCGCTCATAGGGTGTTTTTATTTATATTGCCTGTATTTATGCAATGTCTGTGGTATTCCCTGGGTTTTGGAGCTTTGGGTTATTGTTTTCTCATGTTTTACATGTGTTTGGGATATGTTTGGTAAACTTTTTCTCTCAGGAATAATTTATTAATATTTAATGTTCCGCGCCTTTAAGCGCGCCTTTACCCGCATAGATGCCATTGCTCCTTTACTCTCTATGGGTTTTACACAGTGTGGGACGTATCTCTGGAACCGCTTGTCACAGCGACTTCAGAGAGGGCTCATTTTGTTGGTCTTCCCCTGCTCTATCATCCGGTAGCTAGATTCGGTGTGTTGGGAGTCTGGGGGGGCTTCGGGCACTGTTTTGGGGTACTTCTGAGAAAAACTACGTTTCCCATGAGCGCCCGTTTCGCTCTCGTTTTCTGATTGGCTACCGTCGCGGCAGCCATTTTGTGGTGTTATTCTCAGCGAGTATACTACGCAGGGACCGAGCCTTCTCTCCTCTCAGCAGATTAACCCTTTGCTGGCCAGATAAGTTCGATTTTTGACATTTCTGGGGTGAAACTTTAATCTTTCACACTTCTACATGGTGATTTTTCTTAGTGGAGTATATCTGACGCTGTGAGCATGTCTACTCCACTGGAGTCAGGGGCTAGACCCAAGACTAAGGAGGCTGGGGTGTCTATTTCCCCCATTGCGTTTTGCTCCTCTTGTCACTCTGGGCTGCCTAGAGAATTTTCAGGTCATTTATGCCCAAAATGTGCAGAAAGTCATGACAGCAACCCTGGGCTTTCCAGCCACGCTATTGAGCCAACTTGGGTAAAAGAGTTTAAAGCTGCCACTAGGGATCTCAGATCCACTCTCCAACTCTTTCCCTCTCAGGTTCAGGGGGCTCTGCAAGTCTGGCAGACCCCCACCACAATCAGGACCTCCCTGCCTAAGCCACAGGGGGCTCCTGATATGTCTGATTCTTCTGAGGAAGAACTTTTGCAGGATTCTGATGCTGAGGAAGGCACTGTTATAGAATCTAATAGGTCCATTGGTGACCCTTATGAATGTGACCCTGAAGGTTCTGCTGAGGGTTTGATCAGAGCTGTGCTAACTACGCTCAACCTTCCTCTGACTCAGGAATCTACTCATGATCCAACTGACGTTTTCCAAAAACCGTCTAAGGCTGTAGTTTGTTTTCCTAATAACCCTACTCTTGCTCGTTTAGTCTCTGATGCGTAGAGACATCCTGAAAAATCCTCTTCTGTGTCCAAAAAGTTTGCTAAACTTTACCCTTTTCCTGAGGCTGATCTAGCTAAATGGGTTCATCCTCCCAAAGTGGATGCTCCTATTTCTAGGTTATCCAAATCTACTGCCTTAGCTGTATCAGATGCCTCTGCAGGATTGGACGGACAAAAAGTTAGAGATTTGTCTTAAATCCATTTTTGCCTCTATTGGCACTGCCATGCGTCCAACCTTTGCAGTGGCGTGGGTTAATAGGGCTATTGCGGCCTAGACTGAACAACTGACTGAGGCGGTTCGCCAGGATGCACCAGTGTCTGAGCAGTTACAGCTTCTTGCTAATATATCAGAAGCTCAAAATTATGTTTCTGACGCTGCTTTTGATGCTGTGCGCATGATGCCAAGGGCCTCTACTTCCTCTGTGGTGGCTAGACGTGCTCTTTGGCTGAAAATTTGGTCTGCTGACACTGCTTCTAAGAAAGCTTTGCTTTCTTTACCCTTTCAGGGGACCTTACTGTTTGAATCTGAACTTAAGTAGATGATTAGTGAGGCTACTGGTGGCAAAAGTACTCTTCTTCCATCAGTCTTCAAGAAGAAATTTCCAGCCAAAAGCAATCAGTCCTTTCGTTCCTTCCAAACTGAGACACGCTCCACGTCCCAGGCAGGTCCGTCCTCCACGCGCTCCTCCTCCAAGCCCAAACAGTCCTGGAAGCCCAAAGTTGCCCCCAAGGCCAAGACCTCCAAGACTGCTTCGGCATGACTCGCCGAACCCGGGTCCGCATCCGGCTGTAGGTGGACGTCTCCACATCTTTCGCCGAGTTTGGGAGGAGTCTGTGGCGGACCCTTGGGTTGTTCAGGTGGTATCAGAGGGATACAGGATCCCTTTCTCTTCCCTTCCTCCTTTTCGGTTCCATTTTACTCGTCCTTCTCAGGAGCCTACAAAAAGACGTCTCTTCGACAACGCTATTCAGGATCTTTTGGACAAAGAGGTCCTGGAACTGGTTCCACCAGAGGACACAGGTTCAGGATTCTATTCCAACCTGTTCGTTGTGGCCAAAAAGGACGGAGGGGCTCGTCCTATTTTGGATCTCAAGGATCTCAATTCCTTTGTTGTGAGTTCCCACTTTTGTCAGGAATCTCTGCGTTCTGTGATAGCAGCAATGTCTCCAGGGGAGTTCCTTGCCTCCCTGGACCTTCAGGATGCATACCTTCACATCCCTATTCATCCAGAGAGCAGACGGTATCTCAGATTTGCCTGTCACAAAGGCCACTTTCAGTTTTCAGCTCTTCCCTTTGGTCTGACTTCAGCTCCTCAGGTCTTTCAGAGGGTATTGGGAGCTTTGATAGCTGTGCTTCATCGAGATGGAGTCAGGGTGACTCCCTACATGGACGATCTGCTCCTGAAAGCCTCATCTTCGGAGATCCTCCGCCAGCAGCTGCAGTTGTGTATACAGACACTCAATTGCCACGGCTGGATTGTGAATCTGGACAAATCAGACTTAGTCCCATCTCAACAGCTCCTTTTCTTGTGTCTCCTGTTCGACACTCAGCAGAGCATGGTGTTTTTGCCGGAGGAAGTAGCTCATCAGATAGCTATCCGGGTGTCCAAGATCTTAGAGCTAGACAGGGTTCCAGTACCGAAGTTGACCTCTCTGGTGGGGAAGTTTATTTCCACAATAGAGGCAGTGCCATTTGCCATGGCACACACCAGGGAACTTCAGAGGTTTTTGATCCAGACGTGCAAGAATCATCCAAATCATCAGCCTCTGTCAGTGTCTCTGCCTCCTCATGTCGAGTTGAGCCTGGAATGGTGGTTGGACCTGTCTCATCTCCTGAAAGGGAGGTCCTTTCGGGTTCCCTATTGGACCACAGTCACGACGGACGCCAGCCTCCGGGGATGGGGGGCTGTGTTGGGTCGTTTCAGTGCTCAGGGGAAATGGAGACTGGAGGAATCTCTTCTCTCCATCAATGTTCTGGAACTTTGTGCCATCTTTCTTGCCCTGAGGCACTGGGAATCTCAGCTGGAAGGTTGTCCAGTCAGAGTGGAGTCCGACAACGCCACCGCAGTGGCCTACATCAACAGACAAGGCGGCACAAAAAGTCTCACCGCTTGGTTAGAGGTCAGGGCCATCTTATCTTGGGCAGAAGCTCATGTGTCCGTCATCTCAGCAGTACACATTCCAGGCGTAGACAACGTCATGGCAGACTTTCTCACTCGTCACACAGTCGACAGCGGAGAATTGGCGCTTCATCCAGAGGTGTTTCACCTTCTAACCCAGATGTGGGGGGTGCTTGTAGTGGATCTGATGGCTACCAGACACAACAGGAAGGTTCCAGTGTTTTGCTCTCGGTGGAGGGACCCTCTTGCTCTAGCAGTGGATGCTTTGTCAATCCCTTGGGAGTTCCCTCTGGCGTACATCTTCCCTCCTCTCCCTCTGTTGATCAGAGTCATCCAGAAGCTGAAGATGGAGCGTTGTCCTGTCATCCTAATCACTCCAAATTGGCCTCGTCAGTCCTGGTATCCGGAACTGCTAGCCATGTCTGTGGCGGATCCCTTTCCGCTTCCTGCCCGTCCAGATCTACTTCTTCAGGGATATCTGTGGAAGGAGGATGTTCAGCATCTCCATTTGATGGCTTGGAGGTTGAATCCTCAATTTTAAAGAAGAAAGGGTTTTCCTCTTCAGTGGTGTCCACGATGCTTAGAGCTCGCAAGCCTGTGTCTTCCAAGATCTATCATCGCATATGGTCCACCTTTGTGGCATGGTGTACTGATAAGGATCTATCTATTGATTTCCATCTTCCCACGGTCCTGGCTTTTTTGCAGGATGGGGTTGAGAAGGGACCCAGCCTGAGTTCTCTCAACGTTCAGACTTCAGCTTTGTCTGTGTTTTTCCAGGAACAGATTGCTATTCTTCCTGATGTTAAGGTTTTCTTCCAAGGTGTGGCTCATGTTCGGCCTGCCTTCAAGAGTCCTACTCCCCAGTGGGACCTCAATTTGGTGCTGGGGGTTCTCCAGAGACCCCCGTTTGAATCCTTGGCTTCTATTCCTTTGCGTCTCTTGACCTGGAAAATGGCCTTTCTTTTGGCTATTGTCTCAGTTCGCCGGGTAGCAGAGTTGCAAGCTCTGTCTTGTAAACCTCCTTACTTGGTGTTTCACAAGGATAAGGCAGTGCTTCGCACTTCCAAGGAGTTTTTACCCAAAGTTGTCTCCGAATTTCACATCAATCAGGAGATTGTGGTTCCCTCTTTCTGCCCTAACCCTTCCTCTGACAAGGAAAGAGATCTCCATTTGTTGGATGTTGTGCATTGTCTTAAATTTTATGTTCATCGCACTGAGTCTATCAGGAAGTCTGACGCCTTGTTCGTCATTCCTGAGGGGCCTAGGGCAGGGAGACCGGCATCCAAGGTAACTATTGCCTCTTGGATAAAATCTACCATTCGTGAAGCCTATAAACTGCGGAATAAGCATGTTCCCTTCAGGGTTACTGCTCATTCCACCAGATCAATTGGGGCCTCTTGGGCCTACAAGAATCAGGCGTCTGCTGATCAACTGTGCAGAGCGGCCACTTGGTCCTCTGTGCACACATTCTCGAAGCACTATCGTGTTGATGTACTGGCCTCGGCTGATGCCAGCTTTAGGAGGAAGGTCCTGGAGGCAGTCTTGCCTGTTTAGGACTTCTACTCTGTGGTTCTTAGTGCTTCTTTGCTGTTGAGCCCTGTTGGCTCTAGTTCAGTGTGCCGTGTTAGTTCGGGGGTTTGTTTTTCCCCCTGGTTGGTGTCCGTTGACACTTCTGTTATTGGGCTCTATGATTAATTGGTTCATAGCAGTTCTGGTGACTTTGGGCCTTGCGCCTGGTCCTTGCCTTACTTCCCGCCTCTGGGAAAGCTCAATGTTTGTACATCCCATTGTACCAGTGACCTGTATTGGACGACAGTGAAAATAGGATTTTAGTCTTACCTGTTAAATCCTTTTCACTTAGTCCATACAGGTCACTGGTCTCCCACCCTGTGAAGGGACCATACTTGGCTCTCCTGTGGCATTCAGTGGGAGACCTTCGGGGCATGCTCACAGGAGTCTTCCTTTTCCTTCTTACCTCTGGTCAGTTTAGTGTCTCAAATCAAACTAGCTTGGCTCTGGCCTGAAGGTAGTTTAAGAGGGAGGGGAGGCTCCACCCCCTGCATACATTTGAATGAATGTTCCTGCCTACTTAAAGGGGCGGATCGCCTCCCATTGTACCGGTGACCTGTATGGACTAAGTGAAAAGGATTTAACAGGTAAGACTAAAATCCTATTTTTATGACATCTATCAAACATGTAATGAAGGGGACAACTACAACAATATATTATTTTAGGTCTCACATTCAGAATAACAAAAACAAATGTACCGTGCATAATAGTTTCCATAAATATACATTTGAAGCTTAACTTAATAGTCTGACAAAAATATGAATGTTGAGTTTCAAATTGTTATGCATACTAAACTAATTTTTTGTTCTGCTTCAGATACCCAAGAATAACTATATGTTTATGAATTTATACTCTTTCCTAAGTCTTTGACAAATATCCAATATAAAATTCCAGACTTGATTGAGATCTACTGGTATATTGATCCCAGGAAAAATTGCTAAATAAGGGGGTGACTAAGTTCAATCCTCAGGAGCTACCAACAGTCCAGTAATTGAAGGGGATGTTTCACCCCTTCACAACTTTGCCTAAATCGTTTCATTATACAATATAAATAATGAAAAGTGTAAAATTAAAGAAAACAAAACAAAAAACAAACACTTGTGTGGAGGAATTAAAAGAATAATTGCAGCTCTGTACCCACTTCCGGGCAGACTGTGTTTAACTGATCTGTACCGCAGTCTGACACTTCTATCCAGCGTCCTCCAGTGAAGGAGGCTTCTGTCTGTAAGCTGGAGCACTCTCATTGGTAGAGAGAGATTTATGGCCAATGCGAACGCTCCAGCTTACAGACAGAAGCCTCCGTCACTGGAGGAGGCTAGATAGAAGCGTCAGACTGCGGTACAGATTGGTTAAACAGTCTGCTTGGAAGTGGGTACAGAGCTGCATTTATTCTTTTAATTTCTCCAAACAAGCGTTTGTTTTTTGTTTGTTTTTTTAAATGTCTACACTTTTCAGTATTTATAATATGTAAGTTGTGAAGGGGGGGAAACATCTCCTTTAAGGATTTCCCCATTTGAGCACGGGGGGGGGGCAAGCAAAATGAATGGGTTACTATTTAACTCCCCTGTGCTTAATCAGGGAAATCCTTAACCCTTTGAGTGCCAGATGAGTATGCGGTACATTTCAATTTGTTGCATACCCCTCTGGTACTCAAAAGGTTAAATCCTTGCTTGCTGGTGGCCCTTGAGGATTGAACTTGGATACCCCTGTTTGAAAGGATACTATTACTGTCATGCTTGTTGTTTTACTATATAAATTCCTTTGTATATTGTTACTTTTGTATATATATTTTTTTTTCATTATCCTTTATTAAGATTTTACTCTGATGTTTTGTTTTATTTTTTGTATAGGTAATATCAGCAGGTTTGATCTCACCCCAGTTACGGCAGTCAGCATCCACTTGCTCAACAGCGATGGGACAGATATCCCTGTCAATGGTCCTATCTATGTGACTGTCCCTTTGCCTACTCACAGCAACCTGAAACACAATGCACATGTCCCAGCATGGCGATTTGACCAAAAACATGGTAAGACTCCTACATCTCCCCTGTATGTCATAATAGCCCATGGCATTCTTATTAACATCTTGGAAAGAGGAGGAATTCTGAGTCAAACCAGCTGCACTATATGATAGAAGTAAAAATCCCCTTGATTTTGATTGAGGCTTTTAAGCCTGTGAATGCTTTTTCAGCAGCGCATTGCAAAGCAATACATCGGATTCTTCTGTAGGAATCGAGTAGTTAAAATCCCAGTGTTGGGATTGCATCAGTTTCCACTGAACATACAGCCAGATTAAATGTGGTGGATAGGGTGTACCCATTAGTTTTTAGCTGCTGCCACTAAATTTCCTTTTACTGAATCAGTCATTGATCACTTAACCTTTTGAGTGCCAGATCCAAGGTATCCAATGCATTGTGCTCAATGCATTAGATATGTCTCTGGCACTCAAAAGGTTAACCCACTCTTTGCTTAGCAATGCAGTGGAAATGTATCTTGCATACAGTTCCTTAAAGGGAAACAAAAGCCTCCTAATTTTAATTTAATGTGTTAGAATTTGTCCTTGGGAATACTATCTGGATATCTTTTAAGTTATTTCATGAACCCTTGAAGGACTATATGGTTATGCAACACTCCTTTGGTCCACAGAGGATTAACCCTTTGAGTGCCATAGGTATGTGCAACACATTGCTGAACAATGTGTTGCACGCCCCTCTGGCACTCAAAGGGTTAAAATAAGCATGTGTACCATTATTGCAGTTTGAACAGTCTCCACTTTTTCTTTCTTGTTGACAGAAGCTACATCTCCCACATTACTTTACAGTGTGTGATTAATGTTTGGGACCTAGAACGCTTGTCCCTTTTAAGAATCGCTAACACCTAAAAAGAATAGGTTGATATAACTTTAAATATCATGAATTTACAGCTAGTATGTAAAAAAAGTGTTTGTTGCATCCGAAAAATATAATCCTGTACTTTTTTAAGCATTTGTATAAAGTATCCTGTTCAGTGATCTGTGTCCCCTGACCTTGAATTCAGAAAGGCTGTTACGTTGCATTGGTTTACAGATTATCCTGGACAATCAGTGGGAAGCTTGAAAAAGGAGTGTTACCTCATAGCATATGTAAGACTGGATTTTAGGCCTCCATAGCAAATCCAGAATTTTTACAGATCCTAGTCTGCTACAAATGTATAGTTATACATCTTACATACAATTATTAATTTGAATCTTCCAGTGCTTTGTTTAAAGTTCTTTTTGACGCTTGACAATGAATTTGTGGTTTGAAGTTCCACTGTGATTAGTCTGTGGCCAGAGGTCCAGCCGCAGACTTTTTTTATTGTTGATGTTGAGGTGCAAAGGCAAACCCAGGATGTTCCAAGCAGGGTTTCACAAAACAAATTTAGTGTACGATTACGATATACAGAACTTGTTTTGTGTATTTCTGCATTCAGAAGCTATTATAGCTTCCTGACCATAAGCCAGGGGTGGGAACTCTATTTACCCTCCAGCTGTTTTTGGACTACAGTTACCATCATGTTTAACAGGGCAATTGCTAGCTGAGGATGATGTGAGTTGTCCAACAGCTGGAAGACTTGCAGGCTGCCAGTCCTTAACCTCAACAAATTCAGCAAATAGTTCTCATTGGCAAAGCTTGTTATCTGATGTGACAGTGGCATTAGTGTTCGGGGGGGGGGGGTCTAGTAAACTGTGTTGTATCCCCTCTGGCACTCAAAGGGTTAAGAGTGCTTCAGTGATATGTTGGGAAGGTCACCTGAGCTGCCAGTAATCCTTCCTGCTTGGGAGCTCCAGGGGGTGAGGGGAAATCTGCCAATAATATATGTATGTAATACGGTACTTTGATAAATAGCCCTGAGGGGCTGTTGTGCGCATGACTGCAGTGAGCGCAGCCGTCTCTACTGCGCATGATGGCTTCTGACAAACACACATTTAGCAAATTATTATATAGGATATGCCCAAATGTGTATTTAAAAGTGAGTGTATGATCCATTACAAGCTGGTTTGAAAAGGGTAATGCATTTTAATGTGAAAATATCACCAAGGAGTTTTGGGCTTAATTAATTTAAAGCAAGTTCTTATTTGTAATTTTTTATTGCCAGAATTGTAGTGTTCTTCACTTTGAAATTTAAATAGCATCTATGCTTTTTGAATAAGTGGCTTTTAATCCGTTCCACAGGAAAAGCTACCTAGGTATGTGTCCTTGATACAGCGGTCTGGTATATCTATGTATTTTGGCATTGTGTCTACAGTGCCACAGTATAATGCACCTTCAGTTTACACACCTCCTCAACCAAACAAAAGGCCTAATTTGTCCTTGTTTGTGTGGGTCAGTTGTTTTTCTCAGATTGTAAACTAAAACTATCAGTAGATATCAGAGATCAGATGAAAAAGTATTATAGAGTGTAATAGATAGTAACGTATTATACAGTATAATAGATAGTAACGTATTATAGAGTATAATAGATAGTAAAGTTTAATGGATATATCTGACTCCTGTATCAAGGACACCTAACTTTTTTTTCTACAAATTAAGAGATGCTTTGGGCCATATTCTCACAAGAGAAGTAATTCTGAGTCCAAGCAATTCTTCTATAGAAGAGTACTAATGATCCCAGTTGACAACCCTTTGAGTGCCAGGGGTACGCAACACATTGTTTTGCAATGCGTTGCATACCCCTCTGGCACTCAAAGGGTTAAATGGAGATTTTGACCTCTCTAGCAATCAAGTGAGTAAACCATTTGAGTGCCAGAGGGGTATGCAACGCAGTGTGTTGCTTACCCCTCTGGCACTCAAATAGTTAAAAGCTCCATTTAAAACCGTGGGAATGGTTTTTGTCCCATTCTTTTTTTTTTTTTTTTACCCCTAGAGTGCCAGGTGGGTACAATGTACGAGTTTGGACAGCTGTACCCGCTGTGCCAAGCTCGTACAATGTACCCACTAAAATGCGGTCACTGCTTAAGCCGGTATAACCGGCTGGCAGTGGCCGCATTTCAGCTGAAATGCAGCCTGGCACTCTTGGGAGGACATGAGGATTACTCCTCATGTCCTCCCAGGTATTGATCTCCCAGCCGATCGCGCTGGGAGATCAATATCGCCAAGGGAGAAGCTCTGAGAAACAGAGCTTCTCCCTCCTACCCCAAACTTCCGGGTAGGAGTGGGCGGGACCGGGGGAAACCTCCTAACGTCATCGGTGACATGATCACCGATGACGTTAGGGAAGTTTCCCTTAGCCGATTCACTCCTACCGGTGGTAGGAGTGAAAGGCAGGAGAGCTTCTGCTCTCCTGCAGTCGCCAAATTGGTCTCCCAGCCTATCGGCTGGGAGATCAATTACTGGGGGGACACCAGGAGGGGTCCTGATGTCCCCCACGAGGTCTGAAAAGATTAAAATAAAAAAAAAATTTTAAAAAAATCCTTAGTAACCCTGTGAGTGCCGCAGGAGTCCCCAGCACATTGCTTTGCAATGTGCTGGAGACCCCTGTAGCACTCACAGGGTCACTTCTTGTGGGGGATTTTTTTTTTTTTTATTTGCAAGACCTCATTGGGGGGATCAGGGGGGGTCCTGATGCCCCTCAATGAGGTCTATGAGTAAAAAAAATTCTTTTTTTAAAAATTAACTCTGTGTGTGCCACAGGGGGGTCCAATGCACCCCCCCCCCCTCCTGTGGCACACACAGGGCTTTTCTCATTCCTTTGTTACTAGAGCTTGTTGGGGGGCCATCAGGATTGGTCCTGATGGCCCCCCAACAAGCTCTGATTACAAAGTAATAAATAAAAAAAAAAAATTAACCCTCTGAGTGCCAGAAGGGTCCAATGCATTGCTTTGCAATGCGCTGGAGACCCTTGTGGCACTCACAGGGTCATTTCTTTTGGGGGGATTTTTTTTTTTTTTTGCAAGACCTCATTGGGGGGATCTGGGGGGGTCCTGATGCCCCTCAATGAGGTCTATTAATAAAAAAAAAATTTTAAAAAAAAATTAACCCTGTGTGTGCCACAGGATGGGTCCAATGCACCCCCCCTCCTGTGGCACACACACAGGGCTTTTATCATTACTTTGTTACTAGAGCTTGTTGGGGGGCCATCAGGATTGGTCCTGATGGCCCCCCAACAAGCTCTGATTACAAAGTAATAAATAAAAAAAAAAATTAACCCTCTGAGTGCCAGAAGGGTCCAATGCATTGCTTTGCAATGCGCTGGAGACCCTTGTGGCACTCACAGGGTCATTTCTTTTGGGGGGATTTTTTTTTTTTTTTGCAAGACCTCATTGGGGGGATCTGGGGGGGTCCTGATGCCCCTCAATGAGGTCTATTAATAAAAAAAAAATTTTAAAAAAAAATTAACCCTGTGTGTGCCACAGGATGGGTCCAATGCACCCCCCCTCCTGTGGCACACACACAGGGCTTTTATCATTACTTTGTTACTAGAGATTGTTGGGGGGCCATCAGGATTGGTCCTGATGGCCCCCCAACAAGCTCTGATTACAAAGTAATAAATAAAAAAAAAAATTAACCCTCTGAGTGCCAGAAGGGTCCAATGCATTGCTTTGCAATGCGCTGGAGACCCCTGTGGCACTCACAGGGTCACTCCGTTTGTGGACATGCATATTTTTTTATTACTAAGACCTCATTGGGGAGGGATCAGGGGGTCCTGATGCCCCTCAATGAGGTATACAATAAAAAAAAAATTAAAACAAAAATTAACCCTGTGTGTGCCACTGGGAGGGGGGGTTCAATGTTGACCCCCTTCCTGTGGCACACACAGGACTTTTTATCATTACTTTGTGATCAGAGCTTGTTTGGTGGCCATCTGAATACAAAGTAACAATAAAAAAATTAACCCTTTGTGTGCCACAGGGGCCCAAATGCATTGCTTTGCAATCCACTGGACACCCTTGTGGCGCACACAGGATTTTTCCCCCCTTTATCTTTTATTTAGACCTCATTGTATGGGTTCTGATGCCCCCAACGAGGTCTACACAAAAATATTGGGGGGAAAAGCCCCAAAAAATGCACGTGCCACAGGAGGGGGGGTCCAACGCAGTGCTTTGTATGAGGGGACATACATTGCACACTGGTAGTCACAGATCTCCTATACACACTATCAGACACTGCCCCATCATCACCACCATCCTTGCTCCTGTGTAAAACAAATGTTTGTTTTTTTTCTTGTAGCACCACATTCTGGAAATAGTTGTGCCATCTAACTTAGGGGTAAAAAGGCAAGTGACCCCTCATTAGATGCGGCAGGTTGTCTTCTTTCCAAAATTGTATGATTTATCTACCTCTTCTTCAATTCTGAAGGTGTTATAGCCATTTTCGTACAGGCAAGTCAGGTTTGAGAAAATGTTATAAACATCAGAGGTTGTAGTAGGTGTAGTTTTCTACTTCTAGCACCCCTTAAGGTAGTTCAGCTCATACCAATGGGGTGTCATTTGACTCCTAAGAGCACTAGCAAACAAATGCAGTTGAAAATTCCATGGTTTTCACAGAGCTCCATACATTTGAAGGGGCAGAAATGTAAAAAAATTCAATTTTTTTCCTATATCGCCTCCTTCTGGAAACATTTATGCACACCAGTATTGGGGTAAGAAGGCAAGTGACCCCTCATTAGGTGAGTCAGGTTGTCTTCTTTCCAAAATGGTATGGTTTATCTACCTTTTCTTCAATTCTGAAGGTGTTATAGCCATTTTTGTACAGGCAAGTCACATTTGAGAAAATGTTAGAAACATCAGAGGTTGTAGTAGGTGTAGTTTTCTACTTCTAGCGCCCCCTAAGGTAGGTCAACTCATACCAATGGGGTGTCGTTTGACTCCTAAGAGCACTAGCTAATGAATGCAGTTGAAAATCCCATGGTTTTTACAGAGCTCCATACATTTGAAGGGGCAGAAATGTAAGAAAATGCCTTTTTTTCATTAGCGCCACCTCCTGGAAGCATTTGTGCATACCAGCCTTTGGGTAAGAAGGCAAGTGACCCCTCATTAGATGCGGCAGGTTGTTTTCTTTCCAAAATGGCATTGTTTCTCTACCTTTCCTGCATATCTATTATGGTTATAACCATTTTAGTGCAAGCAGATAATTTAAAAAACAAGTGTCAGGTTTACATACGTGTTCCTAGCACCCACATATTGTATGTTAACCCACACAAATGGGCTACCATTTTTCTTATGTTGGTAGCAGGTACTGAATACAGCAGGAAATGTTATGGTTTTCAAAGGTTTTAGTATCTTTGAAGTGGTGGAAATGTAAAAAAACATGTATTTATTCCCATAGCGCCACCTTTTGGAAATATTTGTGCACTTCAGCCCGGGGGGTAGAAAGGCAAGTGACCCCTCACTTGATGCGGGAGAAAGTCTACTTTCCAAAATGGTATACCTTTTATACCTTTCCTTCATGTCTCTAACAGTTATGAACATTTTAGTACAAGCCGCCATTTTCGAAGAAGCAAACAGGTAGGTGTAGTTATGTGCTTCTGGCACCCCTAATGTAGGTTGACTCATTCCAATGGGGTGTCATTTTTCTCCTAAGAGCACTAGCTAATGAATACAGTTGGAAATGCCATGGTTTTCACAAATTTCAGTACATTTGAAGGGGCAGAAATGTAAGAAAATGCCTTTTTTTTTTCATTAGCGTCACCTTCTGGAGGCATTTGTGCACTCCAGGCTTGGGGTAACAAGGCAAGTCACCCATCATTAGATGCGGCAGGGTGTCTTCTTTTCAAAATGGTATGGTTTGTGTACCCTTTCTTCACTTCTGTAGTTGTTATAACCATTTGTGTACAGACAAGTAATGTTTGAGAAAATGTTAGAAAAATTTGAAGTTGTAGTAGGTGTCATTTTGCACTTCTAGCATCCCCTGAGGTAGTTAAACTCATACCAATGGGGTGTCATTTTTCTCCTAAGAGCACTAGCTAATGAATACAGTTGGAAATACCATGGTTTGCACATATTTCAGTACATTTGAAGGGGCAGAAATGTAAGAAAATGCCTTTTTTTTTAATTAGCGCCACTTTCTGGAGGCATTTGTGCACTCCAGGCTTGGGGTAACAAGGCAAGTCACCCATCATTAGATGCGGCAGGGTGTCTTCTTTTCAAAATGGTATGGTTTGTGTACCCTTTCTTCACTTCTGTAATTGTTATAACCATTTTTGTACAGAAAGGTAATGTTTGAGAAAATGTTAGAAAAATTAGAGGTTGCAATAGGTGTAGTTTTGTACTTGTAGCGCCCCCTGAGGTAGGTGAACTCATACCAATTGGGTGTTATTTTTCTCCTAAGAGCACTAGCTAATGAATACAGTTGGAAATGCCATGGTTTTCACACATTTTAGTACATTTGAAGGGGCAGAAATGTAAGAAAATGCCTTTTTTTTCATTAGCCCCATCTTTTGGAGGCATTTGTGCACACCAGGCTTGGGGTAACAAGGCAAATCACCCCTCATTAGATGCAGCAGGTTGTCTACTTTCCAGAAATATATAGTTTTATATAGTTATTCCACTGTTTTAGGGTAGTTTTACTACAAAAACCCTAGAATGCGCATATTAGTTTATAAAGTTGAAAATGTCATTTTGCGCTGCTGGTGATTAGGGCTATACGCTAGCCATGGACGTAGGTAAAACTATACAAATTTGGTATTTTTTTACTCGGGGGACTCGAGGCTTTTTCAAGTAATTGAAACTTTTTCAATCAAGGTAAATGTTTTTGATACATAGTATGTGATTTTAGCAAAATGAGTACATTTTCACTTTTTTTTGTCATTATGACATCATAGCTTTTTGCACGATGTAAAATTCTCTTCATGTAAGGTACCACAAGAAAGCTCAATTCGTTCTGAAAAAAACAATATATAGTTTTCCATATGTAACTAAAAATCCCCAGAGGAAATCAAGCCTAAACGGAAGGATAGCAAAAATGTTGAAAAAGTGTCTGGCCTGCAGGGTTCAGAAAATGGCCCGAGCCTCTGGCACTGAAGGGGTTAATATAGCCTATAATCCTAAATTATATTACCCTTTAAGTGCCTTCCTGGAGTGAATTCCTAAAACACCTCCCGGATGCAGATGGTTGGGGTAACAGGAGTGTCATAACCGTTGAATATTACATCACTGTGCAAACAGTTGTATCACACAATGATTACCTGTTGGATAATGCAGGAATCCATTTATATAGGTTTGTCTTTGAACTTTTGCGTACATCCTTACAGAACAATCTAATTGTAAACAGGATTAAACTCTAGTTAAGAACATGATTGCTCCACACAATATCTTTCTGTATTGTATTTGGCTTATACAAATCAGAAGAGTGCCACTATGCATATCTAAAAGAATGGTAAAAGAGAGAGCACATTCTGAGGCAAAACAGCTGACCATAGGGGACAAATAAAAATGAACAAAGTTCTTATTGATTTAAATGGAGCTTTCAATGGGAAATGTTGGAGATTTCACTAGTACTCATATGGCTAGATACTATGCTCACTTGGGAGCACATCCACTAGTGGACCTGGGGCTGTATCCTGAGACCTGGCAGGTCAATGGGGGATCAGAATGGGGAGTCTGAAAAGAGACCCCTAGGCCTCCCTCACTTGGGAGCACATCCACTAGTGGATCTGGGGCTGTATTATGAGACCTGGAAGACCAAAAGGGGGTCAGAACAGGGGTTTGAAAAGAGACCCATATGCCTCTCTCACTGTGGAGCACATCTGCTAGTGGATCTGGGACTGTATTATGAAACCTAGCAGACCAATGGGGGATCAGAATGGGGGTCTGAAAACTGACCCCAAGGCCTCCCTCACTTGGGAGCACATCTGCTAGTGGATCTTGGGCTGTATTATGAGACCTAGCAGACCAGCCGGTCTGAAAAGAGTCCCCAAGGCCTTCCTCAGTCCCACAAAAAGAGACTGAGCTGAAAACTGAAGTCTCCAAGTTCATTCTCTTTAACCTCCTTAACACAGTGCCCATAGAACATCTGTATCTGTTTGAAAGCCCAACCTAGAGGGCCTACGACTGAGAGACATATATATGTGATGGTAAAGAACAGAGCTCCCAGTGCCCCAAATGGCCAAAAATGAGGCAGTTTTGAGGTATTGGGAGCAGGACAAGGGGGTGGGGGCATGTAAAAGAAAAACATCAAGACACTTTGTACTTGCTCTAAGTTATTTATTTAGTAACAAAGTATTTTTTTAACATATACTAATGTATAAACACAATTACTGAACTTTAAACAAATGTTAATGTGAGTTTTATTACTGTGAAGCAATGTGCTAAATGTCTGTACACACCACATAGTTTGGTCTCCTATAAGAGTGACACCAGGTTGGGACATAGGTATTTTCACCTCAGAGGAACAGTACTCCCCTAAAAAGGGACACTTGGGAGGTATGAACAATCATTCATACCTGTATCCAGTCCCACTTCTGTCACTGTAAGTGGTGACTATCAAAGAGCCATAATGTATTGCATGCGGTTCCCTCCTGTAGGTTTTAGATTTTATTAAGATGCAGAGATCCAAAAAGTCACTTTTAATACCATTTACATTATAGGTCAAGGTGATATTTAAAGCATTTAAATCACTTTAACTGCTACACAGTGAAATAATACACAGCATCTCTTAGCCCTCATAAGACAAATCCCAGTAAATTCAAAAGGGTCTATACCAGTGAGTGCTATTCCCATCCAACTTGTCCTCTTAGTCTGCAAATAGGTCAGAAGGGGAATGATGGAATAGCAGATATGTGGAAAAGAGGGGACAAAAAAGATGGGAGGAATGGGGAAAGCTGGGAGAGAAGCAGGGGACCGAGGGGGCCTGAGGGAAAAATATTAGGAAAGGTAGGAGCATGGACAGAGAGTGGAAGGGTAGACAGGGCGAAAAAGAGGTAATGAAATGGACTGGTGGTTTAAGGGGGAGAGGATGCAGCCAAGTGGGCTGTAGGTAGAAAGAGAGAAGGGATAATAGGCTAGAGCAGGGGTGAAAGAGTTGGGAGAAGGGCTTTGGGTTGGGGGGGATGGTTGTAAGTTGCTAGGTTTGTATTTAATATATACACAAACAGAATGGAATACCAGCTAGTGGGCCTTAAACTCTCCTGGGCTGGTATTCCACTGCCCCTGCTCAAAGGGTTAAGTATGGGCCATCCATGTCATTCTGAACTTACAAAATTATGTTTCTGTGTTGTCCAATACAGGTTACTAGTAACTTTGAGTAGGTGATCCGCCCCTTTAATTAGGCTTGAACAAGTCTAGAAGTGAATGCAGGGGGTGGAGCCTACCTTCCCTCCTTAGCCTGCAGCTAACCAGTCGGCTCCAGTAAGATTTATTCCTTGGTGAAGACACAGGCAAGAGAACAGTTCTGCTATAGTTTTAGATAATTTTTTATTTTTCTGTTAGATATGGAAACCACCATTAGGCGGATTACCATAACTGACAACCCCCTTAGATGTGGCTAGCTCAGTATCCAGGTGTTTTTTGTGGACCTTAAGCCCTGGGGGGGGGATCTTGGGTTCAAGATCTTTCCTCAGGAGTTCCCCACTGAGGCTTCTTCTTAATACATGGTAATCTGAAGACAGAAGATCTGCAGGAAAGGTGAGCAACCCTTTGAGTGCTGCAGGTCCACACAGTGGCCCCACAGCGCACAGGGGTTTTCCTTTGGAGTTCCTATTGCACACTCCTGCACTCGTTGGGGTTATCTGTATGTCTGTTGGGTGTTTTGGAGCAAGTCTCTGTGATAACTTAACCCTTTAGCTGCTGGTTTTGTATCTTCGGGGGTTTATTGGCACTTTTCCTACTGGGTTCAGTGTTTTTTGGGTCTGCTAACATGTTCTAGTTATGTTTAATGTAATTTTAATCCACAGTTTCAACTTTGCAAAATTTGTGTTACGGCGCGATCCACCGCATAAATGCCATTGCTCCATTCACTTCTATGGGACTGTACAGTTTGGGACATAGCTCTGCAACTGCTTAACATAGTGAATTCAGAGGTGGCTCATTTTAATTGTCTGCCCTTGCTCTGTCATCCGGTTAACGTTTTGTGTGTGTTGGGGGGCTCAGGGGGCTTCGGGCACTGTTGGGGTACTTTTTCTGGGAAAACTATATTTCCCATGAGAGCTTGCTTCACACGATCGTCTCCGATTGGCTCCCGCAGCGTCAACCATTTTGTGCATTTTCCTGAACGAGTATCCTATGCAGGGCTTGGACTTTCCATTGCAGATTAACACTTCGCCTGCCAGATAAGTGCATTTTAACGATTTCTGGTTTAAAATTTTAATCTTACAACACTATTTGGGTGATTCCTTATATTTTAAACATTTTGACACTGTGGGAATGTCTAATCCGTTAGAGCTTTGGGCCAGGCCTAAGACTAAGGACACTGGGGTCTCTGTGTCCTGTATTGCACATTGCTCCTCATGTCATTCAGGGTTAACTAGAGGATTCTCAGGTCATTTATGCCCAGCATGTTCTGACGTCACTAGTCTCTCCCAGGGACCTCCAGCCATTAGAGCCAGTTTGGGTGCAAGAGTTCAAGGCTGCTACAAGAGACCTCTGGTCTACATTGCAACTCTTTCCATCCCAGTTACAGGGGGTCTTCCACTCCTGGCAGACCCCTTCTTCTGTCATATCTTCCCTGCCAAAACAGCAGGGAGTACCTGACGTATCAGATTCCTCTGAGGAAGAACTGTTGGTGGATTCGGATGTTGATGAATGTTCTGCTGTGGGCTCCTCTCAGTTTTTTGGTGACCCCTTTGAGGCTGATCCTGATCCCTTGGCTGAGAGTTTGATCAAAGCCGTCTTGACTACCCTAAACATTCCCTTAGTTTAGGAGGTTTCTTCAGATCCCTCTGTATTTCCGGAGCCTAAAAAGCCCTATAATTGTTTTCCACCTAACCCCACTCTTGACCACCTTGTGTCTGATGACTGGTAGTCTCCTGACAGGAAACCTGTTTCCAAGAAATTTGCCAAGCTTTACCCCTTCTCTGAGGCGGCGCTTGCCCAGTGGGTTCATCCCCCCAAATTGGATGCTCCTATCTCTAGGCTAAGTGCACTGCCTTGCCAGTTGCTGATGCGTCCGCTCTGAAAGACTGGACTGACAAGAAACTTGAGGTCTCCATCAAGTCCATTTTTGGCACTACTTGGTACTGCCATTTGTCCAGCGTTCACTGTGGCATAGGTCAACCGGGCTGCCCGTCAAGGTGCTCCTACTTCAGATATGTTGCGGCTTCTTGCCAACATTTCTGAGGCCCAGCACGATGTTTCTACTGCCTTATTTGATGCCATCCTTTTGGTGGCAAGGATTTCCACCATGTCTGTGGTTGCCAGACAAGCTCTTTGGCTCAAGATCTGGTCTGCTGACATTGCTTCCAAGAGAGCTTTGCTCTCATTGCCTTTTCAAGGCACTTCTTTGTTTGGGCCAGATCTTAAGGATCTGATTAGTGAGGCCACAGGGGGCAAGAGTACCCTTCTGCCTATGGTCCCCAGGAGGAAGACTTCTCTCAAGCATAATCGTCTTTTTCGTTCCTTCCAGACTGGGACATGTCCTCCGGCCCAGGCGGTTCCCTCAGCTCCGCTTGCCTCCTCCAAACCCAAACAGCAATGGAAGCCCAAGGTCTACTCTAAGCCTAAGGCTTCCAAGCCTTCTCCGGCATGACTCGCCGAACCCAGGTCTCCACTTGGCTATGGGTGGCTGCGTCACTACCACAGTGTCTGGGAGGATTCAGTGGCAGACCCGTGGGTTTTACAGGCGGAGGGTACAGGATCCCTTTCGTCTCTCTTCCTCCCTTTCAGTTTTTCCCCTCTCATACGCGCCAGGGCCCAGAGAAACGCCATCTGTTCAATGGAGCTATCCAGGCCCTTCTGGACAAGGTTGTTCTGGAGCCTGTTCCAGTTCGGGACAGAGGTATGGTTTTTTACTCAAACCTCTTTGTGGTCTCCAAGAAGGACGGCAGCTGTCGTCCTATTTTGAATTTGAAGGATCTCAATTCCTTTGTGATCTGGACTCATCACCCAGAGTCCCTAAGGACAGTGATTGCTGCTTTGTCCCCGGGGGAATTTCTTGCTACTCTGGATCTTCAGGACGTGTATCTACACATCGCCATTCATCCAGAGAGTCACCAGTATCTCAGATTTGCCTGCAACCAAGGGCACTTTCAGTTTTCAGCTCTTCCCTTTGGTTTGACTACAGCTTCTCAAGTCTTCAACTGTGTCCTGGGAGCTTTAGTATCCATCCTCCATCGGGGAGGCATCAGAGTTACTTCATACATGGACGACCTGCTTCTGAAGGCCCTTTCTGCGGAACTTCTTCATCAGCAGGTTCAGGACTGCATTCATGCTCTTACCCATCACGGGTGGATCATCAACATGGACAAGTCAGATCTTGTCCCATCCCAGTGTCTGGTCTTCCTGGGCCTGCTCTTTGACATTCAGCAGAGCATGGTGTTTCTCATGGACGAGGTGGCTCACCAAATCACCCACAGGGTTTCTGCTGTTCTGGCTCACGATCCAGTTCCAGCGAAGAAGCTGTCCTCTCTAGTGGGGAAATTCATCTCCACCATAGAAGCGGTCCCATTTGCCATGGCTTCACACCAGGGAACTCCAGAGGTTTGTGGTCCAGGTGTGCAGGGGTTGGCCAGACCTTCTGAAGATGTCAGTATCCCTTCCTCTTCATGTGGAACGGAGTTTGTCGTGGTGGCTCGACCTCCAATCTGCTGAAGGGCAAGTCCTTCCTGGTATCCATCTGGACCACGGTGACCACGGTGGGTCGCCTGAGTGCTCAGGGTCGGTGGTCTCCAGAGGAATCACTCCTTCCCATAAACGTGTTGGAGCTTCAGGCGATATTTCATGCCCTTCACCATTGGACACCCGAGCTGGAAGAATGCCCAGTCTGGGTCCAGTCCGACAATGCTGCGGCCATGGCTTACATCAACCAGCAGGGCAAAACAAGAAGTCTCGCCGCTTGGCTAAAGGTCAAGGCTATTTTGTCCTGGGCAGAAGAACATGTTCCTGCCATATCCGCAGTGCACATTCCTGGCGTAAACAATGTCATGGCAGACTTCCTCAGTCGACCCACGGTGGACAGCTGAAAGTGGGAACTGCACCCAGAGGTGTTCACCCTCATTGTCCAGAAGTGGGGTCTTCCTTGCATCGACCTGATGGTGACAAGACACAACCAGAAGGTTCTGATGTTCTGCTCTCTCTGGAGGGATCCTCTAGCTCTAGCGGTGGATGCCATGTCCATTCCTTGGTTATTTCTTCTGGCTTACATCTTTCCTCCCCTCCCCATGTTGCACAGGGTGTTACGGAATTTGAGACTGGAGCACTGTCCAGTCATTCTGATTGCTCCGTACTGGCCTTGACAGGCTAGATTCCCAGAGCTTCTGGATCTGTCAGTGGCAGAGCCATTCTGGCTCCCTTGCCGTCCGGATCTTCAACTGGGTTACCTGTGGAAGGAGGATGTTCATCGTCTAGCTTTAACAGCTTGGAAATTGAATCCTCAATACTGAAGAAGAGAGGTTTTTCTTCTGGTGTGGTGGCTACTATGCTTAGTGCCCGCAAACCTGTTTTTTCTGAGGCCTACCATTGTGTCTTGTCAACCTTTCTGTCTTGGTGTGCTGATAGGGACCTTTCTCAGGATTTTGATCTGCCTACGGTCCTGGCTTTCCTGCAGGACGGTGTGGGTAAGGGCCTCAGTTCGAGTTCCCTTAAGGTTCAGACTTCTGCTCTCTCTGTTTTCTTTCAGAGGCGCATTGCCATCCTTCCTGATGTCAAGGTTTTCTTCCAGGGCGTTGCTCATACTCGTCCTGTTTTCAAGACTCCCGCTCCTCAGTGGGATCTTAATTTGGTTTTCGGCGTCCTTCAGCGCCCTTGGCTACTGTTCCTCTACGCCTGGCGATTGTTTCTGTTCGCCGTGTCGTGGAGTTAAATGCTCTGTCTGGTAGACCACCCTTTTTGGTGTTTCACAAAGACAAGGAGGTGCTTCTCACTTCTCAGGAGTTTCTCCCAAAGGTGGTTTCTGAGTTCCACATTAATCAGGAGATTGTAGTACCTTCTTTCTGCCCTGACCCTACTTCTGACAAGGAGAGGGATCTCCACTTGTTAGATGTGGTACATTGTCTCAGGTTTTATGTACATCGCACTGAGGCCTAAGGGCCCCAGGGCAAGGAGACCTGCATCCAAAGTGACTATTGCATCTTGGATCAAGTCCACTATTCAAAAGGCTTACGAGCTAAGGAAGAAGCCTGTTCTCTTTCGGGTAACGGCTCATTCTACTAGATGTATTGGGGGTTCTTTGGCTTACAAGAATCAGGCCTCCGCTGATCAGTTGTGCAAGGCTGCCTCTTGGTCGTCTGTGCACACCTTTTTGAAGCACTACCGTGTTGATGTGCTGGCAACGGCTGACGTCAGCTTTGGGAGGAAGATCCTGGAGGCAGTTTTGCCTGTCTAGGATCTTCGGTTCTTGGTGCTTCCTTCACTTTTGAGCCCCGTTGGCTCTAGTTCAGTGTGCTGTTTAACAGTTTGGGATGTTGTTAACCCTGTTACGTGTCCGTTGACACTTCATTGTTTTGTTGGGTTATCTCTGATCTGATGTTTCATATCTGCTCTGGATGACTTTGGGGGCCTTGTGCCTGGTCCTTGCCTTACTTCCCGCCTCTGGGAAACTCAATGGTTGGACATCCCAAAATTACCAGTAACCTGTATTGGACGACAGAGAAAAGAGGATTTTAGTCTTACCTGTTAAATCCTTTTCTCTTAGTCCATACAGGTTACTGGTCTCCCACCCTGTCAAGGGACCATGCTTGGATCTCCTGTGGCAGACTGTGGGGGTCCTTCGGGGTCATGATCACAGAAGTCTTCTTCCCCTTCTACTATCTAGTCAATAGTTAGTGTCTCAAATCTTTCTGGAGCTGGTTGGCTAGCTGCAGCCAAGGAGGGAAGGTAGGCTTCACCCCCTGCATTCAATTCTAGAATTGTTCCTGCCTGGTTAAAGGGGCGGATCACGTACCCAAAGTTACCAGTAACCTGTATGGACGAAGATAAAAGCATTTAACAGGTAAGACTAAAATCCTCTTTTCAAAGGAGTCAAATGTGTCATAGTTCATGTTCATCTGTGATTATCTCAATATTTTATATGCATGGTTTTTTAATGTATGATGACCAAGGGCTGTTGTTTTTCATAACAAAAGTCAATTGCTCCTTTAAATCTCATCCTGGGGGATTTCAAAGATGGCAAGGTCTACTAGTCCATTGTGAAGCATGTAAAAGGAGGCCTCAGAAATAGTGTAAGGCATTATGTATCCTGTCCTTAATACAATACGTTGTAATTTTAACATTTTTAATGACCCCAAAATACAAAAAAACCCTTTCCTGAAGATCCCCTTCCCTCCCACTTTTATCTACAAAACAACATTGTAATTAAAAAGAACCCACACACCCTAAATCTTCTCTATAAGACTGCACAACATGAAATGGTAACAAAATGCATCTAGACGTAACCAATACATAATGCAAGAGGATGTATAGCCAAAGTACATGTATTAAATAAATGAACCACTTGGATAGAACACAATGGAGGTTATTCACTAAAGTCTGATAAAGAGGTGACAACACTGAGCATTTTTTATGGGACATTTACTATCCCTTTATAGAGCTTTGTAAATCATTGTAAGGAAAGTCTTAGTTCCTATTAATAATTAATATAGGTTTTGACATTCTCCTTTACCCAGTTCAGGTTGAACTGTACTCTGGGTATCAGCGAGTGAGTAGAACAATGCTTTTCATTCAATGACACTTCTAATTTCACTGCCAATTTGAAAGTGACTTTCTGGCCCCATGGTGTAGGTAATCTTCTGTGTACAAAATGGATGCAGAGCACATTGACAAGCAATTTATTCATCATTACTCTGAGGGCCCTTATTCAGGAAACTAAAGTGGTGCATTTCTGGAGCAAACCAACAACAGCACCATAGGTTTGAAATAAAAAAATCATGCAAATTCCCTTTGATTGAAATGTAACTTTTAACCCATTGAGTGCTTCATAATGTATTGGAGACCCCTCTAATATTCAAGGGCTTAAAATTCCCATGTAAATCAATAGAAGCTTTAACACTATCCCCCCCCCCCAAAAAAAAAAAAATGTGAAGATGGTTTTCTCCAGAATTACACCTCTTCTAGCCTGATGAATAAGTTCCTGAGACTCAACTGGTGTTTTGACTGTAATGTGAGATAGCAGCCATACGAGTTGTTGTATTATTATGTATACATTATTATTTATTTATTTTGCAAGACTTGTTTAACCTTCTGAGTGCCAGAGGGGTGAATCTGGACCCATTTTATATGACCATTTTGCACATTCTGTGTTACAAAAAGTAAAATAAACCTTTTTTTTCTTAAATTAACCCTTTCAGTGCCATAGGTGTGCTCAGTGCACTGTGTTATTCCTTCTGGCACTCAAAGGATTAAATCCAGTGGTGTGCAACACAGTGTTAAGCCATGGTGCTGAAAGTGCTTAAAGGGATAGTGATGTTTCACAATAAAAGCAGCTCCAATTAATCTTCATAGTATTTGTGCCATGGAGAGTGTTATTTCAGTACTGTCAGAGTTGTAGTTCAAGAGTAATTGAGAGAGTATCCCCCTCCCACCCCTTTTACCTAGTATAAGCCACCTCCCCTCAGATTTGGAATCTGGCCACAGACCAGATAGATCACAGCAAGGGACAATCTTCTTACTGTGAGCATAAGGAAAATCCTGCCCCCCTTTGACAGGTGTTTCAGGTTTTTCCCTATGCCAATTGAAGATTGTCCCTCTCTGTGATCCATCTGGACAGTCTTGCCTTGCTGCTCTGAGGTGAGCAGTGTTACATCAGTAAAAGGGGAGGGAGGGGGATACCTTATCATTCAATTACTCTTGCACTACAACAAGGACAGTATTGAAATAACACTCTCCATGGCCTAAATAGTATGAAGATTAAATGGAGCAGCTTTTATTGTAAAACATTATTATCCCTTTAACTCTTTGTGTTGCAGCGTATTGGGTAGTTACCTGGAATTGAAAGGGTTAAAAAAAGAAATGTGTGCATTTTTACAATGGGTACCAGAGGCATAACACGCTCTTTGAAAACACAAGTCAAAATACAGTAAAAAACAATTGTATATCTGAACTCACATTATCCTGTTTGAGTAGAATTTAACATCATAAGGATGTTGTAAAAGGAAAAACCACATCTGGTGTCATGAAACTTTTGAGTACCATGGACTATGGAATGCATTGCTTTGCAATGCGTTCTCTACACCTCTGGCACTCACAGTTAATGTTATCCTTGCTTTGAGCACAGGTTTAGTAAGAGCAGGGTTGTAAAATTGAACTTCTGACTTAGACCAAGCTGACAGTGCTGCAGTAATAAATAGAAATAAGAACTTTAACCCTTTCTGTGCCAGTGGGGTTTGCATTCCTCTCTGGCACTCAAAAGGTTAAAGGCATATAGCATCATTTTGCACGGGATATTTTATCTGAGTGACACATGCAGCTAAAATAACTTTCAGTGGTAAAACCTGCAGTGCTCCAACATCCTGCAATAAAGGTGCTGCAACAATGTTGCATGTTTGAGTTCGGCCTTGTGATCATTAAGGAAACAACTTTGTAGCAGTAAAATTGTAAAGGAAAGAGATATTTAGGGTTTTTTTTCATGTGACCTAACATTTGATTTTGGTGATTTACCCAGTTCCCCCCTGAATGATAAACACTTTCTTCCAGTATGGCTGTAATAAAGGTGCTGCAACAATGTTGCATGTTTGAGTTCGGCCTTGTGATCATTAAGGAAACAACTTTGTAGCAGTAAAATTGTAAAGGAAAGAGATATTTAGGGTTTTTTTTCATGTGACCTAACATTTGATTTTGGTGATTTACCCAGTTCCCCCCTGAATGATAAACACTTTCTTCCAGTATGGCTGTAAGATTTCCTGAATCTTTAAATTATATAATTTTCAAAAGCTATTTAGAAGTTGAGCTTCAAAAAATGGCTCAAGACTGTTAGAGCTTAATTGCAGGTCTTGCAGGGCTGACCTTTGGCTAATACCGCCTTTGGATTCCAGCCACCCCTGTTGTTATGGAGTCTTGGCGACGTGTCCCTATCTAGGAGGAAATGAACAGTACATTGCTGCTGTTTCAGTAATCAGACTGGGACTTTTCTTTTTTTGGATTGCTGACTACAATACACTTTGTAAAAAAACATTTTTCTTCCAAGTGAGGCTGATTTAAGGTGGGGGGTGAAGTCAATGCTCAATATCTTTATAGTGCTACTTCAGATGGAGGACTTAACCATTTGAATTCCAGAATGGTGAGCAGTACATATTTGTACACCTCCTGGTACTGAGTATTAGGATTGAATATTAAAAATGCAGTATGTGTCGCCATGTTGATATCAGTTGACGTGTCAACCACTTATAAAATTGTCTGAATCAGAAATCTACTCGCAAAGTTGCATTAAATTTTGAGGTGTCTTTGCAAGAATCTTCCCCCATAGTCACAGCAATATGAGTCCTGCTTATCTGGTAAGTGCTGCTTATCTGGGGTTAATGCCAATGCTGCTTTCTGCACTTCTATGTCCAATGGCTCTATTGAACCAATGCTGGTAAGTAAGTCGCTCACTTTTAGTAAGGATATTACTCTTGTTACTGCTGCTTGCCCCCAGTCCATGCTAAAGGCTTTATAAGATCCATAAAGGAATACGTGTGCTAAAACTTCCAGAATTAAGTCCAAATGATACACATTAGTGTTCCCTGTTTTGAAAGTTCATATATGATAAACCTAGCAGTCACTTAGGGCTTTTTTTGCGGAAAGGAAAAGGATTCATTCTGCGTCATCCTATCATGAACACAGACACAAAAAAATCCCAAGCTTCCCGTTAATTAAAAAATAATTTTTTACCCTCTGGAATCCTAGAGGTCTTCAAGGGTTAAAAGCCCAATTTAAATTGATGGAAAGTTTTATTTCCCTCTATGGTGCAGTTGGATGCAATTAGTTATCTCTTATTTTCTGCAGAAGACTTTAGGACTGTAATGTACAACAAGATTCACCCCAAGGGCAACATATGGCCTACAAGTTTACCAAAGGGCTCCACATAATGGGTAAATGTGCTAAACTGGGGTCCAAAAAAAGTATCTTAACTCCTTGGATTCTAGAGAGGTTTCCAACTCTTTGTAAAGCAATGTGTTGACTACTCTAGCACACAAGGAGTTAAGGTAGAACAGTCAAGTGTTCAAGGAGGTATGTAAAGGGGAAAAGAGAGGAGAGGATGTGCTGCTTTTTTGGGTTGAAAATATGCTGTGTGTTATGTTAGAGGGAAGTACCCCTTCTCACTGTAACAGAGAACAGACTGGAGGTTGTAGGAGAAGCCTGTTGTCCTCTGCTGCCTTCATACTGCTAAATGGGTGCAGTTTTGGAGGACAACCAACTGCATTATTGGGGAGGGGGCAGAATTACTGTTGATGAAGATGGGGATTATAAAGGAAGCCTAAGACCTTCTAATAATAGCCCTCTACGTAACTTCATAAAATCCTAATGACCCCTATAAATTGTCCTTTTGTCTTTGTTCAAGAGATAACCTCTTCAATCAGTCCTGGGTGCTATGTCCGTGGAGGCGGACATCACATTTGTTAATAGGACCTGAGGATGCAAGCTCCACCCACTGCACATGGTTATCTTTAAGGAACAGAGGGATGTGCAGCGCATTACTTCAAAGAGTTGGAAAGAATGGATAAACATCTAGGACTGACTGAAAATAGTATCTCTTGAATAAAGGCTCAAAGGCAAAATTAGTAGGGGCCATTAGGATTTGTGGCCATAGTAAGCAAAGTGGGGGTGGTTATTATTAGAAAATGTTATGTCTCCTTTAACCAAGTGAATGATAGAGAGGCCTCCACCGTATTGAAAAACAATAAGCTGGAGAGCTCTCTAGTATTAAAGGGTTAAAAAGCTGAATATAAATCAATGGGAAGATGTAGAATTTTGTCCATAAGGTGCAGTTGGCTTGCACAGAATTGCACCTCTTCAGGTAGATGAATATGGTTCATGGAATTCTTGTGTAAGTGGCACACATACAGATAGTGGGTCACCTCCGCTTTATCACTGATAGACCTTTTCACTTTGTTCCTAGATGAGCCTTGGCTTTTTTTTTGCTTTTTTTTTTTTTTTTAAATAAACTATCCTTTGAGACCTGTTTGCCAGCAAAATGTTTACCATTTTTCATGAATGCTGACTTTACTGTAGTTACTTTGACATTTGGGACTTTAAACTCTGGAGTTTTTCTTTGGAGACAAAGAAGCATATTTACAATAGCAAAAGATGATCTATTGCAGAAAGAAACTGCTGCTATATATTTATCCAAGAAAAAGTACCATTGAAAGTGATGGGAGTTTTTTCTTATGGTTCAAATGTGGTGTTTCAGAATTGTTCAATTTTTAGCTTGATAAATGTGCCCTGAAAGGCCAAAGAGGCATAATTACGAAACAAACCAACTTCACCATAGGGTTAAAATTAAAATTCTTCTTGATGTGTTTAACCCCTTCAATGAGAGAGAGGTCTCCAACACATTGCTACACAATGGGGGGGGGGGGGATATTCACTAAGCTGTGATAAAGAGGTGATAAAGCGGAGATGACTTCTCCAGTAATATCACTTCTCCAATACGTATGTTATTCTATGGAGCCTATTCACTAAGATCTCCACAGAATAACATAGGATCTGGAGAAGTGATATCACTGGAGAAGTTGTCTCCACTTTATCACCTCTTTTTCAGTGCTTGGTGAATCTACCCCCTTGTGTAGCAATATGCTGGAGACCTTTCAAGGTAGTAAAATGCCCATTTAAATCAATGGGAATTTTCATTTCATCCCCCTGGTGCAGTTGGTTTGCTCCAGAATTCAAGTCTGTACCTTGGTAAATTAGACCCAAAATGCCATATGCTCAACCAAAAAGAGGAACAACTGGGGTGTAAACCAAACTAACTATAGGGAACAAATACAAATTCTCAGAATTCCAAATGAACCCCTTCGTTGTCAGGCCATAGGGCATTTTAATATGAAAACTTTTCTCATTCTTCCAAGCGCAACACACTGACCTGGCAATTGCTATCCCTCCCTCCCTTAGCTTTAACAACAATAAAAAACCATACCTCGGCCAAATGTAATTTGCCTATTTCAATTAAACATGGCGGATTGTGTTTCCTGTTTGTATGTGACTCTGTAATGCTCTTGAACTTTAAATAAAAATATTTTTAAAAAATCACACCTTGATGGAGGACATCATGACCCTCCAGCTTTGTTCCACTGTTCTACTACTAGCCACAGAACATCACTCTGTCTGATACATCAGCCTAGATCCACTGTCCCACTGATAGCCAAAAACCCACACATGCAATTCTGCTTTTCCCCAGCATTGTCCACTGGTAACCACAGAACCACACATTCTCTGCTCCCTGAAATGTGTTACCCTAGTAGCCATACTCCTGCCACCCTCTTCTGTATGTAAACACATGCCAGTGGGTTAAAGGTATTCTAATGCTGGCACTAGGTAATGAATACAGTATGAAATTTAATGGTGTTAAAACCATTTTAGTGCAGGTAATTTTAAGAAAGAAAACAGATAGTAGTGTTTACCCGTATCAGCGGGGTATCATTTTTCTCAGGCTAGCACTAGCTACTGAATACAGAAGAACATTCAATGTTTTTTAAAATGTCATATCGTTTTGAAGTGTGGAAAAAAATGTTATATTTTACATTTAAAGGAGTGGAAATGTAAGAAAAAAAAAATCACATTTTTTCTTTAGTGCTATTTTCTGGAAAAACGTGTGGACGCCATGCTACCCCTCAATTGATTTAATAGGATATATACTTTCTGGAAATGGATACCTTTCAAGGGGTTATTTTGCTTTATGGGGTAATTAAGCCCTCAAAATTGTTAATAGAGATTCTGTTACAAATTGTAGACAATTTGGGCCACAGGGAAGGACATACATTTGTTCACCTATACATAGCAGGTATCCTTGTACTCAGAAAAAAGTGGCTTTATTGTTTGTTGCACAAAGCTTGCCTGAGATTTTGTACTGTAAGTAGAAGCAGGCGCAGCTATAAACACATTGAGAATGTTTAAAATGCATTTGAAATCACGCTTTTTTTTTTTTTTTTTTTTTTTTTTTTAAATAAAAGTTTCAATAAAAAAATATGGTTGCAGTAAATTTACTCTTTAACACTTTGAGTGCCAGAGGTGTATCCAGTGTGTTGCATTGCATTGCGATACAGTGGATATCTTTCTTGCACTCAGAGGGTTAAAGCCTGACCCTTATTAACCCTTTGAGTGCCAGAGAGGTACGCAACGCATTGCTCTGCAAAGTGTTGCGTACCTCTCTGGAACTCAAAGGGTTAATAGCTTGAATGCTAAAGAGGTCTGCAATGTTAGAAACCTCTCTGGTGTCCAGGGGGTTAAAATCCGCTTGTAGTGTTGCAGTTTGATTTAATTTATTGGATTTGTTTGTCTACTAGTTTCCAAGCAATGATTATTAGTTTAGATCATGTGACTGAGCTATTGGAACCCTAATAGGGCAGAATGTGTTCTGCCTGAAAGGAATGAAAGACCAGATCACAAAGAACTTGTGACATGAAGAGACCGTTTTGTCTAAGTTTCGTGATTGACATTATGTCTGGTCACAAGCCCTATAAAGGCCAAATGTTGTTTGTTTTCTGAAAATAGAAGTTTTACAGTTTAGGTTTACTAAAAGCTATACTGTCTTTCTTTGGTGCCTTCTTCCTTTTGCAAAATTCATATTCATCAATAGTACGATTTTGCAGAAGCCTTTAATACTGTGCCTTACTGCAAAAATTCAAAGATTTTGGTTTGGGAGGTCATATAAATAGAGAGAGGGTTAAATGATAGAATGCAGAGGTGTGTAAAAGGAACATTTTCAAGTTAGGGTAAAGTTATAAGTGGAGTGCCCCCCTGGTTCATTTGTGGGTCTTACACTTCTAAATTTGTATTTTTAAGAATCTTCAAGTGGGTATGAAAGTGGTATCATTGCTGATAGCCCTAAACTATATAAAGAAATAAGTAAAGAGCAGAATTTGTTTGATACGCTGAGTGTATGGACAGTAAAGTGTGTGTGTGTGTGTGTGTGTGTGTATATAAATAAATATATAATATAATAGTATAGTCTTGGTAATCAGCTATTAAAAATACATAATTGAACCTGCTAAATTGTTTACATGAAAGGTGATGGGGGAGATTCACTAACCAGTGATAATGTGGAGATGACTTCTCCAGTTTATCACTTCTCCAATTCCTATGTTATTCTGTGGAGCATGCATAGGGTCTATAGAATAACATAGGAACTGGAGAAGTAGTTGCCACTTTATCACCTCTTCATCACAGATTAGTGAATCTCCACCAATGTGGCTAAGGGGGGATATGATTGATTAACATTGATACGTTTTGTTGTTTTTTTTCTTCAATGTCAATACAAAGGTCAACTCCTTACTCAAAGAGCCGAGCAAAAAACAGGGGACACCTCTTATTATTGGAGGGAAAGTGCTTTCGATTACATAAAGGCAATTCTTTTTTCATTGCAAGGGCAGTAAGGATGTGCTTTTGGAGGCTGTTGCCAAGGTCAACATAGAGCATTGTAACGGTTGGTTTTAACACAAGTGGGATGTTGATCCAGGGACAAATTTGATTGCCATTTTGGAGTCTGGGAGGATTTTTTTTTTTATTAAAACACTTATGGCTTTTAACGCTTTTCTGCAGCCACATTACTTGGAGTCCAGACTAAATAAATGTTATTTCTATTCCACTTGCATTAATATTCGTCTTGTGTTATTAGTGTTCACCGATCACCTGTAGATTGTAATAAGTAGACAGGGACCTCACTTGCTTCTTTTGTTTTATTTGTCACAATATTGGATTCTAGTGTTTGTCTTTCACATCACTACATAGAACTGCAGAATATTCCAGCACTTAACCCTTTCAGTGCCAGGGAGTGTGCAGAGCATTGCTCAGCAATGCATTGTGTGCCTTTGTGGCCCTCAAAGGGGTAAATAGGTGATGGCAATAAAGTTGGCTAACCAAAGGAGATCAGGCAAAAGCTGAGTTTGATGGACTCGGGTCTGTTTTCATCCTCTGCAAGTATGTGATTTGCTTTTCAGTGTCTGACTGACACAGTGATCAGAGAAAATCCGGTTTGGGTTTCATTAAGGACATTTTCAGTTGCAAGTCACTGAACAGGTAATGTGTTTTATTTAGTTTGGCTTCACATGTCTACAGTGCCTCCTTTCACACATTCAGCCAACAGATATGTTTTACTCTGATAAAACAATCCTGTTTCTTCGTCCAATAATCTATTCCTTGGTGAAAAGTCCTGCAACATTTGCTTTTAAGTGCTAAAAGTAAGGTGAAATCCATGTGTACAACTTCATTATCATCCGTGGTGTGTTGAGGTCAGTGACTCAATGCAGTAGAATACTGCCACCTTCTGGAATATCTAGGACATGTTAACAATACTGGTTATATGTTTGACAAAGTAGAATTACTGCATATTGCAAATAATACATTATATGTACACTTTATGCACTGCTGACTTGTTCAGATTAACTAGTATTTAAAGGACACCTTCTAAAAATCCCCCATTTACTTTGTCATGACCAAAACATGCTAATGGCTTCCATGAATTGCCTTTGTACCATTGTTCAAAAGATAACCTTTATAGTCTTTCCTGAATGTGACTTCCATGGAGTCACACATGATAGTTGGTATCAGGACCAGAGGGCACAAACTCTGACCACTGCACATGATAATCTGAACCCTTTAAAGCAGCGGTAAACCCTTTTTATTTTATTTTAAACTTTCATCTTTTATATTTAAGTTCAGTTTGCCATATAAAGCAATGTTATGCTTATAGTATTAGTGGGATGAGCTCCTCTAGTGGATGCAGAGAGAAATGCTGTGTCCTGTCATCCACTTTCACTGGCACTAACAATGAGCAAAACACCATACACTTCCCATCAGGCTGGTTACATGCTTCTCCAGCACTGAGCACGCAGCATTGAAGGTGTTTCGTTTTTTGTTTTTTTCCTGTACTCCCCATTCGCCAGATTTCTGCTAAACCCAGTGTACAATATACAGTAAGATGTGATTGAATATGTTGCTCTACAGCTGATTGAATACAACTCCCATCATACTGGCTGACAATGTTTCTAGCTAGCAGATGAGCGGCATTCTGCTCTTTCCTATTTGATGCAGTGAGAACTATGTGTACTGTGGATAAAGCTAATGAATGCTATTTTCCCAGCTGGTCTCAGGTTCCTCTCCGGCCCGGCAGTCCTCTCCTTCTCACTCCTTTAATGTCTGTGTATATGAAAGCTGGGTACTCAGAGGGCATTGTAGTTTCCAGAGGGTAGAGGACAGAGATGGAGAGTTTAAGGGAGTGGGAAGCAGAGTATTCCCAGGTCTAAAAGGGAGGTGAGATCATACTACTTGGTAGGCGGAAGAATTACATTAAATTAACCCTTTGAGTGCCAGAGGGGTATGCAACGTATTGGAGTGCGTTTAGTACTCCTCTGGCACTCAGATGGTTAATAGCTTTTATTTACAGTGCACGGTTCTCTTAAGGGATTTCGAGTACACTGTTATTAAAGCGGCACTCCAGATAGTGTTATACCACAACTCCTATCTTTTTCAGCCTGTTGAATATTGTGGGAGTTGGATTCAGACAGCTGGAGAGCCACAAGTTTCCATTTCATATGACCTTTATTGTGCACGAACGGCTTCTTGTGGCCAAGCATAAGGGGAATTTGGAGCGTGCTGTGTTTTTATAAGCGCTCTGGGAACATACTCAAATAGCAGAACAAAGAGCCAGAGAACTATATCAAGATGTCGGCTTCCAGCTGCAGTCAAAAGGGATATTGCAGTTTTATGCTTCAGGAAATAAGTAAATGTTACCGGCGAATTAAAGGCACATACAGTCATTTAATTATGTAGAGATAAATTATTAAGAGATTATCTCTCCTTTAAGGCCCAGGTAGGTGTGTAATGCTTTGTTTCTCAATGTGTTGCACAACCCTTTTGTCCTTATAGGGGTAAGTTCATGCGCTCTACCGGCTTCAGCTTGAAAAAACTGTCAGGACCTTCCACCTACGGTATTGCCCTGTGAGGACCTTGAGATCCTCACAGGGCATTACCATTGGCTGGAGGCGGATGGTCATGAAAGTCCATTGAAGGAAGCGGGCAGCAAAGGCAAGCATGTCGCCAACAGGGAAGATGGGACAGAGGGATCTTTTTCACATACAGCTTAACCATATTCAATTGCCGCCTCAGGAAGTAAGTATTTTGTCATCTGATTGCGCTGAAAAAAAAAAACCTCTCAGGTAGAATACGCACCCCCCACTTCACATAAGGTGAAGAGGGGTAAAATTGTGCATATTACACCCAAGATTTTCTATACATGAACTGGTTTCACCTCCAAACCGAAGCCTTTTAATTTTATGCAGTAACCTGTTGTGAGGTACTGTATCAAAGGCTTTTGCAAAATCCAAGTGTACAATATCAACAGCAATACCCTTGTCCAAATTACTACTTATCCTTTCATAAAATGCAAGTAAATTAGTTTGACATGATCTATTCTTCATAAAACCATGCTTATTCCTACTAATAATATTGTTGGTCTTCACATAGTTCTGAATACTGTCAGTAACCTTCTATTATTTTACGCACTCTGGAAGTCAAGCTCCTGGGCCTATTATTTCCTGGTTTCGATCTTGCCCACTTTTTGAACGATGGTACTACATAGCTCTCCTTCAGTCGCAGAATACTATGTCTGATGAAAGTGAATCTATAAATATTAAGTATAATGGTCTTGCTGTTACTGAACTAAGTTCCTTAAGTACCCTTGAGTGTATACCATAAGGTCCAGGCACTGTATTCACCATATCCTTTTCCAGTCTCTCTTGTACTTTGTCCTCCACAAACCATGTAGATGATGGATGACATTCTGTGGTTTTGCCTAATTGGCCATAGCTTGCCATTGTTGCTTCCTTTGTATATACAGAAGAAAAGAATGTGTTAAAGGTGTCAACCATAGCCTTATCCTCACTAATCAATTCATGTGTCTGTCTTAAGAGGACCAATATCAACCTTAATATTTTTGTTATTTATGGACTTCTAGAATTGTTCAGGGTTTTCCTTGCTCTCTTTTGCAATACTTCTCTTGTTTTCAATTTTAGCTAGCCTAATTGCTTGTTTGACTATTTTATTACATTTGTTATATTTTTTAAATGATGCATCTGACCCTTCTGACTTAAACGCTTTAAAAGCCTGCTTCTTATTTCTCTGAAAACCTCTTTATTAAGCCACTTTAGTTAATTTTCTGATTCTTGTACCTTCCATGTAAATTTGTACCCACAGGGCCTCCACAACATCACACATCATTTCTTCTATCATTTAAGGTGTTAACAGCCCCTTTTAGATTATTGGGAATTTACATTTGTCCTCTATGGTGCAATTAGCTTGTATCTGAATTGCCAATTATTAGCTGACTGAATGCAGTCTAACATGTTGGTGAACAGTGGTATTTAGTGCAACTTTTCTTACTCTGAGCTAAACTCACAAAATCATTAGTCATTGCTGTGGACTGAACTGGGAAATTTCCCCTGTCATATCTCAGCCCAAACTCAACTTGCTGAAACATTCCACTTTTTAAAGCAGGAGGGCTTTAGTAGAGGTCATCTGAATGGCGCTCTATGGTGCTACCATGTGAAGCAGTGCATTTGAGACCTCTCTAGCATTCAAGGGGTTCAAAAAAGTTCTATTCAAGAGCACGGGAATTTAGTGATTATTTTAGTGGTGCAGTTGGTTTTCTCCTGAATATCTCTAGTTTATTTTTATAAATATGTGCCACTATCCCTTCAGTGAAGTGTGGTGGTGGTGGTATCATCATGATGTGGGGGAACTGAAGTTTGGGAGGAAATTCACTGTTCAGCAAGACAAAGATCCCAAGCACAAGGCCAAAACAATATTATAGTGGTTCAAGAACAGAACGGTAAATGTCCCACATTAGCCCAGTCAAAGTCCTGATCTCCATTCCATTGTCACCATTTGAAAATTGCTGTCCACAAGCTATATCCAACCAACATGAACAACCTGGAGAAAATCTGCCAAGAAGAATGGACCAGAATCCCTCCAACACTGTGCACAAAACTGATACATATTTACCCCAAAAGACTTAAAGCTGTTATTGCTGCAAATGGTTGCTCTTCCACATATCTATTTGTCTGGGTTGAATACTTATACAAGCAATATATTTAGGGTTTTTTTTTCCATAAAATATTCCCAACATAAAACCAATTTAAACTTAAAATAACTGATTTTGAGTTTCGAAATAAAATATCATACAAAACAAAATGACATTTTACTCTATAGGGATCTGGATACTTTTGCAAGGTGCTGAGTCACATGACATGACACTAGTCCTGAAGGTCAAAGCTTACAAACTATTATCTATAGAGCTCAGGGGTCATATTTGCAGAGCAACAGAACACTGCCACTTTAACAATTTGGTATTGTATATTTGAATATGTTGCTGGTAATGCGACCACCTATCCATATTGCATGGGTGGACAAGTCCCAGGAGCCTGGAAGCCAGAGCTCCAAAGATAATTGCTCGCTCTTACTTTTCAGAGTATTTCTTTTAAATGTGTGTACATGTATGCTTATGCTAGGCCATAAACCTCCCTGTTGGCTCTAAATATTTCTTCAGAAATATTTATATTTTTGTCCACCCCTGTCATACTTGTGAATGTTCTTGCCCCAAGTACCCAGAGAAATGTGTAGAGCTGAGGATGGGAGTGTCCAAACAATGTGTTTCATGTTATAATGTGTTCAGGGCTTAGTTGGGGTTTGGAGTTAGGAGGTTGAAAGATGGAGTTCATGTAAACTCAGCCTTTCAACCTCCTAAAGTCATCCAAGCCAACTAAGCCCTGCATAAATTATGACGTGGGAAAATGAACAGAACTGCCACTAAACTCACCAAGACAGAATTGGCCTCTAACCCTGGCACTCCTGTAATTCAGTGTGAAAACCAGAGTGTCCCTGCAGACTGGGGGGGGGAGATGCCCCTATTGTAATGTGTGGTAAGCGCATTGCCTTAGCGATAGAGACACCACCATATTCACTAAGAATTAGTGATGCAGGGCATACAGGGTTGTCAAACTTCTAGTGATGTGTGAGGGATGCCTTCCCTTGCATGTCACCAGCAGTTTGATAACTCTGAAGTATTAGTGCATCCTCTCTGCTGCCTCACTTGCCTAGTGGATAGCAGAGAGGATCTGCTCCAACTTCAGCACCACAAACGGCATCAATCCCTTAACCAGTTTTGTGCCATAAGAATGTAGATTGCACACTCCTATGGCAATGAAATGGTTCCACAATGAGAGAATGGCAGAGAAGCTATAAAACACAGCTATATATCACAGCTTCTCTGCCCTTCTGTACTGACTGAATCTTTACCTGAATCAGCTGATCTGTGGATAGCCCACTCAGCTAGCTGTCAGTACAGAAGGGCAGAGAACCTGTGTTACATAACTGCGCTTCATAGCTTCTCTGCCATTCTCTCATTTTGGAATCATTTCAAGCAGAACTACTACATCAACTAAAGTCACCCTGCAATACTTAGGCAGGTAGCGACTAGCTTAATTACTGTTATTTTACAGTTATTCCAAGACTGACGGCCAGGTTAGTGCAGCCTGCGCCATTAGTCTCTTCCGGAGCCATTCGGGCCAGTGCAATGCCTCTGAAGGGTGATGGGGACTGAAAGTACAGGCACGCAGACAAGATGTCTGAGCTGATACCTGGCTTCTGGTATCAGAAGCTTAAGGATTACTTTACTCGGGGGCACTTTTGAGAGGTAAAATTATTAAGCTAGTCAGTTGATGTGGTAGTTCCGCTTTAAGTATCACAAGGATATGTAATCCATAATCCTGTGACACTGAAAGGGTAAAGGAAGGGAAACTGTCTTCCCTGCTGTTTAGCAGTGACAGCAAACAGTTCTTTAGCCACATAGTTTTGGGATCTCCCTGTAGCTCTCTATCAGCTCCAGAATTTCAAAAAATAAGCTTGCACCAGTAAATGTGACAAATGTCTAATAAATGAACTGAATAGTGTGGTGCTCTTTGGGACCAAACAAAAGCTTTGAACACCAATTATGGCTCAAAGAAACGCTGCATAGAAATGGGTTGAGCCAAAGTGAGGCACTAAACTAGAATAGAAGTACTTCACAAAAATATCCTATATAATAAAAGGCCAGAAAGCTTGTCACAATGCAGTCATTCACAGTCCCCGCATTCAGCGGCGCAATTGCGTGGAGCAGTGAGGTAACTGCAATATGCAGAGCAGGTCCGGGTAATGCTTTGCAATGTGTTGCTTACTCCTCTGTCACTCATAGGGTTAAGAGGTCGGTCCAGCTCTGCATATTGCCGTTACCTCACTGCTCCATGGCTCTTGCACACAGGCTTTTACACTAGTATTTAATTGGAACAGTATAAATCTTACACAATATGTAATAGCTCCATAGAATTTAAAAACATTAAATTCACACAAATAACTCCAAAAAGGAGAGACTCAATTGATCTCTTAAATAGAGTATAGTACACAACCAAGTACAAATAAGCATGTTAGTGCCTAAATAACAAAAATCAAAGAAATGTGCACAGATACTTATCCCAAGTCTCCCAAGATCTCTGTCACAATGATAATGTAAATGTAGGAGAATAAAGGGAAGCAACAGGACTCTCCCAGCTAAACCCACGAGTATTGCCACACAGGCTTCATGGGAGAACTACTATTTTTGTACTGTACCAGTGTACTTTATATAAATCTTTATTTATATGGTGCCACACAGTGTACGCAGCGCCTTTACAATAGAAGTTACATTAAAAAAGAGGTGATAAAATAAGTACCACATTCATAGAATCAATAGGAGAGAGGTCCCTGCCCCAAGGAGCTTACAGTCTAAATGGATAAAAGGAGACAGATAACAGGGTATGAGGGTGCTGAGATTACAAGTGCTGACTTTGGCAAAAGGTAGTGCATGGTCCTAGTGTTCCAGAAGATAAGATTTCAGGGTAGACATATAGATTATATATGTAATCTGTAATATACAGTTTGGGTTTAGGATATAACTGGTTATGTACTATACTCTGGGATCAATAGTCTCTCCATTTTTGTGCTGTTATATGCAGCTATGCATATTGTGTTATAATCTTCGAATAAAAGGCTATATTTTGAGATGTATTTCTGTTCTAGTTTGGTGCCTCCTTTTATGGGTTTACTGTCTTTTGGCTCAACTCACCGTTTCTTTGTGGTGGTTTCTTTGAGCCATAATTGGCATTTGGGTCTGTGAACTCAGACAGCAAAGTCTGCTATGGGATCTTGGTGCATGTGGTGATCGGCTACTTTGACATATAAACATACCCTCATAAATGCAATAATGGCTTATTAAACAGCCTTTCCATATGCAAATGAACGTTTGTCAAGCAAAATCAAAAACCTGTCAAAGGTGGGGCAGATTCATGGTGATGCTGGCAAATAGTGGCGGATTCACGGGCATGTGTTGGTGAAGTCATCTTGTTGAAAATACTGTCAATATGCCATCAACACGAATTCACCATATTATGGCCATACTGGCCCCTTATTAGGCTTTAATGCATCTGCCCCTCACGCAGAGGTCCCAAATATGCATATTGAATGTCGGCCTCAGCTTCCCATGTGCTGTAATTCTTTTCATTTCCAGGAAGCACAATTACAATCTGAATGTAGCAAATATTTAACAAAAACACATTTAACAACTAATTTTGTTCCTTAACACTTTATGTGCCAGAGAGGTATACAACGCATTGCATACCCCTCTGGCACTCAAAGGGTTAACATTATGGTGAAGTGGCCTTGTGGTGATCACATTTATTAACACATTTTCTGTATCACCTTTTCCATTAAGAGACTGTTCTAGTGTTTGACATTCATGTTTAACACTGTAACATGCAAAAAAAAAACTTTATCATGTTGAGCAAATGTATTCTTTATGCTATTTCTGTCTAGCGGTCTCTCAACAATGATTATACACTCTTACTAAATACACTTTTTACTGCCAAGTGCCATAAAAGCAGCATATTTATTTAGGTTTTAAAGAGGGATTGAGAAATGTACTTGAGAATATACAGCTATGACTTTACACAAGAGGCTTAACCCTTTTAGTGCCAGAGGGGTACGGAACGCATTGCAAAGCAATGCATTCCGTACCTCTCTGGCACTCAAGGAATTAACCCCTTTGATGGTAGAGAATTGTGCGGTGCACTGTTTTGCAATCCTTTGGTGACTTCTGTAGCATCCAAAGCGTTAAAGGTACAGTAAACCCGTGTGGTATATTGGCTGTGCACAAGGGCTTTGGCTATATGGTGGCTTGAGACATCAATCCCAGCTCTCATATAGTCGGTGGCTGATTGTGGCAAGGCATACCTCCCAAGTGTGTCCCTCTTTACTACCTAAATCTTTCTGTCCCTCTTTCCCACCCTGGTGTCCCTCAGACTGTGATGGTGTATGTAAATGTATCTCATTGCTCCACAGCAATAAAACTCACAGTAATGTTTGTTTAAACTTCACTATATGTGTTTATAAACTTGTCTGTGTAAATAAAATTATTTGGTCTTGTTCTAAATCATTTAGTCAGTCACACAAAGTGGTATCAATTGGTCCTGAAATAACAAAAAAAAAAATCTTGGCAATGTCCCGCCCACCAGCCATGCCCCCAACACCACCACCTAAAACAATAGTATCCCTCTTTAGCCATTTGAAATGTTGGGAAGTATGGAGAAAAGTGGGTATCTAACTCAAAAGAAAAAAGATTACATACACTGAGTGACTCCATAGCCTGGCTTCACTGCTCTGGTAGCCACAGATCCACATATACACCCTCCCCAGCATGGTTCCAATGGTAGCCACAGAGCCACACTTTACTCTTAGAGTCTATCCTTGTTCCATTGGTAACCACAGAACTACACTTTACTCTGAGTCTATCCTTGTTCCATTGGAAACCAAAGAAAAAGGCCCTGCTTTACACCCCTATGCTCTGCTGACAAGGCAGTTTGTTGTGAGGGCCCTGAGGGCTTATTTCATGTAGGAAACCATCTTTCTTGTGTGAAATTTGCCATATTAAGCCACAATATCTCCACAGTACAAAGTGGGTGAAATCGTGGTAAACAACCTTTCATGTCTACTCTTTTAATAGGATAATATATAAAAGGGAACCTGATAAGGTAACATGTTATCAGCCCATTTCTATGTCTCATTGTGATGTCTGCATTTCATACTTCTCTGTACTACCACCACTGAGAGGTGTTTACTGTTCTTGTGTTGTGTTCACACCACTCCATCATGAAGTACCTTCTTGTCATGGGGGTACATTTAGTGTGCCACACAAGACAAAACAATCCTAATGGCTCCATATCCTTTTAGTCTGTGTGGGATACAATGCATTCAAGGGGTTAAAAGTCCCATTGAACTAAGCTGGAATTTGGGGAATGTTTATTTGTCCCCTGTTGTGCTGTTGGTTTACTCCAGTTCTACTTAGTAAATCAGTCTCCATGTAATAGCTGCATCTGGCTGTGCTGGTTTCACAAGGCTTGTGGAAAATTAAAGAAAAATAACTAAAGGATTGTAGAGAGCGGGATGGTTCTATACTTATATTGCTTAGCAACCTGAAAAACAGTCTCAAATATTAAACAAGCTTCCAAAAAAAGTCCTGTCCAATGGCCTTAGTGATGGATTTATATAACATGCTGCTGTTTAGATAAACTGGTTTGGTTTCCAGTTTAATTGGCTTAAGTGAATATTCGACAAACTCCTGTACTTCTGGTACCTGTGGAAAATATTCTAACAAATGTAGAGAATGTTGTGTTAAAGGAGAACGAACCTCTCTTTATAATAAGCCTCCTTACTTAACCTTACTATGGCCAGAAAATTATAATGACCCCTAGGAATTTTGAGCTTGTGCCTTTGAACAAAGTGCCTTAATGGCCATGACCCATAAGATGTTCTCTATTGCACAAACTAAATCAGGCAGAGTACATGACCCCACTTAAAGGGGCAGTATAAGTTACATACAAAACCCTTTTAAATCCTTGACTTTATGCTAAGAGGTATTGGAACTGAATCCCCATAGCTCAAAGCTTCTCGTTGTCCTGTTTTGCCTCATAGATCACGGTGATTTGCATATCTAAGTGACATCAGGGTCTCACTTGCTCTCTGTTTTGGTGAATCCACAATCAGTAGGCTTTTGTAGCGAGGAGTACAATATCCCATGGGTGACAGTAGGGGTGTTAATGTCACCCAGCATTGCAGATCCCTGTGATCTGCAAGACAAACAGAAGCACAATGGAGGAGTTTAGTTGCTACAGCTCTTGGGACACAATCACGGATTTAATAGGGTCATGTATGGGCCCTCTACTGCCCTTTTAATTCTGTAAGGAACAATACATTGCACACCCTCTGGCCCTTATCATTTAGGAATTAGTCTGCAGTGATTTAGAATTTGAGGTTGTATGGTCCTGCTAGCAACTGTCATGCCTGCCTCTATGGACTTAACAATCCAGGACTGATTAACAATGTTATCTTTTGACCCGAGGAGCAAAAAAAAAAAAAAAAACATTTCTAGTGGTCATTAGGGTTTACTGGCCATAGTAAGGTAAGTGGGAGGTTAATTTTCCTTTAACTCCCTGAGTGCCAGAAACGCATGCAAGGCAATACTCTGCAGTGTACTGCATACTCCTCATGCACTCATGACTTTCTACTTTAGTAACATGGATATGGACAAGTTGTTGATTTTGTTATTATAAATGGTTACCCTAAGGAATAGTCCATTTTAATGCACTCATTGGTAAATGTAGTTTTTCTGTCATCCAATGTGGAACACAGGAACAAAGTGGTAAAGTCTCTTCCTTCTGGAGGGCAGGGCACTTAAAGTGGACTTGTCGCCTTGTTTCAGGTTTGCATATCTGAAAGCCTTAGAAACTGCCTCTGTGTCACGTTTGCTAAAAGATCAGCAAATCTACAGTTAAGGAGATATTCATGCTTATTACTATATGCTAATGTATGTTATTTGTGGTATCCGTGCAGTACCGGTGACATTTCATGTACTACTGAGGCATTTTCAGTGAGCATTCATATGCTAATGAATGTTTTCAGTGATGTTTCATATGCTTATCAGGTGTTGTGCTGCTCCAGGAGACTTTCACTTTTTCCCAGAAATAAGTGTGAATATGCTGGTCAATATGACACAAAGGCAGTTTTGAATTAAGTTTTCAAATATGTAAAAAAAAAACAAAAAACAAAAAAAAAACAAAAAAAAAAAACAGACCTTGTGTTCAAGAGGTAGCAGTCACAGCTCTTAGTCATATTTTATTTCTTACCATATGGGGCTGTTTAATACCCCACTAGATGCAATCCTTTTCCTGACTTCCCTGATTAATGGATTGACCAGGGCATAAGTTGTCTTTCCAGGAACACAAACCTTTGTAGTTTGGCTTCTTGTTACAGCCTTTACCTCACTATAGTTTTTCTGAAGCTCTTTTCGTTCATTCTGATGGAAGACTGAAGATTACAGGTTAGTGTTTTGGACTGCGGCAGAGCTCGGTCTGTCTGTCAGTGTTCTGGAGCTTTAGCTGATTTGCCTAGCTCTTAGTCATTGCTCTCAGTCCCTCCGGGGACTTCCAGTACAGATCCAGTCAGACTATGTAACAGCAGTTGCTTAGATCAACTGCCCAGGAGGGACCAGGAGTGCAGCTGCATGAGTCTCAATATAGAGTAATAACACCTACAGTTAGCTTCAAGAAGCCACTGCAGGGGTGGGCAACCTACAGTGGCCCACAACTTCCATTATCTGCCCAGTTGTAGTTGTAGTTCAACAGTTGATGGGATGCTGTTTGCCCTCTGTTGGCCTAGACATGCATAACAGCAGCAAATATTTCTCATTAATGGAGTGTTAAAGGGATAGTAATGTTTCATAATAAAAGCAGCTCTAATTAATCATCATAGTATTTGGACTTTGGAGAGTGTTATTTCAATTCTGTCAGAGTTGTAGTTCCAGAGTAATTCAATGACAAAGTATCCCCCTCCCGCCACTTTTACTGATGTCACACTGTTCAGCTAGAGCAGAAGGGAGGTGCCCAGGTAGATTGCAGAGAGGGACAATCTTCAATTAAGAGAAGGGAAAAACCTGAAAATCTTGTCAAGGGGGGCAGGGATTTCATTGTTTTCATAGGAATAAGAGTGTCCCCTTCTGTTATCTGTCTGGTCTATGGACTGCATTCCACATCTGAGAAGAGATTGTTTACACTAGGTAAAAGGGGCGGGAGGGGGAAACTTTGCTTGGGAATATCTCATAAACCATAAAGGTTTGAGAGATAAGACTTATATCGTTCTTCGTGTTTTTTTAATGCCTACAAAATAAAATAAAGTTAAAACGAAGTATTACTATCCCTTTAAAGCTTTGTGTCTGATAGAGGCAATAGAGAACAAGGGAGGAGCGGGGTGTTTCTGAGCAAGTAGAAAACTCTTTCACCTTGTATGGAGTTTAATCCCTTGGATGCTAGTGACCTCTCCAATGCAGTGGAGATGTTTCTAGCATCCAAGGGAGTTAAAGCTTGACTGCCAGGGGGATGTACAGCGGATTTAAAATGTATGCATACACTCTGGACATGGTGAAAAAATTTATCAGACAGAATATTTTGGAGCCAACTGTTGACTGTATGCAAGGAGTAGTTCTGCAGAAAACAATCTAACCATACACGATATCTAACATTTCTTCCAATCCCTCTACAGCATGAGATTTGGAGTATGGAGTCTCCCTCAAACCCTCCTCTGGGGAGAAGACTCGGTAATTTGACACATCAATGAAGGATGTCAGTTTCAGATGGGTGGGTTCTACAACTCATTCAAGAAGAGTGTACATAATCTTTCACAACACAGATGCATGGGAGTAAATCTGACTCCTTACTTACATGATCTGTTTCTAAAGGCTCCATTTCTGGAGTTGATTCAGCATCCTTTTCATCTTACTCTGTTAACTATGAATAATCATGGTTGGATAATCAACCTAAGCAAATCTCAGCTAGTACCATCTCAGGCCTGAGATTCGGTACCAGCCTTGAAAATGTGTTTTTTACCTTAACAGATGATTTCAGACATTCAAGACAGAATCCATTCCGTTCTCTTTCTACCAGAACAGTCTGTCAGACACTACGTGAAGATTGCGTGGAAAAATGGTAGCTGCAATAGAAGCAGTTTCTTTTGCTCAGTTTCACCTGAGGCCTCTTCGACTGGACCTAATTTGCAATTAGTTCAAAAATCCAAATCATCTTCATCATAGGATGAAGATATTACTATGCACAAGACAATCTCTCCACTGGTGGCTTATAAGTTGAAATCTTCTTGCAGGCAAACCTTTCTCCATCACAGAGTGGGAGGTAGTGACAGCAGTCTGTTCGGATGGGGAGAGGTGTACAAACATCTCTCCATTCAAGGTCAGTGGACTCCATCAGAATCCCACATTCCCATAAACATCTTGGTGTTTGTGCAATTCACAATGCACTATTGGCATGAACGTCTTTCTGAAGAATTTTCCCATTCGGATTCAGTCAGACAAAGCCACAGCAGTGGCAAACATAAACCATCAAGGAAGGGACAGTGCTGCCTGGATGTAAGTAAGGAGAATTATCCTCTGGGCAGAGAACCATGTTCCAGCATTTCCAGCTATTTACATTCCAGAAGTGGAGAACTGGGAGGCAGATTACCTAAGCCATCAGATCATAGACTCAGGAGAATGGGAACTAAATCAGAAAATATTTCTTCAGATAACTCACCGATGGGGGAAGTTCCAGACATAGACATTCTAACATCAAGAAGAAACTACCAACATTCTGTGCAAGAGCAAGGGATCCATAGGCAAATGCACTGGATGCCGTAACACTAGCTATGCTTTCCAGAATTCTCCACAAGATGAAGAGATGGTTCATACCATCCTCATAGCACCATTCTGGCCCAGGATGTCTTTGTTGCACCACCTCAAAGACATGTCATTGACAGAGCCATGGCATCTACCTCAGATTCCAGACCTCAGCCCTCAAGGCCCAATTCTCCACCACAAATACCACTCCATCAAAGCAAGATTGTGTACCTTGAGACCCAAATCCTAAAGAACAAATTCTTCAGTTCTCCTGTGATTCAAACCCGTGTCATCTAAAATATAGCACTGAGCTTGGAGAACATTTTTCTCTTTCTGTGCTAGGAAAGATCTAGATCCCTCTTCCTTCCATCTTCCATCCCTTCTAGAGTTCCTGCAATCAGGTCAAAAAAGTTCTAAGGGTTAACTCTCTGAGAGTCCAGCTTCAGCTTTCTGTGTTTTACCCCAGAGAAAGATGCCTCTCTCCCAGAAATACAAACTTTCCTTCAAGGGGTCAGCAGGATAGTTCCTACATACAGACATCCTATTCAACCATGGGATTTGGATTTAGTGGTAGAAACTCTTCAGTCTTCTCAATTTGAACCTTTGCCATCATCTTCTCTAAGAGACCTAACTTTTAAAACAATCTTTCTAAAGGCTATTGTATCTTCAAGAAGAGTCTCAGAACTTGGTGTTCTTGCTTCTATTTCTCCTTATTTTATATTTCATCAAAATAAAATAGTTTTTATAATAGCCCCAGAGTTCCATCCTAAAGTAGTATCTGCTTTTCACATAAACCAAGAAGTGGTACTCCCTTCCTTGTGTGGTAATCCTTCTCATTCTAAAAAAAAATTTATTCATACTTCAGAAGTCACTCAGTCTTTTAGGACTTCAGACACTTTGTTTGTGATTCCAGAAGGCACTAATGTGGGCAGACCAGCCTCTAAGACTACCATGACTACCATTGCTTCATGGCTTAAACAGACAATCGGACAAGCTTACAGACTAAAGTCTGTCCCAGCTCCCTTCAGAATCGCAGCTCATTCTACTAGGTCCATCAGTACTAACTGGGCCTTGAAGAATCAAGCTACTGTTGACCAATTTGTAGAAGGCAGTTGCATGGTCGTCTGTTCACACTTTCACTAAGTTAACATTTTATGCATCCCAAAATGCTAGTTTCACAGGTCATTGTTCATTGGTTTTCTTCCCTCCCAGTTGTTTGGGGTAGCTTTGGTACTTCCCCCATGGTCCCAGCTAGGGTTGCCACCTTTTCTTCAAAAAAATACCGGCCATGGCATTCCCTCCATAGACTTAACATTGGACAGAAGCCAATTTTTTACCGGCCTGCCGGTAAAATACCGGCTGGGTGGCAACCCTAGTCCCAGCAACCCTCTATGAAGCTAGAGAAAGTGGGATTCCCACCCACAGAAAACTTGTTGGGTTAAGATGTATTGCCTTTTATGGCAGATGTTACTGCTTTCACTTCCTGACTCTGCTAAAGGAAAACTGAAGACAGACAGGGGGAGGAGTTAGCCGCTAGTAAGTGGGAGTTTAGTTTTATTCAGAGTGCCCTACATCCTATAAGCACGCTGCTTAACCCCAGTGGTCCATGCATCACTCAATGGACTAAGAAAAGAGGATTTATCAGTAAGTAAAAAATCCCTTTTTTTGTAATATGAACTCCTAGGTACTTAATGGAATCAGTAGGTCATATAAAGGGACTAGTAGCAATAGTGTCTGGTATTGGACTGCCAAAAGCCAGAGGCCCTCAGACTTGTCTAGATGTATGAGTAAAACCTGACACTGCTCCAAATTCTTCCAATGCACCTAGTATACACTGAACTGCCTCCTCTTGGTTGCTGATAAAAAGAAGCATATCGTCTGAGAATGCTACTATGTCTCCCACCCCTATCCCCTTGAATTCAGGCATGTTATTGAAATAGCGGAGAAGATGGTCAAGTGTACATGGTAATATTAACCCTTTAGGTACCAGAGGTGTGTGCAAATGCATTGGTATACCTGTCTTATCCTTAAAAGGTTGAGTAAGTTTGCCCACTCAGCACGTTTCAGGACAAAAAAACTGCTGGTAAGTGTCATGGTCTGACTCCATTAACATGACATCCATGACTGATGGAAAATGTTATCTAATGAGCAAGAAAAAAAATCATAGGGAAAATACAGCATATTTGGGTCATAGTAACATTCCCCACTTAACCCTTTCAGTGGCAGAGGGAAGTTGAATGCATTGCGAACCAATGCATTTCACAGCCCTCTGGCACGCAAAGGGTTGATCACATGAGAGACATGATTCTAGTTATTTTACAAATGCTGTTGATTTGTCCTTTCATACTGTCCTTATTTACACTACAAAGTCATGCTGTCAGGCACAGTTATCTTGTTTGCCATTCTTTCTGAGGGGAATCTCAACATCTAGCGTGCAGACTTCTGTAAAATATGTAAATCTTGCAATTGCTTTTATATAGTAAATTACGTTGAAAAAAGATGCAGGTTCAGCCTTTGAATTCTTTTTAATTGGGGTTCTTAACATTTTCTGTGTTAAGATGTCTATTCAACTCAAAAAAAATCTTTGTGCCATTCCCTTGATGAATATTTACTAAAATGAATGTACGAAATGTCAGATCGCACACTGGAATGTTTTACTTTCTATAAAGGAACATTGTCATCTCAAAAGAAGACCTATTATCATTTTAGGGCCTATTAATTATTCAAAAACTACTAAGCACTTAGAAAAGAAACAAATTGTTCCTGTTGGGAACACCTGTGATATATTTGGAAAAGCATTTTCTGAGAGCAATGTGTAACAACTAATCGTTTTACATATTTATGTATTTTAACCATTTGAGTGCCACGGGGTTATACACACCCCTCTGGCACTTAGTTCATAAATATCCCTACCGTTTGTGAGAGGCATGAGGGTGATCCAGAGGGACTATAACATCGGGGGGGGGGTTATGTCTCTGTCAACCTCGTAAAAAAAAATAAAAGTTCTAAAGTTGTAACCCCTTGAGTACCAGAGGGATACGGGCTCAAAGGGTTAACATTTTAGAACTGTTCTTTGTTTGCTAAATATAAGTCTCCTGGGCCTGTCGTCTGTACAGCGCTGAACCATGGATGCATGTGTAATACACCTTTACTTCTACTTTAAAGTGCTGCTACCAACATTGTCCTATAAAACGAGATAATGAAACTGATTAAGCAGCTGCTTCAAGGTCAAACTTTAAGGTAGCCTTGGGTGCTTCACAGAGCATGCATTACACTCTGTTGCCCAATGATCAAGGGAATTGCGATCCATTTCGTATAGAAATCAATTGCCCAGGAGTGCAAATCAATGAAACATAAGAGGGTAATATATGCAGTTCAGGTCTGTGATCCTATCTAACATGGGGGAAATCTGATTATCTTGCAAGAATTCTTCTGTAGTTTGGTTTTAGTAGAGGAATGTCAAAGAATCTGAAGGCCCAAGTAATAAATGGGTAAACCATGAACATATCTATGCAATTGGTAAAATATTAGTTGTTCTTCATTTGTGGCTGGAAATGTCAGTACGTCTTGTTCCTAAGTTTATATTATAATACACACACATACACATAAAGATAGTGTGGTCAATTTATGGCAGCTCTGCCAAACATATTCAACTCGATTTGGACCTTCCTCAGGGCAAAGGGATCACAATGCAGCTTGCCCTCCCCTTTGCCTTTCTCAGACTGCAAACATTTGCCTACGCTGCAGTAAATTTACCTTATTGTCTCATTATTAGTGTGTGCTGTCTCCTATAATCCCTGGACACCCCAGCAGGGTATACTTGGGTATGTTTATATGGGGTGTGCAGCTATTATCTGAAGTGTTGGGTTTTGCCTTAAAGGGTTAGTAATGCCCAAAATAAAGCGTATTTTTTTTATATGATAGATTTTACAAAAATGAAGTATTTTGCAGAAAGTCCTATCTCTCAAACCTTTATGGTTTGAGAGAGATCCTCCACTAAAGTTCCCCTTCTGATATCAACTGTAAAGCTGACAGAAGGAGATTTGTGATGGTCGACATGAGGTGGCTCTTCAGCAGAGCGGCAATAGTGATACTGGAAAAGAATTGCTTCATTGGAACGGTCTACAAAGTGTGCTTGCCCTTATGGCACTCAAAGGGTTAAATACAAGTTGTGCATTTTAAAAAACCATGAGTTGCATTTTATATACCATGGATTGTGCATGCACTAGCACTAACTATTCTCATTCACCAGGATGAACACTGCTTAAAAAAAAACAAAAAAACAGTAAATTAGTCTTGGCCAGGAAATGCTTTCTGAATTCTTAACATCTTTCAAATGAAAATTACCTATTCAGAGCACCTGTAATTCAAATAAAAATTACTCATTCAGGGGACCTGTGTAACATTGTACAGCTGCTCCACCTGGTGGTTACATTAAGGAATGACCTGTTTTTTTTTGTTTTTTTTTAAATTGTACAAAATGTGCATAATTGAGGAGATGGCAGGGCCCACAGATAAGGTATTCTCAGTGAGTAATCCTTGGATGCAGGGCCTAAAATTTTAAGTCCTTTGCTACTAGCCAGACCTGAAAAGTTACTCGCTACTGTAAGCCATAGCATACCTACCAGGACTGAATTTCTACTCGCCAGGGCTACATTTTCACTCGCCATTGGCTAGTGGCGAGTGGAAATTTTGAGCCCTGCTTGGATGTATATGAATTTTCAACTTTTCCTGATCATTTGCATGTCACTGCCCAGAATCACTAGAGGCATTTAAAAGAGTTAAGGTGTCAGGTAGATTTTCACCTCTCTGAGATTTTAAAGGGATAGTATTTGTTACTTTTAAGAAAGTTTAATAGTGTAGCTATTACAAATATAAATGCAATGACCTACCTCCCATCTCTCAAACATGTATAGTTTGAGAGATATAAGCTGCTAAAGGTCCCCTCTCCCATCCCTTTCACTGACATCAGCACTCTAGCTGACAGAAGGAGCTCCTGGTCCCGGGACCTGCCGGTGGCTCTTCAGCAGAGACGGAATAACGCTGTCTAGAAAGGAATACTTCATTGGAACGTACTACAAAGTGTGCTTGCAAACTCACTATGCATTTTGTTCATTGATATAAATAAACTATTAATATGTCTATTTTTGAAAGCATTCTTATTTACAGTATTTTTTCACACCAGCCTAAAACTTTTGCACATTGCTGTGTGTGTGTGTGTGTATATATGTATGTATGTATGTATGTATATATAATCTTGCACTTTTAATTTTAGAAAATATTAACTGTCGTCCTTTGCCCATTGTGCAACAGGAACATGGTTGAAGAGTAGCCTTGGCATTATCCAACAAGAGGGCAGTCAGCTGACCTGGACGTATATTGCACCACAGATGGGATACTGGGTAGCCGCCATGTCTCCTTCCAGCCCAGGTAAGGTGTTGAAGTTGTGCATAAACTGTTATCTAGCCCTTTGAGTGCCAGAGAGGTATGCCATGCACTGCATATACCGCTGCCACTCAAAGTGCTAGGGCTATTCTTTCTCCTGGGTTTTAGGTCTGTTTCCTGTGCAAATGTGAACAATTCATTCACCATAGGAAGTTAGGCATGCAAAGAGGCACATCCACAATTTACAATGTAGTTTTGATAGAAAAGTCATTGACACCAAAATCCTTGGAGAATGTAAACTTTTTAAAAATGTAAACAGATATGTTATTCTGGAGCCAACCACCTGAAACATAAGTGGGGAAATGAAAACTCCCATGGACTTTAAAGTGATTATTAATGTCTTGCCTGCTAGCGAGATCTCCAACTCATTGTGAAGCAGTGGGAATTTTTATTTCTTCATTGTGGTGCAGTTGGTTTGCTTCAAAACAGCTCACTTTTTTTTTCTTCTGCGGAAGACCCATAATCCTATTGAGTGCTTGAATGGGGTGCTGTGCACTGCAGAACGATGCAATTCATACATGCTTGGGACTCTGAGTTTAACCCTTTCAGTGCCAGAGGGGTACGCTGCGTACCCCTCTGACACTGAAAGGGTTAAGGTTATGTATGTATATCTTTATTAATATGGAGCCACACAGTGTATGCAGCGCCTTACAGACATATGTTACAATAAATATAAGGGAATAAAATAAGTCACAGTCATAAAAACAATAGGAGAGAGGTCCCTGCCCCAAGGATCTTACAGTCTAAATGGGTAATAGGAGACAGACAACAGGGTATGAGGGTGTCAAATGCTGAGATTACAAGTGCTGAGTTTTCCCAAAGTTAATGCATGGTCCTAGTTTTCCAGAAGATAAGACTTCATGATAGACTGAAAGACAGAGGGGCATTGTTCTAGACCTAGGGAGAGGGGTATGGAGTTCCATAGGTAGGGAGAGGAAAATGAGAAAGGTTTGAGACTGGAGAGGGCAGAGGGTGTGGATGACGCAAGAAGAAGGGCGTTGTGTGCTGAGCGAATGTGCTGAGTGAAGGAGGCGGCCAGGAACATGAGAGGAGATGTAAGGAGGGGTATCAGTGTGGAGAGCATTAAAGGTGTGAAGAAGGACTTTGTAAGTGATGCGTTGCTGAATAGGTTATAGGAGCCTTTTATAGAGCAGAATTGCAACTGTCTGTTTCAGAATGGAGGAAATGCTACTTCTCCCCCCCCCCCCCCCCCAACAAGAACAGAGGAAAAGAACATTTATGCAGAAATTGGAAATCCCCATATCCTTTCTGTGGTTTTTAATAGCAGTCTTAATTTATCCCCACCCATTTATGTTTATAATTTTTAAATACAAGAATCTAGATGAGAGCATTTGGATTTGACACAAAGGCACTTGACCAGAGAATTATCCATATGCTCAATAATCTGAATTGCCACCTGATGGACATTTTTAGCCATGCCATTGTAATAGCATGTGACAACTGCTTTGCAATGTGTTCTTTTGCCCCCGCAGTGTAAGGGGTCCATTTAGAAAACTGAGAAGGTTCTTGAGTAAGCGGCTGAGTACCTGAAATGCAAGATGAAAATGCATGGATCGTTTAACCCTTTGAGTGACAGAGGGGTACGCAACATATTGCTTTGCAATACATTGCATACCCCTCTGGCACTCGAAGGGTTAAGCATTATATTACAATTTATCCCTGTCCCATTGGGAAACAAAGGGCCATATACTGAAAACAAATGGTGTGTAATTCTTGAGCATGCCAAATGCAGCACAGTGAACAAATCACAAATTTCCCAACTTCTCATTGATTTTAAATGGTTTTCTAAACCCTTTAAATGTTAGAGAAGTCTCCAATGCATTTCTTTGCAATGCTTTGAAGACCTTCCTAGCGTTCAAGGGGTCAACATCTTCATTTGAATCACTTACAGGATTCTTTATGCATGTTTATAGTGGTTGTATTGCTCAAAAAATACTACGTTTTTGCTTTTACGCATATCTTTTCACTGTGTTGGAGACGCCCGTAGCATTCACGTAGTTAAAGGGATAGTAATACTTAAAATGTAAAAAAATATATGTTGTAGGGTTTATCCCCCTGAGTAAAACAAGGGTAGTCCCACTGCTGAGAGAGATTTTATTAAAAATTATAACCGTTCAAACTTGCATTTTTTAGGTGCAATATCACAGTGGCCTGAAAATGTACAGTGGTGCTGTTGCTACACCATCCTATGGACTGCTTTGGTCTGTAGACCATAAATCTCCATAGGATGGTGTAGCAACAGCACCACTGTAAATTTTAAGGCCACTATGATATTGCATCTAAAAATGTAAGTTTGAGCTGTTATAATTTTTGAATAAAATATCTCTCAGCGGTGGGAGTAACTTTGTTTTATTCTGGACCCTACTACACACATATATATATAATATAATTTTTTTTTTTTTTTTTTTTTTTTTTTTAACATCTTAAGCATTACTATCCCTTTAAAGGTATAGTAAGGTTTCACAAAACAGCAGCTCCAATTAATCTTCATAGTATTTGGCCCATGGAGAGTGTTATTTCAATACTGTCCTAGTTGTAGTTCAAGAGTAATTGAATGATAACGTATCCCCCTCCCACCCCTTTTACCTAGTGTAACACTGCTCACCTCAGATGTAGAATCTGGTTGCTTGACCAGACAGCTCACAGCAAGGGACAATCTTCTTACTGTGATAACAATGAAAACACTGGCCCCCTTGACAGGGTTTTCAGGTTTTTCCCTTATGTTAATTGAATATTGTCCCTCTCTGCAAGCTATCTGGACACCACCTTGCTGTTCTGAGGTGAGCAGTGTAATATCAGTAAAAGGGGTGGGAGGAGCATACTTTATCATTAAATTACTATTGAACTACAACTCGGACAGTATTGAAATAACACTCTCCATGGCCCAAATACTATGAAGATTAATTGGAGCTGCTTTTATTGTGAAACATTACTATCCCTTTAAAGGACAACAATCACTAGGATACTGTCCTACAGTCAGGTCTTCTCTGGGAACAGATCTGCCAGTTAAAGCTAAAGCTGCATTGTGAGCCCCAGAAGACCAAATGCAGGGCAGAACTGGGGTCGCAGATCCTCGATGCTCGATTGTTAGCAGTTTTGGGGATAATTTTACCAAGTTTGCAGACTTTGGAAAACATGACACTTGCCCTTTACAGTTAGTTTGATCTACACATGTCCATCCTTCTCTTTCTGCATAAGGCCCAAAGTGGTTTAGCTACTAACATTGTCTAGTAAAGACATTCGCTTTTGAGCGTAGTAGCACAGATTAACGTTTTACGTTAAGTGAAGTGTTTGAAATGAGAGAATCAAGTGGAATTTTGTTGTAACCCTTTGATTGCCTTAGAACGCATTGGATAGTAATATTTAAAATGTAAAAAACATATGCTGTAGGGTTTATCCCCCTGCATAAAACAAGGGTACTCCCACTGCTGAGGCATTTTATTCAAAAGTTATTACAGCTCAAACCTGAACTTTTTAGAAGCCGTATCACAGTGGCCTGAAATTGTACAATGGCGCTGTTGCTACACCATCCTAAGGATATTTATGGTCAACTGACCAGAGCTGTCCATAGGGTGGTGTAGAAACAGCGCCACTGTACAATTTCAGGTCACTGTAATACTGCACCTAAAAAAATTCACGTTTGAACTGTAATAACTTTTGAATAAACCACATTTCAGCAGTGGGAGTACCCTTGTTTTACTCAAGGGGATAAACACTACAATATATTATTATTATTTTTTTTTTTTTTTTTTTTATACATATTAAGTATTACTACCCCTTTAAACCCTCTACATTCCCTAAGGCTGAGGTGTTGTAGCCTGTCTTCAGTCCCCCAACAGTGCAGGTTTTCAAGACCGCCTGAATTAAACTAATTTGAATATCATTAATGCAGACAAGCCATCAGATCCTTAAGAATGGTCAATCCACTGATTGATCCACCAGTTATTATGTGAGGAGATCCTGAAAATCTATACTGTGAGGGAGGAGAACAGGTTTCATCACCTATACCCTAAGCTGTCCTGAAATATTAATACAGTATACCAAAGTGTGATCCTTTCTCAGTTAGCCAGGACACCATGTGGATATGCTGCAGTAGGAGATGGGGTCCATGTTACTCCATAATGTTGTATTGCATATGTAGTTGAGGACATACAACAAGAATGTGATGCAAAGGGGTGGCGCAACATGGCACATTCTGGTGACTATTGCACCTGTGTTTCCAAGTACCATAGGATTATAAAGGGGCAATAAGGGCAATGCTAAAGCCAACCAACCATACCATAGGTCAGGGTGCTCTCAAACCTGTCTGCAGGCCCTGCAGTGGTGCATGTTTTCCATATCGCCTCCCATAAACGCAGGTGAATCAATCGGTGGTTCAGTCATTGTGAAGGATCTATATTGACTTGTGTTGAGGAGATCCTGAACATATGCACTGCTGTGAGTGCTACAGGACACATTTCAGCTCCCCCTCCATAGGGGCAAATGAAATGGGCTTCTAACCCCTTGAATGTTAGACATCTTCAGTACTTTAGTTAAAAGCCCCATTTAAATCAATGGAAATTGTGAAATTTTAGTTAGTTATTTAGGTCCCTTTTGGTGCAGTTGGTTTGCCCTAGAATGATTTCCCAAATGGGCTGCTACACAAAACGAGGAGCAGTCCTGGATCAAAGCCACTATACTGCAGGGAACAAATAAAACTGCCAAAATCTCCTCCAGGTTTAAATGGGGCTATAAATTCCTTGAATTATTTGGTACCTCACTAGCATTCAAGGGGTTAAAATATTTAAACTCCATATTTTCTTTATGCATATGCCCCAAAGGATTCTAAAGAATTTTTTTATATAAAGTCAAATCAATTTCCAAGAAAATACTGCTTGTCTGTAAAAGCCTCATTTGGTTCTTCCCTTTTATGTTTTTCAGATCCAGTGGTAACGCAGGATATCACTACTTATCACACGATGTTTCTGTTAGCAATATTAGGAGGAATGGCTTTCATACTGCTGGTTTTGCTGTGTCTGTTGCTGTACTACTGCAGGTAAAACACCTAAGAGCAGTCCCTTTTTCTTCATGCAGATTCAATGCTGTGAGTATTGAGTGTGTGTGTGTGTGTGTGTGTGTGTGTGTGTGTGTGTGTGTGTGTGTGTGTGTGTGTGTGTGTGTGTGATCGGGTGCGAGACTGTCTGGGATAATGGGGGGTGTGTGGGGGGATAATGGGGAGAGTGTGATAAGTGTTGGTCTTGCACATTAAAGTGCATCTATGGATACACAACAGATTGCATTGTTCCATAAAGTATAAAAAAGTATGAAACAATGGGGAATATGTATCAAAGCAAAATGTCACTTTTGGGGCAATCCACCTGCACCATAATCAGCAAATTAAATCTTGTGATTGAAATGGGGCTTTTTCACTCTCTGAATGCTAGAGAGCCTTCCAACAAATCTCAAAGTAATGCGTTAGAGACCTCTCTAACCTATGGAATGCTAAAAGTCCATTTGAATCAGGTTGGAATTTCCTACATTTTACTTCTCCAATATGGTGCCGTTGGTCTGCATCAAAATGACACCCGTTTAGCTTCCTGTATGAGGCCCAATAGTTCCAAAGTCATAAATATTTAATCCTGAATCAGGAACTGCAGTGGGGGCAGATGTGAAGTGGCACAGCAATGCAAAGTCTAGTTTCAGACCAATCTTAAAATAACGGAAGCCATCCATAATCATTTCACTTAAATTTTTCTCCAAAATAGTGAACTATGGAACAATTGTACTATGAAGTATTCAATCATGATGAAAGATGAATAATTAAAGGTAATTTTATTAACCAAACCACAAAGTTCTTGTTATAACATTTGGGACTGATACTAGACCAATGTGCCTTTTGTAATGATCGTAATTCTTTAGAATGTAATGAGTACACATTTATTGGGTTAACTGCAATGTCCTCCTGTTTTTTCTGTTAGGGAGTTGTCATTCTAAACTGACTTTAGAAACACTGTTAGATACTTGTTTTACTAGCAAATCTCTGGTAGACCCACGTCTGTCAGTAGCAGTTCTATAAAATGTGCAACCTTTAGTTTTCAGGCCCTTTCATACTTTTTATCGCTCTTCTGTAAGAGCTGAAGCTGCCAGTGGCAGTCTTATTCCTATTGGCTGTGCAGGTTGGTGTGACATCTCAGCCAAAAGGAATCATAAGCTGCTTCTGCAGCTTTCAGTACCAGCTGTGGGGAGGAGAAAAGCCTAGTGGAAAGGAACCTGGTGTCTCTACATTTATAAAGGTGCCTGCTGCAGCTTCCCTGCCTTCAAGGTTCAGCATGCCTGGTCGAAGGTTCAGCATGTCTGGTCAGCATGGTGTCCTGTAAGATGTAGATCTTTTACTTGTTCTGTGTTGACATTTATTCCAGCAACTGTTAAGACTTCCGTGGACATCAGCCATTAATATTTGGTTGACATGGGATGTACATCATCTGTTTTAGTCTACTATTAAAAGTAAATGTAATTATTGCAGAAAAAAATATTTTGACTGTTGGGCAGCGTATATCCTCAAGTACCATTAACGGTGTATGTTTTCAGGATATCCCTGCTTGATTATACATGCAGCAATTACAATGGGTTAGCTACTGGATGATCCACCTGTACTTGAGCAGAAACACCCTGAAAACACTGTTGGCGATACTTGATTTAGGGATGGAGTTAGCTACCCCTCCTTTAATACAATACAATGCAATGAGCTGAGCATCCATCTGATGCTGAAAGGGTTAAAATAAAATTTTGGCATAATTACTTCCATTGTGTCATTGGCAAAATCTAACTTTCTTATTTTTTCTCTCAGGAGGAGGTGTTTGAAGCCACGTCAGCATCACAGGAAGCTTCAGCTTTCCACAGCTCTGGATTGTTCCAAGAAGGATCAGGCCACTTCAATGTCCCACATCAACTTAATAAGCCCCATTCACATGGAGATGATGTCTTCTAGTGGGGAAGCAGATATGCATACCCCAATGCTTAAGCCTTCATATAATACCTCACGAGATTTTAGCTCAAGAGAAGAGCTGCTTTCTCATCAAGATGAAAAGAGCAGAATGTCTTTGGACAACTTGACTCCAAGTGGGACTTTGAGACAGGTGTACAATAAATCATTGGATCAATTCCTTCTGAAATCAAGGAAATCAGTAGAAATAACTGATGAATTTGCCTCTCCCATGAAAGATGAGTTCCAGAAGAGTTATAATTCAGTAATTTGTCAAACTTTGTTTGAAACCAAGGATAAAGACCTGTCCTCCACCAACCATGTTACAGGAAGTAAACCAAGTATTCAGGAACAAATGCACCCACTGTCTTCGGCTCCTGAACATGAGCAGCTGACAGATCGACGGCCTAATGAATGTATGATGTCAAGGTCAGTGGATCACCTTGAAAGGCCAACCTCTTTTCCTCGGCCAGGTCAGCTCATATGCTACAATTCTGTTGATCAAGTGAATGACAGTGTTTACAGAAATGTTCTACCAACCTTGGTCATTCCAGCTCACTACATGAAACTCCCTGGAGAGCACCCTTTTGTTAGCCAGCAGTTGATTGTCTCTGCTGAGCAGCAATATGAAATAGAGCGACTTCAAGCTGAGCTTTCTAAATCTCACACACCACATCCTCAGCAGATGCAACAATCACAGTTAAGCTCTCAAGCTGTTTCGCAGCAGCACCTACAAGATGGGGAAGGCATGGAATGGAGTGGGCAAAATACAGTGATGTCTGAATCCGTATCCATCCCAGCATCACTGAATGATGCTGCCATTGCTCAAATGAATGGAGAAGTGCAGCTACTGACAGAAAAGGCTCTGATGGAGCTTGGTGGGGGGAGACCAATGCCTCATCCCCGTGCCTGGTTTGTATCTTTAGATGGACGTTCAAATGCACATGTCAGGCATTCATACATTGATCTTCAAAGAGCTGGAAGGAATGGGAGTAATGATGCCAGCCTGGATTCTGGTGTTGACATGAATGAACCAAAATCTGGTCGAAAAGGAAGAGGTGAGAAATTTTCAATGCTGCAACATCTCCCTTCTATGCAGCACCCGACTTTACAGGAGCACCAGCAGCCGGACGAATCAAAGCTTCCTGACAGTACATCTTACACACAGCTTGTTTATTTAGAAGACATGGACCAAAGTGGTAGTGAATGTGGAACAGCTGTCTGTAGCCCTGAGGATAATAGGCCTTTCATTGAGGTGCCTGGAAGGAGGAGTGGTGGCCAATTACCCAGCCTTCAGGAAGAGACTATTAAAAGAACCTCTGAATCCTCCCCAGTGCCAGTAGACAGCCCTGAACATGAATTCTCTCTCAACGATGATGAAGACCAAGGGGAGAATAAAAAAAGTCCGTGGCAAAAAAGGGAAGAGAGACCACTTTTGGCTTTCAATGTGAAATAAAATTGTGAGCTCTCCGCTTGCTGGAGTAGAAAATTGCCAAATATTCTTTCTTTGGAAATTCTTACTTGTAAGAAAGCAAAATCTCAGCAGAAAAAAAAAGCTAATTAACATAAATCCTTTAAGGACCAGAGTGGTACACAACAAATTGAAAAGCAATGCGTTGCTCACCCCTTGGGTCCATAAAGGTTTAAACCAGGACTTTTTTATTCTGAGAAGGTTTCAAAGGAGAAAAAGATACCGGAAAAGGCTTTCACTGGATTCTTTTTCCAATATTTAACTGAGGAATGGTGTCTGTGAGTGCTGTCCCAGCCATTTTTTAAAGGAGTTGCGAATGATTTAAGACTGTTGGACCTTTTCTTGGTAGGTTCTGACCACTAACCTCCCGGTATTTGGGAGCATATGACAACATAAGTTATAATTCTAAAACCAATAGTATCATAATGTTTACTGTAAATCAACATTCTCTGAAAACTGTGTCAAAAGTACACGTTATTGAAAAAAGGCTATGCATTGCTGCTTTTACACAGTGACATTCTGCCTAGGCATTGCTTTTTTATTATTGGCTGTAAAAAATGTATTTTTATTTTATTTTTATTTTTTTTTGTTTCATTTTAATAATCTGCTTTTATGTCCTTATTTTGATTCATTTTGTAATATATTTCTAAACAAAAGCTACGAATAGCAACTGTTTGGGTATTAACCTTGTGCGATGCATTCTGAAGCAATGCATTGTGTGCCCATCTGGTTCTTGAAAGGTTAAAGGTTTTCTTTTTATTTTTCTAAAAAATACCAAACTAAATATTGTCTGATTTTGTGTCCAAAGAATTTGGTCCTTATTCTCCAAGTGCCTTTTTTACTGTTTTAATAGCTCCCTCCTATTGTCTGATAATTTGTATCCAATTTTATGAGTTATACACATTTTTTGGTTTGTTTTTTGTTTGTTTTTTAACCCTGCATGCACCATGTAAATTTCTGCTTTGCATTTTTTGTATCAGTACGACATATGCTATAGATTTCATTGTGTACTCTAGATTTTGTTTAGCTTGGCAACTAGAATACATCTTAAAGACCTGCTTCGTAATATAAGCTCATTCTGTAAATACGGTTTCTATTGCTTTGGAACTTGAGTAAACTGATCCTTTATCATGAACTAAGGACTGACCTAAAGGGCAGGACAAAATGGGAGAACCTTAACATTATATACTATTCTAAAGTGCTAGAATGACTTTTCCGTGCATTCTCTTTAAAATAACTGCTTGGTTATACAAGAATTATAATTGAAATAAAACCTTTAAAAAATGCATACTGTTGGTCTTACGTATTTCTGTGGCATGGCTGTATTAGAAGAGACTCTGTAGATTATCATTGTAGTGTGAAGGGCCTTATGCACAAAGGGAATTAAGCCCCTAAGGTCTCGTATAGAAGAAACAGAAATATCAAAGAAATAGTCACTCCTAGCGACATATATAAAAATACAGTGAGTAAGGGGAATATAGAAGAAAATCAGAATAATTTCACTGTCGTCCAATACAGGTCACTGGTACAATGGGAGGCGTCAGTCCCCTTTAAGTAGGCAGGAACAGTCTCTAAATGTATGCAGGGGGGTGGAGCCTCCCTTCCCTCTTAAGGTGACTCATCCAGTCCCGCCCCCAGAATTGTTTGTTCTTGTGTAAGACACACAGGTGGAGAACATCTTTCAATCAAGTTTAGTTTCTTTTTTATTTTCTGTCAAATATGGAATACCACCATTAGGTGGGTTACCAGGACTGACAATGCCCTCTCCAAAGTGGCTAGTTTCAGTAGCCAGAGCATTTTGGTGGACCTTAAGCTCTGAAGAGGGAATAATCTTGATTTCAAGTAACTTCCCTGGGGATTCCTCTCTGAGGTACTCCTCTTGCACTGGTGACCTGAAGACAGAAGATCTGCAGGAAAAGGTGAGCCACCCTTTGAGTGCTGAAGGTCCACTTGTCCCACAGTGTCCCTTAACTGGGCTTGTATTTGGGAGTTCTCATTGCGCACTCCAGCACTCATTGGGTGTTTATGTATATATATATATATATATTGGATACATAAGTGTATGTCTGTGGTTTTGGAGCAGTTTATATGGCATATTAACCCCTTCTCTGCTGGTTTGTCTAGTTTTATGGGGCTTTGGGACACTTCCTTTATAGGGTAGTGTTTTATTATGATGTACATGTGTTTACTATGTATTTTAACCTTTTTCCCTTTGGGGGTTACTTTTATTAAAAATTATGTACTGTGCCTTTATGGCGCGCTTTACCGCACAGACGCCATTGCTCCTTTACTTTCACTGGGCTTACACTGTTTGGGACGTATCTCTGGAACCGCTTCACTCAGCAACTTCAGAGAGGGCTCATGTTTCTTGTCTACCCTTGCTCTATCATCCGGTTTATAGTTCAAGTGTGTTGGGGGGCTTTGGGAGCTGTTTTGGGGTACTTTTTGGGAAAAACTACATTTCCCATGAACACTCTCTTCGCGCCTAATTTCTGATTGGCTCCCGTCGCGGCAGCCATCTTGGGCAATTTTCTCAATCAGTATCCTATACAGCGCTTGGACAATCCTTTGCTCCTCTGCAGATTGACCCTTCGCCTGCCAGAACAGTCTATATTTAGCGTTTCTGGGGTGAAATATCAATCTTACACACTACAATTGGGTGATTCATTGTACAGTTGGTTATTTTGACAATGTATGAATGTCTATACCGCTGGAGCTAGGGACTAGACCTATGACTAAGGTAGCTGGGGTTCAGTATCCCTCATTGCGCACTGCTCTTCCTGTCACACAGGGCTACCTAGAGTGTTCTCTGGTCATTTCTGCCCAGCAGGCTGGAGATCCTGGCAGCAACCCAGGGCCTTCCAGCCATGCTATTGAGCCAGCTTGGGTGCAAGAGTTTAAGGCTGCAACTGGGTCCTCTTTACAGCTCTTTGCATCCCAGATTCAGGGGGCATTTCAGTTGAGGCAGACCCCCTCGATTATCAGATCCTCCCTGCCTCAACCTCAGGGAGCACCTGATTAGATTCTTCTGAGGAAGAATTGTTGCTAGTTTGGAATGTTGAGGATTGGTGCTCCTTTGGAATCTTTCAGGTCTCTTAAGGGACCCATTTGTAGCTGATCCTGAACCCTCTACTGAGGGCCTGATCAGGGCTGTATTACCCACTCTCAACATTCCATCGGTTCAGGAGGTTCATTCTGTTCCCTTTGATGTTTTTCAGGTGCCTGTGAAGCCTCTTGAACATGGACCAGACAAGTCCTCTTCAGTGTCTAGAATATTTGCTAAACCTTTTCCCTTTTCTCAAACAGAAATGGCTGCATGGGTTCATTCCTTTAACGTGGACGCACCCATATCTAGACTGTCTCAACTTACTGTCTACATGTTTCTGACGCTGCAAGATTGGACTGACAGGTAACTGAGGTTCCCCTCAGGCTCGTTTTCACTTCTTTTGGCCCGCTATGATTCCAGCCTTTGCTGTAGCATGGGTTGACTGGGCTGTTGCAGTCTGGACTGTGCAACCCACTGGAGGTCTGTCAGAATGCGCTTACTTCGGAGTCATTGTGTCTCCTTGCTATTGTCTCTTTAGATAAAATTTTTCTGCTCCTGCCCTTGATGCCGGGCAAGGGCCCCCACTACTTCTGTGGTGGTTTGGCGTGCGCCTTGACTTGAAATTGATCTGCTCTCATTGCCTCCAGGAAAGTTTTCCTTTCTTTGCCTTTTGAGGGTACTTCCTTGTTTGGTTCCAAACTAAGGAACTGATTAAAGGGCTTTAGGGGTTAGTGCCTTTTCTACCCTTGGTTTCTAACCAAATAAATAAATATAAGGGTTGCCGTTTACGCGCAACCAGTCTTTTCATTCCTTTTCTCTCAGTCACGTTCAACGAACCAGGTGGTTCTATCTGTTCCGTGTTCCTCCCAGAACATGAGGCAATTGCAGCCCTAGGCTGTTTACAAGCCCAGGATTTCGTGACTGCTTCAGAATGTCCTTCGACACCGTGGGATTATTCAGTGTCGGACTTGTGAGCTTTTCTGGTGGTGTCTGAGGGATACTAGATCCCTTTTCCTTCCCACCTTTTCGCCTTTAATTTCTTGTTCTCCTCAGGTAAACGAGAGTAGCCGTCTATTTGAAGACGCTTTTCCGGTTCTCTGGACAAGGATGTCCTGGAATAGGTCCCCCCTGCGGTCAGGGGTTCAGGATTCTATTCTAGCCTCTTTGTGGTGACCAACAACAATTAATAAATAAACAGAAGGGTTGTCGGATGTCACCTCATTTTGGATCTGAAAGATCTTAATTCCTTTGTAGTGCAGTCTCCTTTTCGTCAGGAGTACCTGCTCACAGTATTCGCTGCGGGGGAGTTTCTAGCTCCTCTGGACATTAGGATGCGTTTGCACTTCCCAGTCCTTCTGGAGAGCAGGCAGTATTTGGGTTTGCCTGCGTCTGAGGTCATTTTCAGTTTCGGCCTTCCATTGGTCTGTCATCAGCCCCAGGTTTCCAACGGGGCTGGGGGTCTTTATATCCGTCCTCTGTCAGGACAGCATCACACTTCTTCACGGACCACTTGCATTACGCAAGCATCAGCTGTGGGCCTTCTTCTTCTTCAGCAGGTCCAGGCCTGTATTCTGTTTCTTCTTTTCATGGTTGGATTGTGAAATAGGGTTAGTCAGACCCTGTTCCGTTTCACCTCCTGGGTCTTCTGTTCGATCTTGGAGGTCCATGGTTTTCCTTCTGGACTAGGTAACCATCAACTTGCTCGAAGGATCCTATGATCCTATCCAGCGATCGGATACTGGCCTTGAGGTTATTCTCTGGTGGGGTGGTTCATCTCCACGATTGCGGCAGTTCCATTTACCATGGTACACGCCAGAGAACCTTGAGGTTTGTAATATGGAGGTCCAACCAGATCTTCTGAAGCTAACGCTCTCTCTCCTCAGGTCGAGTTGAGCTTGGAGCTGGTGGTTGGGCTTTTTCCATCTCCTACTGGGTAGATCTTTTCTACTTCCCTCTGGACCGAGGTCTTATTGGATGCCAGCCTCCTGGACTGGGGAACTGTTCTGGGTCGTTTTAGCGCCCAGGGGAAGTGGTTCATGAAGGAGTCCCTTCTTTCCATCTTCGTGTGCTTCACCTGGTGGACGAGTCCAACAATGCCACGGCAGTGGCTTATTTCATCAGTCAGGGAGGGACACGAAGTCTCGCCACTTGATTAGAGGTCTAGGCCATTCTGTCCTAGGCAGAGGTTCTTGTTCCTGTCATGCTGCAGTGCTCAATCCAGGAGTGGACACCGTCTTGACAGACTTCCTCAGTCGTCACGTGGTCGACATTGAATGTGGACCTGCATTAGGATATGTTTCGTCTCCTAGTTTGAGATGGGGAATTCCCCAGTGGATCTACTGGCAATGGGACGCAACAGGAAGGTTAAGCCGTTTTGCTCCCTGTTGAGAGACTCCTTAATTCTGATGCTGATGCATGTCCTTCCTTGGACGTCCTCTCTGGCCATCTTTCTTTCTCTCCCTATGTTAATATGGGTGTTACGGACATTGTAATTGTATGTTGTCCAATGTTTTAGATTGTTCTGGATTGACAGTGTCAACCATGGTATCTGGGGGTTTGACCCTATCCGTGGTGGAGTCATTTTGGCTCTCCTCTCGTCCAGCTCTTCTTCTTCTACAGGGTTCTCTGTGGATGAGTATGTTCTTCGGCTCAATTTGTTGGCCTATATGTTGAATCCTCGATTTTGGGGTGACAGGGGTTTTCTCCTGCTGTGGCGGCTACTATGCTGCACGCTTCTCAGCCTGTTTCTTCCAAGATCTATCACTGAGTCTGGTCGACCTTGTGTCCTGGTGTGCTGACAGGGATCTGTCTCATGCTTTTCCTCTTCCTACTGTCCTGGCCTTTTTGCAGGACGGTCTTGATACGGAGCTCAGTCTGAGTTCTCTGTAAGTCCAGACTTCGGTGCTCTCTCTATTTTTCCAGGAACGTTTGCTGTTTTTCCTGATGTCAGGATTCTCTTCCACGGTGTGGCTTATGGTCGTCCTGCCTTTAGGAGTCCAGCTCCTCCGTAGGACCTTATTTGGTTTCGGGGGTTCTTCAGCGCCCCCCTTCGAGTCCTTGGCTACTATTGCTTTACACTTTTGTCTTGGAAGATGGTCTTCCTTCTGGCTATTGTTTCAGTTCGCCGTGGGGTGGCAGAATTCTAAGCTCTGTCTTGTGAACCACCTTATCTAGTGTTCCACAAGGATTAAGCCGTGCTTCGTATTTATATGGAGTTCTTGCCTAAGGTGGTCTCGAGTTTCACATCAATCAGGATCTTGTGGTGCCCTCTTTCTGCCCTAATCCTTCCTTTGACACGGAGTGGAATCTCCACTTGTTGAATGATGCGTTGTCTTAAGTTTTATGTTCATCGCACTGTGTCCATTAGGAAGTCTGATGCTCTGTTCGTCATTCTTGAGGGTCCTAGGGCAGGGGGACGGGCATCCAGGGTAATCATTGCATCTTGGATAGTTCTACTATTCGTAAGGTTATGAATTGAGGAATAAGCGTGTTCCCTTTCGGGTTACTGCTCTTTCTACTAGGTCACTTGGGGCCTCTTGGGCCTACAAGAATCCAGCGCGTGCTGACCAGCTGTGCTGGGCGGCCACTTGGGTTTCTGTACACACCTTTTCGGAGCACTACCGTGCGGATGTGCTGGCCTCTACTGATGCCAGCTTTGGGAGGTAGGTCCTGGAGGCAGTTTCGCCTGTCTAGGGTCTTCTTCTTCTGTAGTTCTCAGTGCTTCCTTACTGTTGAGCTCTGGGGGCTCTAGTTCAGTATGCTGTGTACCAGTTTCTGGGGTCTGTTTTACCCCTAGTTGGTGTCCGTTGACACTTCCGTGTTGTTGGGACCACTGACCGTTAGGTTCTTGGTGGTCCTGGTGTCTCTGGGGGCCTTGCGCCTGGTCCTTGCCTTCTTCCCTCCTCTGGGAAAGCTCAGTGTTTGTACATCCCATTGTACCAGTGACCTGTATTGGACGACAGTGAAAATAGGATTTTAGTCTTACCTGTTAAATCCTTTTCACTTAGTCCATACAGGTCACTGGTCTCCCACCCTGTCAAGGGACCATGCTTGGCTCTCCTGTGGCATTCAGTGGGAGACCTTTGGGGCATGCTCACAGGAGTCTTCTTTCCTTCTTCTATCTATTCTACTTAGTTCTCAAACAATTCTGGGGGCGGGACTGGATGAGTCACCTTAAGAGGGAAGGGAGGCTCCACCCCCCTGCATACATTTAGAGAATGTTCCTGCCTACTTAAAGGGGACTGACACCTCCCATTGTACCAGTGACCTGTATGGACTAAGTGAAAAGGATTTAACAGGTAAGACTAAAATCCTATTTTCCTGAGGGAAAGGGGTATGTATTGGTGTGGGGCAAAAAATTACGTTACATGCTTACATTACCCCTATAAGAATAAAGAGTCCAAGAGGGGATTTGAGTCTTCCTTTACAGGGAAAATATATGAAGTGCGCCAGTTCCTCAACTGTAACTAATTTTGTAGTGCATCTCCTCACGTGCCAGTGTGACAAGTAGTATGTGGGGAGAACATCGCGAACTTTTAGAATTAGGGTTGGGGAACATTTAAGAAATATAAAAAACAAAATTGATACCCATAGCGTCCCTAGACATTTATTAGAAAATGTTGAATGTAGAATGGAAAATTTGGTGTGTATGGCTATTGAACAGGTGAAATTAGATAGAAGAGGTGGAGACAGGACCTTAATTTTAAGACAGAGAGAGGCATATTGGATACACCAGCTAGAGACTTTGGCCCCTAAGGGTTTGAATATAGATTTGGACATAGTGGCTTTTATTTAATACAAGAGGATGGAATTAAAGTGTATAGTGTATTAGATAACGAAGTGAGTGGAGTATTGACCAGTTAGAGAATTAAGTGGGGTAATTAATTTTATAGATATGTTGTGTGTGTATGTGTGTGTGTATATAATATATATATATATATATATATATATATATATATATATATATATATATATATATATATATATATATATATATATATGAAAAAAAATAGGAGGCAGCACCAGTGGGACTTTTAAATATATTTGTTTCAAGGCTAATAGGTAAACAGGAAGGTCGACGTTTCGATCCCAGAGCAGGATCTTTCTCAAGAGAGAGAGACACACACATATTAGCAATGGTAGATTTTCATCTAAGTTGAAGTTTTTAGGGAGATAGCGCTAGTAAGTGCTAAATTTTTATATTCTGGATATACATTAAGGAATGGTACTATGTACATGATTATATAAAGAGTATGCGGAAAGCGGGGGGAGGCTCCGTTCCACCTGAGCTGGATGCCACGTGATAAGTGACGGGTATTTCAGTCCGGTGGAACAGTTGCCTCTGTAAGTCCTGAGGAAGCAGATGCATCGGCAGCTTGGAAGATCGAGTGTAATAGCACACTAGGATAGTTACACTTCAGCACAGGACCGGAGTAGAGGGAAAGAGAAGTGATCAACAAATTGGCACTTAAACTTACACCCATTTGATCGCATAGGAGTGTGGAGGGGATAGATCCCAACTCCTTTAGAGGTGATCACGGGAGCAACAGTTCCATGCGGGTGGAAGTTGCCATATACCGGTACCTGGAGGAGTCAGATAAGCGTTTATCATTTTATCCTGTAAGTGCATATATGTGTGGTGCATATGTTTTAAGTTATAATAAACTCTGCTTTTAGATGTCCTTGTTTTTGCGCTTCTATTGTAGATTTCACAGAGAAAAGCCGTCTGTTCATTGGCACTATCCAGGCTGTTCTGGACAAGGATGTTCTTGAGGCTGTTCCAGTTCAGGACAGAGGTATGGGTTTTTACTCAAACCTCTTTGTGGTCTCCAAGAAGGATGGCGGTTGTCGTCCCATTTTGGATTTGAAGGCTCTCAATTCCTTTGTGATCAGGACTCATTATCACCAGGAGTCCCTAAGGACGGTGGTTGCTGCTATGTCCCCGGGGGAATTCCTTGCCTCTCTGGATCTTCAGGAAGAGTATCTACACATCACAATTCATCCAGAGAGTAGGCAGTATCTCAGATTTGCCTGTTACCTAGGACACTTTCAGTTTTCAGCTCTTCCCTTTGGTCTGACAACAGCTCCTCAAGTCTTCAACAGTGTTTTGGGAGCTTTAGTATCCGTCCTCCATCGGGACAGCATCAGAGTTACTCCATACATGGACGACCTGCTTCTGAAAGCCCCCTCTGCGGAACTTCTTGATCAGCAGGTTCAGGACTGCATTCATGCTCTCACCCATCACGGGTGGATCATCAACATGGACAAGTCGGATCTTGTCCCACCCCAGCATCTGGTCTTCCTGGGCCTTCTCTTCGACACTTAGCAGAGCATGGTATTTCTCACGGACGAGATGGCTCGCCAGATCACCCATAGGGTTTCTGTTGTTCTGGCTCATGATCCAGTTCCGGCCAAGAAGCTGTCCTCTCTAGTGGGGAAATTCATGTCCACCATAGAAGTGGTCCCATTTGCCATGGCTCACACCAGGGAACTCCAGAGGTTTGTGATCCAGGTGTGCAAGGGTCACCCGGATCTTCTGCAGATGTCAGTATCCCTCTCTCTCTTCATGTGGAACTGAGTTTGTCATGGTGGCTCGACCCCTCCAATCTACTGAAGAGCAAGTCCTTCCTGCTATCGTTCTGGACCACGGTGACGACGGATGCCGGCCTCTCCAGCTGGGGAGTGGTTCTGGGTCATGTCAGTGCTCAGGGTCGGTGGTCTCCGGAGGAATCTCTCCTTCCCATCAACGTGTTGGAGCTTTGGGCGATATTTCATGCCCTTCGTCATTGGACACCCCAGCTGGAAGAATGCCCAGTCCGGGTTCAGCCCGACAACGCCACAGCCGTGGCTTGCATCAACAAGCAGGGTGGAACAAGAAGTCTCGCCTCTTGGTTAGAGGTCAAGGCTATTTTGTTCTGGGCAGAAGAACATGTTCCTGCAATATCTGCAGTGCACATTCCTGGTGTAGACAACGTCATGGCAGACTTCCTCAGTCGACACACGGTGGACAGCGGAGAGTGGGAACTGCACCCAGAGGTGTTCACCCTCATTGTTCAGAAGTGGGGTCATCCTTGCATCGACCTGATGGCGACAGGACACAACCGGAAGGTTCTGAGGTTCTGCTGTCGCTGAAGGGATCCTCTAGCGGTGGATGCCATGTCCATTCCTTGGTTATTTCCTCTGGCTTACATCTTTCCTCCCCTCCCCATGTTGCACAGGGTGTTACGGAAATTGAGACTGGAGCACTGTCCAGTCATGCTGATTGGTCCGTACTGGCCTCGACAGGCTTGGTTTCCAGAACTTCTGGATCTGTCAGTGGCGGAGCCATTCCGGCTCCCTTGCCATCCAGATCTTCTTCTACAGGGTTACCTGTGGAAGGAGGATGTTCATCGGCTAGCTTTGACAGCTTGGAAATTGAATCCTCAATATTGAAGAAAAAGGGTTTTTCTTCTGGTGTGGTGGCTACTATGCTCAGTGCCCGCAAACCTGTTTCTTCAAAGGCCTACCATTGTGTCTGGTCGACCTTTCTATCTTGGTGTGCTGATAGGGACCTGTCTCAGGAATTTGATCTGCCTACGGTCCTGGCCTTCTTGCAGGACGGTGTGGATAGGGGCCTGAGCTTGAGTTCCCTCAAGGATCAGACTTCTGCTATCTCTGTTTTCTTTCAGAGGTGCATTGCTATTCTTCCAGGGTGTTGCTCATACTCGTCCTGCTTTTAAGAATCCCGCTCCTCTGTGGGATCGTAACTTGGTTTTGGGCATCCTTCAGCACCCTCCCTTTGAGTCCTTTGCTACTATTCCTCTACGTCTGCTGATGTGGAAAATGGCCTTTCTCCTGGCGATCGTGTCTGTTCGCCATGTTGCTGAGTTGCATGTCTTGTAAACCACCCTTTTTGGTGTTTCCCAACGATAAGGCGGTGCTTTGCACTTCTCAGGAGTTTCTCCCGAAGGTGGTCTCTGAGTTCCACATAAATCAGGAGATTGTAGTGCCTTCTTTCTGCCTTGACCCTACCTCTGACAAAGAGAGGGATCTCCACTTGTTAGATGTGGTGCGTTGTCTTAAGATTTATGTAGATCGCATCTGATGCTCTGTTCGTCATTCCTGATGGCCCCAACCTGCACCCAAAGTGACTATTGCGTCCTGGATCAAGTCCACTATTCGCAAGGCTTACGAGCTGAGGAAGAAGCCTGTTCCCTTTCAGGTCACAGCTCATTCTACTAGATCTATTGGGGCTTCTTGGGCTTACAAGAATCAGGCCTTCACTGATCAGTTGTGCAAGGCTCCCACTTGGTCGTCTGTGCACACCTTTTCACAGCACTACTGTGTTGATGTGCTGGTATCGACTGAAGCCAGTTTTGGGAGGGAGATCCTGGAGGCAGTCTTGCCTGTCTAGGATCTTCTTCAGTTCTTTGGTGCTTCCTTCACTTTTGAGCCCTGTTGTTTCTAGTTCAGTGTGCTGTGTAACCGTTCTTGGGGTATTATTACCCCTGTTCAGTGTCCGTTGACACTTCATTGTTTTGTTGGGCTATCACTGATCTGATGGTTCATATCTGCTCTGGTGACTTTGGGGGCCTTGCTCCTGGTCCTTGCCTTACTTCTCGCCTCTGGGAAACTCAATGGTTGGACATCCCAAAGTTACAAGTAACCTGTATTGGATGACAGAGAAAAGAGGATTTTAGTCTTACGTGTTAAATCCATTTCTCTTAGTCCATACATGTTACTGGTCTCCCACCCTGTTAAGGGACCATGCTTGGCTCTCCTGTGGCAGACTGTGGGGGTCCTTCGGTGTCATGCTCACAGGAGTCTTCTTCCCCTTCTACTATCTAGTCAATAGTTAGTGTCTCAAATCTTTCTGGAGCTGGTTGGCTAGCTGCAGCCAAGGAGGGAAGGTAGGCTCCACCCCCTCATTCAATTCTAGAATTGTTGCTGCCTGCTTAAAGGGACTGATCGCCTACCCAAAGTTACCAGTAACCTGTATGGACTAAGAGAAAAGGGTTTAACAGGTAAGACTAAAACCCTTTTTGTTTGCTGTAGTACAGTTTGCTCCAGAACTACCCCTCTTTAAATTAATGAATAAGGCCATTGGTGTTAGTCCTGTGCCAGCAACTGATGCTGTAGCTTGAGTGTGATTAGTGGCTTACAGGAAACAACATAAAGAAAAAGAACCACATTGCCTACAGAAATAACTCGTTCAATAGTGAAAAGAAATGGCACCACTCACCTCAGAAATATAGAATACATCTAGAGAGATGACTCTGCACCACTGTTGTAAACAAAAAATATTTATTCTCTACAAAATGATGTAAATCATATCATATCCTCCAACTATACCCAAAAAAACAACTCGCACTGGATAAATATGCTTACTGTATTCTACACATATCCAAAAACTGGCCTCTATACTAGTCACAAAATCCTGCACGTAATCACCACAATCACATAAATGCAATAAAGTCCCATCCAAACCTGGAACAGTTAAGCAAAATACTTGCTGTATCCAAACAGGTAGAAAACAAGTCCCGGTAGTGATAATCCATGTAGAGTCCCAAGTATCCCTATGATCCTGCTGTATCTCCAAATAAAATGCCCAACGCAAAGCTTTTCAGACTATACACCACTTCTCAAACAGCATCCATAGGACTTGGAAAACATCGGCATCTTCCTTAAATAGCTATATGCCACTTACCTGTACTGGTATTAAATCACTTCCAGTTTATCCCCATGGAAGCTGCTTGAGAAAGGGCTATATAGCCCGAAACGCGTTGCATTGGACATTTTATTTAAAGATACAGCAAAATCATAGGATTGCTTGGGATGCTGTATAGATTATCATTACCAGGACTTGCTGTATCCAAACAGGTAGAAAACAAGTATTTTGATGAACTGTGCTGTATCTGGATGCGATTTTACTGCACTTATGTGATTGTAGTGATTGTGTGCAATATTACAATACTAGTGTAAACGCCCGTGTACATGGGCCAAGTCCGGGTGATGTTAACCCTCTGAGTGCCAGAGGGGTACGCAACGCACTGCAAAGCAATGCGTTGCATACCCCTCTGGCACTCAAAGGGTTAAGAGGCTGGTCCTGCTCTGCATCCAGCTGCTGACGCAGTCATGCACTGTAGAGACTGCCTGAAAGCACATAATGCTCCCAGAACAGAACTCCCAGCATTCTGTTCATTCAGGCAGTCTCTACTGCGCATGACGGCTTCTGACAAACAACCTTGTGAATTATTATATAGGATATGCAATATTTTATGACTAATATAGAGGTCAGTTAGATTTTGAATATAGATATAATACAGTAAGAGGATTTATATGGTGTGATTTGGTTTTATGGGTATAGTGGGAGGACGTGATATAATTTACATAATTTTGTAGAGAATAAATATTGTTTGTTACAATAGTGGTGCACAGTCCTCTGCCTAGATCTATAGGACTGTGGTACTGGACAGATTGCAAGAGAATAGTTAGATTAGATTAGTGGCTGGCTGGACTTGGCAGGAGACAGGACTGAGTTGGGATACTTCAGGAATGGCATGAAGAAACAACCTATCCCAGTGTAGTCAACCATTTTTCTGAATAACTGTAAACAAAAGTAAGAGCAATAACGCTAAGCCTTCTGGTCTCAAGCAGAGAAGCAAGAGAGCAGTGTTAGCAATAGCAAAGAGAGAGAGAGACAGAAGCTTGGGAATGGGGCAGACTGGTGAATAGGAAAGTAAAGTTGACCACAACAGCTGAATAACTGAATTCACACTAGTGAAGGCACAGTCCAATATCGGGCTGGATTGAAACTGGAAGGGAATATGAGTGGTAACAGGATGTGGGGTCAGGACAGTATATCTGCTCATCTAGTGCACATATATTTGTATTGCCCTTAGGCCAGGTACTTATAAGATCAAGAAGCTGTATGTAGCCGCACCTGTTGCACATGTTATTATTCCAAGTACTCTTGTATGTATTTTCCCAACTTACCTGTAGGTTTCTGGCTTATACACTGGTTGTTTGCCTGTGTGATATTATTTAGAGCTTATATAAACACGCCAGGATCAGGTGGTGATAAATAGCTGCCTCCATATATAGGAAAAAGCACATTTGTCACATACTTTTGACCTTATGCACCTAGGAAATAATTTCCATAATGCAGAATAAGAGTATATGATATTCTAGAGGCTATGAACCCTATTAAATTTAGTTGATGATGTCCCATTAACCCCATGAGCAACACTGGGGTGTGTAAAGCATCACTTTGCAATATGTCAATCCCCCTGGAACTCAAGGGGTTATAACACATTATTTTGAATGACCCATTTTATGTTCATGTGGCTTAAAACAGGTTAGAGGGCCTTCATGAAAGAAGAGTTCGGTATCCATTATATGTTTCTTTGGTTCTTAAAGGGATAGTAATGTTTCATAATAAAAGCAGCTCCAATTAATCTTCATAGTATTTGGGCAATGTTACTTCAATTTTGTCAGAGTTGTAGTTCAAGAGTAATTGAATGATAAAGTATCCCCCTCCTGCCCCTTTTACTGATGTAACTCTGCTCAGAGCAGAAGGGTGTTGTCCAGATGGCTTGCAGAGAGGGACAATCTTCAATTAACATAAGTGAAAAACCAGAAAACCTGTCAAATGGGGCCGGGCTTTCATTGTTCTCACAGTAAGAAGATTGTCCCTTGCTGTGAGCTGTCTGGTCTGTGGACCAGATTCCACATCTGAGGTGAGCAGTGTTACACTAGGTAAAAGGGGTGGGAGGGGGATACTTGATCATCGATTACTCTTGAACTACAACTCTGACAGTACTGAAATAACATTATCTATGGCTCAAATACTATGTAGATTAGTTGGAGCTGCTGTTTTTGTGAAACAATACTATCCCTTTAAAACGGTATATTCGAGATCCACAGAAATAATGTAAGGAATGGTGAACAGTGGAGTAACATCAGCTGTTGTATTGTAGAAAAGGGGAGTAATTCTGGGGCAATCCAACTGCACCAAAACAAATCAATAGTCTCATTGATGTAAGTGGACCTAAAAACTTAGCCCTTTGAGTGCCAGAAGGGTAAGCAATGTGTTGCATAACCCTCTGGCGTTCAAAGGGTTAATTGGAAACCATAACACATAGGCAGTTTTTAAAGTACTTGCAAATTTACAGCTGGAGATGTTCATACTTTGAATGACTATGTTAATGACTATGTTAATGTATGCGAATTGTGGTACACGTGCAGTTTCATATCCTATTGACGGTTCTCACTGCAGTTTCATATGTTAATTAACCTTTACACTGCAGTTTAATATGATTATGCACTGGAGGAGACTCACTTTTTCACAGAAATATAATAGGATTTTAGTCTTACCTGTTAAATCCTTTTCACTTAGTCCATACAGGTCACTGGTACTCTGGGAGGCGTAAGTCCCCTTTAATAGGCAGGAACAATTATGCAAATAATTTGCAGGGGGCGGAGCCTCCCCTCTTACTTAAGCCACCTTCTGGCCAGAGCCACTCATATTGATTTGAGACCCCAAGAACTGACCTCAGGTAAGCAAAAAGAGACTCCTGTGAGCATGCCCAACAGTCTCCCACTGAATGCCACAGGAGAACCAAGTCTGGTCCCTTGACAGGGTGGGAGACCAGTGACCTGTATGGACTAAGTGAAAAGGATTTAACAGGTAAGACTAAAATCCTATTTTCACTGTCGTCCAATACAGGTCACTGGTACTCTGGGATGTACAAACATTGAGCTGATCCAGAGGCGGGAAGTAAGGCAAGGACCAGGCGCAAGGCCCAAGTCACTAGAACTGCTATGACCAGTTGAACATAGCCCAAACTGTAAGTGTCAACGGACACCAATCAAGGGAACAATCCCTGAACTAACACAGCACACGGAACTAGAGCCAACCGGGCTCAACAGTAAAGAAGCACTAAGGATCACAGAGCGGAAGACCTACACAGGCAAGACTGCCTCCAGGACCTTCCTTCCAAAACTGGCATCAGCCGACGCCAGTACATCAACTCGATAGTGCTTTGAAAAAGTGTGCACAGAGGACCAAGTGGCCGCTCTGCACAGTTGATCAGCAGAAGCTTGATTCTTGTAGGCCCAAGAGGCCCCAATAGATCTGGTGGAATGGGCAGTCACCCGGAAGGGAACATGCTTATTCCTCAACTTATAGGCTACACGGATAGTAGCCTTAATCCAAGAGGCAATGGTAACTTTGGAAGCCGGTCTCCCTGCCCTAGGCCCCTCAGGAATGACGAATAGAGCGTCAGACTTCCTGATAGACTCGGTGCGATGAACATAAAACTTGAGGCAACGCACCACATCCAACAGATGGAGATCTCTTTCCTTGTCAGATGAAGGATTAGGGCAGAAAGAGGGAACCACAATCTCCTGATTGATGTGAAACTCGGACACAACCTTGGGTAAGAATTCCTTGGTAGTGCGAAGCACAGCCTTATCCTTGTGGAACACCAGGTAAGGAGGTTTACAAGACAAGGCCTGTAACTCTGCTACCCGGCGCACTGACACAACAGCCAAGAGGAAGGCCATCTTCCAAGTCACAAGACGTAAGGGAATGGAAGCCAAGGATTCAAACGGTGGTCGCTGTAGAACTCCCAGCACCAAATTGAGATCCCACTGGGGAGCAGGACTCTTGAAGGCAGGTCGAACATGAGTCACACCCTGGAAGAAGACTTTCACATCAGGAAGGACAGCAATCCGTTCCTGGAAAAACACAGACAAGGCAGAAGTCTGAACTTTGAGGGAACTCAGACTGAGCCCCTTATCCACACCGTCCTGCAAGAAGGCCAGGACAGTGGGAAGATGGAAGTCAAGTGACAACTTCTTGTCAGAACACCATGTCACGAAAGTTGACCATATGCGATGATAGATCTTGGAAGACACAGGCTTACGAGCACTGAGCATCGTCGATACCACAGAAGGAAAAAAGCCTTTCTTTGCTAGAATCGAGGATTCAACCGCCATGCCATCAAATGGAGAGAGTGAACATCCTCTTTCCACAGATACCCCTGAAGAAGCAGGTCCGGACGGGCTGGAAGTGGGATCGGATCCTTCACTGACATGGCCATCAACTCCGGAAACCAGGACTGGCGAGGCCAGTTTGGAGCAATCAGGATGACAGGACAACGTTCCCTCTTCAACTTCTGGATAACTCTGACCAATAGAGGAAGAGGAGGGAAGATGTAAGCCAGGGGGAAGTCCCAAGGGATCGACAAGGCAACCACTGCTAGAGCAAGGGAGTCCCTCAACCGGGAGCAAAACACCGGAACCTTCCTGTTGTGTCTGGTAGCCATCAGGTCCACCACAGGCATCCCCCACCTCCGGGTGAGCAACTGAAACACCTCTGGATGAAGAGCCCATTCTCTGCTGTCGACGGTGTGACGACTGAGGAAGTCCGCCATGACGTTGTCTACGCCTGGGATGTGAACTGCAGAGATGACAGGCACGTGATCTTCTGCCCAGGACAAAATATCCTTGACCTCCCACCAGGCGGAACCGCTTCTTGTGCCGCCTTGCCTGTTGATGTAAGCCACCGCCGTGGCGTTGTCGGACTCTACTCTGATCGGACGACCGGTCAGTTGAGACTCCCAGTGCCTCAGGGCAAGCCGGACAGCTCGAAGTTCCAGAACATTGATGGAGAGAAGGGATTCCTCCAGACCCCATTTCCCCTGAGCACTGAAGCGACCCCAGACTGCACCCCAGCCCCGAATGCTGGCATCCGTTGTGACCGTGGACCAACGAGGAACTAGAAAGGATCTCCCTTTCAGGAGATGAGAGAGATCCAACCACCAGTGCAGATTCGACTCGACATAAGGAAGTAGAGACACAGACAGATGTTGATGATCTGGATGATTCCTGCACGTCTGGATCACAAATCTCTGAAGTTCCCTGGGGTGGGCCATAGCAAATGGCACTGCTTCGATCGTGGAAATGAACTTCCCCACCAAGGACGACAACTTCGGAACCGGAATTATGTCCCTGTCCAGAATCCCAGCCACTCTGATGGCTATCTGGTGAGCCACATCCTCTGGAAGAAACACCATGCATTGGTGAGTGTCGAACAGGAGACCCAAGAACCGAAGCCTCTGAGATGGAACCAAGTCCGACTTGTCCAGATTCAGGATCCAGCCATGATGGATCAGAGTGTGCATACACTTCTGCAGTTGCTGATGGAGAAGCTGATGGAGAAGCTCCGCTGAGGAGGCTTTTAGTAGGAGATCGTCCATGTAGGAAGTCACCCTTATCCCATCCTGATGAAGCACCGCTATCAAGGAGCCTAACACCCTCTGGAAGACCTGAGGGGCTGAAGTCAGCCCCAAAGGGGAGCGCTGTAAACTGAAAGTGTCCCCTGTGGCAGGCAATCCTGAGATACCGCCTGCTCTCTGGATGAATGGGGATGTGAAGATACGCATCCTGGAGGTCCAGGGAGGCAAGAAATTCCCCCGGAGACATAGCTGCAATCACAGATCGCAGGGATTCCTGGCGGAAGTGGGAAGTCACCACATAAGCATTGAGATCTTTGAGATCCAAAATGGGACGGGCCCCTCCGTCCTTTTTGGCCACCACAAACAGGTTGGAATAAAATCCTGAACCTGTGTCCTCCTGAGGAACCACCTCCAGGACCTCTTTGTCCAAGAGATCCTGAATAGCGTCTTCGAACAGACGTCTCTTTACAGGTTCCTGAGAAGGACGAGTAAAATGGAACCGAAAAGGAGGAAGGGAGGAGAAAGGGATCCGGTATCCCTCTGACACCACCTGGAGAACCCACGGGTCCGCCACTGACTCCTCCCAAATCCGGCGAAAGATGTGGAGACGTCCACCTACAGCCGAATGCGGACCCGGGTTCGGCGAGTCATGCCGAAGCAGTCTTGGAGGTCTTGGCCTTGGGGGCAACTTTGGGCTTCCAGGACTGTTTGGGCTTGGAGGAGGAGCGCGCAGCGGGAGGACCCGTCGGGGTCGAGGAGCGTGTCTCAGTCTGAAAGGAACGAAAGGACCGGTTGCGTTTGGCTGGAAACTTTTTCTTAAAGACTGAGGGTAGAAGAGTACTTTTACCACCAGTAGCCTCACTGATCATTTCTTTGAGTTCAGAACCAAATAGCAAGTTCCCCTGAAAGGGCAAAGAAAGCAAGGCTTTCTTGGAGGCTGTATCAGCAGACCAAATTTTCAGCCAAAGGGCGCGTCTAGCCACCACTGAAGAAGTGGAGGCCCGCGCCATCATGCGCACAGCATCAAAGGCAGCGTCAGCAATATAATTCTGAGCTTCAGTAATGTTAGCAAGAAGCTGCAACTGTTCAGAAACTGGAGCATCCTGGCGAACTGCTTCAGTCAGTCGCTCAGTCCAGGCCGCGATAGCCCTGTTTACCCAAGCCACTGCAAAGGTTGGACGCATGGCAGTGCCGATAGAGGCAAAAATGGACTTAAGAGAAAGTTCCAATTTCTTATCCGTCCAATCATGCAGGGCAGAGGCATCAGAGACAGCCAAAGCGGTAGACTTGGATAGCCTGGAAACAGGGGCATCCACCTTTGGAGGATGTACCCATTTCGCCAGCTCAGTCTCAGGAAAGGGGTACAGTGTAGCAAACTTCTTGGAAACAGAGGAAGACCTATCAGGATTCTTCCACGCCTCAGAGACTAGACGGGCAAGAGTAGGATTAGTTGGAAAACAGACAACAGGCTTAGATGGCTTTTTCTGAAAAACATCAGAAGGATCATAAGTGGATTCTTGAGTCAGAGGAAGATTGAGCGTATTCAAAACCGCTCTGATCAGACCCTCAGCCGAAACTTCAGGGTCACATTCATAGGGGTCCCCAACGGACCTGTTAGATTCAATAACAGTACGTTCCTCAGCATCAGAATCCTGCAAGAGTTCTTCCTCAGAAGAATCAGTGACATCAGGAGCCCCCTGTGGCTTAGGCAGGGAGGTCCTGATGGTAGAGGGGGTCTGCCAGACCTGGAGAGCCCCCTGTACCTGAGAGGGAAAGAGTTGAAGGGTGGATCTGAGATCCCTAGTGGCAGCTTTAAACTCCTTCACCCAAGATGGCTCAATAGCATAGCTGGGAAGCCCAGGGTTGCTATCCTGACTAGTACAATTAGGGCATAGATCCCCCACATTATCGCTAGACAGCCCAATGTGGCAAGAGGAGCAAAACGCCATGGGGGTAGCAGACCCCCCATCCTCTTTAGACTTGGGTCTAGCCCCTAGCTCCAGTGAAGTAGACATGCTCACAGCGTCAATATACCCCACTAATAACTCTATCACCCAGAAAAGGTGTAAAGGATCAAGGTTTCACCCCAGAAATGTCTAAAATTGGACTTATCTGGCCAGCGAAGGGTTAATCAGTTGAGGAGAGAGAAGGCTCGGTCCCTGCGTAGTGTACTCGCATAGGAAAAGTGCAACAAAATGGCGGCCGTCATGACAGCCAATCAGAAACGAGCGCGAACCAAGCGCTCATGGGAAATGTAGTTTTCCCTATACAAGTACCCCAAACAGTGCCCGAAGCCCCCCTGAACCCCCCACATTAATAAAACACCATCCGGATGATAGAGCAGGAGCCTAGCATTAAAATGAGCCCTCTCTGAAGTTGCTGTGACAAGCGGTTCCAGAGATATGTCCCACACTGTGATTTCCCATAGAGAGTAAAGGAGCCATGCGTTTGAGCGGGAAACGCCGCGCTTAAAGGCGCAGAACACAATTTTTAATAAAGTTTAAGAAAACTTTCAAAAGTGCCCAAACAAGCATAAAACACATAAGAAACATAAGTAAACAAATATACTAAGCTCCAAAACCCAGAGAATACCACAGAAATTGCATAAATCTAGAATAATGCAATAAAAACACCCTATGAGTGCTGGAGTAAATTGAAAACTCCCAAATACAAGCCCATCAAAGGGACACTGTGGGGACAAGTGGACCTTCAGCACTCAAAGGATGACTTACCTTTCCTGCAGGACTTCTGTCTTCAGGTGACCATGATAAGGGAGGAATAACCCAGAGGCAAATTCCTCAGCAGGGGAGCTGCTCCACACAAGCTGTCCCCTCATCAGGGTTTAAGGTCCATAGAAAATCCCTGGAAGCTGCACCAGCCACTTTAAAGAGGGCAATTCACAGCCATGGTCACCCTCCTAATGGTGGTATTCCATATTTGAATAAAAATAATAAAACTCTAAGAAGCATAGATGTTCTCTGCCTGGTGTGCAAGCACACCAGGAACAAATCAATATGAGTGGCTCTGGCCAGAAGGTGGCTTAAGTAAGAGGGGAGGCTCCGCCCCCTGCAAATTATTTGCATAATTGTTCCTGCCTATTAAAGGGGACTTACGCCTCCCAGAGTACCAGTGACCTGTATTGGACGACAGTGAAAAGTAAATATTTTCTAAATTCTACATCTGCTGTACTTTTGGTTAATATGATACACGGCAGTTTTAATGAAGTTTACAAATATGTAGAAACCCCTTGAGTGCTAGAAATGTTTGCAACACAATGCTTTGTATAACTGGCCCACTTGAGTACCACTGGCGTAGCAATAGGGGTTGCACCTGCGACCGGGCACCTCTTTTTCGGCACAGACCTCTAACAGCTGATCTCACTCTCCATTGCTCTAGTAATGCAGAGTGCTGGGAGATGACCTAATCTCCCAGCACTCTGCATTACTGAGAACCTTGCAGGAGCTCCAGCTTTATAGAGGTCTGTGCTGAAGGAGGCACAGACCTCTCATGCCACGCTGCTAGACAACCAGGGAGGTAAATGGACATGGGAAGGGAGGGGTCAGTAGGGGCAAGGTGGAGATTGGGGCAATGTGGAGAAGATTGGGGGCAATGTGTAGATTGGAGGTCGATATGGTGGCAAGGTGGAGATTGGGGGAAATGTGGAGACTGGGGGCAGTGTGGTTGGAGGGGCCCATGGCAGTTTGTGCACCAGGGCCTGGTGGCATCTAGTTACGCCTCTGCTGCGTACAGTTTGTTTGCTCCAGTTCTTCTTAGAGAAAAAAAAAGTAGAACTGCATTGATGTAGCAAACTTCAGGCTAGGATGTCTCAATAAAAACATGGCTGTATTGTAGACTCGGTAACCGTTCATACCAGTAGTTTGGGTTTTATGCTTCTCACACGGCAAACCCATGCTTGGATATAGATCTCGGAGGATCAGTCCGAATGGGAGTTGTAGTCCCCAACAGCTGAAGGTCCAACATTTGAGTACCTCATGCTGCTCCAGAACTGAAGTTGAATTATGCAGCTGCTATTAAGGGATCATCATACATTTTGCTACCATGGAAATTTCCTGTAATAACACTTTTTGGTTTTTTTTTGGTTTTTTACTAAAAACAGAAAAAAGATGCCATAGAGGTCTATAAAATACAGCATTTATTAGTTGTTTATATAAGCATGGACAAAGGGGAGAGACAGGAGACAACACAGGAAGTGTCCTCATGTGACCTAGTGCAGAGCTATATTTATCCTGACCTAGAAGGGCTGCCTCACCACAAGATACAGGAATACACACACAAATGTGTTTGCATCTCATAATAAATAAAAGTAATGGAAAAAAGCAGCACAGGGATTTAAAATAACCAAAAACATTCCACTCTGCATTGAAGCCAAACAGGGAGCGACTGCAGAGCACAGAACCTTAATCCTCTCTTTAGTAGTAACCCTTTATTTAGACTTTATACATATATACAGTCAAATTGCCTGCACTTTTTCAATATTATTTTCATCTTAACCGTTTTTTCCCCATTTATATCCCTGAAAGTGAGCTCCCTGAATTTATTTCCAATGAGTTTTCTGGTCAGGAGACCATCAAAGCAGGATTGTAATACAATGTAACACAATCCCTACAGCACGAAGTGCTTTTGTACTAATGTTTTTTTTTTTTTTCTTTTTACGTTATATTAATAGATTCATAATCACGTTCTTTGACAGAACGCTCCCTGCAAATAGATCCATGGAGCTCATTGTCAAGCACATAAAAGTGCAAAACAATGCATTGCTCACCCCTGTGGTCCTTAAGGGGGTTAAAGGAAAAACCTGTCAAGGGGACCAGGGCTTTCATTATTCTCACAGTAAGAAGATTGTCCCTTGCTGTGATCTGTCTGGTCTGTGGACCAGATTCCACATTTGAGGGGAGGAGACTTACACTAAGTAAAAGGGGCAGGAGGAGGATACTTTCATTCAATTACTCTTGAACTACAACACTGACAGTATTGAAATAACACTCTCCATGGCCCAAATACTATGAAGATTAATTGGAGCTGCTGTTTTTGTGAAACATTACTATCCCTTTAAGCACCTTTCTGGATGTAAACTTACTGCACTATAAGGGGCTCATTTGAAACCTTGAATACTACAGAGGTCTCCAATGTATTGAAAGGGTTAAATGTCCCTTTTGAATTGATGGAAATTTGTTTCTGGCCCCAATGGGTTTGTCCAAGAATAATTCCAATTTTTACTTTGTGCATATGGCTCTAATATCTTTGTGCATATGGCACTATGTTCAAAAGAAATGTGAAAGGCCATGTTCACAATGGAAAAGTGGTGTAATCCTAGGGCAGGCTAACTGCACCATAAGGAAACAGACTTTCTCAAGATTCCCATTGATTTAAATGAGGCATTTTAGCTCCTTGAATGAATTGTCGCTAACTCATTGTGAAGCATTCATGGGATTAAAAGTGTCACCTAAGTTAAAGCGGAACTACCACCCCACCAAAAGTTTCCCCCCAAGAATTACCCATCTGGTGACTAAGCTGCTCAATAGTACTAGTCACCAGAGTTGTTACCTCCTTACAGAGAAATTCTGCTGCTTCCGGGACTGACTGCCAGGAAACAGCGCAGACATCTTTGCATAGTGATGTCTGCTCCCCTGCGCTCTCAGTCCCTGACGGTACATTTTGGTGCCTAGCAACGCCTCATAGAGCAGACTGGGACTGACCGTGCAGGCGCGCAGATGTCACTATGCAAAGATGTCTGCGCTGTTTCCTGGCTGTCAGTCCCAGGAGCAGCAGAATTTCTCTGTAAGGAGGTAATAATTCTGGCAACTTGTACTACTGAGCAGCTAGTCGCCAGAAGGGTAATTCTTGGGAAACTTTTGGTGGGGTGGTAGTTCCGCTTTAAAGCGGAACTACCACCCGACACAATCTTTAGCTTCACTAAGTCCCCATATGGCGACTAGCTGCTTAGTAGTGCTAGCTGCCAGAATAATTACCTTATTTAATAGATTTCTGCTCTCTTCCCCGGCTGACAGACAGGACGGAGCGCAGACATCTTGCCATTGTGACGTCCGCGCGCCTGCACTGTCAGTCCCAGCTGGAGCCAAATGGCTCCTAGCAATGCCTACTAGACCCAGCTGGGACTGACAGTTCAGGCACGCGGACGTCATAATGGCAAGATGTCCGCCCTCCGTCCTGCCTGTCTGCCGGGGAAGAGAGCAGAAATCTATTAAATAAGGTAATTATTCTGGCGACTAGCGCTACTAAGCAGCTAGTTCCCAGATGGGGACTTAGTGAAGCTAAAGATTGTGTCGGGTGGTAGTCCCGCTTTAATAATAATTTATACTTTTCAATAGCACGGCTGATTAGAAGCAGAATTTCATTACTTTTCCTAGTGAATTTCCGAGAAGAAGAAGAGGGCAGAGGCACCAGAAGAGAAGCGCTTGCTGCCAGCAGACTGATCGTTACTGTCTGGCAGGAAGCGCTTCTCTTCCGGTGCCTCTGCCCTCTTCCTCTTCTCTGTCTGTATGTCATCACGGCCCGCAGGGGCGCGTGATGATGCGGGCGGGCAGGAGGGAACTCAGAGCCAGCCAGCCGCAGGGGACCGGATGCCACTCAAAGTGCCCCTTAGCCCGCCAACTCAACGCAGCAAGAGGAGTGCAGCAGTGAGAAGGAGAGCGACAGTGACAGTCTAGAGGAAGAGCGGTACAAAGGGGAGAAAGAGAGGTGCAAGGGAGGAGAAAGAGACACATGAGGGAGAAAGAGAGACACATGGGGGAGAAAGAAGTACATGGGGGAGAAAGAGATGCACAAGTGGGAGAAAGAAGTACATGGGGGAGAAAGAGAGGCACAAGGGGGATAAAGAAGTACATAGGGGAGAAAGTGAGGCACGAGGGGGAGAAAAGTACATGGGGGAGAAAGAGAGGCACAAGGGGGAGAAAGAGGCACATGGGGGAGAAAGAGAGGCACAAGGGGGAGAAAGAAGTACAAGGGGGAGAAAGAAGTACATGGGGGAGAAAGAGAGGCACAAGGGGGAGAAAGAAGTACATGGGGGAGAAAGTGAGGCACAAGGGGGATAAAGAAGTACATGGGGGAGAAAGAGAGGCACAAGGGAGAGAAAGAAGTACAAAGGGGAGAAAGAGAGGCACAAGGGGGAGAAAGAAGTACAAAGGGGAGAAACAGAGGCACAAGGGGGAGAAAGAAGTACATGGGGGAGAAATAGAGGTGCAAGGGGGAGAAAGAAGTACAAGGGGGAGAAAGAAGTACAAGGGGGAGAAAGAGAGGCACAAGGGGGAGAAAGAAGTACAAGGGGGAGAAAGAAGCACAAGGGGGAGAAAGAGAGGCACAAGGGGGAGAAAGAAGCACAAGGGGGAGAAAGAGAGGCACAAGGGGGATAAAGAAGTACATGGGGGAGAAAGAGAGGCACAAGGGAGAGAAAGAAGTACAAAGGGGAGAAAGAGAGGCACAAGGGGGAGAAAGAAGTACAAAGGGGAGAAACAGAGGCACAAGGGGGAGAAAGAAGTACATGGGGGAGAAATAGAGGCACAAGGGGGAGAAAGAAGTACAAGGGGGAGAAAGAAGTACAAGGGGGAGAAAGAGAGGCACAAGGGGGAGAAAGAAGTACAAGGGGGAGAAAGAGAGGCACAAGGGGGAGAAAGAAGTACAAGGGGGAGAAAGAGAGGCACAAGGGGGAGAAAGAAGCACAAGGGGGAGAAAGAGAGGCACAAGGGGGATAAAGAAGTACATGGGGGAGAAAGTGAGGCACAAGGGGGATAAAGAAGTACATGGGGGAGAAAGAAGTACAAAGGGGAGAAATAGAGGTGCAAGGGGGAGAAAGGTGCATAGACCCCATAGTAAAATAATAACAATAACGCATGTTAAATGTGTAAAGTTTTTTATTCTGCTGTTTGTTTGTAACACTTAGTTTGTTCATTAAATCATTTTAAATAATGAAAAATTAGCATATTGTTTTTTTTATCCGATTAATCGAAAAAACAATCGGCCAACTAATCGATTATCAAAATAATCGTTAGTTGCAGCCCTACTCGAATACCTTGAGAAGTAATGCATTTGATACCTTTGCAGTAAAAAGAAGAAAAAAAAGGGGTTAAGAACTTTTGTGTGCTTATATCCTATGGGTATTATCTGTGCTTGGTAACCATATAAAACTGGTGTGGTCACTGGTGGTGCTAAAGAGACTTAGTGCCCTGGACTATTGGTGTTTGACATTTAAATCCAGCCTTAGTGCCAAGTTTAACACTTTAAGGAACAGAGGGGTGTGTAATGCATTGTGAAGACCCTGTACTTTCAAAAGATGCCCAGAAGGCAAAAAAATTTTTTTGTGAGATTCCAATAAAGTGAATGACAAACAATGGTCCTGAAAATGTTTTATGTTCAACTAGCAAATGCTTATGGTTCTAAGTTTAGCATTCATTTGTCATTCTAAAACACCAGTTCTTTGTATAGTACAGATATTCCCTAAAAATTAGCCAAAAAGTATAAAATTAGCTTTTCCCATTTTGCATTTCAGGTACAAAATAAGAAATAAACCTTGGACCTACTACATGCTATATATTTTTTTAAAAGTACAAAAAAAATCCAATTTAATGGACATGGCATTTGTATTTGTACCCTATGAAATCGACAGATTGTGGCACTATATAGCAAATAAATAAATAAATCTGTCAAACCAATTGATTACCATATAGGTTAGGTAGCTAGGGGCCTCCTGAGTAAAATGGTTTCCCATCAGAATGCGTTAACATACCATAGGGGAGCCAGGAACACAAAACTGCACTGACCAATATCTGTCGGGTTTAATACACCAAACAGTTTGTTGTAGCAAAACATATCATTTTGGAAAGAAGACAACCTCCCACATCAAATGAGGAGTAACTTGCCACTCTTCTTCACTCCAGTGCACACAAATGTTTCCATAAAATGGAGCTACAAGGAAAAAATGTGTGCATGTGTTCATGTACAATATGTGTGTGCGCATGTATGTGTGTAGGGGTATGGGCTCATGGGTGGGACCTGCACTCCCTCTCCCCACCTGTTCATTAAAACTGTTATACCATATTGGATTAAGTATAAATCACCAAAAATGCACACTACTAACCCACTGAGTGCCAGAGGAGTATGCAATGCATTGTAAAGCACTCAAAGGGTTAGAGAATACTATTGGATTAAACTGGGGACGCCCCTCTTTCATAAAAGGGTACCCTATAATTTTTTTAGAGCAAGAAGAGGTGGGATAGGAGTTCCTTATAATACTTCTCCCTAGACTCCCATTATATATTTATTTTCTTTATGTTGGGGGCATCTATGATGTACATGTTAAAGGCTAACCTTGTTTGAAAGAGGGGCTCTTCTCTTTCAAATAAGCACAGGCCTAAAATTGTAAGTGCAAGTGGGGCCAAGATCAGAGCTCTTTAAGATCGCCATCCTACCTGCCCCCATCCCATATACTTCATTTGACTGTCGGGTGGTTGCAACATCACCGGCCATTCTAATACATAAGAGTACACGCTTTCAAAAAAGGGTAACCTAGCCCCATTTGGAGCAAGGGGCTGAGATCTAGGCCCCTTAAAGTGACTCTTCCTGCCACTGTTAAAAAAATAGACCTGTGGTCTAGTTGATCCAGCACTTAATTTGCAGGATTCCCTCCAGCATGGGACTACAACTTGGGACTGAGGACTTCCCCAAAGTTAGTCCTCCTTCCCTGGCAGTAACCCCTTTACTGCAGTACTTTAGGGGACATAGCCGTCCACTTCCTTAATAATTTTAGATTACCTGATGAATATATGTGTCAATAGCACTCTGTGCTAATTTGGTTATGTGCTGGACCAATACTACCACTCATTTTGTTATGCATGTATCTAGGCAGAGACCACGTACTGGATATATGTGTGTCTAATGGTATGGAGAGCACTACATTTGGCCTAAAACAGACCTAATTATCATAGTGTGCCATCAAAATATAAATGTTAATTTCTTCAAGAATATTTGATTTACAAAAACATGTTTAGTTCAACCTATAGGTAGAGTTTAATTCTCTGTAGAGAACTAAACATTTTGGCCGCTGCTCCCACCATTTAATAAAATAAAGAATTACCACAATACATTGAGCGTCCACTGTCAGAAACCTGACCTCAGCCTCAAAACTGGATGTCAACCACATGAATGCACAAGTGCAATTCATTACCATAACTGCTAAATTCCAACTCACACTGCTATACATACTGCATAGTGTAGAATATACTGATACTACAGGAGCTCTACCTAGTGGACATCTCTATGTACTGCATGAGTGTCTGTGCATTGGAGAGAGTCAAGCTGTGAATACTCCTTTTAAAGCACTATCAGTCTGTATGTAGAAGTTTACTGGCACAGTGAATCCCTCCTCGCTAGATCTTGCAAACAATTTTTTATTGCCGGACGTATGGGAAGATAGTGATTTGACCTGGGTTACAAGGAGCTGACACAGGAATTGAACTAGGTTTCCAGGCTAGTGTCATGGCTCAAGTTCAACCAGTTAAGTATCTGAACCACGCTTAAAAGAGTGTTCTACAACTGTAACATTTTATATATTACAAAAAGATATCTGTCCGTAATGTCAATGTTGTGGAATATGGAGTGTAACTACACTTGGTGAAGGGTGAACCTACACTGAAGGGAGTTATAGTGGCATTTCAATACAATGTAAATGTATCCACCAACACGCAGCATTTGCTGTACTAAGATGAATTGCGTCACCGGGAACAAATAAAAATTACCATTGATCTAAAAGGGGCTTTAACTCCATGAATGCTATTGAGCTAAATGTGTGGAAATGTCACACACAAACTGTCTGGAAACTGCTTTACTTCACACTTGTCAGAATAGGGGGGCCCAAGGATTTTTTTAAGCCTATGAGTGCCAAAGAGGTACGCAACGCATTGCTTTGCAATGCGTTGCGTACCCCTCTGGCACTCAAAGGGTTAATCTTGAATACTTTTCACCCATTTAAACTGTTGTCTACCTCTCTACCTTAACCCTTGTCTAATATTGTCTTCTCCCAGAATCCTTCTCCCTGCTTTCTCACCTCCTTAACGCTTTCATGCCATCTTAATCCTTTAACCCACCCCCATTAACTCTTTTCCTATAGGTATCTTCTCTCTCTCTCCCAACCTTAATTTCCCCTCTTTCCCCATAATTTTCTTATATGTTTTTTTTTAATAAAACAAAGAAATATTTGTGAGCCCCCTCCCATTTGCCTACCTTTCCAGGTGCTGAGGGGAGATACTTCCTGGTGGTGGGAGGACAGAACTGTGTCTCTTCCGGAACAGATCTGTATAGTGTTTTGCATGGCCTATTCATGCCATAAGCTGACACTCAGCATCAATAGGCCGCACAGCAAGAAGGAGACCACTATACAGATCTGTGCTCCTGCACAACAAATACACCAGAATAGAGGATATGGCAGAAAAACTCTCCCCTCCCCCTATATCTTCTCCTAATGGACAAAGGATGATATAAGCACATGGCCCACCTGGTATGTGGCCAACTGAGACATGCCTGGTAGGACCAGAGTAGTATTGGGAATAACAACCAGCCCTGGAAAAAGTGTAGTATTAGTAACATAGTAACATAGGTCGAAAAAAGACTTGCGTCCATCTAGTTCAACCTTTTCCTATTCCTGTTTACCATCGTTGATCCAAAAGAAGGCAAAAAAACCCCTCAATTAGCAATTTAAAATTCTGCCTTGAATGGGGGGGGGGGGAATTCCTTCTTGATTCCAAATGGCAATCAGATTTCTCCCTGGATCAACAAGCCCCAACTAAATATTCATCCCAACACTAACGTACATAGCCCTCTATGTTATGCTCTTTTAAATAAGTATCCAGGCCCCTTTTAAAGGCATCTAATGTATTTGATAGCACCACCTCCTCAGGCAGTGAATGCCATACCTTTATTGCCCTTACTGTAAAGAAACCCTTCCGTTGTTGTAGATTAAATCTCCTTTCCTCAAGTCTAAGCGGGTGGCCCCTTGTCCTGTGTACTGTTCTGTTAATGAACAGGTCTTTGGAGAGCCCTTTGTATGGGTCCTGAACATATTTATATAGTGTTATCATATCCCCTCTAAGACGCCGTTTCTCTAGTGATACTATTGATACTACAGAACTTACAACTGGAATTACGTTGCATTAATGATACCACAGAGCTTTCAATTCTGTGATACAAATGAAAAAACAAAGCTAGCAACGTACAGTGTGAAACACAGCAGAGCTAGCAGTTGTGTGTCACAGTATAGACTCAAATACGTTTGAAGCCATATACTCCACATTTCTCTCTGTGGAAGGACACAACATTGGCTACTGATGACCCCCTGCCAAAATTCAGTTTTAGAACCTTGACATGCAGATACAAAGGATGTTTTTTTGTGTGTGTTAGAGGGATGATGAAAAGCAAGCAAGGATGGATGGGAAAATAGGAAAGAATGTGAAAACGTGGTGTATTGAATGGAGTGAGAAAAGAGCTAGACTGGGAAAAGGTGAGAGAAGATGAGTGGATGAGGACTGGTGGGTGAAGCTGAGCGAGGACAGATGGAAAGGGCAGAGGAAATAAAATGAGAGTGAATGGGGAAGGTGAGAGAGAGAGGATAGGTCAGAGAAGCTGAGAGCGGTTGGGTGGATGAGGGATAGCAGGTGAAGCTGAGCACCTGTCTAGATTTGCTTCAGTCTGTTTTGGGGATTTGAGCAAGTTTAACCCCTTAGGACAGGAGTCTTTCCAAGGCATTGCGATGCAATGCAGTGCAAATCCCCCTGGTCTTTATGTGGTTAAAATGCCACTCTGACATGTGTGCAGAATACAGGGAGTCCCCAAATAACCTGTGAAATACCCATCCCTCTGAGCTATATCCCTTTGAGTGTCAGATAAATATCCAACACAACAAAGGCCAAAGTGCTGGACACTCATCTAGCACTCAAAGGAGTGCAACATGTTAGAGATCACTTTGGTATGCAATGGGGTAATACCCACTTGCCCTGTACAAATGAATCTCCTTTGGCCTCTATGTGTCTCCCTCCCTGAGGGCGGCTGTCATTACCACCTACTGAAGAGTCTCTGCTTCATGCATCTCACTGATAAATTAGTCATTTCCTCTGTTTTCACAGGAAGTGGTACATTTATCAGTGAGACGCATATAACAGACTTTCTGACAGAGCCTGATGACAGCTGTACTTGGAGTGAGACAGCCATCGCAAAGAGCATTCACTTGTATGGGGGAAGGAGACACACATGCCATGCATTAACCCCTTGTCATCATGACATGACTCAGACCATATACCTAGTTAATCAAAGAAAAAAGAAAAGAACTGGAGCACTGACAGATGAAGGCTGTGTAACCCTTTGAGTGCCAGAGGGGTACACAACACATTTTGTCTGCAATGCATTGCATATCCCTCTGGCACTCAAAGGGTTAATGAAATCTAGTAATTCATGTAGCTGTGTACAAATCCTATATAATAATTCACTAAGTGTGTGTTTGTCAGAAGCCGTCATGCTCAGTAGAGGCGGCTGTGACTGCTGCAATCATGTGCAGTACAGATTGCCCGCGCCGCGGCTGATGACCATAGTCCTCTCTGTGCACTGTATCAGCCGTGGCACGGGCAGTCCCTAATGTGCATGACTACACCGCGGCTGTTGCTGGGTGGCACTGTGGCCTATGTACACGGGCTCTTCAACTAGTATGTAACATAATGTAATACAGAGAAAAAAAAAAAGTAAAAAAAATAAATAGATTTTTGCAAATCCTATAGGCATTTATTCGGGCACAAAATGATAAGGTATATATCCAAAGTGGAACTGTTTTTAATACCTGAGGGAAAGTAATTAAAGTGGAACTACCACCGCTAAGCAACTTTGTTTCTAATAATTCCCTGCTTAGTAGCACTATTTCTCCATAACCAGGTAATAATTCTGGTGACTAGCGCTACTAAGCAGCTAGTCACCAGATAGGGAATTATTAAAAACAAAGTTGCTTAGCGGTGGTAGTTCTGCTTTAAGATATAACTTTTATTAACCAAACATTGATGAGATAAAAATGATTTAAAATGTTTCACTCTAATTGAATATATTGTAAAACGGGATGAATCTACAGCGATAATACAGAAAGACATAAACCACAAAGTATATAGTATTCAGAGTCTAGACTGTACCAACTGATTCAAGTTTAAAAAAAATAAGTAAAAAAAAAATTATGAAAGAAAGGAAAACAAAATGTATTAGTCTCTTGCATTTAAACAGTGAGCGTTTGATAGATTTTGGCCTTGATTCAATTTGCCCTGTTAAAACTGTCTGGCAAAAATCAGTACACAAGCTGTGTCACCATCGTTATTTAATTGCCCTACCAACAGGAACCAGAATGAACGCTGGCACAAAGAACCTGACATTTGGCCCAATGTCCGATGTGTGTTTTTTTGTTCCCACAACTCAAGCTAAATAGGAATGGGAGCATCAGTAAGGCCTGCATTCAATTCACCCTGTTAGCCAATAAACACCCCACCAACATTTTTAAAAGCATGGTAAGCAATTAAATTACCTGTGCTTTGAAGAAATGCCGGCAGAAAACCCCCCATCTTGGGCGCTAAATTTATCACCCATTTGACCCCATAGAACAGTGATTCTCAACCAGGGTGCCGTGGCATTTTGGTGTGCCACGGACATCAGGTTAGGATGCCCCATGTTTTCTATGAAGACTGACAAAAATGGACTTTTAAATAAAGACTTATAGAAATTGTTATGCACAATAGATTTAGTTTTGTTATTATGATTGTAAAACCTAATAATAACTGTATATTTATGTATTGTACCCTTCTTATGCCCTTGATAAAGTACATTAAATATGTTAGGGGTGCCCCGAATGTTGTAGATTATGTGTTAGGGGTGCCCCGAACAAAAAAAGATTGAGAACCACTGCCATAGAAACATACTACAAATGATGGAATGTGCCATTCAATTTTCTGCGTTGGCAGTAAGATGTATTAAAGGACCCAATTTAATGTGGGAAAATCTGCACCCAGTTTTTTTGGGTGCAGAGTCCCTTAACGCATTTTTAAACAGACAACACATGCACTGAATGTTCAAGAAAGTAAAAAAAAAAACAAAACCCCAGTGGATGTATTGATATGGGGCCCTAAGTACATCCAAAGTACTGAAAATATGTGTGTAATGTTAGTACAATTAACCCTATGAGTGCCAGTTGGGTATGCTTACACTACTGGCACTCACCGGGTTAATCCGACTAAGTTACAAACATCCCCCGCTGATGTCCAGTGGAGTCTTCAGCACTCTGGTCAGCTACTGTCCATCTTCTCCTTCTTCAGTCTTCTCTCTTCTGTCTCTCCATCTCCTTTTTTCTTCTGTTGTGATGACTTCTGTCCTGTCTTACATTCACACTCCTGTAAAAGAAAGAAAAAATGAAATATTAACATCACCCTTAGCAACCGGAGGACTGGGAAAAGAGCCACCTGGATGGAGGAGTCAGAGGGGAGCAGAGCTTTCTCATGCAGCCCTGACAGGACTTCTGCCTTAGATGCACCCTCCAGGAGCATGGAGGAGCTGGACTAGAAGGGTGTAGACAGTGAAAAGCCCACATTCTGACTGGAGCATTTATGACTGTAGTGGGTTCCCAGGATCGTTCCTCAGGTCCATAATCCTTCCAATGGATTAGGTATTCCAATCTCCCCTTACGCAGGTGGGAGTCTAGGATCTACTGTATCTCATATTCTTCCTGACCATCAACAATTATAGGGGCTGGAGAGGGTGTTTGTTGACCCGGAAAACTGATACCATGCCATGGCTTGACCAGGGAGGCATGGAAGACTGGGTGAACATGTATATCTGTGGGTAGTATCAGGCTCACTGCAGAGGGATTAATCATGCTATCCACCTCAAATGGTCCCACAAATCGAGGTCTGAGTTTTTTGGAAGGACAACACAGACGGAGGTGAGAGGTGGAGAGCCAAACCTTATCTCTGGGACAGAATTTTTGAGCCAAGGAACGATGTTTATCGGAGTAATGTTTGTTTCATCTTTGGGCATTCAACAAGGTACTCCTGATGAGGGTGTACTCGAAGCGTCTGTACCTGGAATGGAAGGCCGTCTTCCACTCATCACCTTTGTGGATCCTTACTAAGTTGTAGGTCCATCATAAATCCAACTTGTAGTTGATCTACTAGCTCAGGGATCAACGGCAGGGGGTAACAGTTCTTTATGGTGATGTTGTTTAACTCCCTGTAGTCCACCCAGGGCTGAAATCCCCCATCCTTTTTCCCAACAAAAAAGCTTCCGGCCCCTGCAGGAGAGGTAGAAGGGCGGATGAATCCTTTTTTAAGATTCTCATCGATGTATTCCTTTAAAACTTGCAATTCAGGTTCTGATAAAGGATATATACGAACAAAGGGTATAGGAGATCCAGGAAGCAATTCAATAGGACAGTCGTACACCTGATGGTGTGGAAGCACGTCTGCCCCTTATTTCAGAAATAGATTGGAGATGGAGGAATAAGGGATAGGAATGGTAGGAGTACTTCCTCTGAAAAGAGTGCATTACAGATAAAGAGCCCTGGATGGAAGGAGGCAATCTGACTTACACTGTGAAGGAGAGAAGGTAAGGGTTCCCGGTCTGCAATCTATGGTTGGATTATGGAGCCAAAGCAAAGACAGCCCCAGGATGAGGGGAAACAGGGGAGACCGGACAAAAATGAATCATAGGATCTCTGAATACTTGTATCCACGGGTGACACGTAGGGGTATGATATCTTCTGTGACTGGACCAGATTTCAGTGGACTTCCATCCACCACTTGAATGTGCATCAGAAAAGAATTCTGGGAGATGGGTATGTTGAGAAGCTTGACAAGGTTGGAGTCGATGAAGCATCCATCGGCACCAGTGTCGATCATGTCTTCCATGAAGACCTGCTTCTGACTCCACTATATGAAAAGAGAGACAGAAAGGTGAGGTTGCTTCTGGAGGCAATGGGGCCCCAGTAGTAGATACTAGGATCTTAAATATAGATCTTCGAGGCATCTTTTTGCAATCCCGAAGGAGATGGTCAGGCTTTGCGCAATATAGACACAGATTCAATGTTCTTCCAGCAGGGGACAGATGTCCTTGGACTAAACCTATCTGCATGGGTTCCTCGGTCTCAGTAAGGGTGGTACCAAAAGGAGGCGATACAGAGGGATGCTGATAGAAAGGGGCAGAAGTTGAGGCCTTCTCTGTCATCTCTCCCTCAGACATCTATCCAATTGGATCACGAGATGGATGAGGTTCTCTAGAGAGGAGGGCATGCCGATTCGTGCCAACCTGTATTTGAGGGACTCAGAGAGACCAATTCGGAACTGGTCTACCAAGGCTAATTCATTCCAGGGGATCTCCAGAGTGAATCTTCAAAACTCTGTGACATAGTCCTTGACCGGGTAACGGCCTTATTATAAAGCCCTTAGAGAAGCCTGTGTGGTTGTGGTTCTGTAGGGGTCCTCATAGAGTGATTCCATGGCATGATAGAAGGAATTCCATGTTTTTCAAGCAGGGGAGGAGCATGACATGACGTGTGACGCACGGACGTGATCCGAAGGCGGGAGGAGAGCCAGTGCGGCAGAGGATGCCAGGAGAGAGCTACACTATGCGGATATAGCGAGAGCACAGCCGGCAACCTAGGTGAAATTTAGCCCCAGTGGTGTGACCGGGAAGCTGAAGCCCACACGCGGAAAAAGGTTTAATTAAAGGAAGGGAAGGTGCACCAGAGAACACCACTTTGGTGGTGTTGGATGCTAGCGGCAGGCAAAGGAAACGGAGAAGGAGGTGAAGAAGCTGCTTTAACTTTCGGATAACCCCTGGAGGGGGGTGAGAGCGAGAGGATAGCTGCGGAGTAGCAGCGGAATTGACAGCTGGAGGGGCAGGTGGATAAGCAACCCGGAGGAGCACATGGGTGAGAGCTTTCTGATTTATTGTTGCCTAGTGCATTGTGAGAGGCTGTACTGGGAGATAATAGGGTGCTGATTGGCATGGACTGAGTCAGCCAGAGTGAAGATAGTTGGTGAAAAGTGGCTGCTGATAACAGTTTCTGGAAGGAAGGAAGCTTATGAGATTAATGAAGCTGGGGTTTGTTAAGTCCTGGGTCGCAGGGGCTGTTGATGGTGTTTAAGGAAAGATTTTCCCCGGTCGCCTAAAGGATGTGAGGGTGTGGAGGGTAAAGATAACCAAGCAGAAGAGTAAAATAGGATTGGAGAGACTGGATGAGACAGTCTGAAGATATGGAGTATTGGGATGGTGATCTAAGATAGCTGGTATAGCATGAGGAGTTAATATGGCGACAAAAAAATCGCAAGAGAAATCTCTATCCAAAAAGAGAAGAAGGAGGGGAAAACTGGGAAAGAAGTGACTATCTTTTTTTCACCTCAGAGTAATAGAACTCTTGGGGAGCAAGGTTTGAATGAATCTGTGGTATCAGTGCCCCAAATTGCAACCCCTCAAAGTGGAGAGGGGGACTCTGGGGAAGGAATAGTTTCCCAAAATTTTTTGAAGAATTGTTTGGATATTCAGTAGGAAGCGATAACGAATAGAATGAATGTCTCCATGGTAGAGATAAAGAAAAAGATTAATGGTCTGGCTATTAGATTGCAAGGTACAGAGGATAAGATAATCTCTGTGGAAGCCCAAAGTCAAGACTCCAAAGCACAATGTGAGATTTTAGAGGAGAAAGTACAAAATCTGCAAGTTCAAATGAGTACTATGGAGGATAGACTAAGACGGAATAATTTGCGTTTTAGGAATATACCAGAGATTATAACCCAAGAAAAAATCAAAGACTTCTTGATAAAATTATGGGGACTATTAGGCATAGATTTGCAAGAATATAATACAGTAATAGAGAATTCGTATTGCGTATCGAAATTGAAGAATACCCAAGATATAGTCTCCAGAGATATAATTGTGACTTTTCAAACCTACTCCTTAAAGGAACAGGTTTTTAAGGCAAGCAGATCTCATAATCTGCAGGAAGATCTATACCGGGATATTGTGGTTTGGCCAGACTTGTCCTTCCACACAAGAACTAAGAGGAAAAAATTTAATTGTGTAATAAATGTTTTAACCCCTTAAGGACCGGCGGTCACGGGACATTTCCGTCCCATAATGACCGCATAGGGGCACTTTGACGCGCCGGTACACGTGACCTGTCACGTGTATCGGCGCGTTACTATGGGGCTTGAAAGAGATCGCTCAGATCTTGGAGCGGTCTATTTCAGGCCCTATTTTTACTTACAGCGCTCCCGGTAGAGCGCTGTAAGTAAAAAGTATGTGACGTACCATGACCATCATCGGTTCTTGAGTAGTTCAAGGACCGTGACGGTCCTGGTACGTCAAGGGTCCCTAAGGGGTTAAGGAAACGGAATATAAGATATTCTTGGTCTTTTCCCACTGCTTTGAAGATCCGTTGGGAGGGACGAGTAGAGGTCTTCGAAGGGGTGGAAAAAGCGGTTAAATGGTTGAAAGAAAAACAGCTAGAATGATGGTTTATTTGGGGTTAATAGGGAGAAGACCCCCCTGAGCCCATTGAGAATCGTGAAGATAAGTGAAGTGGACTATAGGGGTAATAGTACAAGTAGTATGCTGAAGGTTTTTTTTTTTTTTCCCACAATAGTTTGGAGATGATAGTAAGTTGGATGGGGGAGTAATAGCACAGGGAGATATGTATGATATAAGTAGTGGGGTTTGGGGAGGGTTAGGGATAGGGGTTGGTACGGGTAAATTATATAATATGGGAAGGATCATAAACGTAGGTGGAGGAGGAGTAGTTGAGATAGGAGACACTGGAAGTAGTTTATATGTAGTTTGGTAGTGGTATACGAAGGGGTAGAATAGGTAGGGGTAGTAGGTGGTAGATTAGAAATTATTTTTTTTTTTTTTTTCTCTTTCTTCACATTATGTTGTGTGGAGGAATTGTGGTAGTAGATATGAGGAATTCACAGGGTGAGGGGGTAGCACTTGTTTAAGTATTTGTGTAGGACATATCACGTGGGGTGTGTGTTTTTTTTTTTTTTTTTTCTTCCTCTTTCTCTCCAGTGGTGGGGGAGGTACCCGGTATGATTTAATGGGGAGTATGGAGGAAGGGGTGGCCTACTGCTGGAAAGAAAAGAGAGGGATTAGTTTTGGGGTCGTAGATAGGAGATGTATCCTCAGAGTTAGGGGCCAGTCTGGTGGGGCTTTTGGGAGTGGATTTCTTCTGGGTATTTTATAAATTCTGGCCAAAGGAGGGAATGGTTATCAGTTTTTAGGTGACGGCGGAAAGAATGTAAAGTGTGGCTGGTTTTCTCCCCTGCTTTCAGTTCCTATAGGAATTGTATATGAGCTGTGGTGGGAGCCTAGGGAGTAGGAAGAGGAGAGGTACCTGGCTCCATCTACAGTTAAGGGAGGTTGGGGGTGTTTTTATGATAGTTGTTATATGTGTGGGGATTGTTATGAGGGGAGGGGGAGATGTGTATGAGAAACAGCCAGCAGGATACGGTTTGAGAAGTGAGAGGTTAGTGAATAGGTGACAGAGATGTTTAAAGTCGCTTCTTTTAATATAAAGGGGCTCAATTCTCCTAAAAAAAAAATAAATGGGCTTTTAATGATTTCATGAGGAAAGACAATATAAAAATAGGTATGATTCAGGAAACACATTGGAGACAGAGGGATAAAAACAGATGGTGGGGGAAGCACTACCCAATAGTGGTGCAATCCTTGCTACTGGCGGAAAAAAAAGGGGTGTAGGAATATTTTTCGAGAAATCACTGATGGTTGAATTTAAGTATACAGAAATGGATGTGGAGGGTCGATATGTCATAGTGGTGTGTGATGTAAATGGGGAGCGCTATACGCTGGTAAATGTTTACTTGCCAAATGTATATCCAATAAGATTATTAAGTAAAATATTAGAGAAGGTTGATAAAATAGTAGTGGGAATTTTGATAGTGGCAGGAGATTTTAATTGTGTGCTGGATGTGATGTTGGATAGGAGAAATATGAATAATAAGAAGGTAGATAATAGAATAAGAAACCAGACGATGTTATTAAATAGGTTGATTAAAAAATTTAATCTATATGATATTTGGAGATTGAGAAACCCGGACTTTTTTTTTGCATGCACATTCAACATATTCGAGGATCGATATGATACTGGGAGGCCCTAAGCTGATTGAGAAAACAGGGAAAATTGAAATAAAACCATGTGTTTTATCAGATCATGAAATGGTAATTAAGGAATTGAAGGAGGCTCGGGTAGGGGGGAGTAGGAATAATTGGCGTTTAGATGATTACCTTTTCCAGGATAGTGAGAGTGTAGACTATCTGAATAAGATGTCTATTAATTTTTTTTATGAAAATGCATCTGGGGAGGTGGATGCCATAACATTATGGCGTGCCTATAAAGCAGTGATGAGGGGATATTGTATGCAATTGAAGAGTAGAAATAGAAAAAAAAGAGGTCTTCCATTGGCAGATTTATATATAAAATTGTTTAAGATGATGAGAGATAATAAAATAGATGGTAGTAATACTGTACGAGAAGAAATTGATAGGTTGAGAGGGGATATTCAGGAGAGAATTATGGAAAGAGTTCAAAGGAATATGGATATCCTAAAAATGAAGTATTATTTTCGCCAAAATAGAGCGGATAGTATTACGTCCAATCAGCTAAAAAAGAAGAAGGTTATGAATAGAGTAGATAAGTTAATTCAGGAGGGGAATGTTTATAGGTCACCGGAAGAGATTGGCAGAATATTTAATCATTATTATGAAGGACTATATAATTTACCTCCTGTGAAGTCAGAGTTAGAAATATTGAATTATCTGGCTAATATGGATATACCAACTGTCTCATTTCAGCAAAAAGAGAACTTAAATAAGAAAATAACGGGTGAGGAAATTGAGATTATAATTTATAGATTAGCTCAATCTAAAGCTCCGGGACCAGATGGATTTAGTAATAAGTTCTTTAAGATTATGAAACCTATTATAGTGGAGCATTTAGTGCGGTGTTTTAATCAAGCAGTGGAGGGGGGAGGGTATCCAGAGTAAATGTTAAAAGCAAATATTTTGCCAATATTAAAACTGGGTAAGATCGCATCAGAGGTGGAGAGTTACAGACCTATATCTTTGTTGAATGTGGATGTGAAGATTTTTGCATCGGTGCTGGGGGAGAGGTTGAAGACTGTGTCCTCAAGGACCTGATTCATAGGAACCAGATTGGATTTGTCCCGGGTCGGGAATCAAGTAATAATATACGTAGATTGATAAATGTTTTGGATATTGCTAGGAAAAGGAAGATGGCACTTCTGACCCTGTCACTGGATGCTGAGAAAGCTTTTGACGGGGTCAGTTGGGGCTTCATGAATCAGGTTTTGGGTGCTTTTGGGTTGGAAGGTTGGATATATGAGGCAATTAAGTCTTTGTATGCATTTCCGACAGCGAGAACTATCGGCCAGAATATTAATGCGGATTGGTTTAGATTAAAAAATGGGATGAGACAGGGGTGTCCCCTGTCCCCTATTTTGTTTATATTAACTGTAGAAATATTAGCAATAAGAATAAGAGCAAATGGAAATATAAAAGGATTCCCATTGATGAAGGGTTCACTAAAGATTTCAATGTATGCAGATGATACTCTTATCACAGTGACGGATCCAAAGAATTCTGTGACCCATTTGATGGGAGAAATTGACCAATATAGTAAGTTGTCGAATTATAAATTAAATTTGAAGAAAACGATAGCTATGTTTAGTAATATGATTCAAGAGGAAATAGAGGATATTCAGTTGAGATATCAGTTTGACAAGAATAATTCTGGCTTTCAATATCTGGGTGTTAATATAGTAAATAAGGTGGAGAATATCATGGCAGTGAATGTATTAACTATGTTAAAACGAATGAATAGGGATTTGAAGGAATGGAGACATTTAGAGATTTCATGTTGGGGGAGAATTAATATTATAAAGTCATATGAGTTACCGAAATGGAACTATCTGTTCCGAATGCTCCCATTAAAGATCTCGGATAGTTTGTTAGATTTAATTCAGTCCTCCTTTGCTAGGTTCGTGTGTAAAGGGAGGAAACCTAGGATTAGGAGGAGTATAATAGCTAGTAAGGTTGAGAAGGGGGGGCTAGGATTTCCGGTAATTAATAGATATTATGAAGCAAATGTGATAAGTCATATAGCGAAGATTCAACAGGTAGATTCTAGGAAAGAGAGTTGGTATAGTTTGGAAGCTGAAGATATTATGATTAAGGACTTAACCCCAATTATTTGGAACCCAGGAAGAGTACAATATAAATCTAATTTTATACTTGGGCAAATAGTACCTATTTGGATTTTGCTGAAAAAAAGATTAAAGATAAAGGATAAGATTATGGGGTTTCAAGATTTGTCAGGTATAGAAGATAGGGTAGCGGATTTATCTTGAAGGTTTGGAGGAATAGGAATATCCATCAGATAGAAGATCTATATAAAAGGAGAAAGTTGATGTCTTTTGCAGAGTTAAATAGTGAGTTTGGATTACCAGGGAAAGAAATTTTTAATTATTTAAGAGTAAAGAATTTTTTAAATTCATGTGAAGTGATATTGGAGGGGGAGTTGTATAGATTATTACGATTGGTATTTCAGAAAGACAGGGAGAGAAAGATCTTAACTAAATGTATTAATGTAGTAAATTATACCACAATAGATAAAGGATTGGGAATAATAACAAAGTGGGAAAGAGATGTGGGTATAAAGATTAAACAAATTGATTGGTGTAGGGTGATGAGTTTAATGCAAAAGGATGTACATTGTCTTTCTTTAGTGAAAGCACAACTTAAACTTATGAATAAGTGGTATTTAGTACCAACAAGGTTGGCAAAAATAACTTCTGGCGTCTCTTCGATGTGTTGGCGATGTAAGGTGGCAGACGGGAGTTATGGGCACATGTGGTGGTATTGTGATAAAGTGAGGAGGTTGTGGGATATGGTATTAAAATGTATAGAGATTTTGGGGGATATCAGATTAAAAAATCAGATGGATGTTATTTTGTTGCTCCTGAATTGGCCAAACACAGCTAAAGAGCAAAGGAAGCTTATAACTCATTGCCTGATTGCTGCAAAGATTTTGATTACAAGAAATTGGAAAAATGACAGAGTTTTCCTGTGGAATCATTATAAAGAACAACTGTTATTTCAATTTAAGATGGAGAAAGGTTTGAGTAAAATCAATAATACGTACTGTCAGAACTTTCGAAGTTGGGAACAGTGGTATAAGAGATTAAGTATGTTAGAGATGTAGGGAAGGATTGAGCCCGATGGGATGAGAGTTAGTGGAGTTAAAGGAAACGTTCCTGCTAGCTGTAGGGGGGGTGGATAGGGGAAGTTATTGTATGTGATTGTGATGATAAGTATTGTATTGTATTTTTTTGTATTTTTGTTGTGTATGAAAAGAATAAAAAAATAAAGGCGAAAAAAAAAAATAAAAACATTTTCAAGCAGAATGACCTGGGGTTCTGGGTTAGATGTTGCCCCATCTATAGGTGGAATAGGTTGAGGTAGTGGAACAGGTTCATCTGATTGGGTTGGCAGTGATATGCGAAGATCCTGTAGCTGTTGCTATAGGTTAGCCTGTCTGGCATGAAGATCTTTGACAGTCTGTGTCAACATAGAGATCTACTGAGTAAGGGTAGCCATAGCTTGTAGCATCCCCATTGGCTCCATAATGGCCTCAGTTATTAGGTCAGGGCGGCTTGAAAGTTACTGGAGCCCAGAAGTATGGATGTGCACACCCGTATAAGTGTGCCACTAACCAGGAGGCTTGACAGAACAGACCCACTGGAGAGTATGCCACAACACAGGGGCTACTGTAGATCAGAAGTCCACAGGAGCAGCTGGAAGGGGGTAGTAGGTGAGCAAGATAAGCAGCAAGTACACTGGATACCTGGAACAGGGTATCAAAGGATGCCAGAGGTCAGAGCGGTAGTAACTGTCTGTGGGGGCCATAGCATCACTTCTAGGACTCCTTGTTCTTACTTATGCTGAAGATAGTTCTAAATGACTTTGGCTGTATGTTTGGGGTCATTGTCATGCTGCAGAATAAATGTGGGGCCAATCAGATGCCTCTGTGAGGATACCATTAATTCTGACCAAATCCCCAACTCCATTTGCAGAAATGCAGCCTGGTTCTCCTGGTAGTCACAGTCCCCACATATATTTTCTAAACCTCCCCCCCTTTTCCTTTCACCAGCAATGGTGCAGGACACTGTCATCATCCACATCCGATAATTAGATATACCTGATCCTTCAGTATTGCACTGAGGTCTCCTCAGTGTATCCCAGAAGTAGCAGGTATGATATACGGGGATGACAACTCAGTAGTGGTGATATACAGTCCTCCGATACCAGAGAAAATTAAAAAAAGAGGCTCGCCGGGGTTCTAGGAGAAGTCTTGCTAGGCCCCCTTTTTAATTATTTTCTTTAGGCAGAGCCTTCATCAGTGGGTCCTGGGCAAATGGCCAGTTTGCCCAATGAATAATGTGGCCCTGTCCCAGTGCAATATATTGCTCATAAATCTGGAAATGAAATGGTTAACTGCTTACATCAACTTGGCCTTGGATGTTTCTTTAAAGTGTTCCCTCTAAGGCAGTGTTTCTTGGTAATTCCTTGGGGCATACTAGCACTTCAATGTATCCTGCTTAATCACAGGTGAATAACTAATCAGTGGCTCAGTCACTGTAATTAAGCTGCCTCTGTTTAATTGGGGATATATCATAAAAACCTGACCAGTTGGTGTGTCCACTGTCCAAGGACTGGAACTGAATATTACTGTTCAAAAGCAAGGTTAGGCAATCTGTAGCCCATTATATGCTGCTGCATTAATTAGCCTGTATAACAGAAGCACTTACCTAGGTAGGTGTCCTTCATAGAGCACTAGGGTAAACCTATATCAGTACTGTGTATAACAGAAGGACTTACCATGGTAAATGTTCATCATACCACAGTGAATTAATAACAAAAAAGTTAAGGTTGATATTGGTCCTCTTAGGATTAAGACAGGTGAATTGATTAGTGAAGATAAAGCTATGGCTGACACCCTAAATACATTCTTTGCTTCAGTATATACAAAGGAGACAGCAGTGACAGGCTATGCATTTGTGCTGTAGAAACAAACTTGCAACAGAAACTCTGAATGGAAAACAACTTGGGGAATCCTCATTAGTGAAAGATTTGGGAGTATTGATGGACAGGGCCACGGAATTTCCTCCATTAAGTATATGGCTTACTGAGGACAAGGTTCCAGAAGAGACTGGAAAGGGTTATAGTGAATAAAGCGCCTGGACCGGACAGTATACACCCAAGGGTACTTAAGGAACTTAGTTCAGTAATAGCAAAACCAGTATACTTAATATTTATTAATTCACTTTCATCAGGCATAGTGCCCTGTGATTGGAGGAAAGATGATGTAGTTCCATTGTTTAAAAAGGGAGCTAGATCCAAACCAGGAATTTATAGACCTGTGAGCTTGACTTCTGTAGTGGGCAAGATACTAGAAGGGTTATTAACTGACAGTATAATCAAGAAAAGAAACCAGCACCAATATCACCACCAGCTGAAGGACTGCTAGTCCCTAAACTGGTGAATGGGATCTCGTGTGTGTTACCAGTTAAAAAAACTGGAGGGATGTATAATCTGCCCTAACAACAGTTGTACTGATCACCTGGAATCTTCGCTCAGTTATAGGCTGCTCCTTTCCACATATCCCCAAGGAAGAACAAGTATATGAAAAAACAAAAAAACAGACTGTGCTAAATAGTGCCTTATCATTCAAAACATATGTAAATGACAAGAAATTATTGATTGCACTCACATCTATAGATGGTTGAGAAGGACATATACCACTTACCAACAGACAGATACAGCCTGTCTCCGCTCAAGAATATCCACTGATAAACTGCTTCCCCCACTCCAAAGATATGTCAAAAAATATAAATTGTATTAAAATATATAAAGTGGGAAAAAAACACTGTGGCTATTCTATGTGTATTGCAGCAACACATGTCTTTTTAAAGAGCTGATGGTCATACAAACAAAGGAGAAGCAGTGTCCAAACCAGTGTTTATAGCTTTACATATTCCCATATTTTGCTTGTGATGTTTGGCATATGGCATATAGCTTCTTGCTTATGACGTTTGACATATTGAGTATGGTGTTTGGCATATTGCATATAGCGATTGGAGTATTTTGCATAGCACATTGCGTATAGTGTTTGAGGTCCGGGGGCCAAAATATTCTCCTCTCTCTACAGCGTATTGTAAAGCATTACACAGCTCTCCATCAGTGAGCGTGTGTGCGCATGAATGCGTGCATATTGTGTATAGAGTTTGGTATATTGCGTATGGCATTTTGTGTATTGTGTTTGGCATTTTTTATATTGTGTTTGGCATTTCTTGTATAGTGTTTGGAGTATAGCATTTCGCATTTTGTGTTTGTCAAATGGTGTATAGCTTTTGGTGTATGGCATTTTGCATATAGAATTTGAGGTTTTGTGTATAGTGTTTTGTTTTTGATTGTCATATGGCATATAGCTTCTTGCGTATGACGTTTGGCATATTGCATATGGCGTTTGATGTATAACGAATGGCATCAGTGGAGTATCTACCGTAGTCACAGTGGTCGCCACTGTGACCGGGCCCATCACTCCAGGGGACCCAGCCACCTGGTAAACCCCTGCTGACACCACTGCACCCATCCTTCCGCCCCTCTGCCTCTGCAGCACACGCAGGCGCAGCCAGGGAACTCAATTAAGCGAGTTCCATGACTGTGCATGTGCAGGACATAGGAACCGGATGAAGAGCACGTGAGTAGTACAGCGCTGCTCTATCAGCCCGGCGGTCCAATTGGAATGCACAATGGAAATTAACAATGAGGGCAATGTAGTAATGGACAATGGGGCAATGTAGTAATCGGCAGTGGGTCAATGTAGAAATGGATAATGGATCAATGTGGAAATGGATAATGGGGGGCAATGTAGTAATGGACAATGGGTCAATGTGTAAATGGACAATGGGGGGTAATGTACTATAATGGGCAGTGGGTCAGTGTGGAAATGGACAATGGGGGCAATATGGAAATGGACAGTGGGGACAATGTGGAAATGTACAGTGGGTCAATGTGGAAATGGACAGTGGGGACAATGTGGAAATGGGCAGTTAGGCAATGTGGAAGAGGGCAGTGGGGGCAATGTGGAAGTGCACAGTGGGGGCAATGTGGAAGTGGACAGTGGGGGCAATGTGGAAGTGGACAATGGGGGCAATGTGGAAATGGGCAGTTAGGTAATGTGGAAGTGCACAGTGGGGGCAATGTGGAAGTGGACAGTGGGGGCAATATGGAAGTGCACAGTGGGGGCAATGTGGAAATGCACAGTGGGGGCAATGTGGAAATGCACAGTGGGGCAATGTGGAAGTGGACAATGGGGGCAATGTGGAAGTGGACAGTGGGGGCAACATGGAAGTGCACAGTGGGGCAATGTGGAAGTGGGGGCAATGTGGAAGTGGACAATGGGGGCAATGTGGACAGTGGGAGCAATGTGGAAGTGGACAATGGGGGTAAGTTTGAATAGACAATGAGGGCATTGTGGAGGTGGACAATGGGGAGAAAAATGTGGAAATGGACAATGGGCATGCAATGTGGAAATGGACAGTGGGGTGTGCAATGTGGAAGTGGACAATGGGGTGTTAAATGTGTAAATGGACAATGGGGTGTGCAATGTGGAAGTGGACAATGGGGGCATTGCGGAGGTGAACAATGTATAAGTGCCATTTTTGGGGTGTCGTTGCATGGTGGGGTTGGGGCGCATCAGGGCCCTGTGGTTTCTAGTTACACCTCTGAATGGCATATATTGTTTATCTTATTGTGTATAGCGCATCGCTTATAACATTTGGCATATTGTGTATAGCATTTGAGGCCTGGGGGCCTTAATATGCTCTCTTCCACTTTAATGTGTGTGCTGTCTGGGGTGGGAGGTGATTTCATTGCAGTCTGCACCTCTGTTAGAGGCAATATGTATATTTTCCCCCCATATAACATGATATTTTCCATTTCACCTATAGAACCAGCAAAAAAGGCTGCCAGCATGGCCCTGGTACAGGGAGGGGTAGGCAGCCTTTATCTCTCCAGCTGTACAACTCCCATTATACAAAAGCAGCCAACGGTAGACAACCAGCTCCTGTTGGACTATACCTCTCTTCATCATCAACTGGTTGAGGATGACAGTAGTTCAAATCCAATAGTAGCTAGAGAACCACTTGTTGCCCAACGCTGTCCGGTAGTAAGGGGATGGAAAGAGGCAGGGATATGACAACTGATGCATAGGAGGCGTCTTGACAATCTCTCCTCTGATCGCTAGAGGGCGATGCGCAGATGGTCTCCGTTCCTGTGTTCCAGCTCTTTCCCACTCTCCTCTCTCTGTGTCTCTCTCGTGATGGCGGAGGACAGCGAGTCTGCGGCCAGCCAGCAGAGTCTGGACCTGGACGACCAGGACACCTGCGGGATAGACGGCGACAACGAGGACGAGGCCGACCATGCAAAGGGGTGAGGCCTACATGGGAAGGAAGAATGGGTGCGGGGTATGATGTTTATTGGGAGAATCACCCAGGCATTGTGTCCGGCACATCCCAGCGGGGCAGCACTCTGTGGGAGACCGAGAGGGCTGCGCCGTGTCACGATCCATTCGTTGTGCTGCTGATTCTGGACTTGACACATGCTGTACATGTGCACTCTGTGGCATGGTAGGGGGCACAGTGTTGATCACATGTAATATTATACATGTCATAAGGCAAGACACATGGCAGCGCTTGATTAGCACACAATGATATGACATTTGACATAGCTGGACACATTGGGCCTCGTATAACGGAAGGTGGAACACGAACAGGGAAAATCAACTGCACCATAGGGGGCAAATAACTATAGCCAAATTCCCACGAATTGTAAATGGGGCTTTTAATCCATTGAATTCTAGAGATTTTTGAATTCTAGAGAAATCTCCAAAACATTAAGACCTCTCTAGCCTTCAAGAGATAAAAAGACCCAATTAAATCAATGATATCTCTTATTACTCCCTATCAAGCTGTTGGTTTGCCCCATAATTTCTTCATTTTGCTACCATGGAGACAGCTGGAGACTAGGCAAACAGTGAATATATTTGACATGTTTTTTAGGGTGCACAGTGCTGGACACCGACATTGTATTCATATGACAGAGCTAGGCACCCACAATACATGACAATGCTGGAGACAAACTTCATGATAGGTGAACCAACACAATGCATATGCTGGGCGCTAATAGTAACAGTGGTGAAAGTCTTCACTGTATAGCACAGACCCATGCAAATCCTACTCTTACATTCAGCAACAGTAGCAGTCTGTAGGATTATCTGCCTCTTTCTGTCACTTTTCTGCAACTGGCCCTGAATAGTGGCTGCACCACTCTGCCACCTTCTTCACTGTAGCTCTGTGTACTGTCATTATGTGTCTGCTACCTTCCTCCCAATGGCTCTGTTTACTGCCTGTTTTTCTCTGCCACTGTTTATACAGTTGCTTTGCCACCTTCAGCTCTTTGACACCTTTCTTTCAGTGACTGCCTCGTCAGTCATTTACCTCCTACCTGGCATTGGCTGTCTAAAGTCACCTTTATCCCAGCAGTTCTTTTTGTGCCTTTCTATGTCTGTTACCTTTCTCCTAACGTTTTTTTGTATCTGCCCCTCTGACATCAATCTTCCAATAGCAGTCTCCTAACCATGCCTGCCGCCCTCTCTTCAACTTTGTCCACATATCTTTCTCCCTCCTTTCCCTTTCTAGTCATTCAGTCATGTACTGCCTGACACTTTTCTCAATATTACTTTCTCCTGCCTGTCATTCTGACAGCCTTCTCCAGGGCAGTACCACTGTCTCTTCTGTCTGTTACACTCTCCTTTTCACTGTGGTCCTGTTTCATATTTCTTTCTATTTCCCACTTTCTTCCTGCTGTTACATAGTAAGTTCAGTTGAAAAAAAAGGCAGAAGTCCATCAAGTTCAAGCTTTACCACAATATAACCAAGAAAATGAAAATAATATAAGCCTTCCTGACAACTAAATAGGCATTACTCTGCTTACGGGAACTTCTTGTTTTACACACTAACATGCAGTGTAATTCTGTATGTTCCCTTCAGCTAGAAATATATTTTATCTTCCCTTAAATATATCCACTGTATATTCTGTGGGACTTATGTATAAAGGCAAAGTGAAGCAATTCTGTGGTGAAGTAGCTGCTCTATAGGGAATAAATAAAGTCCCATTTGAATTAAATGGGAATTTTACCCCATTAAATGTGAGCTGGGACTATTTTTCTTTGGATATCTTTATAGCTTGCAGGGGGATAAAAGCCCCTTTTAAATCAGTGGGTATTTGGGGAATTTCTATTTGTATCCTATATTGTAGTTGACTTGCACCAAAATTGTTCCACTTTGCGTTTATAAGGCTGCTTCTCCCCCCTCTCTCAGGTCTATTGTGGCTTTCTTACCATGCACATTGCCTCCTATCCTACTTTTTTGTGTTTATTTCCCAGCAGTGGAGTATCTTCATTCAGCTCCAGGCTAGACTCCGTGCTAGCACACACTCATTACTAGAATAGTGGCTTCCCATGCAACACAAGCTTTCTACTATCTTACATAATGCTAATAAACAACTAAGCAGGCCTCTCTCAGTTTAACTCTTTGAGTGGTAAAGGAGATTGCAGCACTATGCGCAGCTCATCTCTCTTGCATTCATTTGGGTTAATGCATAGATATTTTATACTAATAAATCAGATTAATTTGCTCGATTGACCCACACATCATAAATTAGTTGCTCTTTCTATCTTCATCCTGCGGGGTGCGCTAGGTGTGGCTGCAGGCAACCCAGGCAGATGCAAACTATGCTTTTTACTGGGGGAATACTGCACCTGTATTGGTGTATTCTGATGCAGTTTCCCCTGGGCGACCTTTATGAGGATGACATTTAGATGTTGCCCTTTTATTGCGGGTAACATTCTGATTTTGCCCTTGTGAGGGTCGCCAGGTAGGCAGCAACATTTTATTAGGATGCAGTATGTATGTAATTCGTGTTCTGTTTTGCATGGAGCTTCGTTGGGGTGGGTGGCTCACCGTGTGGCACTCCATTTTCCTTTATGAAGGTGCTTCATGGTTTGGGAGTGCTCAGTCTTCATTTGAAGAAGGAGGAGGTAAGAGTGGAAACTGCAACTTGATGCAGTGATTTTTACAGCAGTGTCCATGGGGGCTTTGTACACTGGTCACTCCTGTCAAAACCACTTCCTCTGTGAATCTTGCTGCAGTGACTTTGACAGGAGTGTCCAGGGGTGGAGGTTTAGCCCCCCCAGGCCACTTCTGTCATAATCACTGGCCTGTGGTGATTGGCTGCTATGCAGATGAACTCCACCCCTTCCCCACAGGGGATTGGAAGACAGGGAACCAGAAATGGCATGTGTGTGTGTGTGTATATATATATATATGTATATATATATGTATGTATATATACAGGTGTTTATTTCATCAACGTTTCGGGTGCATTACAGCAGCCTTTATCAGGCTGAAGACCTGTGTGTGCTTCTGTACAGTCTAGACGAATATCATTGCTCAAACACAAGCACCCAGGCAGATGTCAGTTGTAAAACGCTAGTGCCTCCTCTTTGGATTGTGTGTGTGTGTGTGTGTGTGTGTGTGTGTGTGTATGTGTGTATATATATATATATATATATATATATATATATATATATATATATATATATATATATATATATATAGTAGATTTGTCTGTGTACAGCACTCAATATCTGTTACATGTTGCTATGGTGTACTCACACATATGTTATGCCCTTTATTGTTCATTTCTTACCAAACGGATTAGATTATAAGCCTTTAGGTCCAGTGGCTCCTTCTGGCAGGTGTTTTCGAATATAATAGCAAAAACCTCTGTAAATTTTCTTATTGCTTACACTGTTATAGTTTTGCTTTAAAACAAGGTCCATTATTTATTCCTTCACACATCCTTAACAAATAACTTGTGATAAGACTATATTTCTCTCTGCATACCTGTCAGATCTGTTTGCCTTGGACTGTACCAGGGCTCAAAATTTACACTCGCCACTAGCCAGTGAAAATTTAGCCCTGGCGAGTAGAAATTGAGCCCTGGCGGGTATGTTATGGATTGCAGTGGCGAGTAACTTTTCAGGTCTGGCTAGTAGCAAAGGACTTCAAGTTTTAAACCCTGACTGTACAATATAGAGACATGTATGCATTCCTGTACATGCTTATGGCTATATGCTCAATAAAAATGTAGCAGTTCTGTGCCAAACAAACTACTCCATAGGGGACAAATAAACAATCAAAAAATTCTCAGTGATTTACACATTTTACAGATAATTAAATTCTGCAAAAAAAAAAAAAATATGTAATTTTTCTGTGCTGTAAGAAGCAAACCCAGTGTGTGGGCTCTGCCTAGATTCAGTCATAAAAGATGAGTTGGTACCATGTTAGCTGTAGAAATACAGGAGGCAAATACAGTCGAGTTGATATCTTTGACTAACTTAGCATCTCGAATTTGCTTAGTTAGTCAATTAAGGTATCAGCCTGACTATACTTGCCTCCTAGATTCATTCGTAGCATAGTATGTGATAATATGGACCCAGCACTGAAACAAATTATCATATAGTGCCACACAAAGGTTTTTTCCCCCATAAAAAACTATGTATATTACAATTGACTAGTGCAACCTGTATGTAGTTTTAATTATTTTCATAATTAACTAAGCTGTCTTAGGGTGATAGTTGTACTTTAAAAGCACTTTTATACCTCTTGAATACAAGACCTCTGTAATATTCAAGGTGTTAAAATCCCCACTTAAAGCAGAACTATCACTTACATATAAGTGCCCCCCAATTAATTTTTAGTATAGCGAAAACAGGGTTTCTATGCTTACCATCTTTATTAAGTGCTGGCATTTTCCTATAATATAAAAGGCCAAAATGTTTGTCTGTTGCAGTCATGCTCAGTAGAGACCGGTTGAACGAACAGAATGCAGGGAGGTGTAGGAATGATGGGAGCCTGTGCATTCAGGCAGACTATACTGCGTATGACTGCATAGCATGCGCCGCCAGTGAGGCGGCAGTACGCAGAGCAGGACTGGCCTCACTGGACCTTGGCCCATGCACACAGGCTTTTACACTGGTTTAGAAATATAAGTTCTTGTGAGACTCCCCGTCAGATGACAGCGCAGACATCTTGATGGAAAGGGATCTGTGTGCCAGCTCTGTCCGTCCTGGTTTCCTCACCGATTAGAAAATAACCTAAGGGGAAGCTGCATTGTACCGCGCAGCACAGACAAAGATGGACAGATCTCTCTTCGGCAAGATGTCTGTGCTGTCGTCTGGCGGGGAGTCTCATAAGAACTTATATTTCTAAATAATGTTGGCACTTAATACATTTTATAACAGTGTTTATATGCATATCTCTATACTAAGAATTAACTGGGGGTACTTTTATTTAGTGATCTGCTTTAAATGAATATTTATTGTTAGTCCCTATAATGCAGTTGGTTTACCCCCAGAATGTTTGTGTCACATCTTCACACCTGGTGTGTTATTTACTAAAAGTGCGTACAACTGGCTAATGGAAATAACTATTGGTTTATTTACTTAAGTCTCCTGAGGTCACACCTGGTGGTGAATTCTTGGAACACAAAGCAGAAGTATATGAATAATCTCCCCGCATCTTAAGTGATTCTTTATTCTGCCAGCAAATAAAATTGAGATAAATAATTGTTTAGGTACTTAACCCTTTTAGTGCTAAAGCGGTGTCCATTGATTTCTGCAGTCAATGTGTTAGTCCCTCTGGTGACAGGTAATTCTTCAGAGACTTAGTGGTGCCCAAACTAATAGGGAGGCAATGCAGTAACTGGAAGCATCTTTATCACAAACTGGTGAACATAATTATTAACTCTTTAAGTTCCAGAGGTGGTGCCCAATACATTGCCTCACAAAGCTATAATATGATTTCGCCCCCAGCCAGCCCATCCACCTCTGTGGAGGGGGCAAGTGTGTGCCCCAAACCCATGTACAGTGAGGCTGATGTTCTAAGAAAACTGAACAATCCAAGTGCACCATAGGGGACCAGTAAACGTTTCATGAACCCCTGCCTGGACCAGCGGTTACCTGTCCTTAAGGACCGCTTTGATCCTTGCCGAGAAGCTGGTACACATGCCCTGTTACATGTACCGGTGCGCTGAGTGAGGGTTTGAGAGAGAGACCACTCAGGTCTTGGAGCGGTCAATTTCAGACCCCTTTTATTACTTACTGTTCTCTTGCAGGACCGCTGTAAGTAAAAAGTATGTAATGTGCCAGCAGTGTTACCGGTCCTTAAAGCGGAACTACCACGTTAAGTAAAGTCGCTTTGCAATAATTTGGCAGGTGGCAACTAGCTTAATAATAGTTATTTTACCTCTCAAAAGTGCCCCCTTGTAAAGTAACCCTTAATCTTCCGAGACCGGAAGCCAGACATGTCTGCGCTCCTGCATTGTCAGTCCCAGTCTCCCTACAGAAGCGTTGCACTGGCCTGAATGGCACCAGAAGGGTCTGACAGTGCAGGCACACAAACTGCACTAACCTGGCTGTTAGTCTCGGAAGCTTAAAGTGATAGTAATGCTTGTAATTCAAACCATTTAATTCTGTAGATATTTACAAAAGAAACTAATTGCTCCACTTCCGATCCCCCATACCTTTATGGTTTGGGAGATACAAGTCTGCAAAGTTACCCCTTCCCTCCCCTTTTGGTGACGTCAACTTTAAAACTTACAGACGGAGATCGCAGTCCATAGACTGTCCTGTGGCTCTTCAGTAGAGCCGTGATCGAGCTAGTTAACAAAGAAATACTTCATTTGAATGGTGTACGTGCGCTTGCAAACCGGCACACGTTGTAGATGGTTCAAATGAAGTATTTCTTTGTAACTACCGTGATCACGGCTCTGCTGAAGAGCCACAGGTCAGTCTATGGACGGCGATCTTTGTCTGTAAGTTTTAAAACTGACGTCAGCACAAGGGGAGGGAAGGGGGAAGTTTGCAGACTTATATCTCCCAAACCATAAAGATTTGGGAGATCGGAAACGGCGCAATTAGTTTATTTTGTAAATATCTACAGAATTAAATGGTTTGAACTTCAAGTATTTCTATTATTTTAAGGATTCCTTTACAAGGGGGCACTTTTGAGAAGTAAAATAACTATTATTAAACTAGTTGCCACCTGCCTAAGTATTCCAGGGCAGCTTTACTTAAAGTGGTAGTTCTGCTTTAAGGGTATAAAAATGGTGATGGTCCTGGAACGTCAGTGGTCCATAAGGGGTTACGTCACTTTGATTTAAAAATCCTTTGAGTGCTAGAGAGGTATCAAATGCATTGCACTCAAAAGGTTAAATGTGGCTCTTAAATGCTGGGCAATCAATAGTTTGGACACTTCTATAATATTCAAGGAGTTAACTCCTTGAATGCCAGAGGGGTACACAATGCATTGCAGAGCAATGCGTTGTACACCCCTCTGGCACTCAAAGGGCTAAAAGCCCAGTTTACTACATCAGCCTCTATTCATGATTTCAGGATCTCTCTGAGCACAGGTGCATAGCAGTTGAAGTGTCTGAGTGATTGATTCACCTGTGATGAAGCAGTGACATCCTGACTATCTGCACTGCGGGTTACTAATGAGGAACAGCGTTGACTACCTTTGTCCTAAATTTTTAAAGGAGATCTAACACCTCTTAATGATACCCCCCCCACTTACCTTAATGTAGCCAAACAATCCTAATGACCCCTATGAATTTTCTCTTGCTCCTTAGTTCAAACGTAACAGCATTAACCCTTTGAGTGCCAGAGGGGTACTCAACACAAAGAGTTAATCAGTACAGGATGTGATGTTCATGGAAGTGGACATGACATTTGCCGGCAGTACATGAGCCTACTTAACCTTTTAAGGACCAGAGGGGCGTACAATGCATTGCAAAGCATCGATGGACCTGGCATCCAAGGTTGATTGAAGATGTTCTCTTTTGAACTAAGGAGCAAGGGTCATTAGGATTTTGTGGCCATAGTGTGGGGGGTTATTATTAGGATGTATTAATCATCAGCTTCCAAGAATTGTAACTTCTGTAATTTAATGTAGTTTAAAGCACGCCTTGTCTATTATTTGCTGTATTTACTGTCTTCCACGTGAGACTTGCTGCATTTTAAGCTTGCGTCATTTGCAGTGGTGGTCACGGTGCTGAGCACTGATGTGTGGGATGGAAGTTATATGTATAGGCATCTTTCATTGTGTCTGAGAAATACCTTGTGTTGCTGAAGCCTTATGTACAGCTGCCTGGTGCTTAACCCCTTAAGGACCAGATTGATGTGCAACACCTTGTTTCACTCCCCTCTGGTCCTTTAGAGGTTTAGTGACAATACAAGCACTGCAGTTTGGCTAATGACTTGTGCTCTGTTCAGGTAAATTTCAAACCACTGATGCTTGTGACTTTCCATCTGATCATCTCTAAATGTCAAAGATACTTTGTATATTAATGATAACAAGCCCTGAGATTTAATTTCTCTGATAAAGAGTGAAATGCAGTATGTCGTTTGCTACTGACATGAATTTGTGTTTAGGTGGAACAGGCTTTGGAAACAATAGAAAATTGCTGTGTTATTCTGTGTGGTAGTGTGTGGACCACTGAGGCGGGATGCTAATTTCAGCGTGTGGTCATCACTTGCTGTTGGCAGAGATGTCTTCTCCGCTAGCAAGCTATTTATAGATTTAAAGGAACACTAACGCCTAGAATTAGCTGATGTTATTATCACTTAAATATCCTGTTTACTCTGCTGGCATCTGTATACGTTTTCTATCTTTTTCTGAGGTCTAAAATCTAGTCTTAACAAATACTCTGTGGGGGCATCCATTATCATAGCTATCTTGTTAGGGTGTTTTTAGAACTAATAGAGATTTCTTGTCTGTAAATAGGCTGCTAATGTACCAACCTTTCTGAATGGGTGCTAATCTTGATACATAAGCAGATGGGAGCTCAAGCCCTCCCCAACAGTACTTGTCTTCACACCATCTTCAAACAAACAGAGAATGGCACATATTTATAGAATCAAACTGGAGTTATTCTGGACTAAACCAAATAAAATCTCCTAAATTCCCATGCACTTTAATACAATTTTTTAATCCATTGAATTCCAGAGATGTGGCCAGTGCACTGCCTCATAATGCATTGGAGACATCATTAGTATTCAAGGGTTTAATAGCCCAATTTAATTTAAGATACTTTTTTATCTGTCCCTTTATAGTGCAGTTGGTTTACTCCACAATAACTCCAGTTTGCGTTTATAAATGTGGGTCAGTGTATTTAAACTGTATATATGAGGACATCCAGAAAACCTGCACTGCTGGGGATGGGGGGCGGAGAGGACAGGTTTGAGCCCAACTGCACTTAACCGTGTTGGTTCTGCTCAAACTAAACCAGTGGTTCTCAACCTTTTTTTACTCAAGGCACCCCTAACACACAATCTGGAACTTTTGGGGCACCCCTAGCATGTTTAATGTAATTTATCAAGGGCAAAATAAAATGTACAATTCAAAAATATACAGATATTATTAGGTCTCACAATCATAGTAATAAAAATAAACATATTGTGCATAACAATTTCCATATTTCTAAATTTAGAAGACAATATTTCATTTTTTGTCAGTCTTCATTGAAAATATGGGGCACCCTAATTTTATGTCTGCGGCACACCAAAGTGCCTCGGCACCCTGGTTGAGAATCACTAAACTAAACAAATGATGTCTGTATTATGTCAACACGAATTAAAATGCAAGTTTAGGATTTAGCTTTTAGAAATCTAACACAAAATAACTACATTTTACAGATGGCAGTACATGATTTTTAGGTGGTGGTGTTGTTTTAACTCTTTGTATCTACAGTAATAACAGATGTTATTGTGATTTGATATATTTCCATGTTTATTGTGTTTCTTTTGAGTACCAAAGCTGTTTGCAGTGCATTGCTTCAAAATGTGTTTCACATCCCTCCGAGCAACAAGGGTTTTTAAAAGCAATGTCATTGTAACACACACAGACCTATAATGAGCCTGTGTGATGCCGTTATTTGAATCACCCAGAATTGTACTATGTACCAGGCAATGACCATTCATGTTTAGGGCCCAAAAGCAGGCCTAGGCTGTGTTTACACAAGTGACTTCACTTTACTCCATTTTAGTGGAGGCCAAGCCACCCACATTTAAAGGGGATGTATCACCCCTATACAAGTTAGCCTGGATCATTAGGTTATACACCGAATATAAGTAAAAGTGTATTATTTTCTTTTTTAAAGCTCTGCTTGGTCGAAAATGAATGAATAAACGCTGCCCTGCACCTATTTCCGGATAGACTGTGGTTACCTGCTCTGTACCACAGTCTGTCACTCTTGTCTCTGCTCCCCTCCCTCTGTCCAGCCTCCTCCGATGATGGAGGTTTTCTGTATATAAGCTGGAGGGCTCTCATTGGCTAGATATCGATCTCTGCCAATGAGATTGCTCCAGTTTACAGACAGAAAGTCTCTGACATTGGAGGAGGCTGGATAGGGGGAGGGGAGCAGAGGAAGAGTGACAGACTGTGATAAAGAGCAGGTAACCACAGTCTATCCGGAAATAGGTGCAGGGCAGCATTTATTCCTTAATTTTCGACCAACTACAGCTTTAAAAAAAAGAAATTAATACAGTTTTACTTATGTTCGTTGTTTAATCTAACGATGCAAGCTAACTTGTACAGGGGTAATACATCCCCTTTAATTACATGTGTTCCCCCCTCCCCCCGCAATCCTCTTGCAATCTGGGTGTGGTTAGATACATGGCTGGCTTGCATGGGTATCAGCCATATATTATTGGATGACACTTGCATAAACCAACCAGTTATTGGAGATGACGATGAGCATCACAAACTCCAATAGTGCTCTAATGAACGACTTGTTTGGCAGTCCATAGCCTGTCACTTCTGTTAACAGCACCATTAAGGGCAAACTGTTTCATTTTTGGGTGATTTGCACAGCAACCCAAATGATACCTTATAGTTGCAAGTGTGAGCTTGCCCTTATAGGATGATCAGAGCAAGTATACAACCTGCTATTTGTTTAAACAATGACCATTAATCGTAACAGATATATATACACATAAATATCTCCATATCTTGATCTGTGTATCTGTGATACAGTATAGGGGTTCTCAAACTGTGTTCTGATCTGTGTTCTTTGGAGTCTATGTATCTGAAGTAGTTTAACCCTTTGAGTGCCAGAGGGGTACGAAATTCATTGCCATTCAATGTGTTCCGTACCCTTCTGGCACTCAAAGAGTTAAAAGCATAGCATGAAAAAAAAAAATGCAAATAATTCCAGACATTTGAATAAGTCAGTGTATGTTAGGTTTTGTGATCAGGGATAGTAATACTTCAAAGGTAAAAAAAATATGTTGTAGGGTTTATCTCCCAGAGTAAAACAAGAGTACTCCTATTGCTGAAATGTGTTTTATTCAAAAGTTATTATAGCTCAAACTTGATTTTTTTTTAAGGTGCAGTATCACAGTAACCTCAGATTATACAGTGGCGCTGTTGCTACACCATCCTATGTTGATTTATGGTCAACTGACTAGAGCTGTCCATAGGATGGTGTAGCAACAGCGCCACTGTACAATTTGAGGCCACTGTGATACTGCACCGTAAAAATTCAAGTTTGAGCTGTGATAACAATTGAATAAAGCACCTTTCACCAGTGGGAGTTCCCTTATTTTCCTCAGGGATAAACAATACAATATATTTTTTATTTTTATAATTTTATTTTTTATTTTTATAATTTTATAGTTTGATATGTTTCACTCACAATTACCTAGTCTCCACTAATAAAATTAATAATCTTGTAACATTAAGTGGTAACTAGTTAATTATAACCTAAGGCCCCTTTCACACAGGCTACCTTTTAACCCTTTGAGTGCCAGAGGGGCAAGCAACGAATTGCAAAGCAATGCTTTGCATACCCCTCTAGCACTCAAATGGTTAAATCATTGTGTTGCATGGGGCATTTCACACTGGCAACATGTTTGGTTTATGTCGCAGAGAGGCACACCATGCTGCAACTACCCACTAACAATAGGATAATACAGCAACAAATCTGTCATATGTGAAATTGCTGGTAACTGTGTTTCTTGCAGTTTTTATCACATCTATCTTTATTTAGAGACTGCGATGCTTTAAAAACCCTGCAACACTGTACCACTAAAAACACGCCATCATTTTCATTTGCTACAGGAAAGTCGCTCTACAAGAAAGCCGAGCAACAAACGTTATCTGTGTGAAAGAGCCCTAATAATTAGAGCCCCTTTCACACAGGTGACAGAACTGTTGCAGGCGTCTGCAGCGGCTCTGTTGCCCATTTTAACTCCCTTTCCCCTGCGTTTCACTGCTGATATAGACACAGGAAGGGTGTGTCTGACATCCAGCAGGCATGAGCTCCACACAGTGATATTGTATCATTGGCTGGTGCCAGAATGGATTTGATGGAATGGATGGTGATTGTGATGTACATTGTAACCTCCACCACCACCACTCGTGTAAAAGACTTGCTGTTGGCTACATAGGCCGTGGTGCAGACCTTTCTTTCTGCAACTTTACTGTATTCCTGTGTGAACGCAATAAAGGAGCAGCATATTGTTCATACACGGCAATAGTTGTCCATGCAAAAGTCACCATAGCCCAACATAGGACCTATCACAATGGGTGACATAACCAATGCAATATAGCAAAGTTGGTATTGCACATGTGAAAGGGGCTTTAGTTTTGAGCTGTGAGCTGTTAACCCCTTAAAGGGATAGTAATACTTAAAAATTACGATCCCCCATCTTGTAGCCCTTCAAAAACTGAGTAAAATGAGCCCAGCTGCATCTCTCAAACCTTTATGGTTTGAGAGATATCCACTTTCAAAGTCCCCTCTTTTTGCCTTTCCCTTGACATCAGCATTTTAGCTGGCAGCAGGGTAATCTGGTCCCGGGACCAGCGGAGGCTCTGCAGCAGAGCAGAGATTGAGGTAATAAAAAAGAAACCCTTAACTTAAAAGGTCTTCTATGTTTGCTTGCAAACCAAGCACACGTAGAAAACCTTTTTAGTGAAGGATTTCTTTTTTAGTACCGTGATCTCTGCACTGCTGCAAAGCCACTGTCTGATCCGAGGAGAGGATTCCCCTGCTGTCAGCTAGAATGCTGACGTCGGGGGGAAAGGCAAAAAGAAGGAACTTTGAAAGCGGATATCTCTCAAACAATAAAGGTTTGCCGCTGGGCTCATTTTACTGTAGCCCTTTTTGGAAGGGCTACAAGATGGGGGATAATAATATTTAAGTATTACTATCCCTTTAAGAACCCATGACGTGCCAGGACCGTCATGGGTAAACTTTCCATGTGGACCCATGACGGTCCTGGTAAGTCATGGATTAAATGATGGCAGTGCGCCTCAGTGCACGCTGCTATCATACTGAACAGGCTGAAACTGAGCGCTCCAGTATCAGGACGCTCCGTTTCAGTCCTTCTCTCTTCTGCCGGTACACGTGATCGATCTAGGATCAATCACATGTACCGGCTTTTTCATTCACAAAGGCAATGTGTTTTACTATGAAATTAAGGGAGAGAGAAGCAGAGAACAGAGCAAAAATCTAATAAACATGGCTGAGATGGATCATTAACCCATACAGTGCTGGTACAATATTAAATGTAGGCCACTGTGTGACCTACTGACACCCTTTTGTGTTGTGAAATCAATGTGTGGGAGCAAGATGAATGTTTCTAATTTATACATTCTATTTTAAAACACAAATACTGAAGTTTTATTAAAGTTTATTAATATGGAGCACAGTAATACACTTATACACACCACAAAGTCATGTACAAAAATGGAAAATCTGGGAGGGAAAGAGGGACATTGGGATTTTTGCTTCAGAGGGACAGGGCCTCCTAAAGCTGGACACTTTGAAAGTATGAATGACTGGTCATACCTTTCATGCAGTCTCCATAAAAATGTAACCCAGTGTGCCCAAATGATCACAAGAGGAAAAAATAAAAACACTTTTTTAACCGTTTTCTTTAATATTACTGTAATAAATAGTGGGTTATCCATATAAGTGTGGTATCAAAAGAAAGTCCTACTTGTGTGTGAAAAAATGATATATAATTTGTGTGGCTGGAGTAAAAGACTTAGAGGGAACACACCGTTGAACAAAACCATAGGCAAAAAGGTCAGAATTGCTCTGGGCCTTAAGTGCAATCCACATCAGATTTTCCTGGTCCTTAAGAGGTTAAAGAGAACTTAAAACTGTAAATGTTGTACTGGTCATTTGTATGTAACAGTTACTGAGACATAAGCCTTTTATTTGGTGGCGCCTTATGCAAATTAGCTTCTTGCTGGGCCATACAGTGCAGGTATGTTGCATAAAGTACCACACTGTGTCATCAACACATACATTTTAATTTCACAAAGTGTATTTATTTACAGAAAAGCAGCTATGTAATGTACAAACTGATTTTAACTATGTATAAAACAAACTAAACTTGTCCTAGAATAATGGGTCCACTTTAACCTTTTGCAGACCAGAGCGGTGTGAAACACATTGCTAAACAATCTGTTGCAAACCTTTCTGGTACATGACAGAGGCAGAATAGGGTAAATAATATAATTAAAACAACAAACAAACAAAAAAACATTTAAAACCACTGGCAGTGCCCTCCAAGCTGTGGGAACTCGCCAGTATCTGATAACTCGCCAGTTCTCTCCCAGTTTGCTGTTCAGATCACAGAGATCTGCATGGTTGGGTGATATCAGCATCTTGCTCAGCACTCATGGGAGCTTTCTCTTCTCTCCATAGAAGCGCTTTGTCAGTAAATCCATTATCAGCGGGATTCTATGGAGAGAAGGGAAAGTTTTCAGAAACGTAGAGTGAGGCGCTGACATCACCCAGCTGCGCAGATCTTTACACCAAACAGAGGAAAATGGGTGAGTTATAAACTATGGAAACTCTGTTCCCGTAGCTCTGTGGGCACTGTCAGAGGTTTAAAAGGGTATTTTATTGATCCTGTACCAGCTTACAACATTGTTTGTACTATATTTCTGACCATTTGATGAAGCAGTATTACTTTGCACTCCACTTGTCCTGCTGTGTCTTACACAGTAGAATACGATGTCCTGACCCGGAAGTGAGAAGTGTCATGAAAAATTGCTCCTCAGTTTATGGTTAAACGTCACATGCTATACCCTAAAACAAGGGGTCTCAACCTTTACCCTCGTGGCCCACTAACAGGCTGGCAATTGAGGATTTCTGTCTTTGATTCTTCAACCAATACCTTATCCAGCAAGCTGCCTTGAATCCAGTCCCAGTCCATACAGTTTGGATCACTTTGTGGTACAGTGTTGAAGGCTAAAATCCAGATTGGCTACATCTATTTTCCAACCCTGGTCTATAATTTCACTTGCAAAGTCAAAACAATGTTTGAGATTTGTTTGGCAACATCTGAAGTAAATCCACAATGACATCAAACTTACAAATCTGAAAATCTCAGATAAGCAAAAATGATTTCATTCAAAAGGATTCCTATTAATTTTCCAACAATTAATATTAGACCCATAGGCCTGTACTTGTCAGTCTTTCCTGCTACCCTTTTAAAGTGGGAATACATTAGCAATACTGCAGTCATCTGGCACTATTTTTGCCAACAGTGACTGATTTAAAGTAAATCCACAATGACATCAAACTTACAAATCTGAAAATCTCAGATAAGCAAAAATGATTTCATTCAAAAGGATTCCTATTAATTTTCCAACAATTAATATTAGACCCATAGGCCTGTACTTGTCAGTCTTTCCTGCTACCCTTTTAAAGTGGGAATACATTAGCAATACTGCAGTCATCTGGCACTATTTTTGCCAACAGTGACTGATTTAAAAGTTCACAGCAAGGGACAATCTTCTGTTGGCATAAGGAAGAAACCTGTCCTCCTTTTTCAAGGGGATAGGGTTTTCCTTATGATCACAGCCAGAAGATTGTCCCTCGCTGTGATCTGTCTGGTCAAGCGACCAGATTCCACATCTGAGGAGAGGCAGGTTACACTAGGTAAAACGGGTGGGAGGGGGACACTTTATAATTCAACTACTCTGTACCTGCACATTGTAGACGATGATAATAGAGCTCAACGTGGCCCTAAAACTATAAAGAATAATTGGAGCTGCATTTATTTTGAAACAATGCAATGTGTTGGATACCCCTCTGGCGCTCAAATTCACTATTTCCTTAATTATCTTTCAGGTCAATAGCTCTGACAATAGTCTCCAATTAGCAACTTTTCCTTTCCTTAAAAACCCAAATAATCCCCCTTATATCACCTAATAGGGGTTAGTTCCTTAAAGTGGAACTATCACCCCAAATAAAGTCCCCCCAATAATTAGTCCTATAGCGATAAGCTTAGAAATAGTATTATTATCTAGCATAAGTACGGCGTTGTTAAGAAATCCTACTTCATTTGAGACAGACAGGCAGGCTTCAGAGCATATTGCCTTAGAGACATCGACTCACCTGGGCTGTCTGTTCCGGTCTCCTCTAGGAGGCGTTGCATTGTATGTTAAGGTAACAGAAAGGGACTGGCGGTGCAGGTGCGCAGATGCCTCTAAAGCAAAAAGCTGCCCGTCAGTCTCTGATGAAGTAGGATTTCTTCATAACGTTGTACTTATGCTGGATATTGTTACTATTTCTTAGCTTATTGCTATTTGTATAATTATTGGGGGGGGGCTTTATTTGGCATTCTAGTTCTGCTTTAAGTGAGCTTTGTCAATTTGAAGGTGTGTTCATGCCTTTTTTTTATGTCTTACTAAAACTCATTATGTTGCAGGCTAAATGACCTCCAGTGCATAATGCTGCAGTGTGACTGACAATACAATAATTTAAGTAACTCTTAATATGTAAGTGCTAATATTTCTTTAGATATGACCTCCTTTCTCCACTGCACCTCTACGTAACCCATGTCACCATAATTATACCATTTCTGTTCATGCTTTTCTTTGGCACAATACCTGCAGTAATTCCTTGTAGTAAGCCTTATAATATGCGGAACATTGAAAATGATTACCCTGTTGTCTAATGACACTTGGCTTTAGGAAATGCTAATTGTGAGCTGCATATTGATTTCAGCCAGTAAAACACACAAATGTGGCCTAGAAATCCTTAAGCAAATGCAAAAAAGACCCTTGGCAGCTAGAATCTCAGAGTACAAGAATACTGGCATTAGTCAGAAATAAGTGGTGTCCCCAGTAGCCAGTCTGCTAATGCTACTCAGTCCAATCTTTTTCACATGCAGTTTATTGTGATATCACACCTAAACACTTTGGCCCATATTTATAAAAGCAAGCTGGGGTTATTGTGGAGAAAACCAATTGCACCATAGGGGACAAATGAAAATCCCTTAATTGAATAGAATTGAATAGAACTTTTAACCCCTTGAGTGCCAGAGAGGTCTCCGGTGCATTGCGAGACCTCTCTACCATTCAAGGGGTTAAATTGCAGTTTAGTCTAAAAGGAATTTGTGTTTTGCTCCTGCGGTGCAGTTGGTTTATTCTAGAATTATTCCAGTTTGCTTGTATACTTACATGCCTTCCAAGTGGCCCTCTTAAGGAGGCACAGTCCCGCTTTGAGACTCAAATCCCTTTGTCCCTCTTTTCCCCCCGGGTGTTCCTTTTTTTAGGCGTTCAGACTGTGTAGTGTGTATATAAGTGTATCACATTGCTCTACAGCAATAAAACTCACATTAATGTCTGTATAAACTTCAGTATATGTGTTTATACATTAGTCTGTGTAAATAAAATACTTAAAGCAGAACTATCTCCATCATAATATTGCCCCATAATCCGTCCTATATTATAATTATTATTATATATTATTATAATTTGTATGTTTGTCAGAAGCTGTCACGCGCAGTAGACACAGCTGTGCGCTCTGCAGTCATGCGCAGTACAGACTGACCGCGCCACGGCTGATACGGAGCGGGGGGCTCTGAATTCAGACCGGAGATCTCTCTGTGCACTGGAAGGTGTGCAGAGCGGACTGTGGTCTGAATTCAGAGAGCCCCACCCCATATCAGCCGTGGCGCGTTCGGGCGGTCAGTACTGTGCATGACTGCAGCGCCGCCAGTGTTGGCCCGTGTATATGGGCTTTAAAACTAGTTACTAATATAGCGATAAGCAAAGGCATACTTCTGTTTATGCTGAATAAGACCTCGTTATTAAAGGGATAGTAATGTTTCACAATAAAAGCAGCTCCAATTAATCTTCATAGTATTTGGGCTATGGAAAGTGTTATTTCAATACTGTCATAGTTTTAGTTTAAGAGTAATTGAATGAAAAAGAATCCCCCTCCTGCCCCTTTTACTGATGTAACACTGCTCACCTCAGAGCAGCAAGACTGTCCAGATGGATCTCTGAGAGGGTCTATCTTCAATTAGAATAAGGGAAAAACCTTTCAAGGGGGCAGGGTTTTCCTTATGTTCACAATAAGAAGATTGTCCCTTGCTGTGATCTGTCTGGTCAAGTGACCAGATTCCACATATGAGGGGAGGTGTCTTACACTAGGTAAAAGGCGTCGGAGGGGGATACTTTATCATTCAATTACTCTTGAGCTACAACTCTGACAGTACTGAAATAACACTTTATGGCCCAAATACTATGGAGATTAATCGGAGCTTCTGTTTTTATGAAACATTACTATCCCTTTAAAGTAAACCAGCTTCATCTGCAGCCACCGGTGAACTACAGCGCAGACATCTTAGAGGAAAGTTACCTCTGAGTCTGTCTGTCCCTTGCACTACCAGGATTGGTGGTGACATCCATTGGTTACCTTAAGGTAACGGAAGTTGCTGAATCTACAGACGCACAGAGCTTCTCTTGTAAGCTCTGTGCCCTGCATGCCTGCAGAAGAAGATGATTTTCTTCAATAACGTGGTCTTATTCAGCATAAATAGAAGTATGCCTTTGCTTATCGCTATATTAGTAATGGATTATGGGGCAATATTATGATGGTGATAGTTCCGTTTTAAGTCTTGTTCTAAATCTTTTATTCAGTCACACCAAGAGGTGGCAGTAGGTCATGAAATAACTTAAAATTCTCAGACATACCCCCTACCCCCAGCAATAGCACCTAAAACAGAAGTGTCCCACTTTGGCCATCTGAAATGTTGGGAGATATGTACTTATGGGTCTTCCTGCTCAGTGGTCTGACATTGGTTCACTGAGAGAATGCTTGTTTATTGTGTTTTATCTGGACAGTTGTGTGCATGTATAGTGATGCTAGGGAATCAAACAATTTCAACATAGATTAGGTTATATTATATGCACTGTGTCACAAATGTAAAGGAGAGCTTTTTAACCCTTTGGATGTTAGAGAGATCTTTAGAACATTGTGCAATGTCTTGGATAGGTCTGTAGCATCTAAGGTTTTAAAGCTACAGATTAGAGCAGTTCCTTATTTAAAAAAAAAAAAAAAAAGTTTACTACTTTCATCATGTTTTCTATACTAAAACATCAGCAAAACGCGCCCCTGGTGAGTGTGTGATGGGGTATAGAGTTAATTCAGGGGATGTTAGCAGGACACCTCCAGTGGGGTCTTCTCATTGCAGCTGTCCTGCATTACTAGGAACAGTACTAGTAACTAGCCATAAATGAACAGCTTTTACATGCACCCAACATAGAAGAGGGGAAATGTGATAATGGGACAGCTTAAAGGGGAACTACCACCCCGCAATAACTTAACCTGCATTCATTCTTCATCTGGCGACTAGCTGCTTAGTAGCGCTAGTCTCCAGAAATATTACCTGGTTCCGAAGATTTCTCTGTTTTACCGATGCTCACAGGAGCAGGAAGCGCGGACATCTTGTCACAGTGACGTCCGTGCGCCTGCGCTGTCAGTCCCTTTTGGAGCCACTTGGCACTAAGCAGCTAGTCGCCAGATGAGGAATGAATGCAGGTTAAGTTATTGCGGGGTGGTAGTTCCCCTTTAAATGTACATTTAACCCCTTGGATTCTAGAGACATCCCAATGTGTTGCTCTAAACTGTGGCATTTTCTCTTTGGAGGGTCCTTTTCTCCAGTGGCACTACGTAGCTGCCCACTTTGCCTTCTTGTTGAAACAGACTTGCTTGCCTCTTACTTGTACTGTAACATCTGTTTGACTTCATTGTATATTATAAGGAGCAAAATAACACAAGGTAGTAAACAGAGCAGTGAAGGGAAGGTTGTGAACTGATCTCATGTACATGTCTGTAAATGTTTGAACCAAAGCCACAACCATTCCTGTTTTCATATCACACGACTCACTCAATGTAGAACGGCAAAAGTGCAAATAATTAGTTTTTAACCCTTGGATTCTAGAGACACCTCCAACATATTGCTTCTGTTTGTTGAACACATCTCAAGATCAAATACTTTAACGCATAGTGAAATGAGTGCTGTGCTAAATTGGCACTAACCCTTTGAGTACCAAAGGGGAGAGCAGCACATTGCAATGCATTGCAAGGTCCTCCAGCACCCATCCAGAAACCGTTTCAGAAGCAGAGATGCTTTGCACTGTTTTGTCCTCCAACGTGCTGTGAAGCAATGCATTGGAGACTTCTAGCATTCAAGAGGTTAAAAATCCCATTTAAATCTACATACTTTTTATTACCTCCCTGTGGTGTAGTTGGTTTACTCCAGAAGTAGTCCACTGCTTCTAGTACATCAGCCTTGGGATGTAACCTGAGTGTGCACATCTGATTAACGTGCAAGCTAATTGTCACCCAAGAGCACATGGTAAAAAGCACTCTGCCCTATTTCCCTTGGTCTGTACATGTGCCCAATGTCAATACTAAATACATTTCTTGATGTGCCTGAATTTCATACCCTCCCCCATAATAAATATGTTTATATATCACTGGAGAGTGGGTACTCCAGCTTTATGTAACATCTGCCTGTATGTCCTTGTCCATGTCTATTGTAATAACTGTTTCCACCAACACAAGAATGAGACCTTTCTCACTGGAGACGTCTGTAATATTTAAATCAGTTTTTTATGTGTTCCCTATGGAACAATTGCATTGACTCAGAACTGGTTTACATTTGTCTTTATACATATGGCCCATTGTGTTACAAACAAAAGTATTGTAGAATCATGTTATTTAATGGACCGTAGGAGGAAAAGGACAGGAATGATTAGTGTGGAAGGGTTGGGGGTCTTGATGATTTACATGGAGCTAAATGGAAGGCTTCTGATTACCAGTGTCAAATTTACACCTATTCATAGGGTATCATTGGACATATGGAGCGATGCATGAAACGTTGGCATTGGATAAAGGCATTTTTGTGCGCAGATACATTTTGTGCATATTCTAATCTAGAAAGCTAAATACAGAACGCTTCTTGAATTGCGCATAAAAAAAAAATTACATTTTACGACAACAGTACACAGACATATAAATTCATTCGCAATAGCAGTTCTTGCATTAGGTGCATTTGCTATTCCACTCACATAGATTTGTTAATCTTGGCCACGCCCACAAAAAAATATACGCAGCCGTTCGCTAATCTTGAATTTTCATGCGCAGTTCAACAAAATCATGTGCAACCCTATTCCCTAATGCTTTTCACACGGGAAATAGCGATTGCGCACATTTCCTGCATCCATCGCGCCATTTATGTATAAAATCAAGAGGAGCAATCCTGGAGCAAATCAATTGCACAGTAGGGGACAAATAAAATTGCTATTAATGCAGATGAGAGGTTAAACCAAATGAATACTACAGGGTTTGTATGAATGAAAAGTCTATTTTTCAGGAATTTTTCCCCAGACAAATCCAAATTATTGATTCTTTAAAGGGATAGTAATGGTTAATTTTAAGTTGATTTAATATTGTAGACATTAAAAAAAGATTAACATCAATGTAAGTCTTATCTCTCAAACCTTTATGGTTTGAGAGATATAACTTGCTAAAGTTACCTTTTCCTGGCTGTTTTACTCAAGTCTGCCACCTAGCTGACAGCTGCAGATTCCAGTCATTTGTCCAGACAGAGGCTCTTCAGCAAGGATGAAATCACGCTATTTAGAAATAAATACTTAATTGGAACAGTCTACAAAGTGTGCTTGCAAGTCAGGGACACTTTGTAGACCGTTCCAAATTAACATGCCCTTTTCTCTGTCGTCCAATACAGGTTACTGGTAACTCTGGGTAGGCGATCCACCCCTTTAAGTAGGCAGGAACAATTCTAGAATTGTATGCAGGGGTGAAGCCTACCTTCCCTCCTTGGCTGCAGCTAGCCAACCAGCTCCAGAAAGATTTGTTCCTTGGTGAAGATAACACAGGCAAGGGAACAGTTCTGCTATAGCTTTAGAAGGTTATTTTTCTTTTAGAAACGGAATACCACTATTAGGCGGATTACCATAACTGACAATGCCCTTAGATGTGGCTAGCTCAGTGACCAGGTGCTTTTTGTGGACCTTAAGCCCTGGGGAGAAAATCTTGGCTACAAGTTCTTTCCTCAGGAGTTGCCCACTGAGGCTTCTTCTTATTACATGGTAATCTGAAGACAGAAGATCTGCAGGAAAGGTGAGCAACCCTTTGAGTGCTGCAGGTCCACATGTCCCACAGTGCCCCTCTGCACAGGGGTTTTTCATTCTTATTGAGCACTCCTGCACTCACTAAGTCTATCTGTATGTCTGTTGGGTTTATGTGGTATTTAACCCTTTAGCTGCTGGTTTGCATTAATTTGCTGACACTTTTCCTACTGTTTCAGTGTTTTTTGGGTATCCTAACATGTTTTAGTGATGATTCATGTCTTTTAGTATTACACCTTCGAATTTGTAAAAATTGAGTTACGCGCCTTTAATTTGACCTTTACCGCATAGGCGCTATTGCTCCATTCACTCCTATGGAACTGTACAGTTTGGGACATATCTCTGCAACCATTTAACCTAGCGACTTCAGAGATGGCTCATTTTACTTGTCTGCCCTTGCTCTATCATCCGGTTCATTCCCCGAGGGAATTCCTTGCATCCCTGGATCTTCAGGACGCGTACTTACACATTGCCATTCATCCAGAAAGCCGGCAGTACCTCCGGTTTGCCTGCGACTGGGGACATTTTCAGTTATCAGCTCTCTTCCATTTGGTCTGACGACAACTCCTCAGGTCTATAACCATGTATTGGGAGCCTTAGTGTCCGTCCTCCACTGAGACGGCATCAGAGTTACTCCATACATGGATGACCTGCTTCTGAAAGCCTCTTCTGCGAAACTTCTTCATCAGCAAGTTCTGGACTGCATTCGTGCTCTCACCCATCACGGGTGGATCATCAACTTGGACAAATCAGATCTTGTCCCTTCCCAGTGTCTGGTCTTCCTGGGCCACCTCTTCGATACCCAGAAGAACATGGTGTTTCTCACGGACGAGGTGGCTCACCAGATTGCCCACAGGGTTTCTGCGATACTGGCTCAAGATCCAGTTCCAGTCAAGAAGCTGTCATCTCTCATGGGGAAATTCATTTCCACCATAGAGGCAGTACCGTTCGCCATGGAGCACACCAGGGAACTCCAGCAGTTTGTGATCCAGGTGTGCAGGGGTCGGCCGAACCTTCTGAAGACGTTGGTGTCACTTCCTCTTCATGTGGAACTGAGTTTGTCCTGGTGGTTTGACCTCTTCAATCTGCTGAAGGGCAAGTCCTTCCTAGTTTCCTTCTGGACGACTGGGACGACGGATGCCAGCCTCTCAAGGTGGGGAGCGGTCCTGGGTCGCCGGAGTGCACAGGGTCTGTGGTCTCCGGGAAAAATCTCTCTTTCCCATCAATGTGTTGGAGCTTCAGGCAATATTTCATGCCCTTTGTCATTGGACATCTCAGCTGGAAGACTGTCCAGTCTGGGTAGAGTCCGATAACGCCACGGTCGTGGCTTACATCAACAAGCAGGGCGGAACAAGAAGTCTTGCCACTTGGTTAGAGGTCAAGGCTATTTTGTCCTGGGCAGAAGATCACATTCCTTCCATATCCACAGTGCACATTCCTGGCATAGACGGTGTCATGGCCGACTTCCTCAATCGACACACAGTGGCCAGCGGAGAGTGGGAGCTGCATCCAGAGGTGTTCAACCTCATTGTTCTGAAATGGGGTCTTCCTTACATCGATCTGATGGCGACAAGACACAACAGGAAGGTTCCGAGGTTCTGCTCTCGATGGAGGGACCCTCTAGCTCTGGAGGTGGATGCAATGTCCATTCCTTGGTTATTCCCTCTGGCCTACATCTTTCCTCCCCTCCCCATGTTGCACAGGGTGTTGCCGAAATTACGAATGGAGCATTGTCCAGTCTGTCACGGTTTTTGAAGACTCTCAGACTTAAGGTTTGGTAAAATAATTTAACTTTATTAAAAGTTAAAGGCAGTTCCCATACGGTAAACATACATAACAATACAACAGTAATAGAACATACAATAGGTTCTACCGGCCTTGCCTAAATACCGGGCAAGGCAACCCAAGTGACAGTTTTAATGACAGGCTCTACCGGCCTTGCCTATACCGGGTAAGGCAACCGTGAGATGACGTATACCGGTTCTACCGGCCTTACCAATACCGGGCAAGGCAGGCCAATGGAATGCTGAATGTAGGCTCTACCGGCTCTGCCAATACGGGTGAGGCAACCTTAAAGATGGTGAATACAAGGTTCTACCGGCCTTACCAATACCGGGCAGGGCAGCCCAAAGGAGTACTGTAGTAGGCTCCACCTGTCCTGCCAATACTGGGTGAGGCAACCTACAGGATGGATCATCAAGGTTCTACCGGCCTCACCAATACCGGGCAGGGCAGCTTGAGCAAGTAGACCAGCTGTCAGGTGACTAAGACAGCAGAGAGCATAAGTATAGAGTCCTTAATCAGCAGAAGTCTATTGCCAGGGATAATCAGACAACTGCAAGGAAGTGGACAGCGACTGACCACAGTACTGGATGTTCAGGAGCAAACCAACGTCCGCACGTTGGGACTAATGGTAAATAGCGTCACCAGGTTTAATGGAGCAAACCAGCGACCGCACACTGGAACCAACAATGTATATCGCAACCAGGTTTAGTGGAGCAAACCAGCGTCCGCACGCTGGAACCAACAATGTATATCGCAACCAGGTTTAGTGGACAAACCAGTGTCCGCACGCTGGAACCAACAATGTATATCGCAACCAGGTTTAGTGGAGCAAACCAGTGTCCGCATGCTGGAACCAACAATGTATATCGCAACCAGGTTTAGTGGAGCAAACCAGCGTCCGCATGCTGGGACCAACAATGTATATCGCAACCAGGTTTAGTGTAGTAAACCAGCGTCTGCACGCTGGAACCAACAATGTATATCACAACCAGGTTTAGTGGAGTAAACCAGCGTCCGCACGCTGGAACCAACAATGTGTATTGTAACCAGGTTAGTGGAGCAAACCAGCGTCCGCACGCTGGAACCAACAATGTATCTTGCAACCAGTTAGTGGAGTAAACCAGCGTCCGCACGCTGGAACCAACAATGTATATTGCAACCAGGTTTAGTGGAGTAAACCAGCCTCCGCACGCTGGAACCAACAATGTGTATGCAATAGCGAGGAGAACAATGTCGCCGGAGCGACAGCTGGAGCACGAGACTCAGGAACTCGTACAGGTTAACCCGCACGGTGCTGGAGCACAGGAACCCCGGAATACAGGCACACAGGAACACTGGAACACCGGAACGTTAGCATACAGGAACGCTGGAGCACCGGAATATTAACGTACTGCAACACTGGAACACCGGAACGTAGTATACAGAAACACTGGAAACAGGCCCAGAGATCTGACAAGCAGGTCAGGCAGAGTGGAGTCAGAAACACCACGAAAGGGCAACCTGGAAGTGCTCAACCTGGGTTTAAAAAGGCTGTGTGAGGAGGGCTAATGACAGACAGCCATTCACGAATACTCAGCAAGTGACAGACACAGAGCAGCATGAATCACGGGCACCGTGATACAGTCATTCTGATTGCTCCTTATTGGCCTTGCCAGGCTTGGTTTCTGGAGCTTCTAGATCTCTCAGTGGCGGAGCCATTCCGGCACCCTTGCAGCCTGGATCTTCTTCTACAGGGTTACCTGTGGAAGGAGGATGTTCATCGTCTAGCCTTGACTGCTTGGAAATTGAATCCTCAATATTGAAGAAGTAAGGTTTTTCTTCTGGTTTGGTGGCTGCTATGCTCAGTGCCCGCAAACCTGTTTCTTCCAAGATCTACCATCGTGTCTGGTCGACCTTCCTATCTTGGTATTCTGACAAGGACCTGTCTCAGAAATTTGATCTGCCTACAGTCCTGGCTTTTCTGCAGGACGGTGTGGATAAGAGCCTCAGTTTGAGTTCCCTTAAAGTTCAGATGTCTGCTCTCTCTGTTTTCTTTCAGAGGCACATTGCCATCCTTCCTGATGTCAAGGTTTTCTTCCAGGACGTTACTCATACTCGTCCTGCCTTCAAGATTCCTGCTTCTCCATGGGATCTTAACTTGGTTTTGGATGTTCTTCAACGCCCTCCATTTGAGTCTTTAGCTACTATTCCTTTTTTGACATGGAAAATGGCTTTTCTCCTGGCGATTGTGTCTGTCCATCGTGTTGCGGAGTTACATGCTCTGTCCTGTAAACCACCATATTTGGTGTTTCACAAAGACAAGGTGGTGCTTTGCACCTCTCAGGAGTTTCTCTCGAAGGTGGTTTCGGAGTTCCACATCAATCAGGATATTGTGGTGCCCTCTTTCTGCCCTAACCCCACCTCTGACAAGGAGAGGGATCTCAAATTGTTAGACGTGGTATGTTGTCTCAAGTTTTATGTAGATCGCACTGAGTCTATCAAGCAATCTGACGCTTTGTTCGTCACTGCTGAGGGTCCTAGGGCAGGAAGACCTGCATCCAAAGTGACTATTGCTTCTTGGATCAAGTCCACTATTCGTAAGGCTTATGAGCTGAGGAAGAAGCCTGTGCCCTTCCGGGTCATGGCTCATTCTACAAGATCTATTGGGGCTTCTTGGGCTTTCAAGAATCAGGCCTTCGCTGATCAGTTGTGCAAGGCTGCCACTTGGTCATCTGTGCACACCTTTTCGAAGCACTACCGTGTTGATGTGCTGGCCTCGGCTGACACCAGCTTTGGGAGGAAGATCCTGGAGGCAGTCTTGCCTGTCTAGGATGATCTTCGGTTCTTGGTGCTTCCTTCACTTTTGAGCCCTGTTGGCTCTAGTTCAGTGTGCTGTGTAACAGTTTGGGGTGGCGTTACCCCTGTTCATTGTCCATTGACACTTTGTTGTTTTGTTGGACTGTCTCTGATCTGATGGTTCATATCTGCTCTGATGACTTTGGGGGCCTTGCGCCTGGTCCTTGCCTTACTTCCCGTGTCTGGGAAACCCAATGGTTGGACATCCCAGATTTACCAGTAACCTGTATTGGACGACAGAGCAAAGAGGATTTTAGTCTTACCTGTTAAATCCTTTTCTCTTAGTCCATAAAGGTTACTGGTCTCTCATCCTGTCAAGGGACCATGCTTGGCTCTCTTGTGGCAGACTGTGGGGGTCGTTTGGGGTCATGCTCACAGGAGTCTTCTTTCCCTTCTACTATCTAGTCATCTTAGTGTCTCAAATCTTTCTGGAGCTGGTTGGCTAGCTGCAGCCAAGGAGGGAAGGTAGGCTCCATCCTCCGCATACAATTCTAGAATTGTTCCTTCCTACTTAAAGGGGCGGATCGCCTACCCAGAGTTACCAGTAACCTGTATAGACTAAGAGAAAAGGATTTAACAGGTAAGACTAAAATCCTCTTTTCTTTATACTTCGAAAGAAATGGAGAATCAAGTAAGTGTAATACCATAAAAGGGGCATGTGAAGAAATTTTTTTATGCACCTTGTCCTTTTGTTTTTATTTGTTTTCTCATTTTCTGTTTTATTCACATTTATATGTGATTAATGTTGTATTATATAGATTTTCTAATTGAAATGATATTTTTATTCTCTATTCCTTAAAGTTATTCCATATAATAATTTAAAGGTCTCTATGTATACTGGCACTGATGTTTATTCATTATTAGCTCACTTTATTTCTTTTTTTATCTAGTATTTGTTTTATACGTGGTGACCATTTTACTACGCTTAGAATATCTCTTCTGCTTTTTGCTCTGTTTTTTTATTGTCATTGTCTATGGTAGCATAAGCCTTGCAAAAATTGCTAACCGACTAAGGATGGGGACAGATAAAGGGCACAATGACAGCAACAGCACCTGATTTGTCTTGGGGGATGGTTTCACATGGTCAAGAAAGCTTTCCATTTGCCCACAGCACTAACCAGCTTCTTGCACAATTGTGCCACAGACATCCTGGACAAATGGCTACAGCTTGGGATATGCCAGCAGGAGCAACGCAACATCATTTCTTTAAAAATTCTGTTTTCAACAAAAGTCTATGGCAGCATGTCAACCTCCAAACATTTTTTGCAAGTTTGTCATTCCAGAAGCATAGTTTTGGTAATTTTGTTTTGTTTGCTTTTTTCGTTTGAAAAGTTCTTAGGAAAAAATAAAAAATAAAAACAATGTGTGGATTGGCAGCACATAGAGTTTTATTTTTAAAAATATGACTAGTGGTGGTGGAAGGTGTGGGGACTCTGATTCTTGTCTCTTCCACTTAATTTGGCCATTCTCCTTTGTACCTTACAATAGCACAACTGCAGTAGGAGGCGTGAAAATGTTATCCCACACCCCGAGACATGTACAACACTATTATATGTCCTTTGGCCCCTAGTTAGTTGTCGAGTCACTGATGTGCTGCTAATGTGTCTCCCAATCAGACCTGTGGATGTGCTTCAGGTGGGATCTAAATGAGGATGTGCCTAGATGTGATCCTACTTTCCCCCTGCTCACATGTCTTTAACACCTTAATGACCACGGATTTTTTTTTTTATTATTATTATTTTGGGATGGCAGAGAGGCATGCCACGCTGTCATCCCAGAATTCCATGACATGCCAGGACAGTCACTGGTCCTTAAGTGCCAGGACCGTCACGGGTCCTTAAGGGGTTAAAAAAAAAAAAAACCGCAATAAATAAAAACAAAACAGCTGGCAACATGTTTAGCTTTTTGTATTGTCCCTGAAGTATCTCCATATTGAAGATCTCATTGACTGAGGGATTCCTCAGGGACGACTGGGGGCTAGATGTTGCAGTAGTACTAACGGTAGTTGTCAGTGACTCAGCACTTCAAACAGCAGTTGGGATTGTAGATGTTGACCTGTGTTGTTTGTTAGTCAATTTTAGTCAATAATAGTGCGTGCAACTGTGTGGGGTTTGATCGGAAGCGTTGATGCTGATGATGACTGAGGTGAGCCTTGTGTATGTTTAGGCATGTTTACTTGTTCAGAGTCAATCTTTCCAGTTGGTCTCTTAAAGAGTTTATAAACAATCATATTGCTCCTTTTCAGTGTTAGAAGATTGAGCCTTTTTTTCTTTCAGCTATTTCTTTGGCCAGATCATCATCATCATCATCACATTCACTCTCTCTCTACTTCATCTGTACCTATAGAAGGGAGGGACAGTGGAGGGACATATTTTAAATTAACAGCATCAATTTCTTCCATCCCACTACTTTGATATTCTTGAAGGTGTTTTTTAACGCATGAAACCTTTTTCTTCCCCCTTTTTACAGGGAGTTATTGAAAAACAGTAGGATGTTACTTTTTTGTGTGGTGCAGCAGTTGGTCTCACTGCTAGATACCCTTCCTCTGGCAGCAACAGTAGAATGTGAATTGATATTGTTTTTAGTGTTATTAAAATGTTTAGTACTGCTACTGCAATTTCTCGTGTCACTTTTACTAATAGCATCCTTGTAATTTATTGCACAAGCTGTAGCAGCAGTTGCTACAGTCAGTTTTTGTAGTATAACCTTACTACCACCAACACTTTGATGCACACCTTCTACTCATTGCTTCTGATACTATCACATTTGGAATAGATAATGATAGTAGTCTAAAAATAATGTATGATATATGTCTGCAATTTTCACTGTCGCTAAGTATCGGCTCAGGTGTAGAATCTCCTACCTATCTGTCAGCCAAGAGTCTTTTTATTTATTTCTAAAACGGTCAGTGTCACACCTATGTTCCCTACAACTCCAGCTCTCCCTCTGTATCTGTAGTTAGTATAAACAATTCAGCAGCTTTCTCTCCCAAGAACTGCAGAGTTAGGTTTACATTACATGATGGACCTTATTCTGTAGCCAACAGCAGCTTGCAAGGAATAACCATTTGAGTGCCAGAGAGGTATCTATCATGTTGCAACACAATGCGTTGGATATCTGTCTGGCACTCAAAAGGTTCAGGGCACAACAGCTGATGCAGCACCATCATACCTCAGTATATGATTTTATCTCATGTTCTTGCTAATACAGGTATGAGTTTGTGTAATTAACACAGCTGGTCTAGTTGTACCTGTGTGTCTTGTTATGAATGGACAGTTTATTTATGTCTGTCTCCATTACATCTGCCTCTCAGTGTCAGTCTCAGGCACAGCCAGTTCTGGTAAGAAGAATCACTTGCCTGTCTGACTCTGTCCCCTATCAGTCAAAATAGATTTGTATTGATTTATTTTTAATGCTCCTTTCTCACTTCACACCCACACACATAGAGCGGCTGGCTACCGCAACACTTTAATCCAATAACTCCAGCTCACCCTCTTTGCCTGTTGGCCTGCACTGTCTAGCATCAAATATTCATCTTCTTTCTCCCTCTCAAGCACAGACTGACAAAATGCAGTAAACTGACAGCCCCTTTTATACTTTAGTATGGTGGGAATGAATAAGGGAAACAATCCACATGGGGGAATACATTATTATCATTGGTTTCAATTCAGTGAAAAAAGTTACTTTTCATGGGAGTTCCCATAGACGGAAGGAACTGCTTTTTTCTCCATGTCTAATTGTTTTGGCTTGTTGAAAGCAGTAAGTCTAAGCAATGCTGGCTAAGAAGGGGTCTCAGGTTGCCCACCGCTGCTTTAGACACCACTCTGGTACAAAATGTTTAACATATTCAGTGCCAGAGGCTGTTTGCAAAGAATTACTTTACCATTTGTTGGGCATCTCTCTGGAACCCAAACTGCAGTTGAGTACACAGTCCCATGATTTTGTGGAACTGCTCCTTTTACTTTTTTTGGCAGAACATTTATTTTTCACTTAGCTCTTTGCTTCTTGGTGTTTTAGATGAATAGATGCAATTGTAACCAGGATAGAAAAGGGTCTCACATGCAGATTCCTATTACTGTATCAGAGGTGCCATCAAGGGGGAGAGATGTTTGTGGGCCCTTCTGCCTGTACAACAAAGCTACTGCTGAAGTAAAAGAAAGATTTATATACATGGGACAAATCTGAGGTTTACTGTCTTATGTCATACACAGAAAGGTATTTACAGATTTGTATAGAGAATTGTTTGTATGAAAGGGATTGTATCATGAGGCTTGTTCCCACAGTTGAGACATTTTATTGCGGCTCAAACGTGCATTTTTTTTTACTGCAGTTTTTCCAAGGCCTGAAGTTTTAACCCTTTGAGTGCCAGAACAATGTGTTGCGTTCCCTTCTGGCACTCAAAGGGTTAAACTTGACCTGTTGCTACAGCAGTCTATGGATAGCAATTGTTAGTGACATTAAACCTCCATAGACCAATGTAGTAACAGCGCCACTGTGAAATTTCAGGACATGGAAGTAGTGCACCCAAAAAATGTAAGTTTAACTGTATTCAATTATGAATAAAACCTGTCTCAGCAGTGGGCATACACTTGTTACTCAATGAGATAAACAATTCAGTGTATGTTTTTCATATTACACAGTACCACATTAATCCAGGGATAGAAACATAAAAAAACCTGTGAGCCAGATAGACCTTTTAGGAGCAGGTGAAGAGGTGCATGTACATAGAGGTATAAAAAGTGTCCCCAAAATCTAGGAGCCAGAAGTACAATTTTAGGTGTTTGGGCTTCTGTGGTCCTAGGGTTTCACAGTCCTGCATTACACTTAAATTTACTGTTTGGGCTTTACTGTTAAAGGAGAACAACAAATGTACTGCTTTTTGAAACCCTTAAGGACTAGTCAGACCAGGGTTGTTTTTTTTTGTCATTGAGAGCCAGGGCCATTTCATTTGCAGAGCCATCACATGTGCGATCACATGTACCAGCTCATCGAGATAAAGGCTGAAACTGACTGCTCTGGTCTTGGAGCAGTCTGTTTTAGACTCTCTGCATGATCACAGCAGGGCTTAAAATTTCAAGTCCTGAGCTACTAGCCAGTCCTGAAAAGTTACTCGCCACCAGTTTCCATGCCAAGCCTCACCCATATCCCTGCCTTTATCCCCTCCCATAACCCTGCCTTTTAGCTCCACCCATCTCAAGTTCTCTTTGATGAAATGTCACTGCTTCTCACACGTTATCCACACCCTGTCCACACACTGCTCACACCCTCTCCACCTCCACACTCTGTCCACACACTGCTCACACCCTCTCCACCTCCACACTCTGTCCACACACTGTCCTCACCCTCTCCACCTCCACACTCTGCCCACATCCTCTCCACCTCCACACTCTGCCCACACCCTCTCCACCTCCACACTCTGTCCACACACTGCCCACACCCTCTCCACCTCCACACTCTGTCCACACACTGTCCTCACCCTCTCCACCTCCACACTCTGCCCACATCCTCTCCACCTCCACACTCTGCCCACACCCTCTCCACCTCCACACTCTGCCCACACACTGCCCACACCCTCTCCACCTCCACACTCTGCCCACACCCTCTCCACCTCCACACTCTGCCCACACACTGCCCACACCCTCTCCACCTCCACACACTGCCCACACCCTCTCCACCTACACACTATGTCCACACACTGCCCACACTGTGTCCACCCTCACACCCTGTCCACACACTGCCCACCCTCACACCCTGTCCACATACTGCCCACCCTCACAACCTGTCCGTGATGATTTGGGCTTATTTTGCAGCCTGGGAACCTTGCAGTCGTTGAGTTGACCATGAACTCCTCTGTATACCAAAGTATTCTAGAGTCAAAATGGCCAAAATTGGGTCATGCAACAGGACAATGATCCCAAGCACACCAGCAAATCTACAACAGAATGGCTGAAAAAGAAAAAAATCAAGTTGTTGCAATGGCCCAGTCAAAGTCCAGACCTCAATCCTATTTAACTACTGTGGTGGGACCTTAAGAGAGTTGTGCATAAACAAATGCCAGCAAACCTCAAAGAACTGAAGCAACACTGTAAAGAAGAGTGGGCCAAAATTCCTCCACAACAATCTGAGAGACTGATAAAGATATGCAGAAAATGATTACATAAATTTATTGCTGCTAAAGGTGGTTCTACAAGCTATTGATTCATAAGGTGTACTTAGTTTTTTACACATTAATTTTTCCATGTTGGCTTTATTTTTGTTAAATAAACCATGACACAGTATAAAATGTAGTGTTGTTCATATGAGGTTGTATTTACCTAATTTTTAGACCTGCTATGGAACAGATGATTGTTATTATATTCTGATATGTAAAACCATAGAATTCAAAGAGGGTGTACTTTCTTTTTCACACGACTGTATGCCAGGCCTTGAACCATGGGGTATAGGCTTTTAAAGAGAGAAAACATAGAATTTGACGGCAGATAAGAACCATTCAGCCCACCTAGTCTGCCCATTTTCCTACTGTAAAAACCTCAAACCTTTTTTGGTCCTTGGCCTTTCCTTATGTTAAGGACAGCCTTATGACTATCCCATGCATGCTTAAATTCTGTCAGTGTATTAACTTCTACCCCTTCTGCTAGTAGGCTTTTCCACTTATCTACTACCCTCTCAGTGAAGTAAAACTTTCTTACATTACATCTAAACCTGTGTCCCTCTAGTTTTGGACTATGGCCTCTTTTCCTAACAATTTTACTCCTTTGAAATGTACTTCCATCCTGCACTTTGTTGAATCCCTTCATGTATTTGAATGTTTCAATCATATCCCCTCTCTCTCTTCTCTCCTCCAAGCTATATATGTTCAGATCCTTTAGTCTATCCTGATATGTCTTTTCCTGTAAATCAGTCACCATTTTAGTAGCCCTTCTTTGAATTTTCTCTAGAGTATCTATAGCCTTCTGGAGATGGGGTCTCTAGTACTGTGCACAATACTATAGGTGAGGTCTAACTAAAGATCTGTAGAGTGGCATGACCACTTCCCTTTTTCTGCTGCTAATGCCCCTAGCTATGCAACCCAACACCCTGCTTGCATTCCCCGCTGCTTTATTACATTTCCTGCCTACCTTTAAGTCATTAGAAATAATTACTCCCAAAACCCTTTCTTCTATTGTCTCTGACAGCACAGTGCCCTTAACAGTATATTTTTCTTTTGGATTTTTATGTCTCAAGTGCATTATTTTACATTTATCAGCGTTAAACTGCAGCTGCCACACTTTTGTCCATTCTTCTAATTTACCTAAATCATTTGTCATTCGACTTATTCCCCCTGGAATGTCTACCCTATTGCACATCTTTGTATCATCTTCAAAAAGGCATACCTTACCTTGAAGACCGTTTGCAATATCACTGTTAAAAATGGGCCCCAGTACAGATCCCTGAGGTACCCCACTAGTAACACTCCTTTCATCCGAATATTCTCCACTGACTACCACCCTCTGTCTCCTGTCACTCAGCCATTGCTTTATCCATTTAACTGTTTTTGCACCCAGACCCAAACACTACAATCTATTAATGAGTCTTCTATTAGGTAGATTGCAAGTGTCTCCTGAGTTATGGTTTTTGTGCCTGTGCAGAAAGAGAACATTGTAACTCTATCTTCCCTCTGCTCTTATCATTTTAACCCTTTGAGTACCAGAGAAGTGCCCAGTGCATTGCTTCGCATTGCGTAGACACCCGTCTGGCACTCAAGGGGTTAGTTTTATGAGAATTGGTAAGTTGCCTTATGCTAGGCATAATGGATATGGTAGCTGGTGTGACCTCAGGAAGTAATAAAACATAATCTTATTCTAATACCTATAATGTAATACATTATACAGATATAAATAACCCCTTGGAAGCTCAAGAGGTCAAAACTTCTCCAGCACCCTAGGGGTTATCACATTCTAGGTGCCATTCTGGAACTAATGCAATGCTTTGGAGACCTTTCTAGCATTCAAGGGGTTAAAAACCCCATTTGTATTGGTAGGAATTTTCTTTTCTTTTCTTTTTTTTTTTTTTACCTATGGTACAGTTGGATTGCACCCAGGGGCGGATTGTCCTATCGAGGGTTTGGGCATCCCCCGGTGGGCTGCCCAGTCATGGGCTGGTAGGGAGATCATATGATCTCACCTCTCCAGTCCACAGCTCTGTAAATGTGAGAGACAACTCACTCACCGGGCAGCAGTGAAGAGACCTGGTTCTGTGCTGACTTAGCTGTCCTGTTCTGCCTGCAGTGTGTGTCCTATGCGGTACATGGTTAGCAAGCAGAGCTTCTGAGTCCCAAATGCCTAGCAGTTTAAATTGGTATGATTTAATTATTCCTAACTAACTGTACACATTGCTGGAGATGCTTAATTCGTCATCTTTTAACCCTTTAACCCCCTGTATGCTTTTAGGGAAGTATAAATTATCCGTTATTAACCCTTTTCATTCCAGAGAAGATTACAGCAATATTCTATTAACCCATTGGATTCCTCATATGTGCAGTACCTCACTGATTAAACCCTTGCATGCTAGAGAGGCATAATTCATCAGTAACTGACCCCTTGTAGGCCACAAAGGTGAATAAAGGTGTTAGTTAATGATGTTATGCCTTTTTAGCACACAAAGGGTTACTCATTGAGGGTACACATTCCTGTGCAATGTGTTGTACACCTATAAGACATTCAATGTGTTAATGGCAGAACACATTACTGTACACCTCTCTGGCATGCAAGGGGTTTATAACTGATAATTTATTGCATACAGTAGGTTAAGGGGTTAATAGATAAGCATGTGTGGGGGGAGTAATAGGCTGGAGCAGGAGAACAGTGTGGGGAAAAACAGTTGTATTTAACCTCTGAGTGCCAGAGGAGTGCGCGGCGCATTGCTGAGCAGTGTTAAACCCCCCGGCACTTGAGGAATTTTATTGTATGCACATAGATTAAATACCAGCTAGTGGGCCTGTTACATAAAAAAGTCCCCCGGGCTGGTACTGCACCACAATCCGCCCCTGATTGCACCTATTGACTACAGTTAATTATCATCCTTTATGTATATAAGGACAACTTATAAAGTAGTAATTTATAATAGGAAATAGACATAGTGACAATAGACTGTACAAATGCAACATAGAAAACAAAAGACTCAGAGCGACCTGCTTCTGACAGCTAGTTATCTGCCATTTTCTGTATCGTTAGCTAAAACCAGCTTATATTTCACCTTCTATCTGTGGTTTCTAATTATGCTTCCCTTGTGTTGTGTTGTGCAGGGATAGGCAGAGCCTTGTGTATAAAAATATTTGGTTGTACATGAAATCCCTTCTGAGCGGTAACTGTTGCTTTGTGCATTGTACATATGCCTTAGAGTCAATTAGTGAACTATTAAGTGCACTTTCAGCATGCTGGCATATGGTAGAGACGCTGCTGTGCTCAATTATATAGCTATCCACTGCTTACTGTACAATATGACTCAATCCCTTGCTACTCTCTTAGTTTATTTTATACAGGTTCCTTTATTGTAAGTAATGTGATGTGTGTCTATTGTTTGGCTTAGGTATGAGTACAGAAAAAGAAATATAGCAGACTTTCAAGCCACTGGAAAGAAAACATATTTTATACTTTTATTGTAGTTATTACATATGTGTGTATTTTGAGGATGTAAATATATTTTATACAGTTATCCTTTGTTAGTGGTTTGTAGCCTGTCTTCCTGCTGTAGTTGGAGTACAGTCATACCTGGGTACTGTCATGTCTTAACAAACACAACAATCCTGCTCCGCTTTAGATAAACTACTTAAAGTGATAGTAATGTTTCCAAAAAAAAGCAGCTCCAAATAGTTGTCATAGTATTTTGGCCATGGAGAGTGTTATTTCAATACTGTCGGAGTTGTAGTTCAAAAGTAATTGATTGATAAAGTATCCCCATCCCGCCCCTTTTTTGTGCTTGATAGAGCAGAGAAGGACAATCTCCAATGAGCATAAGGAAAATCCTGCCCTCTTGGTCGGGGGGGGGGGGGGGGGGGAGTAGGGTTTTTCTTATACTCCGTGCATGAAAATTGTCCCTCGCTGTGCTCCACTGACCAGCTTAGAGAGGCAGCATTATGAGGGGAGAAGGGGTGGGAGTGGGATACTTTATAATTGAATTACTGTTGATCTGCAAATCTGAGAATATTGAAATACAGCTTAGAGCGGCAGCATTATGAGGGGAAAAGAGGCTGGAGGGGGATACTTCATAATTTTGAAATACAAATTGGAAAATATTGAAATACAGCTCTACATGGCCAACTACATATGAGGATTAATCGGACTTGCATTTATTTTCAGCCATTACTATTCCTTTAACTGCATAGAGTCTAAATAGTACAACATTCCAATATGTACTGAGTCTCTTATTTTCATTTACTCTGGTTATTTTGAATGATTACAGGGTAACATGGGCCAGAAAAGTTTATCAAAATAATGCCATGTACTACAGCTTTTAATCTGCATTGAGAGCCTCCAAACTGGCCCTGCATGCATGGCTGGGTTTTAAAAATTAAAATATACACGATTACTCAGATGACTATCGGAGCTACCATGTCTGTTTAAATTTAACATAGTGGGAGATCTATGGATCCTGCACTATTTGTAACATACTATTGTCACATTGTGTTTCCTGCCCCCCTGTCCTTTAACCTCCCAGACTGGAGGTTTCTTTGTGTATATGTATGTGTGTACTAACAATCCCTCTGTCCACACTATTTGTTGCAGAGCTGAGCTCTGCTCGATGTGATTGCCCTGTTTATCTACTTTTGTGCCCATCTCTCTGGTAAACCCTCTGCATGCCAGAGAGTAGTCTAACACATTGCAATGCAATGTATTTGATACCCCTCTGGCAACCAGAGGGTTGAGTGACACCGGTAAAAGTTTGTCACCCTAAACCAGAGCACTGTACTTGGTTGTAAATACACGGAACCTGTACAGTATCTTGCAGGGCACAGCTCTGCTACCTGTCACTGGGGGCTGTATAACTGCATTCTGTTGGCTATTGGCAATTTCCAGGGGAAGGTAAGCGGAGGCTGGAGAGCTTGCCTGTAATTAAAAAAATATATATGTGTGTGTACTTGTATTGTTATGTTCCTGTACAGAGTGCATACATATTCCTTCCCTTAGGCCTTCTGTGTTGTCCATCACTTACGCCATCTTGCCATTGTATTCACTCAGAGGAGTTTTCTATGTTGGGTGCAGTCCTCTACCTGCTTATAGTCATTATTGTTTTCTGTGTAAAGCCACTTATGCCCTTAATTAGTCTCCTAAACATTCTGTCCTTTTATGCCATTCCTTCCGACTACTTGGATGACATACATTTCACTCCATAATGGTTTTTTTTTTTTTTCTCGAATTTTAATAAACTTTTTTTTATTATTGTTATTGATTTCTTTTTTTCACTGGGGAGCATTTAGGTTATCCTCAATGGAGTTTTCACACCTTGATTTTCCTTAATTTATGTACCAAATTAATGGTTGTGTTTTGTGTTTTTGTTTTTTTTCAGTGTTTGGTGTTAACCCTTTGAGTGCCAGCGTGGTATAGAATGCATTGCAAAGCATTGCATTCTGTATTACTCTGGCACCCAAATGGTTAAAGGCTGTTGGTGTTATTTGGGAATCCTTTTGTTCTTTTGGGAGGGAGTATTTCTAAGCTATTTGATAACTAGCATCACGTGTAATTTCCAGGAAAGACAACACTGTTTTAATAAGAACACCAGTCATAGATTATATCTCTTCCTATTTTCACCACCGATTCGGATGCAGAAGAGACGTGTCTGCCTGCCAGCCCATGTTAGCGTGTGACTAGCTGACACCCATGTGAGGCAGCCATTCTTTGGAGGTTGTGATTAGCATTATATCTGCCATCTGTACTTGTGTAAGGTCTGCCACCCAGACCTTCCTTACTGACACTTTACTGAGTTGAAAGTGCTTTCAATTTGTTACGGAATAATAATTACCATTTAGTTAAATATGGCTTTAACCCTTTGATTGCCATTGGGGTATACAGTACCTTGCAACATGTTGCATACCCCTCTGGCACTCAAATAGTTAAACTCCTTGAATGTATATGAGGTCTTAATTAGCAGAAAATGAACTGAAAGTGACTTTCACTTTTTAGGAATAACAGTAGTTCCTGAATGAAGAGCCGTATTCAGGAAGCTAAAGTTGTGCAATTCCGAGGAAGACCAACTGCGTTATAGTGAACAAATGAAAATTCCCATTAAGTTAAATGGGGCTTGTAACACCTTGGGGTTATGCACTAAGGTGTGATAAAGAGGTCATAAAGTGTAGACAACTTCTTCAGTTCCTATGTTATTCTATGGAGCCAATGCACTAAGATATTTCTCCAATTTTGGACATGTTAGTGCACAGGCTCCACAGAATAACAAAGGAGTTGGAGAAGAGATGTCACTTCAGAAGTTATCTCCATGTTATCACCTCTTTATCACGCCTTAGTAAATCCCCTCCCTTTGAGTGCCAGAGTAGTACTAGGAAGGAATGGCACAATTCTGGTGAAGCATAACACCATAGGGAATAAATACAAATGTGTTGATCCCTATGGTGTAGTTGGTTGGCTTCAGAATTGCACCTCTTCATCTTTCTGAATATGACCTATGTATTTTTTGGCTTTTTGACTAACACCCAGAAAGTTTTAAATTGAGTTTTCAAATGCGGAAACTTTTAATACAAGGTAATTGGTCCACTTTAAAGGATATGTTGCTTTAAGACCCCCCCCTTTCCAACCCTCATTATATGTCATAGGTATGGCATGCAAGGGCCCCCCCCCCCCACACACACCATTGTCCTGCATCTGTGGAGGACATGGGGATGACCGAGAAGATAATTTTCTGCACAACCACAACCTGAATGATGGTGAGACTTCCCAGCATGACCTATAAGGTATGGTGTGTGTGGAGGATCTTCTTAAGGTCCCATTTCTCCCTTTAACACCTGCACTATATATTAGCAGTCCTTGAGGACTGTGCTTTAGAAACACAGGCACAGGACAATGTTTCCTTCTTAATTTAGCTCGTTTTGTAGGAACATTTTCTCCTAGAAACAAGTGCAATATATCCCTCACTGTCTATTTAGGCTGTTACCAAGGCTACATTCATACATTGGATGCCATCCCTAATTCTTTTCCCTTCCATCTCCTTCTTTCAAGTCTGTTGAATATTCAGTAGACAAATCTGCAGTGACAAAAAGCGCGCGTTTGTGTGTGTGTGTGTGGGGGGGGGGGGTTGCTCTGCAGTTTGTGTTGCACACCCTAGAGCTCAATGGGTTATAGAGAAAAAAAAAAAAAAAAAGAGGTGTTATGTATTTTGTAGAGCAGCAATGAGATAGGGTACACCCTAGCAACCATTAACCCTTTGAGTGCCAGAGGGGTATGCAGTGCATTGCTTTGCAATGCATTGTATACCCCTTTGGCACTGAAAGGGTTAAGGACCAGCTGTATTTGCAATAAATTGGAAAGCCCTCTGATCCTTAAAAGGTTAATAAAGGGTTAATACATTTTGTATAGGAATATCCTTATGATAAGTTGAATGAAAGATGTTTGTGTATGTTTGTGTATTAATCATTATATGTGTATGTGCTTGCTCGGGTAATAGTTCAATTAACTTTATTTAGTGAGACTCATTGTCTACACAATGCTAATGTGTTTGAACTGCGTAGATGACAACTCCTACAGGACAGGATTGGTTACAGTTTTATGGCGCTTTCACACAAATGACAAAAGTGTGGGCCTATGTTCTCAATTCCCTTTTCTCTTATGTTGTCGATTGATGTCATCGCACATAGGGCATGAATGGCGGTCGGCCCTCATGAAACCCAGTTGATGACCACATGTGCTGGCCGTTCACTGGAGGCTGTGATGAGCATCACAACCACCTCCATCATATGAAAGGTGTGCTGCCAGCACCATAGGCTGTTGTGAGGAAGCAGATAGAGTGATCCTCTGTATGGTTTAGGTTGGTGATCAAGTCCTCCAGGATACTTGGTCTCTCCGGTTCAAGCCCCTGTATTACACCTTGTGCCTGTGATAATCTGGTATAGCCTGTCAGTCTCTGCTGGAAATGCTCAATGGATAAGAACGGGCTTGCCTCCGTTGTCAGTTCAAAATCTGTTAATTACTTCTGAGAGTGATACTTTGAATTGGAGGAAATATCTGTGTATGGAGTAGTCTTCTAGCACTGATGGACATCCAACATAAGGAGGTGCCGAGGCTGGAACTGAGAGTCTGTCTTACCAAGAGGGAGATAATGCTTGTTTTTAGGGGGATCTTGTAAGTGTATTTTTGTATGGTTGTTTGTTTTTGCGTCAAGCTTTTTAGAATAAACATTGCTTGAACAATCTTACTGTAGTTTAGTGGACATATGTCATATATGTTTCCATCTCCATTACGTATTATCATCTTTCATCTCATCTGTAGGATCATCGACCTGCTGCTTGTTTGGTGGACAGATATTGGACTAAGATAAGTAGGGACATTGGTTATATATGACACACACACACACCACACACACCGTATGAAGTGGGGGGTGCGCATTATACTTGAGAGTTTATTTATTTAAAAAAAAAAAAAAAAAAAAAAAAACTAAGCCGGCCAGAACCCTTCCCTCCCTCCCCTGGCACTATCCGATTCTAAAATGCCACTTACTTTCTTAAAAAGACAAGTCCCCGCATTTTCAGTATTATCAGGAAACATGTAAACGATGTGAATCTTCCCCTGCGGGCGGCATGCTTGCATTCGCTGCCCGCTTCCTTCAACTGCCTTTCAGGACCTACTGGTTACAGCCAATGGTAATGCCCTGTGAGAATCTGAAGGTCCTCACAGGGCAGTACCATAGCCGGAAGGAAGCGGGCAGCGAATGGAAGCGTGCCCCCCCCCGCAGGGGAAGATTCACATCGTTTACATGTTTCCTGATAATGTTGAAAATGTGGGGACTTGTCTTTTGAAGAAAGTAAGTGGCATTTTAGAATCGGATAGCGTCGGGGGAGGGAAGGGTTCTAGCAGGCTTCATTTTTCTTTTTTCATAAGAGGGGAAAACAAGGGTGCGTATTATACATAAGCACTCTCTTGTTTTCCCCTAAAATCTTGGGTATAATATACACCTGCGTATTATACACAGGTGCGTATTATACCGTAGTTTTTACGGTATATTTCTCCTGATCTTGAGAAAGGTTGCAAGTTTGTAACCAAAGCGTTGAACGGTAAACTTTTTTCACACACTATTGAAGTCCTGAGAGTGCTTCCTACACAGATTATATATATATATATATATATATATATATATATATATATATATATATATATGTTTTCCCACCTCTGCTTACCCAGTGCTTTGAACACAATTAGTGAATTGTGTTTTTTTGTTGTGCAGATCTGCCCTTCGTCATCTTTACCGTATTCATCAGTGAATGCAGTAAAGACGCAGATTGCTAGACTTCTGTCAGTCCATGAAAGGCATCACAGTCCAGCAGCTTAGCTTTCACCACAGGCAACATAACTAATGCACCATAGCTGTGTTGGTGCAACTCCTGCCTCCGTCTATATATATATATATATATATATATATATATATATATATATATATATATATATATATATATATATATAATATTCATGTACCATACACGTACTTTTTATTTCAGTGTTGCAAGATTACCACTCCTTTGAGACCTCCTGGGGATGGGGCAATCCTACAGATTTGATTGTCTCTGCTGCTTTAGAAAAAACTTCACCCATGATTCTGCAGAGATCTTGTTTTTGTCAGATTAGCAGCTATAGACTACAATAGAGTTCCACTGCCATAAGACTACATCGATGCACCTGATATACAATGTACATTGTCTTGTTTTCTTTCTTAGCAAATTCAAATCACATATTGCTTGTTTTGAGGAGTGTATAATGTCTGGGATTTTTTTCCCAATGTAGGAGCCCTGCTGGTGATCTAGGAGTCAAAAAGAAAAAGAAGAAACAAAAGCGGAAAAAGGAAAAGCCGAACTCTGGAGGCGCCAAGTCAGACTCTGCTTCTGATTCTCAAGAAATTAAAACCCAGCAGCCTTCAAAAGTGAGTGATTGGGATTTAATACCTGGGCTAGGGTCAGCACTAACCCCTTGGATAATAGAATGCAGTGTGTCGGAGACGCCTTTAGCAGCCGTGGGTTTTCTATTTTAGGTTCAGTTCAGTAAGCTAAAAACCAGCTGCACCATAGGAGACAAATGGAAAAAATCCACCTAATTCCCATTACTTTTAAATGGGGCTTAAACCTCTTGAATGATAGAGAAGTCCCCAAGTATAGGATTAATAAAAGACCCTTTTGAACCCCTGACTGCGCCGTCAGAGCTATGGAAAGAAAGTTCCCATAGCCCAGAACTCACCAGTTCTCTGCTGGTTTGCTGTGATGGTTGCTGAGATCTGCTTGGCTGGGAGATGTCAGTGCCTTATTCTGTATTCATTGGACCTTACTCTTCTCTCCATAGAAGCCTTCTGATGGTGGATTTGCTGACTCAGGGCTTCCATGGCAGGGAAGACTTTCCTTTGAGCAGTGAGCAAGTTGCTGAGGTCACCCAGCTGTGCAAATGTCTGTGATCTGCACAGCAGACCTGGAGAGTTATGACTTATGGGAACTATGCCCCTAAAGCTCTGGGGGCACAGCCAAGGATTTTACAAGGGTAATTTATTGATCATACACTGACATTTTTAAATGTCCATTTAAATTGATTGAGATTTTCATTTCTCACCTCTGATGCAGTTGGTTTGCTCCAGAATGCCACTTCCTTAGCTTATTGAATTGCATCATTTGTACGCCATAGGCATCTCCATCTCTATGAGAGAAGGCCATGTCAGCTGACATTGTGCACACACAGGACACAATATATGAAATTCAATAAAGAGGTGAATACTGAGCAAGAACACGTATCATACCTTAATCTATGTCATGTTATTCTTTAGAGCTCCAGAAGGGTATCCAGCGTATTGCAACACAATGAATTGGATAGATCTCTGGCACACAGAGGTTTAAAGGGACAGCTGTGTTTAAAAGAAAAAGCAGCTCCAATTAATCTTCATAGTATTTGGGCCATGGAGAGTGTTATTTCATTACTGTCAGAGTTGTAGTTCAAGAGTAATTGAATGATAAAGTATCCCTCTCCCGCCCTCTTTTACCTAGTGTAAGCAACCTCCCCTCAGATGTGGAATCTGGTCACTTGACCGGACAGGTCACTGCAAGCGACAATCTTCTTACTGTGAGCAAAAGGAAAACCCTGCCCTCTTGACAGGTTTTTCCTAATGCTCACTGAAAATTGTCCCTCTCTGCGTTCCATCTGCACAGTCTTGCTGCTCTGAGATGAGCAGTGTTACATCAGTAAAAGGGGCAGGAAGGGGATACTTTATCATTCAATTACTCTTGAACTACAACTCGGACAGTACTGAAATAACACTCTCCATGGCCCAAATACTATGAAGATTCATTGGAGCTGCTATTATTGTGAAACATTACTATCCCTTTAAACGGTGCCTAGTTAATGCTTTTAATTTTTTTTTTTTTTTCCAATTTTTCAATACAAATACCCAAGTTGTCAATTTGCTGATGGTCCCTGAGCAGCTTGAGGTCTGTAACCCTTTGACGATCAGAGATGTGTACATTTTTGAGAAAGCCATGTGCTGCACACGCATCTGTTCCTCAAAATGGTTAATGTTGGTTAAATCATAAGTACTTGAAGACTAATATTCTAACTCTTTGAATGGCAGATTGCACACCCCTCTTGTACATTTATACACCCACCCACCAGCTGAGCAATTTTAAGATACAGATAATTATTTTTCTCTCTCTATACCTTCCTCAGACTTAGGCAAGAGTTTAAAACCATTCGCTTTGTATACAAATATTTTTTCATTAAACGTAAAGTTTAGTTCTGGTTTGTAGGCAAGGTTTATTAGATGGAATTAAAAATGTGTTTCCTTTGAATTATGTATCCGTGTTAACTCCCGTTTTACTCATCATGCACAGCCGCAAGTGGTTTACCAAGGTCCCTAGGGGGCATATTTGTAAATAGAGCACTAACCAATACTGGTTTTATATGCACTCCACTTGGGGTAAACATTTCATTTTATGACATCTCATTTGTTTGGCGATATTTTTATAATCCATCACATTAAGGCTTTGCTCACCTGTAAATGAGAATTAATTTAACTGCCATAGGGGGGAGTTTAAGATGTATGCAGATTTGCTTTTGGTCAGTTAACCCTTTGCACTCCAGAGAGGTATCCACCACAAAGGGTTAAAAAGGCAGTGTTTACTAAGGAGCATGTTTTCTTTTAGAAGAAAGACGTTAAAAAAAAAAAAAAAAAAAAATTACGCAGTTCTCCAGTTTACATGTACAATTGCACACCTACCCTGAACTAGTTTTCAGGGTTTTCAAAAGGGAACGAACACCTCCAAATAATAACAGCCACACAATGGCCCCTATAAATTGTACTCTTCTACTTTTGTTTAGTCAGCCCTGAATATCATGTCCATAGAGGCAGTTATGAGAGTTGCTAGGAGAACCAAAAGGCCACAAACTCTGTTCATGGCACATGATAATCTTAACCCTTTAAGGCTTGTTCATCCCACTAGTCCTTAAAGGCTTAAAAAAAACGTATGCACTTTGTTGGCTTCAGTTTGAAAAAACTACCAAGTACTGTCATGTCTGCCTCCATGATCATGGCTTCCATGACTGACTGAAGAGGGCTCAAGCAAAATTTACAAGAGGCCAGATGTTCAGAAAGTGATGGTAACTGAAATTGTCTGTAATCAGAATAAAAAATGATTCTTCAATTCTCAGACATGTTTCTGTCATTTTTTGCATCCAATTCCGCCATCTCCGTCAAAGGGAAATAGCTGTCTTAAAAGTGGGTATGATTTAATCTTCCATCATAATGTAAGGTATTTTCAGAAAAAAAATAATTTGAACGTAATTAACGTCATTTTTTTCCCGACATAGTAAAAAAGGTCTAAACTTGGAAAGGAAAGTTTAAAGTACTGAAAATCAATTTTTCGTTTCAAAGACAAAAAAAGTCATTGTTTCTGTGAAAATTTTGGTTTCAAAGACAAAATTAAAAACAATTTTTAAAATCAGAATTTTTCACAGCAGTGATCAATGAGATCTTCTTACCATCATTTTTAATCCTTTAGTTGAATTTTCAAACGTGACGGATTTACTTCTGAAAATATTGTCCTTCTTTTACCACCAACTCATGATCCGACAAGTTTTTCATTATGACAATTTTTGAACATCTCGCTCAAGGTCTGTTTAGCCATTGTATGGCAATTGTGGGGGGTTGTTATTATCAGATCCATTAACCCCTTGTTGTACACACTTCTAGTCTTCAAGGGGGTTAACTGCATCTCAGATAGGCATGTAAGCCCATTTAACCCTTTGAGTGCCAGAGAGGTACGCAACACATTGCTCTGCAATGTGTTGCGTACCTCTCTGGCACTCAATGGGTTAAATGAGTGAGAGTTATAGAACAGACTTCTCTTGAATGGTACTTTACAGTGTTCCAAGTGCATTGTACCTGTTATTGCTGGGTCTTTCTTTTTTTTTCTTCTGGTCCGTAAAAGTTGAAATTTCATGTTCATATGTTTGTGTATAAAATTGCTGCACTTCCATTTTGTAGCTTAGTAATTCCCCTCTGTTTCTCATACGTTGAGCAAACCCTTAGAATATTGGTCCCCTACACCCCCTCAATGTGGATCTAATTCAGTAATTCCTTCAACAGGTGTGATCAAAAATATGATAAGCTTTGATGGCAGACATATAGTTTTCTCTGTCGTCCAATACAGGTTACTGGTAACTCTGGGTAGGCGATCTGCCCCTTTAAGTAGGCAGGAACAATTCTAGAATTGTATGCAGGGGGTGGAGCCTACCTTCCCTCCTTGGCTGCAGCTAGCCAACCAGTTCCAGAAAGATTTGTTCCTTGGAGAAGATAACACAGGCAAGAGAACAGTTCTGCTATAGATAGCTTTAGAAGTTTTTTATTTTTTTTTATTATTTTTATTCCCTGGGGGGAAAATCTTGTTTACAAGTTCTTTCCTCAGGAGACACCCACCAAGGCTTCTTCTTTAAACATGATAGTCTGAAGACAGAAGATCTGCAGGAAAGGTGAGCAACCCTTTGAGTGCTGCAGGTCCACATGTCCCACAGTGCCCCTCCGCACAGGGGTTTTTCATTTGGAGTTCCTATTGCACACTCCAGCACTCACTGGGTCTATCTGTATGTCTGTTGGGTGTTTGTAGCAGGTTTATATGGTATTTAACCCTTTAGCTGCTGGTTTGGCATTAATTTTGGGGGTTTTCTGACACTTTTCTTACTGGTTCAGTGTTTTTGGGTATCCTAACATGTTTTAGTGATGTTTCATGTCTTTTAATATTATACCTTCAATTTTGTAAAAACTGGGCTCCCTTTACCGCATAGGCGCCATTGCTCCATTTACTCCTATGGGACTGTACAGTTTGGAACATATCTCTGCAACCGTTTAACCTAGCGACTTCAGAGATGGCTCATTTTACTTGTCTGCCCTTGCTCTATCATCTGGTTCATGTTTCTAGTGTGTTTGGGGGCACAGGGGGCTTCGAGCACTGTTTGGGGTACTTTTCTGGGAAAACTACATTTTCCATGAGTGCTTGCTTCGTGCACTCGTTTCTGATTGGCTCCCATCGCGGCAGCCATTTTGTGATCTTTCCAGAGCGAGTATCCTATGCAGGGCTTGGGCTCTCCTTTGCTGATTAACCCTTTGCCTGCCAATTGTCTATTTTAGCGATTTCTGGGGTGAAGCTTTAATCATACACACTATATTTGGGTGATTTCTTATACAATAAGGTTATTGACACTGTGAGAATGTCTATACCATTGGAGCTTGGAACCAGACCTAAGACTAAGGATGCTGGGGTTTCTGTATCCCCTATTGTGCATTGCTCTTCCTGTCATTCAGGGTTACCTAGAGAATTCTCAGGTCATTTAACCCAGCATGTCCTGATGTTCCTGAGTCTTCCAGGGACCTCCAGCCATGCATTAGTGCCAGTTTGGGTGCAAGAGTTGAAGGCTGCTACTATGGACCTCAGGTCCACTTTGCAACTCTTTCCATCCCAGTTACAGGGGGTCTTCCATTCATGGCAGACCCCCTCCTCCGTCAAGTCTTCCCTGCCCAAACCTCAGGGAGTGCCTAACGTGCCAGATTCCTCTAACAAGGAATTCCTGGTGGATTCAGATGTTGAGGAATGTTCTGCTCTGGGCTCCTCTCAGTTTTTTGGGATCCTTTTGAGGCTGATCCTGAGCCCTCCGCTGAGGGCCTGATCAGGGCTGTCTTGACTACCCTAAACATTACCCTTAGTTCAGGAGGTTTCTTCAGATCCTTCTGATGTATTTCAGGAGCCTAAAAAGCCCCTTACTTGTTTTCCACCTAATCCCACTCTTGACCTCCTTGTGGCTGATGAGTGGAAATCCCCGGACAGGAAACCTTCTGTTTCCAAGAAATTCCAAACTTTTCCCCTTCTCTGAGGCGGCGCTTGCTTAGTGGGTTCATCCCCCCAAAGTAGATGCTCCTACCTCCAGGCTATTCAAGTCTACTGCCTTGCCAGTTTCTGATGTGTCCTCTCTGAAAGACTGGACTGACAAGAAACGTGAGGTTTCCCTCAAGTCAATTTTTGCCACTGCTGGGACTGCCATGCGCCCGACGTTCGCTGCGGCATGGGTTAACTGGGCCATTTCAGTCTGGACTGAATAGCTCACCCTGGCTGACCGTCAGGATGCTCCTACTTCAGATATGTTGCGCCTTCTTGACAACATTTCTGAGGCCCATCTTTGTTTCTGCTGCCTTATTTGATGCCGTCCGTTTGGTGGCTAGGGTTTCCACCATGTCTGTGGTTGCCAGACGGGCTCTTTGGCTCAAGATCTGGTCTGCTGACACTGCTTCCAAGAAAGCCTTGCTCTCCTTGCCTTTTCAAGGCACATCATTGTTTGGGCCAGATCGTAAGGATCTGATTAGTGAGGCCATGGGGGGGGGGTAAAAGTACCCTTTTGCCTTTGGTTCCCAGGAAGAAAATCCCTCTCAAGCGTAATCATTTCTTTCATTCCTTCCAGACTGGGACACGTCCAGTGAACCAGACAGTTCCCTCAGCTCCACGTACCTCCTCCAAGCCCAAACCGCAATGGAAGCCCAAGGTCTTCTCCAAGCCCAAGGCTTCCAAGCCTTCTTCGGTATGACTCACCGAACCCAGGGCCCCACTCTGCTGTTGGTGGCTGTTTGCGTCACTACCGCAGCGTCTGGGAGGATTCAGTGGTGGACCCGTGGGTTTTACAGGTGGTGACGGAAGGGTACAGGATTCCTTTCGTCTCTCTTCCTCTCTTGCGCTTTTTCCCTTCTCATACGCCTCAGGGCGCAGAGAAACGCAGACTGCGACTGCGCTATTCAGGCTGTTCTGGACAAGGATGTTCTAGAGCCGGTTCCAGTTCAGGACAGAGGTATGGGTTTTTACTCAAACCTCTTTGTGGTCTCCAAGAAGGATGGCGGTTGTCGTCTCATTTTGGATCTGAAAGATCTCAATTCCTTTGTGATCAGGACTCATTATCACCAGGAGTCCCTAAGGACAGTGATTGCCTCTATGTCCCCAGGGGAATTCCTTGCTTCTTGGGATCTACAGGACGCATATCTACACATCGCCATTCATCCAGAGAGCTGGCAGTATCTCAGATTTGCCTGTAACCGAGGGCACTTTCAGTTTTCAGCTCTTCCCTTTGGTCTGACTACAGGTCCTCAAGTCTTAAACTGGGTCCTGGGAGTTTTAGTATCCGTCCTCCACCGGGACGGCATCAGAGTTACTCCTTACATGGACGACCTGCTTCTGAAAGCCCCTTCTGCGGAACTTCTTCTTCAGCATGTTCAGGACTGCATTCATGCTCTTACCCATCATGGGTGGATCATCAACATGGACAAGTCGGATCTTGTCCCATCACAGCATCTGGTCTTCCTGGGCCTTCTCTTCAACGCTCAGCAGAGCATGGTGTTTCTCACGGACGAGGTAGCTCACCAGATTGCCCACAGGGTTTCTTCTGTTCTGGCTCACGATTCAGGTCCAGCCAAGAAGCTGTCTTCTCTAGTGGGGAAATTCATCTCCACCATAGAAGCGGTCCCACTTGCCATGGCTCACACCAGTGAACTCCAGAGATTCATGGTTCAGGTGTGCAGGGGTCAACCGGACCTGTCTTCCTCTTCATGTGGAACTGAGTTTGTCCTGGTGGCTCGACCTCTCCAATCTGCTGAAAGGCAAGTCCTTCCTAGTTTCCTTCTGGACCACGGTGACGACGCATTCCAGCTTCTCCGGATGGAGAGCAGTCCTGGGTCACCTGAGGGCACAAGGTTGGTGGTCTCTGGAAGAATCTCTCCTTCCCATCAGTGTGTTGGAGCTTCAGGCGATATTCCATGCCCTTCTTCGTTGGACTCCCCAGCTGAAAGAATGCCCAGTCCGGATTCAGTTCGACAACTCCTCAGCCGTGGCCTACATCAACAAGCAGGGTGGAACAAGAAGTCTCACCGCTTGTTAGAGGTCAAGGCTATTTTGTACTGGGCAGAAGAACACATTCCTGCCATATCTGCAGTACACATTCCTGGTGTAGACAAAGTCATGGCAGACTTCCTCAGTTTACACACGGTTGACAGCGGAGAGTGGGAGCTGCACCCAGAGGTGTTCACCTTCATCGTTCAGAAGTGTGGTCTTCCTTGCATCGACCTGATGGTGACAAGATACAACCGGAAGGTCCCTTGGTTCTGCTCTCGTTGGAGGAATCCTCTAGCTCTAGCAGTATGCCATGTCCATTCCTTGGTTATTTCCTCTGGCTTACATCTTTCCTCCCCTTCCCATGTTGCACAGGGTGTTTTGGAAATTGAGATTGGAGCGCTGTCCAGTTATTTTGATTGCTACTTACTGGCCTTGGCAGGCTTGGTTTCCGGAGCTTCTTGTTCTGTCATTGACGGAGCCATTTCGGCTCCCTTGCTGTCCGGATCTTCTGCTACAGGGTTACCTGTGGAAGGAGGATGTTCAACGTCTGGCTTTGACGGCTTGGAAACTGAATCTTCAATACTGAAGAAGAAGGGTTTTTCTTCTAGTGTGGTGGCTACTATGCTTAGTGCCCGCAAACCAGTTTCTTCGAAGGCCCACCATCATGTTTGGTCAACCTTCCTATCTTGTAGTGCTGATAGGGATCTCTCTCAGGATTTTGATCTGCCTATGGTCCTGGCCTTCTTGCAGGATGGTGTGGATAAGGGCCTCAGCTTGAGTTCCCTTAAGGTTCAGACTTCTGCTATCTCTGTTTTCTTTGAGGCACATTGCTATTCTTCCTAATGTCAAAGTTTTCTTCCAGGGCGTTGCTCATACTCGTCCTGTCTTTAAGACTCCCGCTCCTCAGTGGGACCTTAATTTGGTCTTGGGCGTCCTTCAGAGCCCTCTCTTTGAGTCCTTGGCTACTATTCCTCTACGCCTGCTGACATGTAAAATGGCTTTTCTCCTGGCGATCGTATAATTTTGCCTTGTCACAGAGTTACATGCTCTGTCTTGTAAACCACCCTTTTTGGTGTTTCACAAAGACAAGGCGGTGCTTCTCACTTCTCAGGAGTTTTGTCCTGAAGGTGGTCTCTGAGTTCCACATTAATCAAGAGATTGTGGTGCCTTCTTTCTGCCTTGACCCTACCTCTGACAAGCAGAGGGATCTCCACTTGTTAGATGTGGTGCGTTGTCTTAAGTTTTATGTAAATCGCACTGAGTCCATTAGACAATCTGTCACGCTGTTCGTCATTCCTGAGGGCCCCAGGGCAGGAAGACCTGCATCCAAAGTGACTATTGCGTCTTTGATCAAGTCTACTATTCGTAAGGCTTACGAGCTAAGGATGAAGCCTGTTCCCTTTCGGGTTATGGCTTATACCAGATCTTTTGGGGCTTCTTGGGCTTACAAAAATCAGGCCTCCGCTGATCAGTTGTGCAAGGCTGCCACTTGGTCGTCGGTGCACACCTTTTCGAAGCACTACCATGTTGATGTGCTGGCAACGGCTAACACCAGCTTTGGGAGGAAGATCCTGGAGGCAATTTTGCCTGTCTAGGATCTTCAGTTCTTTGTGCTTCCTTCACTTTTGAGCCCTGTTGGCTCTAGTTCAGTGTGCTGTGTAACAGTTTAGGGTGTTGTTACCCCTGTTCAATGTCCCTTGGCACTTCATTGTTTTGTTGGGATATTTCTGATCTGATGGTTCATATCTGCTCTGGATGACTTTTGGGGCCTTGTGCCTGGTCCTTGCCTTACTTCTCGCCTCTGGGAAACTCAGTGGTCGGATATCCCAAAATTACCAATAACCTGTTTTGGATGACAGAGAAAAGAGGATTTTAGCCTTACCTGTTAAATCCTTTTCTCTTTGTCCATACAGGTTACTGGTCTCCCACCCTGTCAAGGGACCATGCTTGGCTCTCCTGCGGCAGACCGTGGGGGTCCTTCAGGATCATGCTGACAGGAGTCTTCTTTCCCTTCCACTATTTAGTCAATAGTTAGTGTCTCAAATCTTTCTAGAGCTGGTTTGCTAGCTGCAGCTATGGAGGGAAGGTAGGCTCCACCGCCTCCAATCAATTCTAGGATTGTTCCTGCCTACTTAAAGGGGCAGATCGCCTAACCAAAGTTACCAGTAACCTGTATGGACTAAGAGAAAAGGATTTAACAGGTAAGACTAAAATCCTCTTATAGCCAAGTAGGAGTCTGTGTGGCCAGAGAATTGGTGATTTATATAACATCCTCCCAATTAGGAGTCCAAAGTGAAATTCTAGCAGCCCTAAGCTCTCCTGGCCTTGCTATACAGCTTCAGTTATGACTTTTGATGGTGTTAAATAATTCAGATTTTGCTAGTCCTTTCCCTTATACTGATCTTTTGGAGTATGCATATTTGTAAGGCCAATTAGTGGCTTAAACAACAAAACAAGATTATAAGAACTCATTATGACCTTTCTATCTTCTTGGCTTGAACACAGTATTTTGTGACAACATGGTACATAAAATCAATAATGTATACCTTAATCAAAGGTTAGCAAGCAAAGATTATTTATTTAACCCCTTAAGGACCGGGAAAATCTGAGGTCGTTTTCCCTTAAGGACCGGAGCAGTTCTTACCTTTTTGACTATGTCTTTGTTCAACAGTGTTTTCCCTCTTAGGCTTTTATTCCACCCCCATAAATTATATACTGTTTTTTTAAGCATAAATAGGGCTTTCATTTGATACCCTATTTATATGGATAACCCACCATTCACTTTATTAAAATAAAAAAAAAAAGGTAAAAAAAATTAAAAAAAAACACCATTTTCACTGTCGTCCAATACAGGTCACTGGTACCATGGGATGTGTAGTCCCCTTTAATAGGCAGGAACAATTATGCAAATAATCTGCAAGGGGCGGAGCCTCCCCTCTTACTTAAGCCACCTTCTGGCCAGAGCCACTCATATTGATTTGTTCCTGGTGTGCTTGCACACCAGGCAGAGAACAGCTATGCTTCTTAGAGTTTTATTATTTTTTCTTCAAATATGGAATACCACCATTAGGAGGGTGACCATGGCTGTGAATGCCCTCACCCGAAGTGGCTAGTGCAGCTTCCAGGGATTTCTGTGGACCTATACCTGAAGAGGGGACAGCTTGTGTTAAGCAGCTCCCCTGTTGGGGAATTTACCTCTGGTTCTTTCCCTACCTATCATGGTCACCTGAAGACAGAAGTCAGCGAGAAAGGTGAGTCACCCATTGAGTGCTGAAGGTCCACTTGTCCCCACAGTGTCCCTTTGCTGGGCTTGTATTTGGGAGTTTGTAATTCACTCCAGCACTCATAGGGTGTTTTTATTGCATTATCTCTAAAAAGTTTATGCAATTTCTGTGTTATTCTCTGAGTTTTGGAGCATTGGGTATTCATTTATTTATGATTCTCATGTGTTTCATGCTTGTTTGGGCACTTTTTAATGTTTTACTGAACTTTATTAAAAATTGTGTACTGCGCCTTTAAGCGCAGCGTTCCCGCTCAGACGCATGGCTCCTTTACTCTCTATGGGAAATCACAGTGTGGGACATATCTCTGAAACCGCTTGTCACAGCAACTTCAGAGAGGGCTCATTTTAATGCTAGGCTCCTGCTCTATCATCCGGTTGGTGTTTTATTAATATTGGGGGTTCAGGGGGGCTTCGGGCTGTTTAGGTACTTGTATTGGGAAAGACTACATTTCCCATGAGCGCTTGCTTCGCGCCCGTTTTTGATTGGCAGCCATGACGGCAGCCATTTTATTGCACTTTTCCTATGCGAGTACACTACGCAGGGACCGAGCCTTCTCTCTCCTCAACAGATTAACCCTTCGCTGGCCAGATAAGTCCGTTTTTAGACATTTTTCTGGGGTGAAACTTTAATCTTTAACACCTTTCTGGGTGATAGTGTTCTTGGTGGGGTATATTGACGCTGTGAGCATGTCTACTTCACTGGAGCTGGGGGCTAGACCCAAGACTAAGGAGGATGGGGGGTCCGCTACCCCCATGGCGTTTTGCTCCTCTTGCCACATTGGGCTGGATAGCGATAATGTGGGGGATCTATGCCCTGTTTGTACTTGTCAAAATAGCAACCCTGGGCCTTCCAGCCATGCTATTGAGCCATCTTGGGTGAGGGAGTTCAAAGCTGCCACTAGGGATCTCAGATCCACGCTTCTACTCTTTCCCTCTCAGGTACAGGGGGCTCTCCAGGTTTGGCAGACCCCCTCTACTATCAGGACCTCCCTGCCTAAGCCACAGGGAGCTCCTGATATCACTGATTCTTCTGAAGAAGAACTTTTACAGGATTCTGATGCTGAGGAACGTACTGTTATTGAATCTAACAGGTCCATTGGGGACCCCTATGAGTGTGACCCTGAAGTTTCGGCTGAGGGTCTGATCAGAGCGGTTCTAAATACGCTCAACCTTCCTCTGACTCAGGAATCCACTTATGATCCTACTGATGTTTTTCAGAAAAAGCCATCTAAACCAGTTGTTTGTTTTCCAACTAACCCTACTCTTGCCCGTCTGGTCTCTGAGGCATGGAGGAATCCAGATAGATCTTCCTCTGTCTCCAAAAAGTTTGCCAAGCTTTACCCTTTTCCTGAGGCGGAGTTGGCAAAATGGGTTCATCCTCCCAAAGTGGATGCTCCCGTGTCTAGACTATCCAAATCTACTGCTTTGGCTGTCTCAGATGCCTCTGCCTTGCAGGACTGGACGGATAAGAAATTAGAGCTCTCTCTTAAGTCTATTTTTGCTTCTATTGGCACTGCCATGCGCCCCACCTTTGCTGTGGCATGGGTTAATAGAGCTATTGCAGCCTGGACTGAACGACTGACTGAAGCGGTTCGCCAGGATGCGCCTGTGTCTGAACAGTTGCAGCTTCTTGCTAATATCACTGAAGCTCAGAACTATATTGCTGACGCTGCCTTTGATGCTGTGCGCATGATGGCGAGGGCCTCCACTTCTTCTGCGGGGGCCAGACGCGCTCTTTGGCTGAAAATTTGGTTTGCTGATACAGCCTCTAAGAAAGCTTTGCTTTCTTTGCCCTTTCAGGGAAATTTGCTTTTTGGGTCTGAACTCAAAGAAATGATCAGTGAGGCTACTGGAGGTAAAAGTACTCTTCTACCCTCAGTCTTTAAGAAAAAGTTTCCAGCCAAACGCAATCGGTCCTTTCGTTCCTTTCAGACTGAGACACGTTCCTCGGCCCAAACGGGTCCTCCCACTACGCGCTCCTCCTCCAAGCCCAAACAGTCCTGGAAGCCCAAAGTTGCCCCCAAGGCCAAGACCTCCAAGACTGCTTCGGCATGACTCGCCGAACCCGGGTCCGCATCCGGCTGTAGGCGGTCGTCTCCGCATCTTTCGCCGGATTTGGGAGGAGTCAGTGGCGGACCCATGGGTTCTTCAGGTGGTGTCAGAGGGATTCAGGATCCCTTTCTCTTCCCTTCCTCCTTTTCGGTTCCATTTTACTCGTCCTTCTCAGGAACCCACAAAACGGCGTCTGTTAGACGACGCTATTCAGGATCTCTTGGACAAAGAGGTTCTGGAGGCGGTTCCTCAGGGGGACACAGGTTCAGGATTTTTCTCCAACCTGTTTGTGGTAGCCAAAAGGGACGGAGGAGCCCGTCCTATCTTGGATCTCAAAGATCTCAATGCTTATGTGGTGACTTCCCACTTCCGCCAGGAATCCCTGCGTTCTGTGATTGCAGCAATGTCTCCAGGGGAGTTTCTTGCCTCCCTGGACCTTCAGGATGCTTATCTTCACATCCCTATTCATCCAGAGAGCAGGCGGTATCTCAGGATTGCCTGTCACAGGGGACACTTTCAGTTTGCAGCGCTCCCCTTTGGGCTGACTTCAGCCCCTCAGGTCTTCCAGAGGGTGTTGGGCTCATTGATAGCGGTGCTCCATCAGGATGGGATCCGAGTGACCCCCTACATGGACGATCTCCTTCTGAAGGCCTCCTCAGCGGAGCTTCTCCTTCAGCAATTACAGATGTGCATGCACACCCTGAACCGTCATGGCTGGATCCTGAATCTGGACAAGTCGGACTTGTTTCCATCTCAGAGGCTTCTGTTCCTGGGTCTCCTGTTCGACACTCGCCAATGCATGGTGTTTCTTCCAGAGGACGTGGCTCACCAGATAGCTGTCTGAGTGGCTGGACTTCTGGACCTGGACGTGTTTCCAGTTCCGAAGTTGTCGTCCTTAGTGGGGAAGTTCATTTCCACAATCGAAGCAGTACCATTTGCCATGGCCCACTCCAGGGATCTTCAGAGATTCGCGATCCAGACGTGCGAGAATCATCCAGATCATCAACATCTGTCTGTTTCTCTTCCTCCTCATGTCGAGTCGAGTCTGCACTGGTGGTTAGATCTCTCTCATCTCCTGAAAGGGAAATCCTTTCTAGTTCCTCCTTGGACCACAGTCACTACGGATGCCAGCCTTCGGGGCTGGGGTGCAGTCTGGGGTCGCTTCAGTGCTCAGGGGAAATGGGGTCTGAAGGAATCCATGCTCTCCATCAATGTTCTGGAACTTCGAGCTGTCCGGCTGGCCCTGAGGCACTGGGAGTCTCAATTGACCGGTCTTCCAGTCAGAGTGGAGTCAGACTACGCCACGGCAGTGGCTTACATCAACAGGCAAGGCGGCACAAGAAGCGGTTCCGCCTGGTGGGAGGTCAAGGATATTTTGTCTTGGGCAGAAGATCACGTGCCTGTCATCTCTGCGGTTCATTTTCCAGGCGTGGACAACGTCATGGCAGACTTCCTCAGTCGTCATACCGTCGACAGCGGAGAATGGGCTCTGCACCCAGAGGTGTTTCACATGCTCACTCAACGGTGGGGAATGCCTGTGGTGGATCTGACGGCTGCCAGACACAACAGGAAGGTTCCGGTGTTTTGCTCCCGGCTGAGGGACTCCCTTGCTCTAGCAGTGGATGCCTTGTCGATCCCTTGGGACTTCTCCCTGGCTTACATCTTCCCTTCTCTTCCTCTATTGATCAGAGTCATTCAGAAGTTGAAGAGAGAACGTTGTCCTGTCTTCCTGATTGCTCCAAACTGGCCTCGCCAGTCCTGGTTTCCGGAATTGATGGCCATGTCTGTGAAGGATCCAATCCCACTTCCTGCCCGTCCGGACCTGCTTCTCCAGGAGTATCTGTGGAAAGAGGATGTTCACTCTCTCCGTTTGATGGCATGGCGGTTGAATCCTCGATTCTAGCTAAGAAAGGCTTTTCTCCTTCTGTGGTATCGACGATGCTCAGTGCTCGTAAGCCTGTGTCTTCCAAGATCTATCATCGCATATGGTCAACTTTCGTGACATGGTGCTCTGACAAGAAGTTGCCTCTTGACTTCCATCTTCCCACTGTCCTGGCATTCTTGCAGGACGGTGTGGATAAGGGGCTCAGTCTGAGTTCCCTCAAAGTTCAGACTTCTGCCTTGTCTGTGTTTTTCCAGGAAAGGATTGCTATCCTTCCTGATGTGAAAGTTTTCTTCCAAGGTGTGACTCATGTTCGACCTGCCTTCAAGAGTCCTGCTCCCCAGTGGGACCTCAACTTGGTGCTGGGAGTTCTCCAGCGACCACCGTTTGAATCCTTGGCTTCCATTCCATTACGTCTCTTGACTTGGAAGATGGCCTTCCTTTTGGCTATTGTTTCAGTTCGCCGGGTAGCAGAGTTACAAGCTCTGTCTTGTAAACCTCCTTACCTGGTGTTCCACAAGGATAAGGCTGTGCTTCGCACTACCAAGGAATTCTTACCAAAGGTTGTGTCCGAATTTCACATCAATCAAGAGATTGTGGTTCCCTCTTTCTGCCCTAATCCTTCATCTGACAAGGAACGGGATCTCCATTTGTTGGATGTGGTGCGTTGCCTCAAGTTTTATGTTCATCGCACCGAGTCTCTCAGGAAGTCTGACGCTCTATTCGTCATTCCTGAGGGGCCTAGGGCAGGGAGACCGGCCTCCAAAGTTACCATTGCTTCTTGGATTAAGGCTACCATCCGTGAAGCCTATAAGTTGAGGAATATGCATGTTCCCTTCCGGGTAACTGCCCATTCCACCAGATCTATTGGGGCCTCTTGGGCCTACAAGAATCAAGCTTCTGCTGATCAACTGTGCAGAGCGGCCACTTGGTCCTCTGTGCACACATTTTCTAAGCACTATCGAGTTGATGTACTGGCTTCGGCTGATGCCAGTTTTGGAAGGAAGGTCCTGGAGGCAGTCTTGCCTGTGTAGGTCTTCCGCTCTGTGATCCTTAGTGCTTCTTTACTGTTGAGCCCTGTTGGCTCTAGTTCCGTGTGCTGTGCTAGTTCAAGGTTTGTTTCCTTGGTTGGTGTCCGTTGACACTTACAGTTTGGGCTGGGTTTTAACTGGTTATCAGTTCTAGTGACTTGGGCCTCGCGCCTGGTCCTTGCCTTACTTCCCGCCTCTGGATCAGCTCAATGTTTGTACATCCCATGGTACCAGTGACCTGTATTGGACGACAGTGAAAATAGGATTTTAGTCTTACCTGTTAAATCCTTTTCACTTAGTCCATACAGGTCACTGGTCTCCCACCCTGTCAAGGGACCAGTCTTGGCTCTCCTGTGGCATTCAGTGGGAGACCGTTCGGGCATGCTCACAGGAGTCTTTCTTTTTGCTTACCTGAGGTCAGTTCTTGGGGTCTCAAATCAATATGAGTGGCTCTGGCCAGAAGGTGGCTTAAGTAAGAGGGGAGGCTCCGCCCCTTGCAGATTATTTGCATAATTGTTCCTGCCTATTAAAGGGGACTACACATCCCATGGTACCAGTGACCTGTATGGACTAAGTGAAAAGGATTTAACAGGTAAGACTAAAATCCTATTTTTGATTTTTCTCTTGGGATCAATTGGCCACAAAGGGTTAAATTTTTATGGAGACTGCATGAAAGGTATGACCGGCCAGTCATACCTGCAAAATGCGCAGTTTAAAGTGGCCACTGTCCCCCCGGGTGAAAATCCCCATGTCCCTTTTTCCCACCCTGTTTTGACACTTTTTTGTCCCTGGCATTTGGTGGTGTATATAAGTGTATTACATGGCTCCACAACAATCACACTTGCAATATTGTTTAATTATATATATATTTTTTTTAAATAAAAATATGTTTTTGTAAAAAAAAGTGTGTTGTGTTAAAAAAAAAAAAAAAAAAAAAAAAAAGTGTAAAATTGCAGGTCAAAAATTGACCTTCATTTAGCCAGCCTCCTGCACCTGCAGTGAAGGGGTTAATACCCCCAACTGCTGTATTTTTTTTAACCACTAGGTGTCTCCAGTCTACTTCTGTCTCCCTTACTTTGAGAGCAAGGGAGACAGAGGCAGACGAGACAGGCACAGACAGCATGCTTTGCATGCTACCTCTCTCTGTCACTATGCCGGTACATGTGATCGCTGATACGGCGATCGCATGAATCGGAAGAAGGAAGAAGGGCTGAGACTGAATGCCCCGGTCTCGGAGCGCTCAGTCTCAGCCTGGATTTAATGATAGCAGTGTGCACGGAGGCATGCTGCTATCATTTAAGCCATGACGGTCCTGGACCGTCATGGGTCGTTAAGGGTATAACAACCCATGACGGTGCAGGACCGTCATGGGTCCTTAAGGGGTTAAAAAATGTTTTACCAGGAAGAATACATTGAGATTTCAAGTATGTCCTGGATAGTTTTTAGTAAAGGGGATACATCTTTACACTAATTGAAAAACATTATATATTACACATTATATATACATACACAGATAAATATACATACATATTAAATATTAGAATTATATACAGTTACATACTGTTTTGAGATATAAAGAAGCATTTACTTTTAAGGATTTTAGACTGGGAGCATATTTGATTATTTCAGGCAGATTATTCCAGCCTTTTGGAGCTCTGAAGGAGAAGGCAGATCATTCTGCTTCTTTCTTGTATTGTGGTATATGCAGTGAGTTGTTAGTGGAGCGGAGGTTATAGTTAGTATGGAGAGCTGGAGTGAACATACTGCTCAGGTAGTCCAGTAGTTTTCCAGTGAAGTGGTTGTGTACTAAGCAAGAAAAGTGAAGGGCACATCTAGATTCGAGCATTAACCAGTTTATTGTGACGGCTGTAATACTTTATAATGCTATAGGGGCCATACAGGGGAATAACTGGAATATACTAGACTAGTTTTAAAGGCCGTGTACACGGGCCAACACTGGCGGCGTTGCAGTCATGCGCAGTACTGACAGCCCGAATGTGCCGCAGCTGATGCAGAGCTGGGAGCTCTGAATTCAGACTGTAGTCCTCTCTGAGCACCTTCCAGGGACCAAGTGGTCTGAATTCGTAGCTTCCCGCTCCGTATCAGCCGTGGCATGTTCTGGGCTGTCAGTACTGCGCATGACTGCAGCGCGCGCAGCCGTCTCTAATGCTCACCACGTTTTCTGACAAACATCCTTAGCGAATTATAATATAGGATTAGAATCTGAGGCTGGGCCACCCTCCCCACATGGTCTCGAGCTTAGAGGGCTAATGAAGAAAAAAGATTCACCAGTGCTGTTCTTACCTTACTGGCTGGCAGCAGTCAAGTGTAATGATAGTGGAAACTGGTCTGATTGTAAAGGGTGGCAGGAGAGTGCAGAGCCAATGGGCCATCTTTTATGTTAGGCCCTGTCACAACTGCATCTTCTGTACTGCCGGTAGTTACCCCCTGGAACCATGGTTAACCCTTTGAGTACCATGGGGGTACCCAACATCTTTGCACTCAAAGGGTGAACAAGATAATGCAGTCTAAACTGCAAGAACTGATTTGGTGGTACCTATTTTACTTACTGCAACAAAGCTAAAAAAGACTCCTCTAATCCTGTCACACACTGATCAATTTCTCCTATTGATTCATTGATACAGTATTTACTTTGGGCCTTATGCACAGATAAGAGGAGAAAATGCATCACAGGGACAAATCACAATTCTCGCCGGTTTAAATTAGGCTTTTAACTCCCTGAAAATATCCACCACATTAGGGATATTTATTTGTCCCCTGTTGTGCAGTTGGTTTAGTATTTGTACATAATGCCGTTGTTTGATCTCTGTTGTAGTCTACTGCTTGTTAGTTTCAGTTTACAATCAGACACGTGACCCTTACAAAACTATTTAGACTATTGAAGCCTCTTGTTTGTGGCAGATACAAAATGGACATCTGTAAAAAAACACAGAGCTACTTACTCCTAAAAACTAATACCACTTAACCCTTTGAGTGCCAGAGGGGTATCAGGTGCATTGAATACCCCTCTGGAATTCAAAGGGTTAATATAGCCAGTTGTTCATTTAGTATAGTTTAATATTTTTCATTTTCAGCTGTATTCATCAAGCTGAGGAGACACAGTTCTAGACTAAACCAAATGCTATATTTCTGTTTGCTTTAAAGAGGAACTTTCAGATAATAGCAAGTCGCCATACATTCATTAAATGCATGGCGACTAGCTTGAAAATAGATGTCTTACAGTAAAAAAAAATAGATGACGGGTAGGTTAGTGCGTTCTGTGCGCCTGCGCTGTCAGTCCCTTCCGGTGACCATATGGTGCAAAGCAGTCTACTCAATGGAGACCGGGACTGACGGCGCAGGCACACAGACAAGATGTGTGCGCCATAGCCTGGGTTCCGGGCTCCAAACGGGATTGATTCCTTTAGACACATCTATTTTTTTACGGTAAGACATCTATTTTCAAGCTAGTCGCCATGCATTTAATGAATGCTTGGCGACTTGCTATCATCTGAAATTTCCGCTTTAACCCCTTGGATACCAGGAAGATGCTTTTGGGAACTTGCTGTTATCCAAGGGGTTAAACAGGACTTTTTTCCCATTCAGTGCTAGAGAGGAGTTCGGTGATTTGGTTTTGCAATACATTGGTGACCTCTTTAGCATTCAAGAGATTAAAAAAGGCTCCTTAAAATGAATGGGATATTTCAGAATTCTCATTTCAAACCCTATGGTGCAGTTGGTTTGCTGTTGAATTGGCCCTTTTTAACTTGGTGATTATGGCCCTCACAGTAAATGCAGTAAAACTGTACATTTTCTTGAGAACAGATGTCCCTTGTGAGCCCTGCACAAATACTTACTTATGTAACAGCCTTGTCCTGTGTTGCCATTTTGTATGAGGACAGGCTTGTTCTGATTGATATTGCTAGGACACTCATGTACTGTAATATGTCTGCTCATCAAGAACATCACAATGTCACCTCTCGGTCCCTGAGGTCTCGTAGAAGAAGAACGAAGTGCTGAGGTAGCTGTTATGCTAATTTCAGGGTTTTTCTTATTGAGTGAAGGACACTCTGGTGTGTGGCAGGCCTCGAGTGAAAAACTGTAAAAATAGCATGATTTAATTATACAAGAGATGAATAAAAACTTTGTCACAGGTGGATGATTACTGTGAGGATAAATCAACAGTGGTATTATTTTCTGATAATGAAAGAAACAGGTCCTTCAATATTATACAAATGACTGTTTATGTTGTCGTTAAAGCTGATGTACATAAGCAATTCCGGTCAAACCCGCTTCACTGTAGAAGTCAAATAAGCATCCCTGTTGATTGAAATGTGCCTTTAAAAGTGTGTATGTATTTTTATTTATATAGCCATACATGTATACAGCAGAAATTGTAACAGTACAATACAATACAGAACTGGGTTAAGAGCATCAGTTTAAAGGGATAGTAATGTTTCATAATAAAAGCAGCTCTAATTAATCATCATAGTATTTGGACTTTGGAGTGTCATTTCAATTCTGTCAGAGTTGTAGTTCAAGAGTAATTCAATGACAAAGTGTCCCCCTCCCACCCCTTTTACTGATGTAACACTGCTCAGCCAGATCAGAAGGGAGGTGCCCAGGTAGACTGCAGAGAGGGACAATCTTCAATTAAGATAAGGGAAAAAGCTGAAAAACTTGTCAAGGGGGGCAGGGCTTTCATTGTTCTCATAGGAAGAAGATTGTCCCCTGCTGGTATCTGTCTGGTCTATGGACTGGATTTCACATCTGAGAGGAGATGGCTTACACTAGGTAAAAGGGGCGGGAGGGGAAACTTTGCTTTTGAATATCTCTCAAACCATAAAGGTTTGAGAGATAAGACTTATATCGTTCTTCATGTTTTTTTTAATGCCTACAAAATAAAATAAAGATAAAACAAAGTATTACTCTCCCTTTAAAGTGCGATCATTGCATTATTAGCAGGGGGAAAGTACACCCAAGGGATTTGTACATTGGGAAAGGTACCCTGCCCCAAGGAGCTTACAGTCTAATTATAAATCCCTTTGAATGCTACAGAGGACTCCAAAGAATTGCTCCACATTTCTCTGCAGACCTTTCTAGCATTTAAAGGGTTAAATGGCTATTTAAATCAAAGGGGATTTTTATTTGCCACAGTATTACTTCACTTTGCTGTTATACTCAAGGCTAAAGTAGTCAACGTTTTAGCCTTTAACAAGACCTTCTTTGAAGCTGAAACTTGGGCTGTTTTGTGTGAATACATTTTCTCGCTTTGAGAAACCAGAGAGGAATGCAATGCGTTGGATACCTTTCTGCCACTCAAAGGGTTAATGGATCTCTTGTGTGTGTAAAAGGATAAACATTTTCATTCTTGTTAACCTTCTTAACTCCTTAATGAACCATGATGTACATGTATGTCCCTAAAGGACCGAGGACGTACATGTACGTCATGGAATTCAGGCCTCGCCTCGCATCTGCACGCCATTCTGGTAGCCCTGAATCAGATCGTGAAAAAAAAAAAAAATCCATGGTCCTTAAGTGCAGTCCTTAAGGGGTTAAGGACCAGAGTCTTGTGAAATGCAATGCAGGGCAAAAAACACCCCTCTGGACCTTAAAAAATGATACTCTTGATGTTTGTACCAAACTCCATTGCACAACATCACGGAATTAATGTTTCCATACTTTGATGGAAATGAAGATATGTCATGTTCCATGCGATTATCTGTTCGTGGTCAGGAGGCTGAACGCTACTATATAAGATTCCGCAGCAAGTGAGAAGTACAAGGAAATTTGCTTTCCCTATGTTACAGAAAAATGGCACTCAAAAGGTTAACCCCATGGATGCTAGAGACTTTTCTAGTACATTGCAAATATAGAATGGTTTTACATGTGTATCTCTTCATACTCTTATAAGAACAAGTTTTGTTTTGTCTTATGTGCTTCTTAACCTCTAGGATTCTAAATATGTCTCCAGTGCACTGCTGAGCACCAGGGTATAAGTAGAACCTATTGGACGCTGGGTGAAATATGAGGCAGGTAGCGCTGTTTGTGATGAAGTGAGCAGCTTCCTGCCAAGACAAGAAACTGGTTTGAATATAAAGGGATGCAGTTTAGTGCAGAGGCAATGTCCCCCCCTATAGTTGCCCCACTGACAAAGCAGTGTGTTTGGAGACATCTAGCATCCAAGTGGTTAATAAAGCTCTCTTTTTCTTAACCTCTTAAGGATCAGAGTGGTGCAAACAATTCTGTTCCTTTAGGGGTTAATCATACCCCCCCTCCCATTTGTTTTTTGGAATGTTAACTAAACTACATTAAATTGTGATATTTTCCCCATTTTTAGTTAACACCATTGACCTTATGTGAAAATTGTTGTTTCTACAGAATCCAGCCATTCCAATGCAGAAACTACAAGATATTCAGAGAGCAATGCAGCTGCTTTCTGCATGCCAGGGACCAGCGAAGAACCTTGATGAGGCAAGCAAACGTAAATACCAGTTTTGGGATACACAGCCTGTACCTAAACTTAGTAAGTCGGCACTAGGAAACTCGCAGAAACCTACTTAACATGCTCATGTTTTGGAAATCTTTTTAAAAGGGGGACTTCTAGTTATAATACAACACAAGTAGCAGAATTACTTTAAAGGGCAATATCACAGGGAGACTTAAATATGGTGTTGTTGATATTTGACTATTATGGACTAAAGAGAAATGATAGCCTAGGATAAGGGAGCTCAAACCTTGTCTCCTAGCCACTCCTGTCAAAATCATTACCCATAAACATGGTGAAGGTGACTGTCACTGACAATAATCCGATAAGGAGGGGGATCAGTGTGTGTGTGTCTGTCAATGTGTGTGTGTGTGTCTGTCAATGTGTGTGTGTGTGTCTGTCAATGTGTGTGTGTGTGTCTGTCAATGTGTGTGTGTGTGTCTGTCAATGTGTGTGTGTGTGTCTGTCAGTGTGTGTGTGTGTGTGTGTGTGTGTGTGTGTGTGTGTGTGTGTGTGTGTGTGTCAATATGTGCATCAGCTGTGTGAAGCAGTGTCTTGCCTGTAACTGTTGAAAAGTTAATTCATTGTTGCTACATAAACCATTTGTGCCATAGCCAGGGGGAGAACTGTGCACTGCATACTGAGTTTGCATGTATTCTTTATCTCCCTCTTATTTCTTTGTTCATCCACCCATCATTATATCTTCTTCCCTGTCTATTCTCATCCTCCAATTTCCATCTTCTTCCTCCCACCATATTTCCTCCCTCCTTCCATATTCTAACTCTTAAATGCTTCCATCTCCTCCTTCCTCTCTCTTGCTCCTCCTTCCCATGCCTCGTTCCTCTCTCTTGCACCTCCTTCCTCATCCCTCTTTCTTCTTCCACCACCTTTCTTGTTCGTTACTTCTTTTTTCACTCTTGCTTCTTTCTCCCTCTTGCTTCTTTCTCCCTCTCTCAGTCCTTCCTCCCTCTCTCAGTCCTTCCTCCCTCTCTCAGTCCTTCCTATTATTTTCTCCCTCTTGCTTCTTCATCCCTCTCTCACTCAATCCTTTCAAATACTTTCTAACTCCAACTCTTATAGGTGGTGGTTTTAATACAAAGGACTAAGGGCTCGATTCAAATGTTGGCGTCGCCAGAAAAAACTGGAGACGCTGCTTTTAACGTCAATTGAGCAATGCAAATGTTCTACTAGAAACAAGCGACGCCAGTTCTGAAACAGACATCGCCCTTCGCCAGAACAGCAAGATCTCACCCATAGAGGATAATGTACAAACGACGCCAAAAGCTATTCAAATGTTGGAGTTAGGGCTAACTCGTGTTAAATTGCAACATTTCTCTCCAGAAATCTAACGCCTATTTGTTTTGGAGTACAGCACACAAGTAAGAGTAGAAAACCCACGTCGACAGTTCTGAACAGCATTCTCTGTGCTTTTCCCTACCCAGCCACTAGGGGAACACAGAGAAGGCTGTTCAGAACTGTCGACGTGGGTTTTGGATTTTCTGACTGAACTTGATACTTTGCAGTGCTGTGATTGGCTGTGGTGCTAGGTAACATTTTTATCGTGTGTTTTTAGGTAAGATTTTCTATGCGACGCAGGTTTAAGGTTAACGTGTATTTTGTTGGTTATCGCTCGTTAGGCTTTCTAGGTAAGGAAGATTTGAATCTCACGTTACCTGGTCTTGCTTAACGAGCGAAGGCAGTTTTTTTCTTCACGTTGGTTTTAACGCCAACATTTGAATCGAGCCCTAAGGGAGCTGAGGCATGATCTATTTTATTATAGGACTGCGGGGTGCTGTTGCGCGGCATTGTAATTGTTTTATCACAGAGTTGTGGGGTGCTATGGAATCATATGTTTTATTATTGTTTCTGCTGTTATTGTGAGAGAGGGTTATAAATGTGGGGAAGGGGCATATTTACAGTGGAGGGGAATGGGGGCTGCTCAACAGAGCTTGCAGGGGTGTCCAAGCATTGTGTTACACCACAGTTCCCCGCCCTTGTTCGTGTCATAGCCATTCACCTAGCACCCACTCTGGAATGTCAATCCATACCTATGGGTACCATTTTTCTCTGACTGGCATTAGATACGCTGAATATAGTAGAAAATTCTATGGTGTTAAATGATTTTTGGTCTGTTTTCTCTGTCGTCCAATACAGGTTACTGGTAACTTTGGGTAGGCGATCTGCCCCTTTAACAAGGCAGAAACAATTCTAGAAGTGAATGCAGGGGGTGACCCTACCTACCCTCCTTGGCCGCAGCTAGCCAATCAGCTCCATTAAGATTTGTTCCTTGGTGAAGACACAGGCAAGAGATCAGTTCTGCTATAGATTTAGCTCGTTTTTTATTTTTCGGTTAGATATGAAATACCACCATTAGGCGGATTACCATAACTGACAATGCCCTTAGATGTGGCTTTTTTGTGGACCTTAAGCCCTGGGGGGAAAATCTTGAGTTCAAGTTCTTTCCACAGGTGTTGCCCACGGAGGCTCCTGATACATGGTATCCTGAAGACAGAAGGTCTGCAGGAAAGGTGAGCAACCCTTTGAGTTCTGCAGATCCACATGTTCCACAGTGCCCCTCCTCCGCACAGGGGTTTTCCTTTGGAGTTCCTATTGCACACTCCTGCACTCAATGGGTTTAACTGTATGTCTGTTGGGTGTTTTGGAGCACGTTTCTGTGATAAATTAACCCTTTAGCTGCTGGTTTTGCTTTTTGGGGGTTCCCTACTGGGTTCAGTGTTATTTGGGTCTGCTAACATGTTCTAATGATGTTTCGTGTAATTTTAAGTCACAGTTTCAACTTTGCAAAATTTGTGTTCTGCGCCTTTAAGGCTCGCTTTACCGCATAGACACCATTGCTCCATTCATTTCTATGGGACTGTACAGTTTGGGACATATCTCTGCAACCGCTCAACGTAGCGGCTTCAGAGATGGCTCATTTTAATAGTTTGCCCTTGCTCTGTCATCCGGTTAACGTTTTATGTGTGTTGGGGGGCTCAGGGGGCTTTGGGCACTGTTGGGGTACTTTTTCTGGGAAAACTACATTTCTCATGAGCGCTTGCTTCGCGCCCTCATTTTTGATTGGCTCCTGCCGCGGCAGCCATTTTGTGCCTTTTCCTGAATGAGTATCCTATGCAGGGCTTGTACTCTCCTTCTCTCCTATGCAGATTAACCCTTCGCCTGCCAGATAAGTGCATTTTAGTGATTTCTAGGGGTGAAATTTTAATCTTACACACTGTATTTAGGGATTCCTTATACTTTAAATGTTTTGACACTGTGAGAATGTCTAATCCTTTAGAGCTTGGGGCCAGTCCTAAGACTAAGGACGCTGGGTCTCCGTGTCCCCTATTTCACATTGCTCCTCATATAATTCAGGGTACCTAGAGAATTCTCAGGTCAGTTATGCCTAGCATGTTCTGATGTCCCTGAGTCTCTCCCAGGGACCTCCAGTCATGCCTTAGAGTCAGTTTGGGTGCAAGAGTTTGAGGCTGCTACTAGAGACCTCCAGTCTACATTGCAACTCTTTTCATCCCACTTACAGGGGGTCTTCCACTCTGGCAGACCCCTTCTTCCATCAGATCTTCCCTGCTGAAACTGTAGGGAGTACCTGACGTATCAGATTCCTCTGAGGAGGAACTGTTGGTGGATTCGGATGTTTAGGAATGTTCTGCTGTGGGCTCCTCTCAGTTTTTTTGGGGGACCCCTTTGAGGCTGATCCTGATCCCTCGGCTGAGGGCTTGATCAGAGCTGTCTTAACTACCCTAAACATTCCCTTAGTTCAGGAGGTTTCTTCGGATCTCTCTGATGTATTTCAAGAGCCTAAAGGCCCTATACTTGTTTTTCCACCTAACTCCACTCTTGACCGCCTTGTGTCTGATGAGTGGAAGTCTCCGGACAGAAAATCTTCTGTTTCCAAGAAATTTGCCAAGCTTTACCCCTTCTCTGAGGTGGCACTTGCTCAGTGGGTTCATCCCCCAAAAGTGGATGCTCCTGTCTAGACTGCCTTGCCAGTTGCTGATGCTTCTGCTCTGAAAGACTGGACTGACAAGAAACTTCCCTCTAGTCCATTTTTGCCACTGCTGGTACTGCCATGTGTCCAGCGTTCACTGCGGCATGGGTGAACAGGGCCATTGCGGTCTGGACCGAACAGCTCTCCCTGGCTGTACGTCAGAGTGCTCCTACTTTGGAAATGTTGAGGCTTCTTGCCAACATTCCTGAGGCACAGCACTATGTTTCTGCTGCCTTATTTGATGCCATCCATTTGGTGGCAAGGGTTTCCACCAAGTCTGTGGTTGCCAGACGACTCTTTGGCTCAAGATCTGGTCTGCTGACACTGCTTCCAAGAAAGCTTTGCTCTCATTGCCTTTTCAAGGCACCTCTTTGTTTGGGCTAGATCTTAAGGATCTGATTAGTGAGGCCACAGGGGACAAGAGTACCCTTTTGCCTATGGTCCCCAGGAGGAAGACGCCTCTTAAGCGTAATCTTATTTTTCATTCCTTCCAGACTGAGACACGTCCAGCGAACCAGGCGGTTCCCTCAGCTCCACATTCCTCCTCCAAGCCCAAACTGCAGTGGAAGCCCAAGGTCTCCTCCAAGCCTAAGGCTTCCAAGCCTACTCTCCGAACCCAGGTCCCCACTCAGCTGTGGGTGGCCGTCTGCATCACTACCTCAGTGTCTGGGAGGATTCAGTGGTGGACCTGTGGGATTTACAGGTGGAGGAGGAAGGGTACAGGATCCCTTTCACCTCTCTTTCGGTTTTTCCCCTCTCATACGCCTCAGTGCGTAAAGATACACTGTCTGTTCAATGGCGCTATCCAGGCCCTTCTGGACAAGGATGTTCTGGAACCTGTTCCAGTTTGGGACAGAGGTATGGTTTTTACTCAAACCTGTTTTGTGGTCTCCAAAAAGGACGGCGGCTGTCGTCCCATTTTGGATTTGAAGGATCTCAATTCCTTTGTGATCAAGACTCATTATCACCAGGAGTCCCTAAGGATGGTAATTGCTGCTATGTCCCTGGGGGAATTCCTTGCCTCTCTGGATCTTCAGAATGCATATCTACACATCACCATTCATCCGGCAGAGTCGGCAGTATCTCAGATTTGCCTGTACCAAGGGCACTTTCAGTTTTTAGCTCTTCCCTTTGGTCTGACTACAGCTCCTCAAGTCTTCAACCGGGTCCTGGTAGTTTTAGTATCCGTCCTCCACCGGGATGGCATCACAGTTACTCCTTACATGGACGACTTGCTTCTGAAAGCCCCTTCTGCTGAACTTCTTCATCAGCAGGTTCAGGACTGCGTTCATGCTCTTACCCATCATGGATGGATCATCAACATGGACAAGTCAGAACTTGTCCCGTCCCAGCGTCTGGTCATCCTGGGCCTTCTCTTCGACACTCAGCAGAGCATGGTGTTTCTCACGGACGAGGTGGCTCACCATATTGGCCACAGGGTTTCTGCTGTTCTGGCTCACGATCCAGTTCCAGCCAAGAAGCTGTCCTCTTGAGTGGGGAAATTCATATCCACCATAGAAGCAGTCCCATTTGCCATAGCTCACACCAGGAAACTCCAGAGGTTTGTGATCCAGGTTTGCAGAGGTCAGCCACACCTTCTGAAGTAGTCAGTATCCCTCCCTCTTTATGTGGAACTGAGTTTGTCGTGGTGGCTCGACCTCTCCAGTCTGCAGAAGGGCAAGTCCTTCCTGGTATCCTTCTGTACCAAGGTGACGACGGATGTCAGCCTGTAAGGCTGGGGAGTGCTCAGGGTCAGTGGTCTTCGGAGGAATCTCTCCTTCCCATCAACGTGTTTGAGCTTTGGGTGATATTTCATGCCCTTCGTCATTGGACACCCCAGCTGGAAAAATTTCCAGTCTGGGTCCAGTCCGACAATGCCACGGCCATGGCTTGCATCAACAAGCAGGGCGGAACAAGTAGTCTCGCCGCTTGGTTAGAGGTCAAGGCAAATTTGTCTTGAGCAGAAGAACATGTTCCTGCCATATACGCAGTGCACATTCCTGGCATAGACAACGTTGTGGAAGACTTCCTCAGTCTACACAGGGTGGCCAGCGGAGAGTGGGAACTACACCCAGAGGTGTTCACCCTCATTGTTCAGAAGTGGTGTCTTCCTTGCATCGACCTGATGCCGACAATACGTAACCGGAAGGTTCCGAGGTTCTGCTCTCGCTGGAGGGATCCTCTAGCTCTGGAGGTGGATGCCATGTCCATTCCTTAGTTATTTCCTCTGGCTTATATCTTTCCTCCCCTTCCCATGTTGCACAGGGTGTTATGGAAATTGAGACTGGAGCAGTGTCCAGTCATTCTGATTGCTCTGTAATGGCATCGACAGGCTTGGTTTCCAGAGCTTCTGGATCTTTCAGTGGCGGAGCCATTCCGGCTCCCTTGCCTTCAGGATCTTCTTCTACAGGGTTACCTGTGGAAGGAGGATGTTCATTGTCTAGCTTGACAGCTTTGAAACTGAATCCTCAATATTGAAGAAGTAAGGTTTTTCTTTTGGTGTGGTGGCTACTATGCTCAGTGCCCGCAAACCTGTTTCTTCTAAGGCCTACCATCATGTCTGTTCGACCTTTCTATCTTGTGCTGATAGGGACCTTTCTCAGGAATTTTATCTGCCTACGGTCCTGGCCTTCTTTCAGGACGGTGTGGATAAGGGCCTCTGTTTGAGCTCCCTTAAGGTTCAGACTGCTTCTCTCTGGTTTCTTTCAGAGGCGCATTGCTATTCTTCCTGATGTCAAGGTTTTCTTCCAGGGCGTTGCTCATACTCGTCCTGTTTTCAAGACTCACGCTCCTCAGTGGGATCTTAATTTGGTTTTGGGCATTCTTCAGCCTCCTCCCTTTGAGGTTTGGCTACTTTTCCTCTACGCCTGCTGACGTGGAAAATGGCCTTTCTCCTGGCAATCATGTCTGTTCGCTGTGTTGTGGAGTTACATGCTTTGTCTTGTAGATCACCCTTTTTGGTGTTTCACAAGGCGGTGCTTCGTACTTTGCAGGAGTTTCTCCCGAAAATAGTTGCGTGCAGTTTACCTAGGTGTAATGACCCCTTATTTGAAGTGGCTGGTTGTCTGTTTTCCAAAATGGTATGCTTTATGTACCGTTTCTTAATTTCTGAGTCACTACAACCATTTAGTACAGGCAAATCATATTTTCAAAATATATGACAAATTAAGAGATTGATGGTTCTGCACTGACTACAGTATACCATGCTATTTTTATCAGAAGAGCAGTAGCTAATTAATAAAGTAGGAAATGCCATACTTTTCTTAGTACCCTTTAAAGCAGAAATATAAAAAAACAGATTCCATTTTTTTTTCCTTTAGCACAATTTTCTGGAAATATTTATGCATACCAGGCTAATGATAGAAAGGCAATTATTCCCTCATCTGATGCATTGAGATATGTTTTTTTTTGTTTTTTTAATGTTATAGGGTAATTATGCCTTCAAACTATGTTTAGTGCATTTTGGTACTATAAAAGTGTTGTTACAGATTTGGGATCCCATGGAAAGACATACAGTTGTGTACCTATATGCAATGGGTGTCCTGTACTCAGGAGATATGTGACATTCATATGTCATGTGAAATATGAATTATTATGCCAAGCTTGTCCGAGATGTACATTAACCCCTTAGTGACTGGCCGCATACACACACGGCTGGCACTGAACGCCCGTCATACAGTTTTTTTTTTCTCTCAAATGATTCCGGACTTCCCAAACGGCATGCAGCCGCACGGGGACCCTGAATTCCAGGACGTACATGTGCACACTCTGTCCTTAAGGGACATCCGCTCGGGACGTACATGTACGTACTCAGGCATTAAGGGGTTAAATTATGACTTAATGTACATTCTGAAACTTTTCTGAAAACCGCTATTTTAATAAAATGTTCTTGCTTCATCTTTTTTGAGCAGTAACTTCAGCCACATTGATTTGTAAGTTGGTATACTTCCAGGAAATATATGTAGTTTGTTCTAGACTGCCTGTCACCAAGTTAATAATTAGTAGAATTTTAATATTATCTCTTTGAAGCAACAAAAAGCATAATCTTTCATCTCTGTTTTGTAATGTGTTGGAGACTTCTGGCATCCAGTTAATTAATATGCATAATAGCTTGTACATATTTAGCTGCAGAGGTGAGTGAATTATATGTTTTTACATATAAGAGATGCTGGAGAGGGAAGTTATAAGCTGTATCACTACTTGTACATGCTTAAAGGGATAGTAATGTTTCACAAAAGCAGCAGCTCCAATTAATCTTCATAGTTTTTGGGGCATGGAGAGTGTTATTTCAATACAGTCAGAGTTTTAGTTCAAGATAGGGGTGCACTGAAATTTCGGTCGCAAAAACCCGAAATAAAAAAATGGCTGAAAATCCGTAGAGGCAAGAAATAGTACGTACCTTCACCGAAGCTGTGGGGAAGTTGGCAAAAAAATACTGGCAGTTCAGGCACATCGTGCATTAGTTGATCCGGATGACATCCGGATCTGTCATTCTCCCCGGTTCCTGTCTCACTTCCATTTCCAATATAATACAATTATCCAAAAAGTATTAAAAAAAAGTGGGTGGAAAAATAGTCATTTTCAGTTTCGGTTTTCGGCCAAGTGCATCCTGAAGTTTCGTTTTCGGTTCAGAATTTTCATTTCGGTGCACCCCTAGTTCAAAAGTATCCCCCTCCCACCCCTTTTACCTAGTGTAAGCCACCTCTTCTCAGATGTGGAATCTGGTTCCTTGAGCAGACAGCTTACAGCAAAGGACAATCTTCTTACTGTGAGAGCAATGAAAACCCTGCCCCCTTGAAAGGTTTTTCTGGGTTTTCCCTTATGCTAATTGAAGATTGTCCCTCTTTGCAATCCACCCAGACAGTCTTGCTGCTCTGAGGTGAGCAGTGTTACATCAGTAAAAGGGGCGGGAGGGGGATACTTTATCAATCAATTACTCTTGAATTACAACTCTGACATGGCCCAAATACTATGAAGATTAATTGATGCTGCTTTAATTGCAAAACATTTCAGAGCTAGCCTGTCCTTTTCTACGCTATTACTGGTCTTTCACCTTCTCCTGGATCAGTAGCCTTTATTTCCTCTGTTTTTCAAAATTTTGCTGAGTGTTTTTACTTATTTTGAACTTTTTATTTTCTTTATTTCATGTATGTTTTATGGTATGCGGTCTCTGTAAGAATGGGGCCCTGCGCAGAGGCCATCTTTTTGTCATGGAGAATGGGAAATCTTTTCTGGCACATATCTCTGCACCCGATTCACATATAAGGGCAGAGTAGGCTGTTTAAATCGGTTTCTCTATCTCATGGTTAGCTTGGGAAACATGTTCAAACACTTCAATATGGCCAATTTTGCTTAGCTGGAAAGCCACTGTTTGCTGTGCATAGACAATGCAAAACTACATTTCCCAGAATGCCTTTTTCTCAGCCTTGCTTGATCAGATGGGATGATGCTTGGCAGCCATCTTACTCTACCCATTGCATAGGCTACGCAGAGGCTGGCTGTCTTCACTTCCTTAGCAGTCTGTTCCCTTGCAGATAAGTACCCTTTTGATTATCTCTATGCACTTTCTCTTTCTTTTACACTACTATGGACCACTTGTCCTAGTTTTGGGGGTCCTTTCCCTGAATATGTCTGATCCAAAGGGACACATGGGAAAATCCAAATTTAATGATTCAGGGGTGTCCTTAACCCCTTTAGCTATTGTTCTTTATATCAGACTGGACTTCCACAGGAATCGTAGGATCTGGTCACTTTTTTTTTATCAGTGGTGCGCTGATAGGAATGTATGTTCATGGTCCTTCAGACATCCTATGATTTTTACTTTCCTTCAAAATGGCATTAACAAAGGTTTCAGTGTGACCTCTATTAAGTACCAGATGCATGCTGCCTTTCTCCCTGATATTAAGACCTTTGTTCAAGGGTTGGCTCATGTCTTCCCCCACTTTTAGGGATCCCACTCCTCCTTAGTACCTGAACATGGTGTTGGGTGTTCTTGATTGATTGATTCCCTTGTGTTTTTGATGCTTAGGATGACTTTCCTTTTGGTTATCGTATCTATGTGAAGAGTTGCCGAGTTATAAGACTTGCTTTGTAAACTCCCTTTCCTGGTCCTTGCTTTTTACTGCTAGAATTTTCCTGCCCACGGTCATCTCGGGTTTTTACATTAACCAGGAAGAAGTTATTTTTTCTTTATGCCCTGATCCTTCTACCAAGCACGAGCAGGACCTCCACCTGTCGGATGTGGTACAATGTCTTAAGTACTGATCCTTCTGTTCTCCACATTTGATTGTATTATTTAATACCTCTGTAGGGCTATTCCCAATTGTACAGTGCTGCGGAATTAGTTGGCACTATATAAATAAAGAATAATAATAATACTATGTACATCACATGCAGTCTTTTAGAGATCTGGATTTTATCTTTGTAATATCTGAAGACCTAGAACAGGCCAGACTGATCCAAAGTCTGTTTCAGGACTGCAACTCCCAGCTGTTGTCTGGCATGAGTTGATGGGAGTTGTAGTCCAGCAACACCTGAAGGGCTTCACATTGCCCACCCTGATCTAGCATCTTAAGTATGTGCTAGCCCTCTTGTTATGTGTGATCCCCCCCAACACACACACACACACACACACACACACACACACACACACACACACACACACACACACACACACACACACACACACACACACACACACACACACACACACATACATACATACATACATACATACATACATACATACATACATACACACACACACACACACTATATAAAAAAAAATATCATAAGGCATTAGCTCTCCTTTAAATCCTTCAGCTATTAATGGGAAAACATTAGGAATTATGACGTTTACTCCTATTTGCTCAAACTTTCGAGGGAGCTGGACTTCACAGCTGAAGTTGGTATTCCAATTAAAGTATTAAACTTGCTGCTTTGCAGCTACTTGATTATACTTAACAGGTTCCAGTGTTGAATATAGGAGGCTATTTTCACAGCCCTCGAAACTTCAAGGGCCACGTACTTGAAGGAAAAAAACTGCACTATACAGATCAAATAAAATTCCCATTGAATCTCAGTTTTTTTAAACCCTTTGATTGAAGAGAAGTCTCCAAAACATGCTTTGTTTGTATAGATCAGTTGCATTTGGATAGCCCAAGAATTACTCTGTTTTTACCTGTGCATTGCCCAAAAGTAATCCCAGTGTCAGAGCTCAGGTTGCCAGCACTGACTGTGAAGTTATCCACTGAGGTCTCTTCTTTGACTCCAAAACTGTTGTGCTGCCAGGGTGGGTTTTACAAAGCACAGGAGAGGCCTGCCATCAGGGGGACTCTCAGGTAATAGCACTGAAAAAGGACTCCTCTGGTTATTGATCTTGATTTGGCAAGAGCAGCACTAAGATTTGCAAGAATGATCTCCAGTCTGTTAATGCAAGCTGCATTTTAAGTAGAACAATTTTCAAATGGCTTTTAATTGATGTGTTTTGCACAAACAAAAGCATTTAATATAACAGAACCTGAGATCTGATGGTGTTTTGGCTTTGTTCCTTGACATTAGCACAACTACTATATTCAGTTATTCATCAGTCTGATGGGGTCATGCTTCTCCTTGTTTAGATGTCATGAAGGAAATGCACTAAAGTTTAGGGCAGGAATAGGTAGCATTTGGCCCTTCAGCAGTTGGGGACTAAAACTCCCGTCATCTCCAACAAGTTATTGGCTGGTTGGTAATAATGGAGGTTGTAGTCCCCATCTGCTACAGAGCCAAAAATTGCCTAGTCCTGTATTTAGAGACAGCACTCCAATGTGATAAACGCTACAATGTTCATGTTACTCCATTGAGCCTATGCACTAAGATTTTCCCAACTTGTCAAGGAGGCTCCACGGAATAACGTGTGAACTGGAGATTTCTCTTATCCCCCCCGAAAAAAAATATGTAATAATAATTATTATGCAATATACTTTTTTTTTTTTTTCCTTCTTTCTGTGACCATCTGTACAGCTCTCTCTCTGGGTTACTGTATTAACCCTTTGAGTGTCAGGTATCTAGTGTATTGCAGAGCAATGCATTGGATGCCTTTCCGGCACTCAAAGGGTAAAAGAAATAAATCTGTTGTAGGAGTTTTCTTTCTTGGGTAAAACTACAATACTGCCGTTGTTAGATACTTCATTCAAAAGTTATTGCAGATCAAACCTGGTTTATTTTTGGATGGGTTAAACTTAACTTTGTAGCCATTCCATTGCAATCTGTGGAGAGCTAAATTTTGCAGTAGCAACTGCACATTCATAAACAAAAACGCAGGTTTACTGTGTAATTCATTTTGAATGAACCGTGTCGCAGAAGCAATGTTGTTTTATTCAACAGGAAAAATCCTTCAGTAATATCTATTTAAGTAGTTACCAGGGGCGGACTGACTATTAGGGCATTCGGTCATGGACCGAGGGCCCACGACCGAGGGGGACCGACCGCTTTTATGCAGACTTAAAGTATATATGTATTATCCGCCTGCCCACTGTTTAGGGACCCGTCCAATCCTGTTCCTATTATAATGTGCGGCTTTGCTCAGTGAGGCCACACATTACAGCATAGCTGCCAACTCCTATCATGTCTTAAGCTGCACTACTCACATTTTCCCCAGAGACACGTTGTGCAATCTCCATATGTTAGGAGGTGAGGGTGCCCTCCACTTACGTTATTGAATCCATGGCAAGATTGGCTGCATGCGCACCTCTTAAAATGCGCACACACAGCACATAGCGTACTCACTCCCTTGCCGACAGCAAGATGCAGAGAAGTCAGTCAGTGCACACTGCAGAGCGGGAACGCAAGGTCATTATTACTATCAGGTACTTGTCTCTCATCCTCCTTTTCTCCTGGTGGCCTGTCTCTCACACACTCTCTCCAACTGGACGTAATCATTCATGTGCAGACGATATATGATGCCACTATGTGCCCCGATAAGCTGAAAGTTCTTGAAAATGACCTCCAATTAGCTCTCCAAACTGCCATGCTATTGGAAGTAGTTTTCAAGTTGTTAAACTTTCAGCTTATCAGGGCACACAGTGGCATCCTATATCTACAGCGGCGGGTCCCCTAGCACAGGGCTTAAAATTTGAAGTCCTTTGCTACTAGCCAGACCTGAAAAGTTACTCGCCACTGCAATCCATAACATACCCACCAGGGCTGAATTTCTACTCGCCAGGGCTAAATTTTGACTCGCCATTGACTAGTGGCGAGTGGAAGTTTTCAGCCTTGCCCTAGCACACTCTCTGAGGATGCGGGCAGAGAGAATGGAGATGCATTTTGGGCTCAGGTAGCAGGACATGCCGCCTGACACTCTCCTTGCTATGCTCTGTTCTCTGCTGAGTGCCAGCTGAATCCGCAGCTTACTGACACCCAAGTGGTTATCCCTCTTTCTGCTACATTGGCAGCTGGGTAGGATGTGTCTGTAGATGTGGAGACGTGGGCTGTGTGTTAAATAGGGGATTTTATCCCACTGAATGCCAGAGAGATCTCTCTAGCATTCAAAGGGTTAAAAACCAAATTTAAAAGCAATGGTAATTTTAGTTCTCCTCTGTAATGCAAATGATTTGTCCCAGAACTCCTCCACTGTTTTTTTCTTGATATATGGCCCTATTATAAAATGGCCGTTTGGGCATTCTTTTTACATGACTCCGATTCTGTGCAGTGGTCCACATTTATTCTTTTCATTTAATTCAGGCTGGCAGTTCAGCTTAGTGCAGCAATGCAGTAAAACTTGGATATTAATCCTGCAACTACCCCCGAGGCCCGCAAACACCCTCCAGGGTAGCCAACGACCCCCCAGACCCTCTAGTGCCCCCAGGCCATCCAGTATCCTTCAGGCCAGCAACTACCCCCCCAGGTCTGCAGCTACCCTCCAGGGCAGCCAACAACCCCCCAGGCCATCGAGTAACCCCCAAGCCATCCAGATGATGTCATGGGGTGGGGCCAATTATGTCATTGGGCAGGGGGCCCAAACCTCTTTTTGGACCAGGGGCCCTGGGTCCTGTCAGTCTGGCCCTGGTAGTTACAGTTTCCTTAAACCTTTGAGTGCCAGAGGGTTCTGCAATGCGTATAGGCTGTATATTCAAAAGAAAAGGGGAGGCGTTTTGCGGCAAACCGTTTGCACTGTAGGGTAGATCTAAACATTTTGATTGATTTTAAATGGGAATTTTAACCACTTGAATGCAACAAAGGTCACCAAAACATTGCTTCACATTGTGCTAGAGACCTCTCTAGAATCCAGTGGGTTAAAATCCTCATTTAAATCAATGGGAATTGCTTAGATTTTTAGTTCTCCCCTCTAGTGCAATAGGGTTGCCCCGGAACGCCTCCACTTTCTCCTGAACATGTAGCCCATTGTGTGCTGGCTAGTGCCAGGGTTCTGTGGACTTTCTCCTGCTGTGTGAGTGTGCAAATGCATAGGTTATGTATAAACCAGTGAGGCTGATGTACTGAGTAACAGTGGTACAGTTTTGGGGCAAACCAACTGCCCTGTAGGGTACAAATAAAACTTAAATGTTTAAATGGGGATTTTAACTGCCTGCGTGCTAGAGTGGTCTCCAGTGGATTGCACAACAATGCATTACAGACCTCTCTAGATTTGAGGTTTTAAAAGTCTCATTTAAAACTAAGGGGATTGGGAAATGTTTATTTGTCCCCTGTGGTGCAGTTGGTTTGCTCTGGAATTGCTACATTTTTACTTAAAGGAACAGTAAACTTTTTTTGTATGAATAAAAAATACATATTCCTTCGGCGTAAAACTACTGGGAGTTTTTTTTTTTTCTAAAGTTATTATAACTGGGATTATTATTTAAAGTGGAACTTTCATGCTAATAAAATAGCCCCCAAATATATTAATAACCTAGCAATATGCAAAGTCATACTATCCTTAAGCTCAATAAGTCAGTGATATTGCAGAAAAAACACATCTTCGGCAGGAACCAGGGGACAGACAGCGCAGACTTAGTAGAGGAAATGTACCTCTCAGTCTGCCCTGTCTGTCCCGTTCACTGCCGGCACTGGTGAGTGGCGTCCTTGGTGCCTTAAGGCACCGGAAGGGACTGACCGCTCAGGAGCACAGAGCTTCTTGTAAGTTCTGTGCAGCCCGATGCCTGCAGAAGATGTGGTTTTTCTTCAATACCGCTGATTTATTGTGCTTAAGGATAGTATAGCTTTGCATATCACTAGGTTAGTAATCTATTCCACTTTAAAACAAAGTGTTTGCAACAGCACCAATTATTGTCTACCAGGAGTTATTCTGGAGTAAACCAACTGCACCATAGGCATACCTGGGAACTTTTTTGTCTGGGATCCCCGGAGGGAAGTTTCATGGTGCTACTGAGGGAACAGAAGTGACGAGATTTGCATCATAAAATGGGTGGGGCTTAATCATGAGTGGGGGTCGGAACTTGTAAAACATTAAAGCGGAACTTTAACATCGTTTCACTTCAATCATTAAGCATATGGCGACTAGCTTGAAAATACGTGTCTTGCCTATTACAAGTGGCAGATTCTAAAGAACTCTTTACTCTTTGTAGACTGACGGCCAGGTTAGTTAGCACAGTCTGCTCCCCTGCGCCGTCAGTCCCTTCCGGTTACCATGTGGAACGCTGCAATGCTTTACAGGAGACCGGGACTGACGGCTCAGGCGCACAGACTGTATTAATTTGGCAGACCATCTCCAAAGAGGAAAGATTTCTTTAGAATCTGCCACTTGTGATAGGTAAGACACATATTATCAAGCTAGTCACCATATGCTTAATGATTGAATGGAGCCTTATTAATATGTGAAAGTTCCACTTTAAACAGACAATAATGTCCCATAAAAAATGTTTATAGTTTTGTAGTGCTTAAAAAATTAAATTATATGCCACAAATCCATTATGGTTTGAGAGATATTCACATTCAAAGTTCCCCCCTCCCCTTCTCCTGACGTCAGCGCTGTGCTGGCAGCAGGAGATCCAGGTCTGGGGACCAGCCGGCAGCTCTGCAGCAGTGCCGAAATCACGTTATTGGAAAAGAATGACTTCACTGGAAAGGTCTACAACATGTGCCTGGTTTGCAAGCATACATTGTAGACCATCCCAATGAAGTAGTTTGTTTTAAATAACGCAATTTCGGCTCTGCTGAAGAGCCTCCTCATGTTGGCCGACATGGATCTCCTGCTGTCAGCTTTACAGTTGGCATTAGGAGAAGGGGAGGGAGGGGGGGACTTTGAATGTGAATATCTCTCAAACCACAGTGGTTTGAGAGAGAGTGAATTTGTGGCATATAGTTAAATTTTTTAAGCACTACAAAACTAAAAGCATTACTGTCCCTTTAAAAAAATAGCCGTACTAGAGTGGGGAAGGAGGAAAAGAGGGTAGGGAGTGGGAGGAACAGGGTGGGAAGGGCATTAGTGGGTGGAGTTTCATCAGAAACTCCCCACATCCGGAGAATCGGACTCTGCGCAGGAGGCCCGGTAATGCAGTCTCAAAACCGGAGTCTCTGGGGCAAAATCGGAGAGTTCCCAGCTATGACCATAGGGACAAATAAAAATTCCTAAATTCCCATGCACTTGAATAGCGCTTTTTAACCCCTTGAATTCTAGAGATGTCTCCAGTGTGTTACTTTGCAATGCATTTGAGACCTATCTAGCATTCATGGGATTTAACCCTCTGAATGCCACTTTGCAGCATTTCTCAAACGTGTTTATAAATATAAGCCCTCCTTTCCCCCATGTTGGTTATTGCTCTGACTGCAAGCTGAGCTGGTTTCATCTGCTATAACTTGATGGATAAAGTGCTATTACTGTGCCTATCAGCTGTGAGTATATCTTGTGCTGCTTTAAAACTCCCAGGGAGTGAGTGCAATGTGAATATCAGGACACAGTATGTGGCAGGACAGCAGCTCTTTTTCATAAGATTGTGTTAATAGATAAAGCAATTACAGTTTCTATTCTTCATACAGTGTATATACCTGGATCCAATATGAGTTGAACTAGGTCAGTAAATGGATTAGGTGTATGCCCTCCCATCTTCAATACAACTATATATATATATATATATATATATATATATATATATATATATATATAATATATATAATATAATGTTGTTTAAGCCCATGCTCAGAACAGGGTTGCGGGCAGAGGATTGTCTGTCACTAGTTGGGAGTTTTTATATAAGGAGACAAAAAGATCAAAGATGTGTTTCCATCTTGCAGTAAATGGTTAGTTTGTGTAAGTAGACTGTGTCTCCGATACTTTTGTATCTATCATGTTTGTTATGTCACAGTACCTTTCCCGTCTTCTTCACCTCTGTCTGTATTGTTTACTGGGCATCGGTATACTTAGTTTTATAGCGGGCAGGGATCTCACACCTAGCACTTGGCCTCCTGTTACAGATGGTATACCAAATACTGGATCCTCAGATTAGCATTGTGGTGCTGTATCTTCTATATATGATGCCAACTATAGGGGGTCCCAATCCAATGTGTTTTGTGTCTTTCAAAGACACTTCATCAGGGATAGATTTGAGGAATTTTATTGCTGGATACAACTGTACTCCCACTGTTGGTGATTGCTTTTTTTTCAAACGTTAAACCAATCAAACTGTATCAAAGAGGTGGATCACTTGCTATGACATTCAGTGAAGAACTGTAGCCAGTGACTCACTTCTCCCAAAGATAGAGTACAATACCTGCCTGGACACCAGATGGCACTGTTTAAGTTGACCTGTCAGCTCATTACATAATTAGTTTTCTGTGCCGAAAATTAGAATTTGCCTAAAATCAATCGTTTTAGAAAGGAACCTTTATATCTTGATGGCACAGTTAGGAATGTTATGTTAATTCCCTGAACAGTATGCTAATCAGTTATGTTCCAGGCCAAGCTTGCTACTTGCTGTGCTTGTCGAAATGACAAAGTGTGTGCGCTTTGTCTAGTTTCACATTGTGCAATAACATTGGCCTTGCACACAAACAAATTGGCTTACGGTGCCACCGACAAAGGTCAATTTATCAAAAACTGGTTACATTAAAGACAATGGCAAGTACAACTTATAGACTGTTTTGATTTAATTTTTTTTTTGTTTCTTTTAATTAAGTAAACTTACCTCATTAGGACAGATCTGTAAAAAAAACACAGTTTAAACAGTAAACTTTAGAAGGAACTGTGTTACCCTTGTTTTATACAAAATGAGAATCCTTACAATATGTCCCACCATATTAACCCTTGCGGGTTAATAATAATAAACCCAGGCGGTGCCTCAGGCTCTGCGTGTCTCATCCAAGCCTAAGCAGCAATGGAGGCCTAAGTCCTCCCCTAAACCCAAAGTTTCAAAAACTCCTTCTGCGTGACTTGCTGAATCCAGGTCCCCACCCGCAGGTAGGTGGCCGCTTATGCCACTACCTATCGGTTTGGGAAGCCACTGTGGCGGACCCGTGGGTTTTGCAGGTGGTGGCTCCCCAGGGCACAGGATCCCCTTCACCTCCCTTCCTCCTTCCCGGACCTTCTCTTCTCGCTCTCCTCTGGGAGCAGAAAAGCACTCCTTTTCAAGGGTGCCATTCAGGCCCTTCTGGACAAGGCGGCCTTGGAACCAGTTCCTCCTCAGGAAAGAGGGTTGGGATTCTATTCCAACCTCTTTGTTGTTTCCAAGAAGGACGGTGGCTATCGTCTCATTTTGGATTTGAGGGATCTCAACTCCTTTTTGGCCAAGTCCCAGTACTGCCAGGAGTCGCTACGCACAGTAATAGCTGCCATGTCCACTGGGGAATTTCTAGCTTCTCTGGATCTTCAGGATGCATATTTGCACATTACCTATGTATGTATGTATGTATCTTTATTTATATCGCGCCATACATGTACACAGAGCTTAACAGAAGTTGAAATAATACAATACAAAAACGACAGAACTGGGTTAAGAGCATTAAGGTTAAGTACAATCATTACATTTTTTGTGAGGGAAAGTGCAGCAAGGGAATCATACACTAGGAAAGGGACCCTGCCCCAAGGAGCTAACAATCTAAGCTGAATTCATAATGACAAACCGAGACAGTAGGAGGAGTATTATAAGTGCAGGTACCAGGTCTGGTGCAAGAAGTGCAGAAGGATTCTGATGTGACTGTCAGTGTGCAGAAGGAGGACATTGCTATTGAGATGCCTCCCTGAGCAGGTGGCTTTTGAGGAGATGCTTGAAAGTGATGATTGTGGATGACTGGCGAATGGTGATGATAAACTGTCAAGAAGAGAGTTCGTATTGAGAAAAGAGATTAAGCGGGAGAATACCAGGCGTTCCAAGATCTTAGATGTAAAGGGGAGGAGTGAAACGGACTGTAATTTGAAAGGCAGGTGGGTTCGAGTGCCAAAGAGTCGGCAATATCTCCGCTTTGCCTGCGATCAAGGGCATTTCCAGTATTCTGCCCTCCCCTTTGGCCTGACCACGGCTCCTCAAGTTTGCAACAGAGTCCTGGGAGCCTTGATTTCTGTCCTACATCGAGACGGCATCAGAGTCACCCCATACAGGGACGACCTCCTTCTGAAGGCCTCTTCTCTAGAACTCCTTCATCAGCAAGTGCAGGATTGCATTCATACTCTGTCCCAACATGGGTGGATCATCAGTCTGGACAAGTCAGACCTTGTTCCTTCACAGAGGATGGTTTTTGTGGGTATACTCTTCGACACTCAGAGGGGGATGGTTCTCTTCACGGACGAAGTGGCTCATCAGATTGCACTGAAGTTCCAGGCTGTCTTGAATCAGTATCTGGTTCCAGCAAAGAAGTTGTCATTCCTGGTGGGGAAGTTCATTTCCACCATAGAGGCGGTTCCATTTACCATGGCTCATACCAGAGAACTTCAGAGGTTTCTAATCCTGGCATGCAGGGGTCGGCCGGATCTCCTGGAGAGGTCCTTATCTCTCCCTCCTCATGTGGGGCTGAGTCTCTCGTGGTGGCTCAACCTGGACAACCTGCTGACCAAAAGGCAGACCATTCATGGTGCCATTTTGGACAACAGTGACGACGGATGCCAGCCTCTCCAGTTGGGGTGCGGTTCTGGGGCACTTGAATGCTCAGAGCCGGTGGTCCCAGGAAGAATCTCTCCTTCCCATCAATGTTTTGGAGCTTCGGGCAATATTCCATGCCCTGCGACACTGGACGCGCCAACTGGAGGATTGCCCGGTTAGGGTCCAGTCGGACAATGCCACGGCGGTAACCTACATCAATGAGCAAGGCAGCACAAGAAGTCTCACAGCTTGGCTAGAGGTCAAAGCTATTATGTCCTGGGCAGAGGAGCATGTCCCTGCCATTTCCGCAGTTCATATTCCTGACGTAAACAACGTTCTGACAGACTTCCTCAGTCGACACACAGTGGAAAGCGGAGAGTGGGAACTGCATCAAGAGGTGTTCGGCCTTATTGTCCAGTTGTGGGGTCTTCCATGCATCGACCTGATGGCAACAAGACACAACAGAAAGGTTCCAACGGTCTGCTCTCACTGGGCGGATCCCCTGGCTCTAGCAATGGATGCCTTGTCTATCCTGTGGAATTTCCCTCTGGCAAACATTTTAACTTGCATTCCCCTGTTGCACAGGGTGATATGGAAACTGAGACTGGAGCACTGCCCAGTCATTCTGATTGCTCTGTACTGGCCTCTGCAGGCTTGGTTTCTGGAGCTTCTGGATCTCACAGTGGCGGAACCTCTTTGGCTTCCCTCCCATCCGGATCTTCTTCTACAGGGTTACCTGTGGAAGGAGGATGTTCATCGTCTGGCTTTGATGGCATGAAGAGTGAATCCGCAGTTTTGAAGAAGGGATTTTCTTCTGGTGTGGTGGCTACTATGCTTAGTGCTTAGGAACCTGTCTCAGGATTTTGATCTTCCTATGGTCCTTTCCTTCCTCCAGAAGTGTGTGGATAAGGGTCTCAGTCTGAGTTCTCTTAAGGTTCAGACTTCTGCTCTCTCTGTTTTCTTTTAGAGGCGCCTTGCTATTCTTCCTGATGTCAAGGTTTTCTTCCAAGGCGATGCTCATACCCATCCTGTGTTTAAGACTCCCGCTCCTCAGTGGGACCTTAACTTGGTTTTGGGCGTCCTTCAGCACCCTCCCTTTGAGTCATTGGCCACTATCCCTCTCAGTTTGCTGACGTGGAAGATGGCTTTCCTCTTCTGTTCACCGTGATACGGAGTAGCGTTCCCTGTCATGTAGGCCACCCTTTTTGGTGTTTCACAAAGACAAGGCGGTGCTTCGCACTTCGCAGGAGTTTCTCCCAAAGGTAATCTCTGAGTTCCACATTAATCAGGAGATTGTGGTGCCTTCTTTCTGACCTGCCCCTACCTCTGACAAGGAGAGGGATCTCCACTTGTTGGATGTGGTGCGTTGTCTCAAGTTTTATGTACATCACACTTAGTCCATTAGGCAATCTGACGCACTGTTCATCATTCTTGAGAGCCCCAGGGCAGGGAGACCTGCATCCAAGGTGACTGTTGCGTCTTGGATCAAGTCCACTATTCGTAAGGCAAACAAACATAGAAAGAAGCCTGCTCCCTTTCAGGTCACGGCTCATTCTACGAGGTCTATTGGGGCATATTGGGCCTACAAAAATCAGGCCTCAGCTGATCAGTTGTGCAAGGCGGCCACTTGGTCATCCGTGCATACCTTCTCGAAACACTACCTTGTGGATGTGCTGGGAGGAAGATCCTGGAGGCAGCCATGCCTGTCTAGGATCTCATTTGTCTCTCAGTACTCTTTCACTTTTGAGCCTTGTTGGCTCTAGTTCCGTGTGCTGTGTGACGGTTCCTGGGGTCTGTTTTACCCCTGTTCGGTGTCCGTTAACACTTTGTGGTTAATGTTGAGCTATTTATGATCTGTTGGTTCATTGCTGCTCTGGTGACTTTGGGGACCTGCACCTGGTCCTTGCCTTTCTTCGCACCCTGGGGAACTTAATGGTTGGACATCCCAAAGTTACCAGTAACCTGTATTGGACGACAGAGAAAAGAGGATTTTAGTCTTACCTGTTAAATCCTTTTCTCTTAGTCCATACAGGTTACTGGTCTCCCACCCTATCAGGGGACCATGCTTGGCTCTTCTGTGGCAGAACGTGGGGGTCCTTTCGGGTTTATGCTCACAGGAGCCTTCCTTTACCTTCTTACTACCTAGTCACTAGATAGTGTCTCAAATCTTAGTGGAGGGGATTGGCTAGCTGCAAGCTAAGGGGAGGAGGTAGGCTCCACCTGGCTGTCACTTCTTAGAATTGCTCCTGCCTACTTAAAAGGGCTGATCGCCTACCCAAAGTTACAGCTGACAGCAGGAGATCCGTGTTGGCCGACACAATGAGGCTCTTCATCAGAGCTGCAATCGCGTTATTTAAAACGAATTGCTTCATTGGAATGTTCTACAAAGTGTGCTTGCAAATCAGGCACACTTTGCAGACCTTTCCAACGACGTCAATCATTTTAAATAACGCGATTGCAGCTCTGCTGCAGAGCTGCCAGTTGATCCCCGGACAGGATTCCCTCTGTCAGCACAGTGCTGACGTCAGGGGAAGGGGATGGAGTGGGGAAATTTGAATAGGAATATCTCTCAAAGTAGTGGTTTGAGTGGTAGGTTTTTTTGCATTTAGGTCTACTTATTTAGCACTATTAATTGTTAATATTTATTCTGAGACATTTTTAACACTTTAAACTATTACTATCCATTAACTTCACAACGTGTGGGAAACCTGTAGCCTCCAAGGCACTGGTTTTAACTCTCTTTCTATTCAAGTCACCCCTAACATGCAGTCTGACACCCTCACATTTTATAGGTAATTTCTCACTGGCGTAATGAAGAGATCAATGTATAAATATATAGTTATTCTTAGATCTCACATTTGAAATGGCAACAAGAAGCCTATTGTGCATAATAATTTCAATAAATATACGTTTGGATGTGAACGTTAACATTTTTGTAGAAATCCTTATGGAAAAAAGTGGGGCATCTTGAGCTGGTGCCCACGACACACTGGTTGAGAACCTCTGGTCCAACTAGTTTACTGTGTGCTGCAGTACTTCCACTTGCCTGTCTGAAGTGATTTTCTACATCCTATATAATAATTCCTAAGTGTGTGTTTGTCAGAAGCCGTCATGCTCAGTAGAGACGGCTGCACGTGCTGCAGTCATGCACAGTACAGAATACCTGCGCCGCGGCTGATAATGGAGCGGGACTCCGAAATTAGACTGTAGTCTTCTCTGCGTACCGTATCAGCCGCGACAAGGGCAGTCTCTACTGTGCCGCGGCCATTGCTGGGTGGCACTGTGGCCAGTTACACAGGCTCTTCAACTAGTTAAAGTATAATTAGCCTCTTATTTTCTAAAGTGAAATGTTTTATGCAGTCTGTGAGCCTTTATGTACAGGGACACTGCCTGTACAATTGCGGCAAGTCTTCTCTGAATAAAACAGTGTAGTTCAATTTTTCCACGTAGTACCGTAAATGTTATCCTTAGACCCAGTTATAGATGTATGTCAGTGCAGTGCCATGTCTTCAGGAACTGCTCAGTAAAACTAAAGTGAATGTCATTAATTGATCATTCAGAATGAGTGAACCACTGATTGATTCACATTTGTTCATGTGAGGAGACTAACTATCTGCATCTTTGAGGAGGCATGAGCATAGGTCTGAGTGTCTCTGCTGTATAGTTCTCAGATAAATCATACACTGTAATGGACTGTGTAGTTCTCAAGCACGCTTTAACCACTATAAGCAAGTATCCTGTGCATCCTAGTTCATCACCTAAGCAGCTCTGGTTTATTGATATGCTTCTTAATACATATACACTAATACACCTTTACAATCCTTGGGTGTTTTTTTTTATTTAAGCAAGATTTTGTTACATTTACTTTTCTTAGTGGATCCCACCTGCTGTGCCTAAGGATCCTTTACAAACTGCATGGCAGAGCCTAGTCTTGGACGATTCCTACACATGTATTATTATTTGTTTACTGGACTCTGACATTAACCCTTTGACTGTCAGTGGGGTACACAACTCACTGCTCTACAATGTGGTGTTCACCCCTCTGGAACTCGGAGTTAAACAAAACTATTTTACGTCTCTGGTTCCCCCGGGTCTGTTAAGTTTAAACAATGTTAAGTAGCTGTAATAGGAAGCTGCATTTTGCAGTAATAGATTCCAGATGCTGTCTTGCTGCTTCCTGTTCACACATTTGCTTATTGTAAACATATATATTATTATTATAGTTTTTTTTTTATATTTCTGCTTTAGACGAAATTATAACGTGTCACGGTCCTATTGAGCCTGATAAGGATAACATACGTCAAGAGCCATACTCTTTGCCTCAGGGGTTTATGTGGGATACATTGGACTTAAGTAATGCCGAGGTGGTAAGTAGAAAATATATAATATTTTTCTTGCATTTAAGAGAGCTGGTTAATCAGGTTTAGGACTGGAAAATCTGTGACCCATCAGCTTTGTTAGACTAAAAAGCCCATCATTTTTAGCTGGCTAACAGCGAGCTGAAGATGCCGGGAATTATAGTCCAAAAAGCTGAAAAGTTGCAGGTTTGCCCAACAATGGGTATGTCCTGCCACCATTGTTTTATTTTTGTAACTTAGAATTGCCGTTGTCTAATTTTCTTTGCAATGAGACCAAAATAAAACAGAGTAAGACTTCTCTTTTCTTACGGCCCTATGTTAAAAAAAACAAAAATACAAAAGTAGATGTTTGGAATTTCTGCTCTAAATTTAAAGTAATAATCTCCATTTAGCTTATTATGGGAAGAAAATCCAGTTTACTGCTATGAATTTTAACTTACTCCTTTTTGAGAGAACATCCGCATCTGCTCTGGAGACAGACATGACAGTTGCTAGAAGGGCCACAGGACCTCAGACTGATCACTGCATGTGTTAATTTTAATCCTTTAACCCCTTAACATCCGTGCCAGGATGTCACAGATATGGACCAATGCCAATCTGGGTACATCATGGGTTAGCCGCTTTGCAATGCGTTGCGTACCCCTTTGGCACTCAAAGAGTTAAATGATCACAGCATGCCTGAAGGCTGAAATTGACTGCTCCATTCAATTTCATCCTTTCCCCCAGCAAGCCGGCACATGTCATCGCTCACATGTACCCGTTCAGCAAATGAAATGGCTCTGGTCCTCTCATGTTAAAAAACCTGGTCCATAAGGTGTTGAATACAGACTGGTGTGCAGAGCATTGTTCCTCAATGCTTTTCATACCTCTGTGGTACTTAAATGGTTATGTATGTTCATTCACTCTGCCTGCTTCAGTTTGAAAAAACTACCAATATCTGTCATGTCCAAAGCAAAGCGTTGGATACCCCTATGGCACTCAGAGTAAAAAGTTGAAAACTGCACTAGCTTGGATTTCTGTTTTTTGAAACATTACTCAGGCTGACATGATCTTACTGAACATCAGACCTGCACATGGTTCATATCTGGACTGGGCAACCAGTGGTCCTCCAGCTGTTCAGGACTGCAATTCCCACCATCCCCAGCCAGATGATGGCTGGTTGGGCATGATGGAAACCATAATCCAGAAAAGCTGGAGGACGTTAAGTTGCCTACCAGTGCCGAATTTAGTCTTTTGTGGATAAATATTTTTTGTTTACAAGCAACCAAGAAAACATATTAGTATTCAGATATACTAGAAGTGGGTAATTAATAACGACCCAGGTGAATTTAATAAATATGTAGCAATAGAGGCTAATAAAATAATGTTCCATGTCCCAGTATATTGAGGTATTATCCAGCTCTATTAAAGAATTATGAACATCGAACGATTATAAAATTTCATAAACACTTTATTGGTCTTTTATGTGACTTTGTTCATTTTTAAGAAGCTATGTAACTTTAATGTGTGACAAAAGATAAATCTGCCATGTTATGATATATTTGCATTGAGAGTTTTTAAATGATTTTTACTGATTAACCTGATGTAGAGGACCACTTTATTTTATTTACATGAATGGGACAATACCAAATCATATTTATGCAGCTGCTCACTAAAACGGCTGGTGCCATTAAGCTTAAGAAGCCTTATATTTTAGATTATTTAGTTAATTAAACCCCCCCCTACACCCGTCAGTTAGTAAAACTCATCTGTGCCCTCCCCTGTCACAGCTCCTACTTTTCTTGCAATTGCCCTTTTAGATTCCCCAGTTCCCAATTCTCTCTCCTCTGCTCCCATAGGTCTCGCTCAGCTTATCCCCATGTATCTTGCTCCAACTCCTTTGCTTCTCTCTCCCGCGCCTTTGCTTCTCTCTCCCACGCCTTTGCTTCTCTCCCCTGCGCCTTTGCTTCCCTCTCCCCCGCCTTTGCTTCCCTCTCCCGCGCCTTTGCTTCTCTCTCCCTTCCCTCTCCCGTGCCTTTGCTTCCCTCTCCCGCGCCTTTGCTTCTCTCTCCCGCGCCTTTGCTTCTCTCTCTCCCGCGCCTTTGCTTCTCTCTCTCCCGCGCCTTTGCTTCTCTCTCGCCCGCGCCTTTGCTTCTCTCTCACCCGTGCCTTTGCTTCTCTCTCTCCCATGCCTTTGCTTCTCTCTCTCTCTCTCCCACGCCTTTGCTTCTCTCTCTCCCGCGCCTCTATCTCCCGCGCCTTTGCTTCTCTCTCCCGCGCCTTTGCGCCTTTGCTTCTCTCTCCCGCGCCTTTGCTTCTCTCTCTCCCGCGCCTTTGCTTCTCTCTCTCCCGCGCCTTTGCTTCTCTCTCTCCCGCGCCTTTGCTTCTCTCTCTCCCGCGCCTTTGCTTCTCTCTTTCCCTCTCCTTTGCTTCTCTCTCCCTCTCCTTCGCTTCTCTCTGCAGCTCTATTCTTTCGCCTCTCAATCCTGCTCCTTTGCCTTTCGCTTCTGCGTCTCCCGCCCCATGTCTCTTACTTTCATCCCCTTTGTCTCTCGCTCTCGCTGCATCTCTCGCTCCTGCATTTTGGTACTACTGCTTCTCTCACCCCTGTGACTCACTCCCTTTTGGCTTCCATACCCCTATATGTCATACTTCTTCCCCGGGCTCCTGATCCCCTTTTTCTCAGACTTTCCCAGTTCTCACATCTCTTGCACCCTTCTCCATAAAGATGTAATCTCTAACAAGATGTACATGTGCGCTGAAGGAAAAACTGATTTATAGGGGATTTTATCTTTATACCAACTTTATTCCGATTCCCTGGCATTCTCTCCAGGGTAACAGTGTAAATCACTTGTTGCTTTCTGACTTTCTTTGTGTCTGCCCTCCAGCTGAAAGAACTATACACTTTGTTGAATGAAAATTATGTGGAAGATGACGATAACATGTTCAGATTTGACTATTCCCCTGAGTTTCTTCAGTGGTAAGTGAATGCACCGTGTCAGTGTGCTGTTGTATCTTGCGGAGTTAGAGATGTCAGAGCACACTGTGTGGACCTTATTCAGAAAGATAAAGAGGGACAGTTCTGGTGCAAACCAATTCCATCATAAGCCCCGTATCTCATGCGTCTAATGTGGAACACGGGAACTATGGGGGTAAAGTTCCCTCCTCCAGAGGGCAGGGCACTAAAAAAAAAGCAGGACCTTTGAGGTGGAGACTTCACTCTTCCCTTCCAGCTTTACCCCTTGTCCCCTCAATTTCTAGTGACCTACTTCAATTAAAGGGCAAGCTGGGACTGCGTGAAATTAAATACATGTTGGCTCTGAAAAATCTGTTTAAAGAATATAAAATTAGCTCTACAAGCCTGCAAAGAAATATGTGACTTAAAGGTGAAATATATTCAGATTAAAATATGGACAATATAAATAAATATATTTCTCTGTTGTCCAATACTGGTTACTGGTAACTTTGGGTAGGCGATCCACCCCTTTAAGTAGGCAGGAACAATTCTAGAAATGACTGCAGGGGTTGGAGCCTACCTTCCCTCCTTGGCTGCAGCTAGCCAACCAACTCCAGAAAGATTTGTTCTTTGGTGAAGATAACACAGGCAAGAGAACAGTTCTGCTATAGCTTTAGAAGTTTTTTATTTTTCTGTTAGAAATGGAATACCACCATTAGGCGGATTACCATAACTGATAATGCCCTTAGATATGGCTAGCTCAGTATCCAGGTGCTTTTTGTGGACCTTAAAGGGATAGTAATACTTCTTTTTAACTTTATTTTATTTTGTAGGCATTAAAAAAACATGAAGAACGATATTAGTCTTATCTCTCAAACCTTTATGGTTTAAGAGATATTCACAAACAAAGTTTCCCCTCCCTGCCCCTTTTACCCAGTGTAAGCCATCTCTTCTCAGATGTGGCATGCAGTCCATAGATGAGACAGATAGCAGCAGGGAACAATCTTCTTTATATGAAAACAATGAAAGCCCTGCCCCCCTTGACAAGCTTTTCAGGTTTTTCCCTTATCTTAATTGAAGATTGTCCCTCTGTGCAATCTACCTGGGCACCTCCCTTCTGATCTGGCTAAGCAGTGTTACATCAGTAAAAGGGGCGTGAGGGGGACACTTTGTCATTGAATTACTCCTGAACTACAACTCTGACAGAACTGAAATAACACTCTCCAAAGTCCAAATACTATGATGATTAATTAGAGCGGCTTTTATTATGAAACATTACTATCCCTTTAAGCCCTCAGGGGGAAATCTTGATTCCAAGTGCTTCCCCAGGAGTTACCCACTGAGGTTACTTCTTACTACATGGTCTTCTGAAGACAGAAGATCTGCAGGAAAGGTGAGTAACCCTTTGAGTGCTGCAGGTCCACGTCCCGCAGTACCCCTCCGCACAGGGGTTATTCCTGGGAGTTCTTATTGCACACACCTGCACTCACTGGGTCTTTTCTGTTATGTCTGTCAGTGTTTGGAGCAACTTTATGTGGTAAATTAACCCTTTAACCGCTGATTGGCATCTTATGGGGTGGTTATTGGCACTTTCCCTACTGGGTACGGTGTTTTTGGGTCTGATTACATGTTCTAGGGATGTTTCATGTATTTTTATTTCTCAGTTCTAACTCTGACAAAATTGAGTTCCTCTTTACTGCATAGATGCCATTGCTCCATTCATTTGTATTGGACTATACAGTTTGGGACATATCTCTGCTCAACGTAGTAACTTCAGAGATGGCTCATTTTAATTGTCTGACCTTGTTTTATCATCCGGTTCACATTGCAAGTGTGTTGGTGGGCTCAGGGGGCTTCGGGTACTGTTGGGGTACTTTTTCTGGGAAAACTACATTTCCCATGAGTGTTTGCTTTCACCTCTCATTTTTGATTGGCTCACGCCGCAGCAGACATTTTGTGCTATTGCCAGAACGAGTACCCTACGCAGGGCTTGGACTCTCCTTCTCTCCTTTGCTGATTATCCCTTCGCCTGCCAGATAAGTTTAAATTAGCGATTTCTGGGGTGAAACTTTAATCCTACACACTGTAATTGGGTGATTTATTAAACTGTAAGGTTATTGACACTGTGAGAATGTCTGCTCAGCTGGAGCTTGGGGCCCCCAGCATCCCTGTATCCCCTATTATGCATGTCATTCAGGGTTACCTAGAGAATTCTCAGGTCATTTATGCCCAGCATGTTTTGATGTCCCTGAATCTCTCCCAGGGACTTGCAGCCATGCATTAGAGCCAGTTTGTGTGCAAGACTTCAAGGCTGCTACCAGGGACCTTAGGTCCACATTGCAACTCTTTCCATCCCAGTTACAGGGGGTCTTCCATTCTTGGCAGACCCCCTCCTCCATCAAGTCTTCCCTGCCAAAACCTCAGGGTGTACCTGACGTGTCAGATTCCTCTGAGGAGGAACTGCTGATGGATTCAGATGTTGAGGAATGTTCTGTTGTGGGCTCATCTCAGTTTTTGGGGATCCTTTTGAGACTGATCCTGAGCCCTCGGCTGAGGGCCCGATCAGGTCTGTTTTAAATACCCTAAACATTCCCTTAGTGCAGGAGGTTCCTTCTGACCCTTCTGATGTATTTCAGGAGCCTAAAAAGCCCCTTACTTGCTTTCTACCTAATCCCACTCTTGACCGCCTTGTATCTGAAGAGTGGAAGTCTCTGGACAGAAAACAGTCTGTCTCCAAGAAATTTGCCAAGCTTTATCCTTTCTCTGAGGCTGCGCTTGCTCAGTGGGTTCATCCCCCCCAAAGTGGATGCTCCTATCTCCATGCTATCTAAGTCTTCTGACAGGACTGGACTGACAAGAAACTGGAGTTCTCCCTCAAGTCCATCTTTGCCACTGCTGTTAGCCATGGATGACCTCCTTCTGAAGGCCCTCTCTGCATTCATGCTCTCACCCATCGTGGGTGGTTCATCAACTTGAACAAATCAGATCTTGTTCCATCCCAGTGTCTGGCCTTCCTGGGCCTCCTCTTCGACACCCAGAAGAGCATGGCGTTTCTCACGGACAAGATGGCTTACCAGATCGCTTACAGGGTTTCTGCGGTCTTGGCTCAGTATCCAGTTCCAGCCAAGAAGCTGTCCTCTCTACTGGGGAAATTCATTTCCACCATAGAAGCGGTACCGTTTGCCATAGCACACACCAGGGAACTCCAGCGGTTTGTGATCCAGGTGTGCAGGGGTCAACTGAAGATGTCTTTGTCCCTCCCTCTTCATGTGGAAGGGAGTTTGTTGTGGTGGCTAGACCTCTCCAATCTGCTGAAGGGCAAGTCATTCCTGGTATCCTTCTGGACCACGGTGACGACGGATGCCAGCTTCTTCGGCTGGGGAGCGGTCCTGGGTCGCCTGAACGCTCAAGGTCGATGGTCTCTGGAGGAATCTTTCCTTCCCATCAACATATTGGAGCTTTGGGCGATATTCCATGCCCTTTGTCATTGGACATCTCAGCTGGAAGGCTGTCCAGTCCGGGTACAGTCTCACAACGCCATGGCCGTGGCTTACATCAACAAGCAGGTTGGAACAAGAAGTCTCGCCGCTTGGTTAGTGGTCAAGGCTATTTTGTCCTGGGCAGAGAAACATGTTCCTGCCATATCCGCAGTGCACATTCCTGGCTTAGACAACGTCATGGTGAACTTCCTCAGTCGGCACACAGTGGACAGCGGACAGTCGGAACTGCACCAAGAGGTGTTCACCTTCATAGTTCAGAAGTGGGGTCTTTCTTACATCGATCCGATGGAGACAAGACACAACAGGAAGGTTATGAGGTTCTGCTCTGGATGGAGGGACCATCTAGCTCTGGCGGTGGATGCCATGTCCATTCCTTGGTTATTTCCTCTGGCCTATGTCTTTCCTCCCCTCCCAATGTTGCACAGGGTGTTACGGAAATTACGACTGGAGAGCTGTCCAGTCATTCTGATTGGTCCCTACTGGCCTTGCCAGGCTTGGTTTCCAGAGCTTCTGGATCTGTCTGGTAGAGCCATTCCGGCTCCCTTGCAGTCCGGATCTTCTTCTACAGAGTTACCTCTGGAAGGAGGATGTTCACCGGCTAGCTTTTATGGCTTGGAAATTGAATCCTCAATATTGAAGAAGAAAGGGTTTTCTTCTGGTGTGGTTGCTACTATGCTTAGTGCCCGCAAGCCTGTTTCTTCCAGGATCTACCATTGTATCTGGTCGACTTTCCTATCTTGGTGTGCTGATAAGGACCTGTCTCAGAAGTTTGATCTGCCTACAGTCCTGGCCTTTTTGCAGGACGGTGTGGATAATGGCCTCAGTTTGAGTTCCCTTAAAGTTCAGACGTCTGCTCACTCTGTTTTCTTTCAGAGGCCCATTGCCATCCTTCCTGATGTCAAGGTTTTCTTCCAGGGCGTTGCTCATTCTCGTCCTGCCTTCAAGAATCCTGCTCCTCCGTTGCATCTTAATTTGGTTTTGGGCGTTCTTCAGCGCCCTCCATTTGAGTCTTTGGTTACTATTCCTCTACGCCTGTTGCCGTGAAAAATGGCTTTTCTCCTGGAGATTGTGTTTGTCTGCTGTGTTGCGGAGTTACATGCTCTGTCCTGTAAACCACCCTATTTGGTGTTTCACAAAGAGAAGGCAGTGCTTCGCACCTCTCAGGAGTTCCTTCCCAAGGTGGTTTCGGAGTTCCCTGACCCCACCTCTGACAAGGAGAGGAATCTCCACTTGTTAGACTTGGTTCGATCAGGCATTCTGACGCATTGTTCTTCATTCCTGAGGGTCCTAGGGCAGGAAGACCTGCATCTAAAGTGACTATTTCTTCTTGGATCAAGTCCACTATTCGTAAGGCTTATGAGCTGAGGAAGAAGCCTGTCTCCTTCAGGGTCACGGCTCATTCTACATGATCTATTGGGGCCTCTTGGACTTACAAGAATCAGGCCTCTGCTGATCATTTGTGTAAGGCTGTCATCTGGTGGTCTGTGCACACCTTTTCAAAGCACTACTGTTTTGATGTGTTGGCATCGGCTGATGCCAGCTTTGGGAGGAAAATCCTGGAGGCAGTTTTGCCTGTCTAGGATTTTCTTTGGTTCTTGGTGCTTCCTTCACTTTTGAGCCCCGTTGACTGTAGTTCAGTGTGCTGTGTAGCAGTTGGGATGTTGTTACCCTTGTTCAGTGTCCCTTGTCACTTCTTTGTTTGTTGGACTATCACTGATCTGATGGTTTATGTCTGCTCTGGTGACTTTGGGGGCCTGGCGCCTGGTCCTTGCCTTACTTCCCGCCTCTAGGAAACTCAATGGTTGGACATCCCAAAGTTACAATAACCTGTATTGGACGACAGAGAAAAGAGGATTTTAGTCTTACCTGTTAAATCCTTCTTAGTCTATACAGGTTACTGGTCCCCCACCCTGGCAAGGGACCATGCTTGGCTCTCCTGTGGCAGACCGTGGGGGTCCTTCAGGGTCATGCTCATAGGAATCTTCTTTCCCTTCCACTATCTAGTCAATAGTTAGTGTCTCAAATCTTTCTGGAGCTGGTTGGCTAGCTGCTGCCAAGGGGGGAAGGTAGGCTCCACCCCCTGCATACAATTCTAGAATTGTTCCTGCCTACAATTAAAGGGGCGGATCGCCTACCCAAAGTTACCAGTAACCTGGATGGACTAAGAGAAAAGGATTTAACAGGTAAGACTAAAATCCTCTTATCTGCCTTGTAAACCTCCTTTCTTGATTTTTCACAGAGACAAGGTGGTTCTTCGCACACCCAGAGGTTTTTTTGCCCAAGGTCATCTCTGATTTTCACCTCAACCAGGAAATTGTCCTTCCTTCCATCATTTTACCCTGATTCTTCCAACAAGCAGGAGCAAGCGCTCCATCTGCTGAATGTGGTATGTTGTCCTTTTAGGAAATCAAATTTGTCATTCCTAGGGTCCCAAGCAGGACAGAGTAATCATTGCTGCTTGGATCTAGGCCACTATCTGATATGTGTCTATGATCAGAAAGAAACCTGTTCCTTTTTAAGTCACTTCATACTCCACCAGATCAATGGGTGCTTCTTGGGCCTACAAGAATCAGGCCTCTGCTGAGTAGTGTAGTAAGGCGGTGATGTGATAATCTCTGCACACCTTCACCAGATACTACTGAGTAAATTTCCTGGCCTCGTTTGAGGCCAGCATTGGCCGGAAGGTCCTTCAGGTGGTGGTTCCTGTTTAAGGACTTTCCCCTCTTCCTTTATGCAGAGTTCTGAAACCTTGTTGGTTCTTGTTCAGTTGTTTGCTGTGCAAGTTTGGTACCTGTTGACACCTGAGGTTTATATGGTACCAGTTAGTCCTGTGGAATACTTGTTTCCAGTGGAGGTTTTTTACTCTTAATGAATGTTTTGGTATGTCCTCATGGTTCCTGTATTCCACATTGGACATAAGAGAAAAGAGGAGTTTAGTGAGCTTACCGTTAAATCTGCTTTTTCTCAGTCCATGTGGAACACAGCACTACCACTCAGAGGGGGGGGAAAAAATGCAGTTTAACCCCTTCAGTGCCAGAGAGGTACACAATGCATTGCGTTCCTCTCTGGCAGTCAAGGGGTTAAGTCCCTGGGCAGGGATTTCTCTTGAGGTCTTTGTTCAGGGGATTTCCTTCTTCCCTCTCACTTTAGTTTCGTTATGCTTCTTTTCTATATGTTGAAACTGAAGGGTGGGGTAAAGCTGGAAGGGAAGAGGGGAGTCTCTACCTCAAATGCCCTGTTTTTTTTTTGAAGTGCCCTGCCCCCTGGAGGAGTGAACTTTACCCCCATGTTTCCTGTGTTCCACAAGAGAAAAGGATTTAATGGCAAGTTAACTAAAACAGGAATCTTCATTCTACTATATGATGTAGTTGGTTTGCTCTAGAATTGCACCTCTTTACCTTCCTGAATATGGTGCTTGGTTTGTGCTCGATTCTTTAAGTCTGGATATAGATCGCTTGAGAAACAATGTGTGTAAATAGATAGGGGCAAAAGGTTATTTGGAGAGCTAATCTTGATATGCTATTAGATGTTTATAAGCAGTGGTGTAGTGGGGCCAGAGTGTAGTTATGTACCTTTCTAACCAATGATTTTCTTTGGTTTACTCTACTGCCAGGCGTTGGACATAAAATTCTACAGGATCTTGTGAGCCTCCTCTTCTTGGGCATACATTGTACAACATGATTATTCTCTGCCATTTCTGTCTCATTACCAAATAAAGTTGCCAAAAACACTTGGCTTCCCAGAAAACAATACAAATTGTTATTATATAAAACAATTCTTCTTTACTTCACGAGGTCATAAACCCACTAATTATCACAAAAAAAATTGTATATCTGTTTTCTGAAACAAGATTAACTCCTTATGGACCAGAGAGGTATGTAACACCCTCAAAGGTACACCAACACAAAAAAAATTAAATTGGTTCCTATAACTTTAAATATAATTTATTTAGAGCCAGTATTTTTAAAAATTATTAGTTTGTTACATTCCTAAAATCTAATCCTAAATGTGCTTTTTAAATGCATGTGTAAATTGTGCTGTTCTGAGAGCATTTATTTAATGTTTGTCCATTAATCAACTATGTGCCCACCATTCATATTCAGAAAGACCATTATCTTATTTCAAGCCATTCACAGAATATCCTGGACAATCAATTAGAGCCTTGTAAAAGGCAGGAATATCTGCACCCTCAGAACATATACAAGTCTATAGTGTAGACATTTTATAGATGCTAGCATGAAGTTTACTATATTTAAGTGCATATAACCACAATTCATTTTTAGGTGCTAGTGTCCCTTTAAAGGGATAGTAATGTTACATAATAAAATCAGCTCTAATTAATCATCATAGTATTTGGACTTAAGAGAGTGTTATTTCAATACTGTCAGAGTTATAGTTCAAGAGTATTTGAATGATAAAGTACCCCCCTCTCGCCCCTTTTACTGATGTACCACTGTTCAGCCAGATCAGAAGGGAGGTGCCCAGGTAGACTGCAGATAGGGACAATCTTCAATTAAGATAAGGGAGAAAGCTGAAAAGCTTGTCAAGGGGGGCAGTGTTACATCAGTAAAAGGAGTTGGAGGGGGAGACTTTGTCATTGAATTACTCCTGAACTATAACTATGACAGTATTGAAATAACACTCTCCAAAGTCCAAATACTATGATGATTAACTAGAGCTGCTTTTATTATGAAACATTACTATCCCTTTAAAGCTCATCTCTATATGAGGATGGCAATGAGGTAAACTTGTATAAGGGTGATAATTCCCCTTTAAAAGCCCATTTAACTCAATTGAAATTGGGGGAATTTTCAGTTGTCCCCTATGGTGCAGCTGGTTCACTCCAGAGTTGCTCTACTCTTGCTTTCTGAATGGCCACCAGTATACAAATAGCTGTTGCTTATTCGCTCTGGTTTTATAAATGAGATTTATATGCTTTATGGTTTGTTTTGATAAAGGCTGAAATATGAAAAGAAAATGTTGACTTAAAATACATTTGTTCCTACTGCTTCTTCATAATGACTTTTCAGTACAAGAATATGTTACTGGGAGTTTCCTGCTGAGTAAAACAATAGTATGCCCCCTGCTGGGAGAAGATTCATTTGAAAGTTATTAAAGCTAAAACTACCATTTTGTTCTGATAATTTCAGTCAGAGGTGTCCAAGTTCAGTCCTCAAAGGCCACCAACAGGCCAGAATTTAAGGATTTCCGTGAATAAGCACAAGTGAGTCTGTCATAATTAATGAGCCACAGATTAACTCACCTGTGCTTAATAAGGGAAATCCTTAAATCCTGGCCTGTTGGTAGCCCTTGAGGACTGAACTTGGACAGCCCTGATTTCAATGAAACGTTTTTGTGTGGTCTTTTCCCTACATGGTGCTGTAACTATCAGCTGGTCTGCAAACATGGCTGTCCATAGACAGCAATAACAAAATTACCACTTGGAGATTTGATCACTAAAATAAATAAAGACTTTACCCCCTTAACGTCCGGCAGTCCTGGGGTTGGACTACCCCTAAGAACTGCATAAATGTCATTCGTCGAGCCAGCACATGTGACTGATCACGTGAACTGGCTCGCTGAAAGAGTCTGAAACTGTGACAGCTCTGGTCTTGAAGTAGTCTGTCTCAGACTCTCATAGTGATCACAGCTCTGTGAATACAAAACCCATGTCGTGCCAGGGCCATCACCAGTCCTTATGGCATGGACACAGGTGACGTGTCTGGACCATTACCAGTCCTTACGGGGTTAAGAGAAATTTGCTAGGAAAATAAAAGTTTGAGCTGTGATAACTTTTGAATCAAGTTTTTCTTGGTTGTGTGAGTAACTGTTTAAGTTGAAAGATGCACACACATATAAGTGGCCCCTGTATATTAAAAACAATGTTCGTCTCATGAGCATCTGTAACAATTATTTTTTATTATCTTTATTATTTTTTTTACTCTAGATCCCTAATATGTGGTAATAAACTTTCTTTACGAATTCACGTGTAGAAATCTGTAGTTCTAATCTAATGAATTTTATAAAAATATAGAATCCCATATCATTTTTTTGGTGTTAGCTTTCTTTAAACAGAAGCTACTTTGGATTGGCAGCCTGAACCCCTCCAGTTGTTGTCAACTATAATTCCCATCATGTCTAGCCAGCCAACTAACTGGTTGATGGAAGTTTTTGTTCCCAGCTACTGAAGGGCCTCAGTTTGCAACCTCTGTTCTATTGAGAAGCTAAGGTCAATATCTTATCTCTAACATCTAAAACTCCCATTACAGGGCACTGCGTCCCCCTGGCTGGTTATCTCAGTGGCACTGCGGCGTCCGTGTATCCTCCAATAAGAAGTTAGTAGGCTTCATCAGTGCTGTTCCTGCTACTATCCGTATTTATGATGTGTAAGTAATATTCCGGAAAAGCTCTTGTTAAATTTTTAAAAGGGAAGTACAATTTTAAAGTGGACTTCTCAAGCCACTTTCTTAGTGGCACAGTGTGGTACTTTATGATAATTCCTTTCTGTCTTGAGCCAATACTCCCACACGTTCCACTGGCAATTATTCCAGGCAGAACCCACACATTGTGGTCAGTTGTAAAAGCCCAGTGACTGGTAAGTTTGGCTTTGAACATAAGCAATTTGGCACACTGTGCAGGGAATTGGCATAAAGTGGTTCAGAGCAAAACAAAAATAAGTAAATTTTTCCAAAATTTTTATTTTGAAGAAAACAAGAATTACACTAGTGATTGGCCGAGCTCTCTTTTACGGCATATCAAACCTTCTGTGTCGTCTTACCTCTGATGTCCTAATTTCCCTTGACAATTCACTAGCGTGGGGTGCATCACAAGGCCAGTCCACATGGGTATTGTCCATGTATTATTGTCCAATGCTCATCTGGGTTGGCCAGTCACTGGAGGAAGCAAACAGATGATGTGCAGGAACAATTCTGAGAAGTGAATGCAGGGGTGGAGCCTACCATCCCTCCTTGGCTGCAGCTAGCTAACCAGCCCCAGTAAGATTTGTTTCTTGGTGAAGACACAAGGCAAGAGAACAGTTCTGCTCAGTGAAAGGAAAAAGGGAATGGTGAATATGGCTCTTAATCCAATTGTTCTTCTGATTCATTTAGCTCCAGATTCTTCAAAAATTATTAGTTTATAATAAAATTCAGGTTTGTGTTTCATTGGTTTTATTCCAGTCTTATAACAGGAATGTTTTTTTCTAGGCAAGAAGTATTAGCAGGCAGCTGAGGTCAATAACATTCAAGATGGATGACTATTTATAAACCATGCATCACTCACAGTTCCCTTTTTGTCTTGTTTTTGTCTTGCCAGTGTAAAGAAGATAGTAGAAATCAATTTCCTTTGTGTCCATAAAAAGCTGAGATCGAAGCGAGTGGCTCCTGTGCTCATACGTGAAATAACAAGGAGAGTGAACCTAGAAGGGATATTCCAGGCTGTTTACACTGCAGGTGTTGTTCTTCCAAAGCCTGTGTCTACGTGCAGGTAGGTGATTACAGAAGCACATGCTTCAGACTGTGGTGATCAGTGCATTAAGGTAAACAGAGTAATTCTAGACCACACCAACTGCATTATGGGGCAGACTTCCCAATAATTTAAATAGTGATTTTAACCCCTTGAATGCTAGAGAGGTTTCCTGTTTTTTTTTTTTAAGTTGAATATATTCTGTAAACTTGTTGAATTTTAACTTGGAATTATATATCAAAGCTGATCTACTTTGAGGAACTGGAGTAATCATTGCCACTGACTTACAGCAAAAGAATTGGAGACCTTTCTAGCATTCAAACAGTTAAAAGCCCCATTTACATCAGTGGAAATGTTGGTTTATGTTTCCTATGATTCGGTTGGCTTGATCCAGGATTGCGCCTCTTTTTTCTTTTGTGCATAAGGCCCCAATAGTAGATAGATATGTAGCATTTATGCAGACTGAGACCATTATGAAGCTGAAAAGCACACTACATTATACAGTGTAGTGTTTGGAGATAACAATAATTATCAAAGTGTACTGATAATTTAATTTAGGGCTCTTCAGTTCTGTCCAACACGATCTTTCACTCTCCACTTCCTGCGTCCCAACTCCAGTCTGAATGCAGGAGAGGCAACTCTAAAACCCAGCCCAGATGAGCTCAATCCAATATTACTGAGTGGTGCCAATATGTGTTGGCCACTCATGGGATGAGTGTCTCAGCCTCCACCAGAGGTTATGTGAGCAAACCTTTCTTGCTGCATCTTTCTTGCATTCCTGTGGGCTCTCTGAAGATAAAGCATAATGGACTTTGGTACGTTCACACAAGAAGGTAGTTGCCTTCGTGAAATGCACCACAGGTCCGATCCGAGGCATTTCCTTCCCAGAGCTGGTGCTGTGAGCTCCAGAGAAACACTTAATGAGTTGTAATGACTGCACAACAAATAGGAATGAGGCTGCTATTGGCAGCTTCAGCTTTTGCAAGACAAAGGACAAGATGCTGCAGGTGGACCTGTGTGTTTTTGTAATGTTGTTACATTAGGTAATAGTCCAGGATGAACTGAACATAGTATGTTCAGTCCATATTGGGCTTTAGACAAAGGTATATCTCCAATAAAGATAATTAAGGGCCATTAGAATCTTGGCGGTCATAGATACTAAGTCTGAACTGGTTATTCTTTTTCAGTAAAAATTAACTTGTTATGCAAGACCCACACTTAGAATTAATTTCATTGTGCAGTTTTCAATCATAGTCAGTCACAGTGAGCATTATTGATAAAGTTATGATGAGGGAAAAAAATGCTTTTGCATTTCCAACCTGTGGATGAGCTAAGGGACCCATTTGTATGCCTTTGGAATCTAAAATGTGACTGCACCGTGGGCTTTCTGCATGTTGCCAAATGGAGTTCAGGGAATGCAATTGAAACATTGTAAGCTTTCGATTCTTTGCTGGGACAGTGGGTGGTAATGATAATATTGCCCCCACACAGCTGTATTGCATCAGTTTCATAATTCTTTTTATTATTCGATTGGCCCGTATCCATCAATATCACTGTTGAGAAACAGCAAATTAGATCATTTTTCCCGTTTTGTCCCCAGGTACTGGCATCGGTCATTGAATCCTAGAAAGCTGGTAGAAGTGAAGTTTTCTCATCTCAGTAGAAATATGACGTTACAAAGGACCATGAAGTTGTACAGGCTGCCGGATGTGAGTGATCTATGTCTGCACTTTGCACTCTATGTGAAGTTGCTCAGTGATCTGAAATGTTTGTGATAAGCACAGATTTTTAACCCTTTTTAGTGCCACGGGGTATGCAATGCATTGCTTCGCAATACATTGCATACTCCTCTAGCACTTAAAGGGTTACTGTGAAATGTACTATCTTTGTGAGTGTATGGGTATAGAATAGCAGCAGCTGGATTGATCACTGTTTGATATCAAGAAAACATCACATATACAATACTGAGCTTGAAAATAATTGTATTGTATCATAACCCCTTGGATGCTACAGCTGTCTGTAGCCTTTTCTTTGCATTGTGTTGGAGACCTCTGGGATTCAGTGGATTATAGGAACACTAACACCTAAAATTAAATTGGGATATATAATTGTAAATATTGCCAGCATCTGTAAAATTAGTTTTTCCCCTATATTTCTATTATTTAGTTGTAAATTTGACTTCTCTTTCATCCATTGTAGAACACAGGAACCATGGGGTAAATAATCCTCTGGTCAGGAGCCAGGACATTTGCCCTAAAGGCTCTCTGGAGGTGGAGACTCCCTTTCTACTCCACTTTATCCCCACCAGTCATGCTCAGTTTTAAAAATCACCTCAAAGGAGGGGCACCGTAGAAAAGATTCTCTTAAGTATCCTTCTCTTATATTTTCTTAAAGGGATAGTAACACTTCGTTTTAACTTTATTTTATTTTGTAGGCATTAAAAAAACATGAAGAATGATATAAGTCTTATCTCTCAAACCTTTATGGTTTATGAGATATTCACAAGCAAAGTTCCCCTCCCCGCCCCTTTTACCTAGTGTAAGCCATCTCTTCTCAGATGTGAGTCAGGTTGTATGACAGTACAGATAACAGAAGGGGACAATTTTCTTTGTATGAAAACAATGAAAGCCCTTCCCCCCTTGACAAGTTTTTCAGCTTTTTCCATTATCTTAATTGAAGATTGTCCCTCTCTGCAGTCTACCTGGGCACCTCCCTTCTGATTTGGTTGAACAGGGGGGGATACTTTGTTTGTGAATATCTCTTAAACCATAAAGGTTTCAGAGATAAGACTTATATCATTCTTCATGTTTTTTTAATGCCTACAAAATAAAATAAAGTTAAAATGAAGTATTACTATCCCTTTAACTTATGTGGGGCTGTGTAATCCCCGTTTAGGTGAGCCTCCTATCTCTGGCTTCCTTCATGTATACAAACCAGAGTGCAGGCTGTTACATGACCTGGCACTGCTAGAGGATGGCTTTCTCTCTGTCATTTCCTCTTCTTTATGCTTGGCTATGCCTGAGCACAAATTATGTACAGGAGCCTGAGGATGAGTGATTCCAGTTTTCAAAGTGCAAAGTTCCTGTGAGTATGTCCCTGTCTATCTGTCCCACAGCCACATTCTAAGGGCCTGTGGTAGAATTGCTAGTGCTGCAGTTTGCTGAGATGGACTCCTCCTTGGCTTACTAAAATGTTACTTCATTTTAATTAGTTTTCATTATGGGTCAGCAGCGCCTTTTAGAAAAATGGTGCTTGTTGCAGCAATATTGAATAGAGCACCTACAGTAAAGTTAAAGATTACCCTTTTCCTATTTTCTTGCAAAGTGCAACACACAAGGCTGGAGTCTCCCTCCTTGCATTTTACTTTGACCCCTTCAGGTAGATAAGCATTTTTACATTTACATTTATGCCCTGTATTTTTTATTGTTTTTATGAGATATGGGCAAGTCCAATGCCATCAGGGCTTTATGGGACTCTGTTAGCTCTTCATGCCAGAGTAGTCTTCTAAGGTATCTACAAGTACTTTATGTCTATCTTGTTCTGTGGCCACTACACAGCTTCTGTGCCCCTCTTTTGTTGAACAGGAGCATGCATGGATTAATGCCTTAATATCTTCTGTGAGTAATACTTCTATTCAGGTAAGTAATACCCCTATTCAGGGGATCTTTGGACCCAAAATCGTCCTATTGCCCCTAAAGAGACTATTATTTCTCTCTTACATCCCTTCTCTTCTTATGCCTTATCACAGTGCATTACCCTCCTCCCAACAGTAGACCCAATTTCTCATCTTTCTAACTCGCAGCATTGCCGCTTGCTGATGCAATGGTACTTAGAGACCAGGTAGAATTTTCAGCTTCTGGTGCTTTAGGTGTCTAGGGCTATTGCTGTTTATGGGTCCAGCTGTTAGAGGCCACACATGCGTACATGCCAAAATAGGAGGATTTTCTTGTCTTTTATAAGATTTATCTAATGTTAATGCTTGTCTTACTGAAATGGCCTTTGATTCTGCTAAGCTTACCAGGAAGTCCTTTATGTTTTTTGTTGCTGTGCGTCATACACTGTGGTATAAAATCTAGTCAGGTTACCGATCTTCCAAGAAGTCATTTTTGTCCCTCCCATTTGTGGGAAAGCCATTGTTTGGCCCAGAATTGTAGAAAGTTATTAGCCATACTATTAGGGGTAAGTGCACTATTACGTTATGTTACCCTCTGGTCCACCTCAAGCAATTGAAGGTTGCCTGCATCTTTTTCATGAAATGTGGAGCTTCTCCTGATGGACAAGTGTGCGTTTGGGTGATCATGGAAGGGCTTCGTATAGACTTAAAATTCCTTCCTCCACTTTGCTGCTTCTTCATGTCCAGGGTTCCTCCCGATCTGGTATATTGCTGTCTATTTTAAGAAGCTGTTTCTTCCCTGGTGGACATGCAGATTTTGGTACCTGTTCCTCCTCAGGAAAGATTTGTGGGATTCTATTCCAACCTTTTCATAGTTACAAAAAAAAAAAAAAAAAGATTGCATTTGCAGTCTTGTTCTGGATTTGAAGCATCTCAGTCATTTTGCTCTTACCTCTGGTTCAAGATGGAGTGTTTGTGCTCCACCATCGCCACTCTGTGTCTGAGTTTTTAGCCTCCATAAACATAAAGAACACTTATCTTCATATCCTCATCCATGCAGATCATAAGCGGATCCTGCGGTTTTCCTTTCAAGTCATTTTTTAGTTCACTGCCCTTCCTCTTGGCCTGTTCAGCAGGATTATACAGAGGTCTTGCATGCTGTTTTGGGCCCTCAGACTGCTCAGGGTCTTTGGACAGGAACACAAAGTAATCTGTGCATTAATGTGCTGGAGTTCCAGGCAATTAGTCTATTGGAATTTGTCTTCATCCTTCCAGGGTTTGCCAGTGCGGTTTCAGTCCGTCAATTTGATGGCAGTGGCCTGCATCAGCTGGTCAGAGGTTCAGTTGACTTTTTTAGGTAGGTTGGTTCTTTCTGCAGTTCACATTTCAGGGTTAGACAACGTCATGGTGGACTTTCTCAGTCATCATAGTATATACCCATGGAATTGATCTCTTCCAGGTGGTGTTGGACACCATAATCCATCTGTGGGGGCTTACAGCCATGAATCTAATGGCCTCCTGGTTGAACTGCACAGTTTCCCTGTTTTGCTTCAGGTCCTGGCACTCTTGCTGTGGATGCAAAGGTCTTTCCATAGCAGTTTCCGTGGCATATGTGTTTCCTCCATTCCCAGGGTATTGGCAAAAGTCATGATGAAGAGGGTTTATGTAATTCTGATTGCCCAACTCTGGCATCGCTGGTCCTGGTTCTCAGATCTTCCTAATCTAGTCATACCAGAGCCATTTCAACTTTCAATCCTTCTCTTCCTCTTGACTCAGGGTCCTCTGTGCCACACACACAAATGAAGAACCTAGCTTTGACAGCTTGGCTTTTGAAGTCAGTATCATGAGTAGTGTGAAGACCAGGGGTTTCTACTGCTCCATACTCATCTTTACCGCTACAGAGGTGTATCACCTTATTACTGGATGCACAGACATTTATGCCTACCCACTCTTTTTGGGGTCCCACTCTGTGGGACTTGAACGTGAACCTAGGAGTGCTTTAGAAGGCACATTTGAGACTATTTTCTGTTTCTCTTTGGTTCTTGACTCTTAATACAGCCTTCCTGCTGTTGATTATGTTGTTATGGTGGGTTGCCAAACTTAAGGCCTTGTCCTGTAATCCCCTATTCTGATCATTCATTCTGATTCAGTTGAATCAGTGTGGCTTCTCCTTAAGGTTGTTTCCTAGTTACACATTAACCAAGAAATTTTTCTTTTTGTCCACCACCACCTAACAGTCAGGAACTTCATTGGTTAGGTGCTTGAAATACTACTTTCATCACATTTTCAAAAATAGGACTCTATTTTTGTCATTCCTGCAGCCAAGCTGCATCTATGGTGACACTGGCTTCCTGGATTAAACTAACCATACACAAGGCCTATGTTCTTAGGAAAAAGCCTGTGCACTTTAGGATCAGCAGAGCGTTTGGCTCCTCCTGAGGGAGTACAAGATTCAGGTCTCTGCAGGTCAGCTGTGGAATGTGGCGAAGTGGTTGTCCCTTCACACACTACCATGTCAAAGTTTTGGCTTTAGCTGAAGCCAGTACTAGATGGAAGGTCCTACAGGTAACCTTATGTTTATTACCAGTAACATGTTTATCCTGTTGCTTGGTTTTGTGTGTAGGTGTCCATTTATACCTGAGGTTCATATTTGTTACAGTTCAACTCTATTGGAACTTGTCAGTGTTTTGAGGGGTTTCTCTCTCTCTCTCTCTCTCTCTCTCTCTCTCTCTCTCTCTCTCTCCATCTCTCTATCTCTCTCACTGGAATTTTGGTGGGATAATTTGGATGAAGAAGAAAAGAGGATTTTTCTGTACTTACTGATAAATTATTTTCTTTTAGGCCATGTGTAACACGGAACTTCCCTCCTGGAGAAATAAGAGTTGTGGGCAGGGGGGTCCTTTGGGTCCTCTGATTCAGGTCACCCTTCTGCCTCACTTCTGTTTTCAATATTTGCTATTCATTAAAATTGAGCATGTGTGGTGGAGATATAGTGTAGTAGGGAGGAGCCTCTGCCTCCGGAGAGCCTTTTAGGGGCATGGGCAATGCCCTCCTGGCCTGTGGATACTTAACCCCATGGGTGCTGGGGTAAAAAAAAATAGAGATACCATTTAGTTGATTTTGTATGTGCAGTTTGTAATGAGAGATTAGTCATAAACTAATTTATTAAATTTAGTACTCACTTCTGTGGTATGAATAAAGGCTGTTGTCTCACCTCAACCTGTTTATAGACCACATAACAGTATCACTTCAGAGACACACGTTATCAAGTTTACAGTGATAATGGTGCTCGATCCCCAGTAAAGTAAGGGATGGCTGCACCCACAGAGTGATATATAACACTAGATTTTAGGTCTCACAAAACAAATATATAATTGTTACTGATGCTGTCATGGAATATAGAGTATTTGTGTATATAACCCCAGATCATTTAGGTGTTGGTCCTTTGAAGTGGACCTTACTTTTTATTTGCTAATTTGTTTCAAAGCTGCTCTGTCTTGGTAGCCAAGGAAGATGTACAGTTCAGGGCAGGGATGTCTAAACTATGGACTGGGGAAAATTTGTGGCCCTTGTACATGGCCTGTCCAGCCCTTCAGGCAAGTTCTGTTAACCCCTTGGATACAATGCATTGCTTAGGAATGCGTTGGAGAAATCCCTAGTATCCAAGGATTAAATAACTCAATGGGATCTCCAATAAAATTTGTAATCATTACCAGTTCTTTAACTGTAACACAGACATATGTTAAGTATATAGGTTATATAGCAAAATATAAGGTATCTTATTATATGGATTACATATCCTAGTTGATAGGAACTGTCAGTTATGCTCAATACTTATGTTTGAGAAGCAGTGTGTTGTATGCCCCTTTGGTCCTTAACACATTAAAGGCATTTTGTTATTTTTTAATATTTGGTCCTCAGTTCAATGTTTTCTTTTGTTTTTGGTGCTGAAATAGAAGACACATTTTTGACAACCAATGGCTCTCCAGCTGTTAGGGACAACAAGTCCTGTCATCCCCCTCCAGACTTTGGCTGCTTGGAGATTATGGGAGTTGTAGTATATATAGGACATAATAGGCATCCCCATTCCCTCTGTGTGACATTGTATTCAGCTTGATCTTAGTGCCACTAAAAGAGGACTAGTGACATCACGGGGGCGAGGTTAACACTATTACAGGGACTCCCAACCTGTACTGGTAGACTGGTGAGTTAACCCTTTGAGTGCCAGAGGAGTATGGAACACATTGATTTGCAATGCGTTCCATACCCCTCTGGCACTCAGAGGATTAATTAAAATGATTAAATCTCTGGATGGATCACCTATGCTCGAGCAAAGAGTGTTAACATCTAGTATTAAGCACCGCATACCCGTAGTCTGGACAGAGAATCAGATTTGCCACTTTCATTTTGTGTGGATTACTTCCCAAAAAGTAATCTGTATTTATCACTGAATGTCATGTCCACGGAGGTAGATATGATTCTTTTTTCAAAGTTCCAGGACCCCCAAACCTTTTTGAGAAGATGTCAGTAGGAGGAGTTTTGGGTCCTTGAGTTCTGCAAAAAATAATCATGTCTGCCTCCCTGAACATGATATCCAGTACTAATTAAAGATTAATTTTGGGTAATCATTCCACTCAGATCATATTTGTGATGGACAAGCTGAGATCTGTCCAGAATAAGGTAGCATTAGTAGGTGTTGGTATATATTTATATTGTGGCCTGTTGATGGTATTTGAGAACAAATTAGGTAACACTCGCATGAATCCACTTTCCTAAGAAGCAGGGAGATTCACAGCACAGGCTGTTTGGATAGAGATTAATAGGACAAACAGGTACTTGCTCTATCAGAGGTTTGTGTGCTGTCAAAGCAGCTCTCTGCTGCCATCTTCAGGTCTTTCTTTGAAAATATAAATAAGTGTTAACAGAGTCAATGATGTGATTTCCCATCTAGCTGTGGGCAAAGAGCCCCCCTTTCTTTTTATGGGGATTTTTGCAGAAAAATGCTTTTTCTCTTTCACAAAAATTCCTGCAGATAAAAAAACATTAGTATTTCTGCTTTTTTGCTACTGAACAAAATCTCCATAAGAACTTTACCAGTTCTTTCCTTTGGTAATGGGAATTCCCGATGTAATACTACTACAGCAACATCAGCCTTGAAAAAATGGCTATAGCAACATACATAAGCACTGAAAAATTAGAGAGTAGGCAGAGTCTGACAGCAACATAAGCCTTGTATAATTAGCAGACTGGTAGGGACATCTTTTGTAAGCTGGTGGTGGGGGAGGTGGCTACACTTGCAAGAAATGCTTGATTTTAGATCATAAGTAAAGTATCTCCAAACTGAATATTTCATAGACTAAGTGGTTCCTGAGGGACTATTACTACTACAGTAGCTAGCTGTTACAGTAGTAGAAGCAGTAAGTGGCAATGGTGCTTCAGTTTGAACAGCAGCAGAAGCACTCATATCCAGAGTTATGTTGCTGCTTAATAATAGTGAGTGTGATGAGGGGTGGGGTGGACTAGGAAGCAGTGAAGTGGATGATGACGACAATGGCAGAGGCGCTTGTACAGACTGTCCAATCTGATCTCTCAGTCTCTTAACAAGTTTATAAGCAGGTATTGCTCCATTTCAGTTGTGGGAGTTTGAGTCTTTTCCTTTGATACAGCTATTTTTGTCTCCTTAGAGCAGTGGTGATCCGTTTTAGTCCGTGGGGCACACCAATAGTGCATGTTTTCAGGTTATCCCTACTAAAGCAAAGATGAGTAACTGGTGGCTCAGTCATTGTAATTGATCCACCTATGCTTAATTAATTTTTGAAAATATGACCTGTTGGTGTGGCCTGAGGACTGGAGTGGAGAATCAAACATTGACCACTATTTTGGTTGTTGCGCTACTGTCTGACGCATGCTAAATCCTTCTCTGCTATGGCAAAAACACTACGGTGTGACTAGGGTCATCGTGTTTAGTGTTAAAAGGCTTAGTACTATTGGAGAACTTTTCATAGAACTTTTACAAACCATTACCTCGGTAAGAGGAGGATCATTTATTGGACACTCATTTACTCTTACCCCTTACCCTAGGATATTTTGGGGATATAATGATAGTAGTAGTGAATTTTTTTCTCGGTAAGATACATGGCAGAGCTGTTAGCGTGTGCAGTGATGTTGTCTGCTGCTACTAATAATAATATATGTCTCTCGTGTCTGTTACTCTTGGTATCAGCTCAGGTGTAGAATCTCCTGCCTGTCTGTCACCTATCAGGAAAAAAGAATAATAATAATTTTCAAACTGTCCCTGTCTGCCAGTGTTATGGTCTGTAAATCACAACCACAGTCCCTGCAGCCACATGCAAATCCAGCTACCAATATTTGCCCGTGTCAAAATATCAGCAGCTTTCTCTTTCTTTCCCAATGGCTGCAGTATTACTTTTTTTACAGTAGAGCACACAATAGCTCTGTTAGCTTCAGAATCTGCAGCTTGTAATAAAGGATAAAGTGCGCAGCAGCTGGTGCATCACCAGACTCCACCACACCTCTCTGTTTGCTTGTCCTTCTCTTTCTTATCTATGAGGTTGTTGGAATATGTGTGTATGTAACATAGTATGTCAAATTGCACCTGTTGTATGTTTGTCTTGTCCTGAATGTATGATATATTATGTCTGTCTGTGTAGTATCTGTCACTTAGTCTGTCAAGTCGATTCTGAATCGTTTTTTTGGGGGTTTTTTTACCTGTTTTTCTGAGATGTTTTCATTGCATCCATTACTCTCAATATAAACAACTAAAATAAAATTGTGTACAAAATTCAACTATCCGGTATATGTATGTGGAGTCACATTGAAAATCTATTGTAAGATTTCCATCAGTGGATGTATTGGGATTTTGTCACAATCATAGACTAAACCAGTGGCTCCCAAGCCTATTCCCAGGTCCATTAATAACACTTAACTTCTATGGGGCTGTGAGGCATGTGACAGAGTTCATCATAATGTGTTGCACATCCCGCTGGTCCTCTAGGGACTAAAGGAATAGTAATTCGTATGAATTTATAAGGAGCACTTACACCTAATAATATCCGCCACTTACCCTACTATGGTGAGAAAATCCTAATGGCCCTAAGAATTTTGCTTTTTGCCTTCATTCAGTAAATTAACATCTTCAGTCAGTCCTGGATGCAGTGTTCATGGAGGTGGGCGTGAGCAAGTAGCATGTCTTCCCCCATGGACATGCTGTAAAGAACTGTCTTAACCCTTTGACTGCCAGGGAGGTATCCAATGCATTGCAAACACAATTCATTGGATACCAGCATGGCCCTCAAAGGGTTAATATGTTTTCCCTTGAACCAAAGAGCAATGGAAAAATTTATTGAGATTTTGTGCCCATAGTAACATAAGTGGAGATTATTATTAGCTGTAAGTTCTCCTTAAATCAGTGTTTGCAGCCCTGGGCAAAGTGATAGCTGAATGTCTTAAAGGGATAGTAATGTTTCATAATAAAAGCAGCTCTAATTAATCATCATAGTATTTGGACTTTGGAGAGTGTTATTTCGATTCTGTCAGAGTTGTAATTCAGGAGTAATTCAGTGACAAAGTATCCCCCTCCTGCCCCTTTTACTGATGTAATACTGCTCAGCCAGATCAGAAGGGAGGTGCCCAGGTAGATTGCAGAGAGGGACAATCTTCAATAAGATAAGGGAAAAACCTGAAAAACTTGTCAAGGGGGGGGGGGCAGGGCTTTCATTGTTCTCATAGGAAGAAGATTGTCCCCTGCTGTTATTTGTCTGGTCTATGGACTGCATTCCACATCTGAGAAGAGATGGCTTACACTAGGTAAAAGGTTTGAGAGATAAGACTTGTATCGTTCTTCATGTTTTTTTAATGCCTACAAAATAAAATAACGTTAAAACAAAGTATTACTATCCCTTTAAACCTTCTTTGCAGTGTGTTACTTACCACTTTGTTCTGTGGGTTGAGAAGCAATTATTGACTTATTTTACCTCCCTCCCTCACTCTTTGTCTCACTTTGAACAGGCTACAAAGACAGTAGGTTTAAGGCCTATGGAAAGAAAAGACATTCCAATGGTCCAGCATTTGTTAAACGATTATCTAAGCCAGTTCAACCTTGCACCTTTCATGGATGAAGAGGAGGTGTCACACTGGTTCCTTCCTCAGGATCACATTATTGACACGTTTGTTGTAGAGGTATGGTATGGTTTTGCACTATTTTCATTAGTACTTTTCTCAGTGTGTGTGTGTATAAATGTGCATGTATGTAAGGGAGTACTGTATAGTGTACATGAGAAGTATATCAGTTACACTTCAGCTTTTTTTTTTTTTTTTTTTTTTTTTTTTTTTTTTTTTTTTTCTTCTCCCAGAGTTCGTCAAATGCACCATACAAAAGAGAAGCAATTTTAGGGCATTCCAACTGCACTACAGGGTACAAGCAAACATGGACTTTGATTTGAGATTTTAACCCTTTGAATGTTAGAGAGGTCTCCCAAACATTACCAATTCCCTTATGTGAATTTTCATTTCCTCCTATGGTGAAGTTGATTTGTGCCAGAATTGTGTCGTGAATACATTCATAATATCTTAAAACAGAACTGGAATTATATGCACTTGTATACCCTGTAATTCAGGCTGACATATGTTAAAAATAAATCTCTATTTCTCTTTTGTCCGTTATGGAACACAGGAGCCGCGGGGGTTAAGATGCAACCTCGAGGAGGCAGGGCTCTTGCAGAACATAGCTCTCTGGAAGCTGAGACTCCTTCCCAGCTTCGCTTTACCCCCGCAGAGCAGTGGCATCCTCAGCTTCAAAGTGCTTTTGCTCAGGAGGGCTGAAGCCTCTCTTAGTTTCCTTATACTTTCCTACTTATATGGGCGTTTCCTTGTCCCTCTTTAGGCTTGCTTCTTTTGCCTGTTCCCCTTGCATGCAGAGTAGGACATGGAAAGACTTTTACCTGAACCTGGGGGTCTTCATTGGGATGTCTAATGCATTTTCTCTTAGGTCCAATATGAAATGCTGGTACCATGGGGTTAAGTCCCTCCTTTGGAGGGCAGGACTCATATCAAAAGACAGAATCTTGCAGACTGAGTTTTTCCTCCCAGAAGAGCCTCCTGGGGCTCTAATTACTTTCACAATAGCAATCTGAAGACTGGTGAGAAACACTTGGCCCATTTGTCCCTATCTGGTGCCTCTCCATACAGAGGTTTTCTCTGAGTCTTTGGCTCGTGAACTCAATTTTGGGTACTATTTATTATCTATATCTGTTCTTTCCCTGGGCTGTGGAGTAAGGATGGCTGTGGGTTTTAGTGGATTAACCCTTTCCCTGCTCTTTGCTATAACTTGGGGAGCTGTGAGTTCTTTCTAGATTTTCCCTCTACCTGTGGCCCTTAGGGTTTTCGGGTCTTTGGGTGCTGTTTAACATGTTGCCAGAATTTGTACTGCAGCCCCTTTAAGAATGGGTGCTTGTGCCACCTCATCTTAGCTCCATTGACTTCTGTGGGCTAAATTCATTGGGACATATCTCTGCACCTGTTTGACATACAGAAGTCAGAGTGGACTCTTCCGTCTTGTGTCCTCATGCACTTTCATCCAGTTCACGTCCTGAGTGTCTTAGGGGCCCATGGTGATTCCATTGCCGGAGTGTAGGCATTGCTAGGCAACTGCAAAAGAGAAGACTGCAGTTCCCAGAATGCCCGTTTAGCATGCTTTCTTCCAATTGGCTGTCTGTTTTGCAGTCACCATTTTACTTCTCTCTTACTTATCCTACACAGATGTAGACTTTCCTTGCTCGCCTTCTCCAGATTAATCCTTTGCCTACCAGATAAGTGCTTTTTATGGGCTTTCTACAGTGAATTATTAGTATGGGGAATTCTTACTGGTTATTTGTACTAGTGTGGGACGCTTTCACTGTCAGGATGTCGGATTTTAAGGTACATGGGTATAAATCTAAGACTAAGGACTCAAAGGCATAACCCCCTTGCTTACTGTTCCTCATGTCAGATGGGGCTTCCTAGAAAGTATTCTGGATCTCTCTGCTCCTCTTATACTGTGGCCTCTACTACTCCACCAGGGCCCTGCAGCACTAAACAAGAGCCAGCTTGGGTTAAAACACTGCTCTCCTCAGTGGCCCAAATTCTTTCTCCCTTCATGGGGTCCTCCAATCTTGGACGTCCCCTACTACATTTACATATATGGACCCTATTTCTCAGAGTGTTCCTCATGTGCTTGGGGCATCTTCAGAGGAGGAATTGTCCAGAGGGGAGGATGAGATGGGGGAATATGAGGATATGGACTCTTCCTACTCCTATGGGGACTCTTATGAGAATGACCTCCCTTCCCTTGGCTGAGGGACTCATTAGAGCAGTTTTGGCGACGCTTCAGGTCTTTGACACCTCTGATGAGAGGGATCTTCCTCTACAGATGTCTTCCAGAGGCATAAGAAATCTTAACAGTTTTTTCTCCTAATGCCATTCTTGACCAGATCCTCCAGGATGAGTGGAAGACCACAGATAAACGGCTGTCTATCACCAAGGGGTTCTGTAAGCAGTATACCTTCTCAGAGGCAACTTTGGCACAGTGGGCCTCTCCCCCAACAGTAGATCCCCCAATGCACAGAATGGCTAAATCTACTTCCCTGCTGTTGGCAGATGCAGCAGGTTTGAAGGATCCAGCAGACAAGAAACTGGACTCTATCAGGGTCAGCTCTGCGGCACTGGAGCAGCACCAGGGCCGGATTTCTCATAAGGCAGAGTAGGCATCTGCCTACAGGCGCACCCCACAGAGGGGCGCCTGTCATTGGGACCCATTTTTTTTTTTTTAATTATCCTTACCGCAGGCACTAACCCCACACCCAGTCAGGTCTGCGCCTCCTTCGGCACAGACCTGTAGCTGATGAGCTCCCTTGTGAGCTCCTTAGTAATGCAGAGCGCTAGGACACAACATCATCTCCCAGCACTCTGCATTACTGAAGAGAAGACCGCGGGGAAGCTTCAGCAGCTACAGGTCTGTCCAGAAGGAGGCGCAGACCTGCCCTGCCACTGGACCACCAGGGAGGAGGTAGGTGCAATGTGAGGGTAATATGGAGCTGATGGGGGGGGGGGGGGGAGTTGGAGATGATGGGAGGCAGTGTGAGGGCAAAGTGGAGATGATGGGGGCAATGTGAGGGCAATATGGAGCTAATGGAGGCAATATGGAGATGATGGGGGCAATGTGAGGGCAATATGGAGCTGATGGGGGGCAATGTGGAGATGATGGAGGCAATGTGAGGGCAATATGGAGCTGATGGGGGGCAGTGTGAGGGCAAAGTGGAGATGATGGGGGCAATGTGAGGGCAATATGGAGCTAATGGAGGCAATATGGAGATGATGGGGGCAATGTGAGGGCAATATGGAGCTGATGGGGGGCAGTGTGCAGATTAGGAGCATTGTGGAGATGGCCAAATGGGTGGGGGTGGGGGGAGCGCTTCAGATTTCTGTGCCTACAGGCTCCTGAGATGTAAATCCGGCCCTGAGCAGCACTGTGACCTATTTTGGCCTCTGCCTGGGTTAACAGGCCTTTGTCGTATGAGGTGATCAGCTGATGGAGGCTGTCCATGCCGAGGTTTCCAAAGAGGATCTGTTGGGTTTTTTTGTCCAACATTATAAAGGCTAACAATTATGTTTCTGAGGCTCTTTTTGAGGCAGTCAGGTTGTCCGCTAAAGCCTCAGTTTTCTCTGTTGTAATATGGGGCTCAAGATCTGGTCTGCAGATCAGTTGTCCACGAAGTCGCTGGTTTCCTTGCTCTTTCAGGGCAAGTCCCTGTTTGTCCCACAATTAAAACAGATCATCAGTGATGCTACTGGGGGCAAGAGGTGCAAGGTTCACAGGCATCAAACACAAGCTCCACCAACAACCCAGGCAGCAGTGATAGCCCAACCAAACAGCTCTAAAGGCTAAGTCTGTCAAGCAATCTTCCACATGAATTGCAGAATCCTGGTCCACTGCTACCTGTAGAGGGGCATCTTCACCTGTTTGAAATACCTGGGGATTCTCTGTTGTGGAGCAGTGGGATTTGCAGGTAGTCTCAGGAGAGTACAGCATAGATTTTGGATCCCTTCCACCGCATTGCTGCTTTTTGCCAAAAAGAGCCGGAAAAGGCATGGCTGTTTCAGGAGGCAGTGGATTCACTTCTGGCAAAGAAGGTTCTGATTCCAGTACCTCCCCCAGAGCGTACTTCAGGTTTTTATTCCAAACTGTTTGTGGTTCCAAGGATGGCAGCTGTTGTCCCATCCTGGACCTCAGATGGCTCAAAAGTATTAGGACTCTGTGATTGCAAATACTGTAATTGCTTTTAAAAAAAAGTAATGGATACCTATCTAGCACTGGACAATACTGAGAATTATGACAGATGGCTTCAAAGCAGATAAGATGTTGATCCAGGGAAATATCCAACTGCCATTTCAAGTCAGGATTTTATACCCCCAAATGGGGCTTAAATGGAAATGGCTTCAGTGTTTTGCCTTTCTCTGGATCAGCAGGGGTGATGTCATGGGCTGAAATTGATGGACTCATGTCTTTTTTTCAGCCTCATTAACTATGTTTTATGCTAATTCAGGACATTATGCACTACTCCATGACCCCAGACATTGGCATAAGCAGTCTTAGTAAGTGTTTAGGAATTGATAGTGCATTATTGTCTTATCAGAAAAAATATGTAGACTTGTGGATACTAGTGATAGTTTAGAAAGTGTTTTTTATTTTCTTTTTTTTATTGCTTATTCTGTAAATACAAAACTGTGATTCCTTTTATCTATCAATTTTGTTTTCATTACCCGTTTTTCCTTTCATCACACGTCAGTGATTACACAGGGTTCCATCAGATTAGAGTAAGTCTACAATTCCGGCCAGGGGCTGTGTAGGCTATCTTAGAAGTACAAAAATCTTTCACTTGACCTTCACGAGCATGCTAGTTATGTGCCTAGAAAAACAAAAATCATTCCTTACCCTCATCCCCAATATAACTCAGTCATGTATACATGTAATATATGCTCATGTGTCTGAAAGCCACTCCCTTTACACATACCCTCTATGTAGGAAGGGCACAGATCTCTCAAATCTCCATGTGGTAAGGTTGCAACTAAGAGTAGGGTGAGGGCAAGTCTCCAAAACCCACTCCCTTCGCTTATAACTGCTTGAAACTTGTCTATGTGCAGTAAAAGCACAGGTCTCTTAAGTGTTTCCGCGACTCATTTCCCATGTGGCTTGTCGCATCTGTATACAGGAAGGACACAGGTTTCTCAAGCCTGCTCCCTCGTTGAACACAGATATGTCAGAGCTGTTGGGGGAATTGATAGAAAGAAATGTTAAGGCCTTCACAGTGCCCCACCAGGGCCACTCTTGTTAGATGGTCCCAATGACATTAACCCTTTGAGTGCCAGAGAGGTATTCAAAGCATTGCTTAGCAATGCGTTGGATACCCCTCTGGCACTCTAAGGGTTAATGACGTGGGAGGGAGATGAGAACTAAAGAGAGAGAAAAGAGGCATAAAGATATCAGTAATAAAAGTATTTATTCTGCAGTTACAGTATATGCAAAAATAATAAAGACTGATACCTTTAGCTTCATTGGCTCTCGTAATTCAATATGCTCTGCACAAATGAAATAAACCAGCCATGCTGCTGTCATATGGAGCCACTGCTTTTATACACATGCACTGGAAACACAAGTGTAGGGCAAGATTATAGAAAAAGCAGGGTTATGTTGGGTACACAAACTGCACCATAGAGGAGGAGGAACAGCTAGTTGAGTCTAAGGGCAGATTTTAACGTCTTGAATGTTAGAAAGGTATCTATTGCATTCAAGAGGTTAAAATTTACATTTTGTTTGCCCCGCTGTGCACTTAGTTTGCTGCAGAATTGCACTACGTTTTTTTGTTTGTGGTCTATATTTAACCCTTTGAATGCAGAGGTATCCAATGCATTGCAACACAATGCATCTGGTACCTCTTTGGCACTCAAACAGTTAGCATGTGTGTGTGTGTTTTGCTTTGGTAGCTTGGAGTACCTGGTAATTAAAGGTGTACACGTCGTTTTAATTTTTACTGTTCCTTCTAACTAGCAAATCAAGGGGAAAGTAAGGTATTTTAGTGTTTAGGATATAAATGTAGCTTTAACCCAAGTAACATTCCACCTTTTCTGACCCTTTGTATCTTTTTTTTTTTTTTTCTTCTGTTCCTTAGAGCTCAAATGGAGTATTAACAGACTTTCTCAGTTTTTACACATTACCGTCAACGGTTATGCATCATCCGATGCATAAAACTCTCAAAGCGGCTTATTCATTCTACAACATCCATACGGAGACGCCTTTGTTGGACCTAATGAACGATGCACTAATTATTGCTAAATTGGTAAACTGAGTCACATTCATTATTATTTTATGAGTTCCTTGTTTTCTAGAGTGGTTTCCTACAAGGTTTTATACAGGATCCTGACAAATTGTTGCTTTGAAATAATGTTTTATTTACACTTACAACCAAAATGAAATTGGTCTTTGTAATTGTAAATATCATGTACTTCCAGCTGACGTCTGTAAAATGTATTTGTTTGATGTTAGATCTCTAAAATCTAATTCCAAACTTGCCTTCATAATGCATGTGTAGACTATGTTACACAGACAAAATCTTGTCAATTGTGCAGCGATAATACTGTTATTGTATTGAGATTAGCAACCTCTGTACTTCTATTTAGAAAGGTTGTTACCTTATCCATTTAAAGACAATGAAGAACAATCACTTCTTAAACACCATATTAAGATAGCCATGGTAATGGGAGCCCCACAGAGCCTATCTAAGAGTAGATTTTAAAGGGATAGTAATACTTGCAAATTACTAATCCCCATATTGTAGCTTTGTTAAAAAGAAACTTATTGCCCCCAGTATCATCTCTCAAACCCTTATGGTTTGAGAGATGATAGCGCTCAAAGTTCCCCCCTCCCCCTTCCCTGACTGAACGCTGACTGCAGGGATATCTGGTATTACTTGCATCAGGTGGCTCTGCAGCATTGCTGAAATCGCATTTATAAAAAAATAAATCTTTCACTAAAACGTTCTTCTATGTGTGCTTGCAAACCAAGCACACATAGAAGACCATTTCAGTGAAAGAATTATTTTTTATAAACGCAATCTCGGCCAGCTGCAGAGCCGCATGATGCACATAAGACTGTCGTACAACAGTTTCCCCTGCAGTCAGCGTTCAGTCAGGGAAGAAGGAGGGAGGGGGAACTTTGAGTGCTATCATCTCTCAAACCATAAGGGTTTGAGAGATGACACTGGGGGCAATAAGTTTCTTTTTAACAAAGCTACAATATGGGGATTAGTAATTTGCAAGTATTACTGTCTCTTTAAGCCTAAAAACAAATAGAGTATGAGGCTGGCATGGAGTATGAGGTATTTAAGTATGTATAATCCTAGATAAATGGAGGTGTCACTGCTATATTGTGTGTCGGGTATAAGATGTCACTGCTATATTGTGTCTCGAGTATAAGATGTCACTGCTATATTGTGTCTCTGGTTTAAGCTGTCACTGCTATATTGTGTCTCCGGTATAAAAGTTAAACGCTTATCGAAGAAACTTAATATGGGGAGTGGACAGACCTCAAAAACAAAAAGTAAAAAAAATCATAGTATAATAACATTTATTTTAAAAGTTAATTGGAGGAGACAATCCGCAAACTCACTAAATTGTTGGCAGACAGGTAAGTATATATTTGTGTGCAATTGCCTATAGAAGGAAACGTCTGCATCTGGAACTAGGGAGGTTACATCTGGCAGATGGAACACCATTGACCAGGCTTCTGGACTTGACTCCGCTCTGCTTTCGGGGGATCTTCACCTCTGTCAGTCTCCAAAGCACTTCTTATACTTTGTTCAATAAACCGCAGGTGCCACCTTAACTCAGATTCAGTTTAAAATGTCCTGTGTCTCCTCTCTCAGCAGCCAGTAAATAATGGTCCCCAAAGAAGAGGCTTAAACATCTTATAAGCTTAAGTGAAGTGTTTAATCCTATTGGACTTAATCATAGCATAATAAATATTCCCTTCCTATATATCACCACCTCCTCCCCCTACTGGCTAAAATTCAAAATTATAAAATGTAGATGGTCATTCGAAATGCAATTAGACTACCGGATGTTGGATATCATGCAGCAGTCATATGCTAATTATCCATGTGTAGGTATGCGCACAAGAAACACGTGGGAGGTTAAAAGCAATATAAACATATATCACAATAGTATTCTAAAATACTTTCCTTTTCAGGGCATAGGCCATGGCATCAATCCTCAAAGAGCTAAGCTTCTTCTCAGCTAATAGGAAAACAATAGAAAACAAAACAATGAGTACAGCTTCCCCCCCCCCCCCAACCAAGCTCATCTGTCTAAATTTCCAGGCTATTGCTCAGGTGTGTGGGATACCAGGTGAATGCTGCCATTGGCTATAGCCAGGAAAGGAAAACATTGGTAAGGTAATATCAGTTTTTTCTTTTCCTGGCCATCCATGGCATTAATTCACCAAATGACTGTGTCCAAGCCAATACTTATGAGTCAGGGATGAAAAGAAGAGGCACACCATATGATGCAAAAATAATATTTATTATATAGAATATAGGACCCCGGACTCCCTGACTGAAGCTAGTTCTTAGATGCATGAAGGTGGATATGGATAGCCATGTTGCTGTTCTGCTGATGTCCAACGAATATACAGCTGCCTCTTCTGCCTTGACAGTGACACCTTCCTAGATAACACTCTTCAGATTATTTTTGGGAAGATTTTTATTCTGAAGATTCTCTGAAGATATGACCCTTTTGTTTTCTTTTGAAGCAGTATCCACTTGATAGTACATAAATGACCTCATGGTCTGACACAGTGCTTGATACACTCTTACAAAGTTCCCCTCTCCCTCCCCTTTCCCTGACGTCAGTGTTCTAGCTGACAGCAGGGAAATCCGGTCCCAGGACCGTCGGAAGCTCTGCAGCAGAGTCGAGATTGTTAATGAAAAAGAAATCCTTCACTTAAAAGGTCTTCTACCTGTGCTTGCAAACCAAGCACATGTAGAAGGCCTTTTAAGTGAAGTATTTCTTTTTCATTAACTTGATCTCGGCTCTGCTGCAGAGCCCCCAGCTGATCCCAGGAGAGGATTTTGCTGCTGTCAGCTAGAAAGCTGACGTCAGGCAGGGGAGAACTTTGTAAGAGGTTATCTCTCAAACCATAAGGGTTTGAGAGATGCCACTGGGGGCATTTTTCTTCTTTTTTTAATGGCTACAAAACAGGCATTAGTAATTTTGAAGTATTACTATCCCTTTTAAAGCTAGTGTTGTGACTTCCGGTGCTTCACAGTTGCTTGTGTGTCTTCAGCCATTTCTGTTTGGGGGGGAGGGGGGACAAGACGTTCTTAAAGAGTGGATGTTCTTTTCGCTGTCTCTAAGATCTTTGAGGCTAATGCATATCTTATTGAATCAACTTTTGATTCTGATGTGAAGGCCGTAGTACTGTCTGTTGTTGCATGTCATATCTTTTGGCTAAAAATAAAATATCCTCAGCAGAGCAGTCTTTCAAGAAGTCCTTGGTCTCTCTCAAATTTATGGCAAGGCAGTTGTTTGGCCCAGAACTGGAAAAGGTTATTAGCCATGCTACTAGTGTTGAGTATATTATAACCTGTTACCCACAAGCGTTCCTTTTTAGCATGGAACATAAGTGGTTTTCTTCCTCCAGTGAGTATGGGGATGTGCCTGAAACTCAAAAAGACTTGGGCAGGCAAGAAGCCAACCCCACAGCCCCCAGCTGTCAAGTCTACCTCTGCATGAGTCTCATGGGTCTGGTCTGCCCTAGGAAATCTAAGTTCGCCTGCAGCTTTCAAAATATGTGAACTTTATGCCTGGTGGACCTTTGGTTTTGAGGGTGATCATGGAAGAGAATCGTATAGATTTCAAATCCCTTCCTCTGCATTGCGTGTTCATGTCTAGGCTACCAGCGAGGGGCCTTCTATTTTTAGGGGGTAGTTTCATTCCTTCAAAACATGTAGGTCTTAGTACCTGCTCTTCTTCAGGAAACATTCATGACCTTCTATTCCAGACTTTTCATAGTTCCCAAAATAGGTGGAGGATGGCTTCCTGAATTTTTTACAGTCTTAACAGTTTTGTTCTTGCAGCCCAGTCTGATTTAGTCTTTGCTCTCTGTCATTGCTGCTGTGTGTCCAGGGGAGGTTTTAGCCTCCCTAAACATAAAGGATGCATATCTCCATATTCCCATCCATGCAGATAATCGGGGCTTACGGTGGTTTGCCTTTAGTACCATCGTTTTTAATGAATTGCCCTCCCTTTTGGGTTGGCTTCTGATCCTCAGGTCTTGGCAGCCTTGGCTTCCCATTTTAATCTCTACAGATTTCTCTTACTCCCTATCTGAATGACCTTTTGTTAAAAGCTCCTCCAGCAGAGGCTCTGTACCTTCACATTAATACTTGTGTATCCATTCTGGATCAACACGGTTGGGTACTCTGTTTCAAGGAATCCTTTCTAGAACCATCTGACGTCCTTCTCTTTCTCAGCATGAGATTTCACACTCTTCAGGAATGGGTCGCCTCAGAAGTCTCAGGCCTTACTGTTCCCCCTCAGTGATAGTGCAGGAGTACAGTTCAGGAGAGTGTTAGGGTAATAAAGTCTAAACTGGATGTGTCTTCATTACAAGAGGATTTGGACAAATTGGGTAACTGGGCAGCCAAATGGCAAATAATATTCAACATAGAAAAGTGTAAAGTTATGCATTTTGGGTATAATAATAAAAAATGCTACATATAGTTTAAATGGTGTTTCTTTGGGGAAATCTACTAATGAAAAGGATTTGGGAGTAATGGTAGAAAATAGACTTAGCAGTAGTGTGCAGTGCCACCTAGCAGCTGCAAAGGCCAATAAGATACTGGCATGTATTAAAAGGTGTATTGACTCACTGAAGAGAGATTATTCTGCCTCTTTACCTGTCCATGGTAAGACCCCACCTTGAATATGCAGTTCAATTCTGGGTGCCTTTTCTGAAAAAGGACATTATGGAACTGGAGAAAGTGCAGAGGAGGGCTTCAAAACTAATAAGGGGAATGGAAAGTTTTAGTTATGAAGAAAGGCTAGAAAAGTTAAACTTGCACACACTAAAGAAATTAAGTCTTAGAGGGGATATGATAACATTATATAAATATGTTCAGGGCCTATACAAAGGGCTCTCCAAAGACCTGTTCATTAATAGAACAGTACAAAGGACAAGGGGGTCACTCGTTTAGACTTGAGGAAAGGAGATTTAATCTACAACAGCAAGGGATTCTTTACAGCAAGAACAATAAAGGTATGGAATTCCCTACTTGAGGAAGTGGTGCTATCGAATACTTTAGATGCCTTTAAAAAGGGCCTGGATACTTTTTTTTTTAAAACAACAGAACATAGAGGGATATGTATGTTAGTATAGGGAGTAATATGTGTTTAGTGCTTGTTGATCCAAGGAGAAATCTGGAATCAAGAAGGAATTTTTCTCCCCATTCAAAGCAGAATTTGAAATTGCTGTAATGAGGGTTTTTTTTTTTTTTTTGCCTTCTTTTAGATGAAATACTTAAAAGAGGAATAGGAAAATGGTTAATCTGTATGGACGTAAGTTTTTTTTTCCAACCTAAAATACTATGTAAGGATATCTGGTCTCTGTCTTGGAGGTGTTCCCCTTTGGCTGATTCCACACTTGTGAACTGCAGTTGCAGATTCTCCAGAATTGGTGCAGGCAGCAATGTTCTCTCTCTATCCCCAGACGAAGCTGGATTTTCATTGATGGCTTCAAATGTCCTATCATTGGGATGGCCATTAGCCATTCTGATTTGGTTAATTGTTATGACAGATGCCAGCCTGATAGTCTGAGGGGCCATATTGGACCCTCAGATGGCTCAGGGCCATTGGACCAAGAGTATATTCTGCCCATCAATATGCTGGAGAGCCAGGCAAGTCATGTCGCTCTGCTGCATTGTCTCAGTCTCTCCAGGGTTTGCTGGTATGGATTTAGCTCCTGTACCAAGAGTGCAGCCATGAGTTTAAAGGGGAACTACCACCCCGCAATAACTTAAGCTTGACTGATTGCTCATCTGGCGACTAGCTGCTTAGTAGCGCTAGTCGCCAGAAATATTACCTGGTTCTGCAGATATCGGCGTTTTACCGATGGTGACAGGAGCAGGAAGCAAGGACGTCTCTTCACAGTGACGTTCGTGCGCCTCCGCTGTCAGTCCCTTTTGAAGTGCGCGGTTCAAAAGGGACTGACAGCGCAGGCGCACGGACGTCACTGTGAAGAGACGTCCGTGCTTCCTGCTCCTGTCACCATCGGTAAAACGCCGATATCTGCAGAACCAGGTAATATTTCTGGCGACTAGCGCTACTAAGCAGCTAGTCGCCAGATGAGCAATCAGTCAAGCTTAAGTTATTGCGGGGTGGTAGTTCCCCTTTAATTCTCATCTGGGTAGAAGTTTAAAAGCCAGCTTTCTCCGCTGATCATGTTTCAGAGTTAGACGACACTGTGCCGGACTTTCTCAGCCATCAATGGCTAGATCCCGAGAATTGTGAACTCAGCCATATTGTTTTCAACTGCATGGTTTGTTATTATTATTATTCTTTATTTATATAGCTCCGATTTATTCCCCTGGTCTGTACAATAGTCTGTGGGGTCTTCCAACAGTGTATTTCATGCCCTCTATTGAATCACAAGGTTCCCCTGTTTTTCTCCAGATCCTAGGACCCTTTTGCTCTTACTGTGAATTTGATGGTCATTCCCTGGCAGTTTCTCTCATTCCTTTTGATTCCCGGGATATTGAGGAAAGCCAGGATGATGTAATTCTGATCACCCCATTTTGGCCTCGCTGAGCCTGGTTCTGGGATCTTCTTAGTCTGTCCATAGCACAGCCGTTTCAGCTTCCAAACCTCTTATCTCTAGATCATCTGTTTTACCCAGAGGTGGATAAGTTGTTTTGATGGCTTGGCCCTTGAAGCCAGCATCCTGAGATAGAAAGAAAGGTTTCTCTGATTCTGTGATTGCCACTATGTGTGGTCTTTGTTCTACAAGCAGTGTGAAGACCAGGGGTCACTGCTGTATCCTTTTTGTCATCCAGTTGTCTTAGCCTTTCTTCAGGATGGCCTTTTGAAAGGGCTTAGTCTTAGCTCTATCAATGTCCAAATCTCTGTGCTTTTTTCAGGAGTGCATTGCCTTATTACCAGATCTTTGTGCAGTGGGTGGCTCATGCCTACCCAGTCTTTCAGGATCCTACTCCTCTGTGGAACTTGAATTTGGTACTGGGAGTGATTCAGAAGGTTCCCTTTGAGATTCTGTTTGTTTCCTTTGTCATTGACTCTGAACACCGCTTTCCTTCTGGTGATAGTGCCTGTCTGGAAAGTTGTAGCTTTGTCCTGTCAACCCCCGTTTCTTATCTTTCGTATTGATAGGGTGGTTTTGAGAACTCCTGTAGTTTCTCTCCCAAGGTTGTTTAAGTTTCACATTTACCATGAAATTGTTCTGCTTTCTCTTTCTCAGGCTCCATCTAATAGGAGCAGAAACTTCATTGTTTGGACATAGTTATGTGCTTGAAGTACTACATTTGTTGCAATAAGCCTTTCTGAAAATCTGATTGTTTTTTTGTCATTCCTGGGGGCTGTCATGCAGGCCATGCTGCTTCTAAGGTGACAGCAGCTTCCTGGGTTAAAGCAGCCATTCACCGGGCCTATGTCATCAGGAAAATGCCTGTACTCTTTATGGTCACAGTTCGTTGCACTAGAGGGGTGGATGCTTACTGGGCCTGCATGAACCAATCTCTGTGGACCTGTTGTGCAAAGTGACAATGTGGTTGTCCCTTCACAGGTTTGATAAACACTACCGTATTAAATGAAGTCCCTTTTGGATGGATACTTCCAGTAGCCTGTTTTTTTTTCTTGTGATTTGGTTTGGTGTGTATGTATCGACACCTGAGGCTCATATATGTTCCAGATTGTATCTGTTCAAACTTGTCTGTGTTTTGAATTTTTTTCACTCCTTCCATGGAATCTTGGTGCGATAACTTTGGTTTATACCCATAGTTCATTTTGTTCCACATTGGAATTAAGAGAAAAAGTGTTTTTTTTATGTACTTGCCAATAAATCTTTTTCTCTTTTGTCCAAAGTGGAACATAGAAATCATGGGACAAAGTATCCCCAAGCCAAGAGGGCAGGGCATTTGCCTTAAAAGGCTTTCTGGAGGTGACGACTGCTCCACTTTACCCCTTCCAGTCTAGCTCCATTTTAAAAGTGACCTCAAAGAAGAGATCAGGGCAAAGATTCTCTCTTAGCCTTCTTTATTTTCTTTTTTCCCCTCCCCTCTCTAGAATGTGGCTGTGTAATCCCCTATTAGTTGGGCTCCTATCTCCAGCCTCCACTGTCTTTTAGAAACAGAGCGCAGACTGTTGCAGGACCTGGGACTGCTAGAGGATGGCTTGCTTTATTAGCCTTTTTCCCCTAGATCTGCTTTTCTTTTCTGTCTGTCCCATTGCTCTCTCTCCTCCCCAGAGGTGACTTCTTTCAGGGCTTTACTTACTGAAGCAGTCTTTGACGCTGCTAGATTTACTGGGAAGTCCTCCGCATTTTCTGTTACTGCACATCATACTCTGTGGCTGAAGATCTGGTTGACTGACCAGGCTTCCAAGATGTCATTGGTGTACCTTCCACTCACGGCAAGCAGTTGTTTGGACCTAAATTGGAGAAGGTTATTAGCCATACCACTGGAGGTAAGAGTGCCTTATTGCCTCCAGTTACTGCCAAGCATTCCTTTTTCTGCAGGCTATATACTCCTACAGTGACCGACACCCCCCCCCCCCAAAATCCAAACAGGCCTGGGAAGGAAAGAACCCTGCATTTGACAAATCTACCTCTGTATGACTTGCACGGGTTTGGTCACCTCAGGCAATAGGAGGTAGTCTGCATCTTTTTCACATTCTGTGGTCTCTCTTTGTGGTGGGCCACTGGGTTTTGCAGGTCATCTCAGAACAGCATCACATATCATTCAGGTCCCTTCCTCTCCATTGGTTCTTCACGATCTGGTCCAGGGATGACTATTTCTAGACACAGGTTCTTAGTATCACTTCCTTCTTAGGAAAGGTTCACAGGGTCCTATTCTGGCCTTTGGAAATCCATCCAAGGTCCTTTACTGTCTCAGCATGAGATTCAGCGCTCTTCAGGGACAAGTCTTTCTGACAGAAGACAAGATATTGTTTCACCCTCTGTGATGGTGCGTCAGTACATGAAGTTGCTGGGTCATCTGGTCTCTGCCTTGGAGGCAGTCCCATTTGCCCAATTCCAAACGTGGGGGCTGCGGCTGGAGGTTCTCAAGAATCGGTCCGCAGTGTCTTCTTTTTCTTGTCCTGTCTCTGTACGACTAGCCAAATTTGGATCTTCATTGGTGGCTTCAGAGGTCCTGTGTGTCATTGGAGCATCTGCTGATCATTCTGAATTGAGTAATAATCACAGTGGATGCCAGCCTGACAGGCTGGAGCGCCACCTTGGGTCCTCAGCCACCACAATAGTTTTACTGCATTGGTCTCTGTCCCTCCAGGGACATATTAAATTGTAACTTCCCCTTAATTCAAGTGTACATATTTAAAAACTGCATTTAAAACTGCTTATGTGTCATGTTAGCCAAAAGTCCAGCAAATGTACAGTTAAGGAGATATTCATTCTTGTTACCATATAGTAATGTAGGCTAATAGCCGTAAAAGTGATGTTTCATATGCTAATTAAACCTTTTCGGTGATGGGTCATATGGTAGTGATGCTCTGTGGTGTACCAAGGAACGTTTCCCTTTCCCCAGGAATAAAATTGTGAATATCTCTTAAAAAATACATCTGCTGGACCTTTGGTTAACTGCAGCTTTTAATGCAGTTTTCAAATATGCATACTTGAATTAAAGGGATAGTAATGTCTGTAGTAAAGTAGATCGCAGAGTCTTCTTTATTGTAAATCTAACACATTGTGCTATGTTTAACAACTTACTTTTAAATAGTTCCAAAGATATTAAATGTAGAAAGATCCCCCTCTCGCCTCTTCTGGCTGCGTCATGCTGCCTCTCTGTCCGGTCCGGACGGATGCAGCAAGGGACAAACTTCAACAAGTAAGTATAAGGATAACCCTGCCCGCCTTGACAAAGGAGGGCAGGGTTATCCTTATACTTGCTGAAGTTTGTCCCTCGCTGCATCCGTCCAGTCCCTGGACCAGATTGCAGATTCAGTGAGAGGAGGCCAGAAGGGGCGGGAGGGGGATCTTTCTACATTTAATTAGGGTTGCACCGATACTGGTATCGGTATCGATACCGGCAAATGCGGCCGATGCCAGCACCGATACCCTGTGTCAGGGTCGGTGCTGCAGAGAGGGAGCCCGGGGAGCTGTTCACAATGCTCCCTGGGTGACTCTCTCCCTCCTGCAGCGTCGGAGCATTGCTGCGGGTTACCATGGCAACGCGCCAATGCTGACCTCTGCTGGGGCTCACGAAAGAACAGCTAGCATCCGGCAGAGGAGGAAATTACAGCGGGTAGCTGCAGGCAGAAGCTGCAGCTTGGCACAGACTGGACAAGCTGTAAACTTCTTTGGAGGTTTCCAGGGAGACCCTGGCACAATCTCACTGTTACTTCTTTTGCAGAAAGCCATGGCTTCAGCCCCATTGCCATGCATCAGCCCCATTGAGAGCCCCCCATCTCCCACTCAGCCTCCCCACTTCTCGCACTCAGGTCCCCCACTTCTCTCACTCAGTTCTCCCCAGCCCCCCACTTCTCCAGTTCAGTTCCCCCCCACTTCTCCCATTCGGTTCCCCTGCTCCCCTCTGTTCCATTGCACCCTCTCACCACCCCTTGGAAAACTGTCAAATGGCATTGCAAAAAAAAAATATCTGTAATTGGTATCGGTGAGTACTTGGGGAAAGTATCGGTACTCGTACTCAGTCTTAAAAAAAAAAAAAATGGTATCGGTGCGTCCCTACATTTAATATCCTTGGAACTACATAAAAGTAAGTTGTTAAACTTAGAGCAATGTGTTAGATTTACAATAAAGAAGACTCAGCAATCTATTTTATTGCAGACATTACTATCCCTGACAGAAGATTAAACCACACCCACTTTTAAAATGGCTTTTTCCCTTTGACGGAGATGGCGGAATTGGATGCAAAAAAATGACAAAAACTTGTCTGAGAATTGACGGATCTTGGTGTAAGAACTTTTTTATTCTGATTACAGACAGTTTCAGTTACCACCACTTTCTGGACATCTCGCCCTTAGACTCTGCAGTTCCAGATTCAATAGTTCTCTTCTATCGCCTTTGTTAAAGGGGATCCATCACCCCTATACAAGTTGCTCTTAAATGTTAGGTTATATAGAGATTATTTATTTTGTTTTTTTAAAACGCTATTTGGGTGAAACAGAAGGTAAAATATTGCCCTGACCCTACTTCTGGATAGACTGCGGGTAAAGCTCTGTACCCACAGTTTTCAACTCTGCATCTGTTCCCCTCTCTCTATCCAGCCTTCTCCAATGAAGGAGGCTTTCTGTCTGTAAGCTGGAGCGATCTCATTGGCCAGAGAGCCATCATCATGGGAGGGGACCAGAGGCAGAGTTACAGACTGCAGTACAGAGCTTTACCCGCAGTCTATCCGGAAATAGGGTCAGGGCAATATTTTACCTTCTGTTTCACCCAAATAGCGTTTTAAAGAACGAAATTAATGAAATACTCAAAATAATCACTATATAACCTAACATTTAAGAGCAACTTGTATAGGGGTGATAGATCCCCTTTAAGCACTTCTGCGAACAGATATATACTTAAATGTTTGCCAACAATTTTGTGAGTGTTCTAATTGTCTTTCACTTAATTTTGTAATATATGTTACTATGCAATATTTTTTGAGGTCTATCCATTTTCCATATGAAGTTGTATTGATAACCATTTGTCTGACATTAATACTTGTGAGAGTGCATGGAAGTAGGGATCATTTCAGTTTTTGTTTCACTTGATTCTCTGGGGATTTTTTTTATATTGTTGCACCTGATTTTTCGGTCACTTCTTTTTTTCCTCTGTGTTGTCATTAAATTAATTAAAACTCAGTTCTATAGTTAATTTAGTTTAATTGCTATATAGTCTGTACTATGACTTGATTCTGGAGCAAACCAATTGCCCCATGGTGTGCAAATAAAAATCACCAATATTGGCAATGTATTGGAGACCTCTCTAGCATTCAAGGTTTAAAAGCCCCATTAACCCCTTGAGTGCCAGAGGGGTACGCAATGCATTGCAGAACAATGTTTTGTGTACCCCTCTGGCACTCAAAGGGTTAAAATAAATGGGGATGTATTGAGTTTGTATATGATCCTATGGGAAAGTTGGTTTGCTCCAAAATTGTTCCAGATCCTGTTGGTTATTATTCTCATGATGCTTTCCCTTTAAAGCTGGAAAGTATTAACTGTTTGGGTGCTCAAGAGGTACCCAGAGATACTTCTCTGGCCTTCAAACAGGTTTACTGCATCTTCCTGTACTGTAGCCTGTATAATGATGTGTTTCCTTATCTCGGCAGAAAGGATTTGATGTGTTTAATGCTCTGGATTTGATGGAAAACAAAACTTTCCTGGAAAAATTGAAGTTTGGCATTGGAGATGGCAATTTGCAGTATTATTTGTTCAACTGGAGATGCCCAGCTATGGAATCAGAAAAGGTAAGAGAACCTCTAGCTCAGTGTGTAAAGTGGTAGTGGTAGGTATGCCTCAGATCCACACTGTGAGAATCACTCAGAAGCCCAGAAAATACATTTTATGCCAGAGAGGTAGCCATTGCAATGTTTCAGATACCTCTCTTGTTCTCAGAGGGTTAAAGGAGCTGTCAACTTTAATTAACCCTTTGCGTGCCAAAGTTATTAGTTATTAGTTATTCATGTTTGTGGTCACCAGGTGGTGCTATTCCTGTCATTTTCTGTGGCGAAGCATAGTCTATGACTTAAGCTCTCCCATAGACTATATTATAAAATATATTTTGGACAATAGTTGGAACTGTTGCTAACAGATTGATTTAAAAAAAGATAATTGTGAGCTGTAATAACTTTTAATGAATAATCTCCCAGTGGTGTGAGTGCCCTTGTTGTACTGTTTTACTCTGCAGGAAAAGTATCACCAGTGGGAGGTTGGAACTAAGAAAAGGTCAGATAAAGAAGAAACTAGTAGAGTTTCTTAAAGAGATTGTAATGTCACAATATAAAGGCATATCCTATTTTTCATTATACTTTTTCATAAATGTTGTATACTGTTCTTGATGTCCAAATCAGTGTAGTGTTTTTGTAATTTTATTTTAAAGGTTCCCCCTCCCGCCCCTTTTCCTTTCCTCACGCAGTCTCTTCAGATCAGAAAGCTGGTCAGGATGCATCGCAATGACGGACAATATCGTGTCGGCATAAGGAAACCCTTGCTCTCCTTTGTCTAGTGGGGCAGAGATTTTCCTTATAATGACACACAATATTGTCCCTTGTCGCAATCTGTCTGGTCAAGCGACCAGCTTTCAGATCTGAGGAGACTCAGTGTGATGTAAAGAAAAGGGGCAGGAAGGGGACACTTTAAAATAAAATGACAAGAAGAATATACCTATTCGGACATTTAGAATGATATAGAGCAGTGTTTCTCAACTCCTGTCCCCATGACCCACTAACAGGCCAGGACTTAGGGATTTCCCTGCTAGAGCACAGGTGTGGTGATCAGAGGCTCATTCACATTGATTAACTCACCTGTGCACTAACAAGGAAATCATCACATCCTGGACTGTTAGTGGGTCCTGAGGACAGAAGTTGAGAAATATTGATATAGAGCATTATGTATTAAAAAAAAAAAAAAAAAAAAAGCATAATGAATAATTGAATATGCCTTTATATCATGACGTTACTATCTTATTAACTGCTATCGTCAAATTCCACTAACAGTACAGATTTATGTGATTTCCCTGCCTGAGCACAGGTGTGTAATATTTCATTCTGATTAGTTCACCTGAGCTCAGACAGGGAAATATCAAACTCCTGTGCTGTTAGGGGAACTTGAGGACCGTCGTTGAAGAAACTCTGATACAGAGGCCCCAGAAAATTCTAGGAGGCACTGCCCCTTTTAAGGGCATCTAGTGTGTATTAATAGGTTTGTTGATATATGTGCATACTTGAGGTGCAATTCTGGAGCAAACTAATTGGACCATTGGGAACAAATACAAATTTCCCAAATTCTGTTTATTAAATTTGGCTTTTAAAGTTTCCAACTCATAGCTTCTAAAGCCCACTTAAATCAGTAGAAATGTTCATTTCTTTCCTGTGTTTCAGTTGGATTGCTTCAGTAATGCACCTTTTTAGCTTATAGAATTGCACCTTTGGTAAGCAGAGCAGGACTGCACACTGTACAGCCCTAAACTGGCTCTTATCAGCTGTTCCTGAGGTCAAGTAATAATTAGGGACTGCATTCAAATGCAGGTGCTAATTTTGATTGCTTTTATCTCCAGGTATCCCCATAGACTTCAATAGGAACTTTTTTGATAAAACTGGAGGTAACATTTATCTCCTGCATTTGAATCCAGCCCCAAGTCTTCCAAGTCTCATGACTCACTTGAGACACAAAGACAGCAGGGTGCCGGGCTGGGCTACTTATATTACTGAGATAAAATTAGATTTTCAAAATCAAATTAACCCGATCAGAGGTTGAAAGTATTAAAGTGGACCTGTCACAAGTGCTATAACTAGTAATTGGAGAGATGGTGCAAACCTTGGGCCCTCTAACAAAAAAACAAAAAAAAAAACAACTCTGCCAGGGGCCGTACTAGAACTTTTTGCGCCCTCAGGTTGATGGTACCCCCCATAGTTACACCCTTGTCTGTCATTGTATGACAGTTTTTAATTGCCCTTAAATTTAATATGGTTTTCTATGTCATCCAATACAGGTTACTGGTAACTTTGGGTAGGAGATCCACCCTTATAAGTAAGCAGGAACAATCTAGAAATGACTGCAGGGGGTGGAGCCTACCTTCCCTCCTTGGCTGCAGCTAGCCAACCAGCTCCAGAAAGATTTGTTCTTTGGTGAAGATAACACAGGCAAGAGAACAGTTCTGCTATAGTTTTAGAAACTTTTTTATTTTTCTGTTAGATATGGAATACCACCATTAGGCAGATTACCATAAATGGCAATGCCCTTAGATGTGGCTAGCTCAGTATCCAGGTGCTTTTTGTGGACCTTAAGCCCTGAGGGGGAAAATCTTGATTCCAAATGCTTCCCCAGGAGTTACCCACTGAGGTAGTTCTTACTACATGGTAATCTGAAGACAGAAGATCTGCAGAAAAGGTGAGCAACCCTTTGAGTGCTGCAGGTCCACTTGTTCCACAGTGCCCCTTCGCACAGGGGTTGTTCCTGGGAGTTCTTATTCCACACTCCTGTACTCACCGGGTCTTTTCTGTTATGTCTCTCAGTGTTTGGAGCAACTTTGTGGTAAATTAACCCTTTAACTGCTGGTTGGCATCTTTTGGGGTGGTTATTGGCACTTTCCCTACTGCGTTCAGTGTTTTCTGGGTCTGATTACATGTTCTAGTGATGTTTCATGTATTTTTATTTCTCAGTTCTAACCTTGACAAAATTGAGTTTGGCGTGCTTTACCGCATAGATGCCATTGATCCATTCACTTCTATGGGACTGTACAGTTTGGGACATATCTCTGCAACCTCTCAATGTAGCGACTTCAGAGATGGCTCATTTTAATTGTCTGACCTTGCTCTATCATCTGGTTCACATTGGAAGTGTGTTGGGGGGCTCAGGGGGCTTCGGGCACTGTTTGCGGTACTTTTTCTAGGAAAACTACATTTCCCATGAGCGCTTGCTTCGTGCGCTAGTCTCTGACTCCTGCCGCAGCAGCCATTTTGTGAGCTTTACAGAACAAGGGTCCTACGCAGGGCTTGGACTCTCCTTCTCTCCTCTGCAGATTAACCCTTCGCCTACCAGATAAGTGTTTTAGCGATTTCTGGGTTGAAATTTTAATCGTACACACTGTAAATTGGGTGATTAAGTATTCTGAACGTTGTTGACACTGTGAAAATGTCCATTCTGTTGGAGCATGGGGCCAGGCCTAAGACTGAGGACACTGGGGTCTCTGTATCCCCCATTGCACATTGTTCCTCATGTCATACAGGGTTGCCTAGAGAATTCTCAGGTCATTTATGCCCACCATATTCTGATGTCACATCAACTTGGACAAGTTGGATCTTGTCCTGTCCCAGCGTCTGGTCTTCTTGGGCCTTCTCTTCAGCACTCAGCAGAGCATGGTGTTTTTCACGGAGGAATTGGCTCACCAGATCGCACACAGGGTTTCTGCTGTTCTAGCTCAAGATCCAGTTCCAGCCAAGAAGCTATCTTCTCTGGTGGGGAAATTCATCTCCACCATGGAAGCAGTCCCCTTTGCCATGGCTCACACCAGGGAGCTCTAGCGGTTTGTGATCCAGGTATGCAAGGGTCAGCCGGACCTTCTGCAGACATCAGTATCCCTCCCTCTTCATGTGGAACTGAGTTTGTCTTGGTGGCTCGACCTCCCCAATTTCTTGAAGGTCAAGCCCTTCCTGATATCCTTCTGGACCACGGTGACTATGGATGCCAGGCTCTCCAGCTGGGGAGCGGTCCTGGGTCACCTGAATGCTCAAGGACAGTGGTCTCTGGAAGAATCTCTCCTTCCCATCAATGTATTGGAACTTCGGGCGATATTTCATGCCCTTCGTCACTGGACGCCCCCAGCTGGAAGAATGCCCGGTTCGGGTTCAGTCTGACAACGCCATGGCTGTAGCTTACATCAACAAGCAGGGAGGAACAAGAAGTCTCACCGCTTGGTTAGAGGTCAAGGCTATTTTGTCCTGGGCAGAAGAACACGTTCCGGCCATACCTGCAGTGCACATTTCAGGCATAGACAACGTCATGGCTGACTTCCTCAGTTGACACACAGTGGACAGTGGAGAGTGGGAACTGCATACAGAGGTGTTCAGCCTCTTTGTTCAGAAGTGGGGTCTTCCTTGCATCTACCTGAGGGCGACAAGACACAACCGGAAGGTTCCAAAGTTCTGCTCTCGCTGGAGGGATCCTCTAGCGTTGGCAGTGGATTCCATGTCCATTCCTTGGTTATTTCCTCTGGCTTACATCTTCTCTCCCCTTCCTATGTTGCACAGGGTGTTATGGAAATTGAGACTGGAGCGAAGTCCAGTCATTCTGGTTGCTTCTTACTGGCTTTGACAAGTTTGATTTCTGGAGCTTCTGGATCCATTTGTGGCAGAGCCGTTCCCACTCCCATCCAGATCTTCTCCTCCAGGGTTATCTGTGGAAAAATGACGTTCATCGTCTAGCTTTGACGGCTTGGAAATTGAATCCTCAATATTGAAGAAGAAAGGTTTTTCTGCTGGTGTGATGGCTACCATGCTTAGTGCTCGCAAGCCAGTTTCCTCAAAGGCCTACCATTGTGTCTGGTTGACCTTTCTATCTTGGTGTGCCGATAGGGACTTGTTTCAGGAATTTGATCTGCCCACGGTCCTGGCCTTCTTGCAGGATAGTATGGATAAGGGCCTCAGCTTGAGTTCTCTTAAGGTTCAAACTTCTGGTCTCTCTGTTTTCTTTCAGAGGCGCATTGCTATCCTTCCTGATGTCAAGGTGTTTTTCCAGGGCGTTGCTCATACTCGCCCTGTCTTTACAGCTCCTGCTCCTCGGTGGGATCTTAATCTGGTTCTGGATGTCCTTTAGGGCCACCCCTTTGAGTCCTTGGCTACTATTCCTCCTGACATGGAAAATGGCCTTTCTCCTGGCGATCGTGTTTGTTCGCCGTGTCGCCAAGTTGCATGCTCTCTGACAAGGAGAGGGATCTCCACCTGTTAGACGTGGTGCGTTGTCTCAAGTTTTATGTACATCGCACTGAGTCTATCAGACGTGCTGTTTGTCATTCTTGAGGGTTCCAGGGCAGGAAGACCTGTATCCAAAGTGACTATTGCTTCTTGGATCAAGTCCACTATTCGTAAGGCTTATGAGCTGAGGAAGAAGCCTGTCCCTTTCAGGGTCACTGCTCATTCTACTCAATCTCTTGGGGCCTCTTGAGCTTACAAGAATCAGGTCTCTGCTGATCAGTTGTGCAAAGCTGCCACTTGGTCATCTGTGCACACCTTTTTGAAGCACTACCCTGTTGATGTGTTGGCATCAGCTGATGCCAGCTTTGGGAGGAAAATCCTGGAGGCAGTTTTGCCTGTCTAGGATTTTCTTTGGTTCCTGGTGCTTCCTTCGCTTTTGAGCCCCGTTGGCTCTAGTTCAGTGTGTTGTGTAACAGTTTGGGGGTGTTCTTACCCCTGTTCAGTGTCCCTTCACACTTCTTTGTATGTTGGACTATCACTGATCTGGTGGTTTATATCTGCTGTGGTGACTTTAGGGGCCTGGCGCCTGGTCCTTGCCTTACTTCCCGCCTCTGGAAACCTCAATGGTTGGACATCCCAAAGTTACCAGTAACCTGTATTGGATGACAGAGAAAAGAGGATTTTAGTCTTACCTGGTAAAGCCTTTTCTCTTAGTCCATACAGGTTACTGGTCTCCCACCCTGGCAAGAGACCATGCTTGGCTCTCCTGTGGCAGACCGTGGGGGTCCTTCGGGGTCATGCTCACAGGAGTCTTATTTCCTTCCACTATCTAGTCAATAGTTAGTGTCTCAAATCTTTCAGGAGCTGGTTGGCTAGCTGCAGCCAAGGAGGGAAGGTAGGCTCCACCCCCTGCAGTCATTTCTAGAATTGCTCCTGCCTACTTAAAGGGGTGGATCGCCTACCCAAAGTTACCAGTAACCTGTATGGACTAAGAGAAAAGGATTTAACAGGTAAGACTAAAATCCTCTTTTTGTAAAATTAACCATTTTGTTGGTGGAAGAGTCTGGCACTTTATGCTAATTAGTTTGTCACATCCTGTGTTGAGAATATATGAAGAGCCTACACACACATGTCTAATAACAGTGAGCAGTAAGGTTGGCCTTCAGCAGATCTAATAATACTAATTCCATGCACAGTAAAGTGACACACTGCCACAAAACAAATATTTTTTAGAAATTCACTTTCATTTTATACAAAAAAAAATGGCTAGAACATATAGGCAGATTTTAATTATCTGTAAAATAAGCTTTTCTTAGGATGATAATGCATTGTGCACTCCTTTGGTCCACAAGGAATTTTTAACCCTTTGAGTGCCAGAGGCATACAGAATTCATTGCAAAGCAATGCGTTCTGTACCCCTCTGGCACTCAAAGGGGTTAAGGTTTTGTTTAACTAGTGACACTATTAGCTTTTGTCTCTCTCCTTCAGGTTGGACTGGTGCTACAGTAAGCGCATCTTGATTTCTAGACACCTGCGGTCATCTAAAGTGACTCATCCAAAGCCGATGTACAGAGATCAAAAGCACAACTGAAATGAAGGCAAGAAAGTGTGAAATGGCGGAGATCTGAGCACGCTGGCAGATTGTGGCACCATGAAGCTCTCTCATACAGCAACGTCATTGTTTTCCTGTGACGTGCACTCATAAAAAAGAACGGAATAAAAACACAAAAAAAGGAACTGAAAAAAAAAATAAAATAAAGCACATTCCTCTAAACATTTAAAGACTAGATGGTTGTGCAATGCATTGCAAGGCAATATGTCGCACAGACCCACTGGTCCTTTAAAGAGCTGAGTTTGAAAATGACTCCATGGATATGAACACACGGTCTCTAGCCCACCATCATTTTTATACAGAACGAACCGCTGAATGCATGTAAAATAAACTTTTCAGGTTTGGTAAATAACTGCCAGAAGCAAAAAACATAAAAAGTTACCAGAAGAGCCAGCGGTTTGTTGCTTTGCAGTGCATTGCTGGTTAACTCCTGTGTGTGGCTGCATGGAAACTACCAGAAAAGACACACCCCCATGCTCTGCTTTACTACGTGGAAGATACTGAAGGAGCCTCCCTGATGGTGCAAGTTGGGCCTCTACATTTGCATTAAGGGGTCTGTAATATATTTAGCTTTTCATGTTTAGGTCGTCAAGGGCAACGTGTAAAATTACTAAAGCAAATTATGAAGTAGACAGATAGGGAACGTGCAAAAAATTCCATTTTGATTTAGGAACAAATAAAAGCTGCCATTGATTTAACTGGTGGTGTAACACATTGGATTCTAGAGAGGTCTCCCTAGCCTTTAAAATATCCATTTAAATCCTTGGACATTTTGATTCTGTCCTCCCCATGATGGGATTGTGAGTTAAAAAGACCCTTTTAACACTTTGAGTGGCAGAGAGTTATGGCAATTTTTATTTGGTCCCTATGGTTGATTTACCCTGGAATTGTTCTACTTTAGTCACTGTGCATTTGGCTCAACGTCTCATTGCACTGAGCAACAGGACAAATCTGTGGCGCCTACGCTCTTCATCTGATATTTGTGCAAAAAGCAGTCATGGACATTTTGGACCAATCTGTGCAATCATGGAGGTTAATGGATTTAGTAGTGAGGGGAAAGTTTGCAGCAAAATCGCTGTTTATCATTGGAATATGTGATCGTTATGGAACGTGGAAAATATTTTGTAAAAAAAAAATAATAATAAAATAAATACATGTATTTGGGGGACTGGTGCTTCATCTGATACATTTATATTCTACTGGCTTACAGATAAACAACAAAGGAAACGACTGGGTGATGTACGTTTAAACTTTGGAAGAATAATCAACGCAATAGCGAATCATACCCAAATAGCAAAATTAAAAAACAAAATAAAATCGAAAAATGTACTTGTATTAGTCAGTAAAGCTGGAATGTAAAATGGTTATGAATAATGATTAAGTATACGATGGAATGAATGAAAATGATTCCCTCACGTGGTCCATGAAAATAAAAATAAACACAAGCGCATAGTGTAATCTGATAATACCATTTTATATAGCTCTGTATACAGACTTGTATTAGTAGATAACACCGTGTTTGTGTTTATTTTCAAATATCACATGAGAATCTTCATTTTTTTTTTTCATGTATTCCATCATATACTTCATCTTCATCGTTATTCATAATAATTTTTCATTTCATTTGTACCGAGTATCATAAGTACATTTTCAGTTTTATTTTTTGTATTTGTATAAATGCATGTATATAATTTATCGTGCCAGATACTTGTTTGTACCTTGCAATATATATCCCAAGTAATAAAAATTCTATTTTTCTAAGTTTATATTTTATTTTGCTATTTGAGTAGTATATTCCAACCATTTTATTGATTATTATTCCATTTTCAGCTGTCCCATCTGAGGGATTGTTTGAGGGAGCAGCTCAATATGGTTTGTTTTTAGACATCACTATTTATTTACACTGTATACTGTTGGTAATTACAATCACTTAATAAAAAACACACAATTTGAAAAACATTTTAAATTATTACCTTAGATTAGGGCTGTCCAAGTTCAGTCCTCAGGGCCCTCCAACAGGCCAGGATTTAAGGATTCCCTACTTAATCAGATGTGTGTCCGTCAAAATGAATGAGCAACTGATTAACTTACCTGTGCTTAATCAGGGAAATCCTTACATCCTGCTCTGTTGATGGCCCTTGAGGACTGAACTGGGACAGCCCTAACTTACATTTTAAAGGGATAGTAATGTTTCAAAATAAAAGCAGCTCCAATTAATCATCATAGTATTTGGGCCATGGAGAGTGTTATTTCAGTACTGTCAGAGTTGTAGTTCAAATAATGTTCCCCCTCCTGCCCCTTTTACCTAGTGTAAGCCACCTCCCCTCAGATGTGGAATCTGGTCTTGAGACCAGACAGCTCACAGCAAGGGACACTCTTCTTACTGTGAGAACTATGAAAACCCTGCCCCCTTTGTCAGGTTTAATTGAAGATTGTCCCTCTCTGCAGCCCATCTGGACACCACTTTTCTGTTCTGTGGGGAGCACTGTTACATCAGTAAAAGGTGCAGGAGGGGGATACTTTATCATTCCATTACTCTTGAACTACAACTCTCTCAGTATTGAAATAACACTCTCCATGGCCCAAATACTGTGAAGATTAATTGTAGCTGCTTTTATTTTGAAACAATACTATCCCTTTAAAACCCCAGTGGATGCTTGCAAGGTCTCAGTGCTTTGTGAAGCAGTGTGCTGAAGACCAAGGAGTTATATTGCTCATACCACTGAAGCCATAGAAATAAAAAGGAGACTCTTCTGCAGTTTTAATTAACCCTTTGAGTGCTAGGGTATATGCAACGTGTTGGTTTTCTATGCATTGCGTATACCTCTGGCAATCATAAGGGTTAAAGAGTGATCAATTTACTTGTGCCTAGAGAGATAATAATGCTCATATTTCAAATCTAAACACATTTTACTGGCGCTGGACTTGCCATGGCAAGCCTACTTGGGGATCTTCAGATTGAGATGCTTCCCTGTGTCTGAGTGTTGAGAATGAGTCCTAGACACTGACTTTTGCAGCTAGAAATTAGGACTCATATACAGCACTCGCACACAGGAAAATGTCTCAATCAGAAGATCTCTATGGTACACCCTACTCTGGATGACAACCAACTTCCAGGTAGCTTCAAAGATGAAGAGGCTGATGTTGGTAAAAGAGTTGTTGGTGGTGGGGGGGTTATAAAACTTAAACAGCTTTATATATATATATATATATATATATATATATATTACTGTAAGCAATGGAATTTAGTTAAAAGTATGGTAATGCTTTTAACATATTTAAACATCTACATAGACAATCGAAGCACCAAATAAAGATATCTTCCTTTATTAAAAGTTAAAACGTACATAAAAGACAATTAAGGTAGCAGTCTATCTGAGGAGTCCAAGACATCACCGAACTTATTAGCGCACACACAAGGCACCACAGTCTCTATACCCTAAGCCTATACGTCAGCACTGGGCCTTCATAAGTGAAAAAGGGCCTGCTGGTGAACAGTTTGTGTCTGAACTTCAATTAATTAAAGGCTCACCAGACATGCAGCATCACACACTCTAAATTCTATAAGAGGATTTTAGTCTTACCTGTTAAATCCTTTTCTCTTAGTCCATAGAGGTTACTGGTAACTTTGGGTAGGCGATCCGCCCCTCTAAGTAGGCAGGAACAATGCTAGAATTGATTGCAGGGGGTGCAGCCTACTTTCCTTCCTTGGCTGTAGCTAGCCAACCAGCTCCAGAAAGTTTTGAGACTAGATAGTGGAAGGGAAAGAAGATTCCTGTGAGCATTAACCCGAAGGACCCGCACAATCTGACACAGTAGAGCCAAGCATGGTCCCTTGACAGGGTGGGAGACCAGTAACCTGTATGGACTGAGAGAAAAGGATTTAACAGGTAAGACTAAAGTCCTCTTTTCTATGTCATCCAATACAGGTTATTGGTAACTTTGGGTAGGTGAACAGCCCCTTTAAAGGGATAGTAATACTTCGTTTTAACTTTATTTTATTTTGTAGGCATTAAAAAAACATGAAGAATGATATAAGTCTTATCTCTCAAACCTTTATGGTTTAAGAGATATTCACAAGCAAAGTGTCCCCCTCCCGCCCCTTTTACTGATGTAACACTTCTCAGCCAGGGCAGAAGGGAGCTGCCCAGGTAGACTGCAGAGAGGGACAATCTTCAATTAAGATAAGGGAAAAAGCTGAAAAGCATGTCAAGGGGGGCAGGGATTTCATTGTTTTCACAAGAATAAGAGTGTCCCCTTCTGTTATCTGTCCAGTCTATGGACTGCATTCCACATCTGAGAAGAGATTGTTTACAGTAGGTAAAAGGGGCGGGAGGGGGAAACTTTGCTTGTGAATATCTCATAAACCATAAAGGTTTGAGAGATAAGACTTATATCATTCTTCATGTTTTTTTAATGCCTACAAAATAAAATAAAGTTAAAACGAAGTATTACTATCCCTTTAAGTAGGCAGGAACAGTTCTGAGAAGTGACTGCTGGGTGGAGCCTACCTCCTCTCCTTAGCTTGCAGTTAGCCAATCCCCATCCAGTAAGATTTGTTCCTTGGTCAAGACACAAGGCAAGAGTACAGTTCTGCTATAGTTTTAGCTTCTTTATTATTTTAGTTTACCAGGTGCTTTTGTGGACCTAAGCCCTAGGGGGGAAATCTTGGCTGCAAGTTCTTTCCCCAGGAGTTGCCCACTGAAGACATGGTAATCTGAAGACAGAAGACCTGCTGAAAAGTTGAGCACCCTTTGAGTGCTTAAGTCCACATGTCGCCCATGCTTCCCCTCCGCACAGGGGTCTCATTTGGAGTTCCTGTTACATACTCATGCACTCATTGGGTTTATCTGTGGGGTGTTTGGAGCACGTTTCTGTGGTAACTTAACTCTTTGGCTGCTGGTTTGGCATCTTTTGGGGTGTTGTGGGCACTTTCCCTACTGGGATCAGTGTTTATTTAGTCTACTGACTTTTTTAGTGGGCTTTTTTGTGGTTTTCACCTTGTAAAATTTGTGTTCCGGCACGCGTTTACCGCATAGACGCCATTGCTCCATTCACTTCTATGGGACTTTACAGTTTGGGACATATCTCTGCAACCGCTCCACGTAGCGAGGTCAAAGATGGCTCATTTTGTTGGTCTGTTCTTGTTCTGTTATCTGGTCAATGTTCTGGACATGTTGGGGGGCTTAGGGCTCTATTGTAGCGACACTACAATTCCCATGAGTGCTTGCTTCACGAGCTTGTTTCTGATTGGCTCTCGTTGCTGCAGCCATTTTGTGCTTTCGCTGTTCGAGTATCCTACACAGGGCTTGGACTCTCTTTCTCTCCTCAGTAGTTTAACCCTTTGCCTGCCAGGTAAGTCTATTTCAGCATTTCTGGGGTGATTTTTATTGTCAAATACACTGTATTTTGGGTGTTTCTGATACTTTGACCATTTGACACTGTGAGTATGTCTATTCCATTAGACCTTGGGGCTACATCTAAGACTAAGGAAACTGGGGCGTCTGTGCCCCCATTGCACATTGCTCCTCATGTCACTCAGGGTTACCTAGAAAATACTCAGGTAATGTTTGCCCAGCATGCGTTGCTGCCCCTGCACTAGAGCCAGTCTGGATGCAAGAGTTTAAGGCTACTACCAGGGACCTCTGGTCCACCTTACAACTTTGAGGCTGATCCTGTTCCCTCAGCTGAGGGCCTGATCCGGGCTGTGTTGGACCCTGAACATTCCCTTGGTACAAGAGGTTTCATCTGACCCCTCTGATGTATTCCAGGAGCCTGTTAGGCCCCATACTTGTTTTTCACCTAACCCCACCCTGGACCGCTTGGTGTCTGAGGAGTGGAAGTTTCCAGACAGAAAACCATCTGTCTCTAGGAAGTTTGGTAAGCTGTGCCCGTTCTCTGAAGCGGCCCTAGCTCAGTGGGTTCATCCTCCCAAGGTGGATGCCCCTGTTTCCAGGCTTTCTAAGTCCACTACCTTGCCTGTGGCTGATGCATCTGCTCTGAAAGACTGAACTGACAAGAAGCTTGAGACCTCTCTCAAGGCCATTTTTTGCAACGGCTGGTTCTGCCCTGCTCCCCGCATTTGCTGCGGCGTGGGTGAATAGAGCTGTGGCTGTTTGGACTGAACAGCTCACTTCAGCTCTCCGTCAGGGAGCTCCTACTGCTGACATGTTGCGGCTTCTCGCCAACATCTCTGAGGCTCTGCATTATGTTTCTGCTGTCCTGTTTGATGCTGTGCGCATAGCCAGGGCATCCTCCATGTCTGTGGTACCCAGACGTGCTCTCTGTCTCAGGATCTGGTCTGTGGACACTGCCTCCAAGAGGGCTCTCCTGTCTTTGCCCTTTCAGGGCACCTCACTGTTTGGTCCTGACCTTAAGGATCTAATCAGTAAAGCAACTGGATGGAAGAGTACTCACCTGCCAGTGGCCCAGAGGAAGAAGACGCCTGTCAAGTGGAATCTGTTTTTTCGTCCCTTTCAGGCTAACTGTCTGGCGACCCAGGTGGTGCCTCAGGCTCCGCGCGCCTCATCCATGCCTAAGCAGCAATGGAGGCTTAAGTCCTCCGCTAAGCCCAAGGATTCCAAACCTACTTTTGCATGACTCACCGAATCTGGGTCCCCATCCGCAGGTAGGTGGCTGCTTACGTCACTACCTTTCAGCTTGGGAAGCATCTGTGGTGGACCCGTGGGTTTTACAGGTGGTGTCTGTAGGGTACAGGATCCCCTTCACCTCCCTTCCTCCTCCTCTTCTCTCTCTCCTCTGGGCGCAGAAAAGCGCCGCCTTTCTGAGAGTGCCATTCAGGCGCTTCTGGACAAGGCGGTCTTGGAACCAGTTCCTTTTCAGGAAAGGGGGTCGAGATTCTACTCCAACCTCTTCGTGGTTTACAAGAAGGCCGGCGGCGGACGTCTGATTTTGGATTTGAAGGATCTCAATTCCTTTGTGGTCAGGTCCCAGTACCGCCAGGAGTTGCTACGCACAGTGATAGCTGACGTGTCCCCTGGGAAATTTCTACCTTCTCTGGATCTTCAGGATGCATATTTGCGCATTACCATTCATCCAGAGGGTCGGCAATATCGCCACTTTGCCTGCGACCGAGGGCATTTCCAGTTTTCTGCCTTCCTATTTGGCCTGACCACGGCTCCTCAAGTCTTCAACAGAGTCCTGGGAGCCTTGATTTCCGTCCTACATCGAGATGGCATCAGAGTCACCCCATACATGGGCAACCTCCTTTTGAAGGCCTCTTCTACAGAACTCCTCCATCAGCAAGTGCAGGATTACACTCATGCTCTGTCTTGTCAAGGGTGGATCAATCCAGACAAGTCAGACCTTGTTCCTTCACAGAGGATGGTTTTCCTCACGGATGAAGTGGCTCATCAGATGGCACTGAAAGTCTCGCAGCTTGGCTAGAGGTCAAGGCTATTTTGTCCTGGGCAGAGAAGCATGTCCCTGCCCTTTCCGCAGTTCATATTCCTGGCATAGACAACGTTCTGGCAGACTTCCTCAGTTGACACACAGTGGACAGAGGAGAGTTGGAACTGCATCAAGAGGTGTTCGACCTCATTGTCCAGCTGTGGGGTATTCCGTGCATCGACCTGATGGCAACAAGACACAACAGGAAGGCTCCAACCTTTTGCTCTTGCTTAGTGGATCCCCTTGCTCTAGCAGTGGATGCCTTGTCAATCCTGTGGAATTTCCCTCTGGCATACCTCTTTCCTCCCATTCCCCTGTTGCACAGGGTGATACGGAAACTGTGACTGGAGCGCTGCCCAGTCATTCTGATTGCTCCGTTTTGGCCTCAGCAGTCTTGATTTCCGGAGTTTCTGGATCTCTCAGTGGTGGAACCTCTTCAGCTCCCCTCCTGTCCGGATCTTCTTTTACAAGCTAGAAGGAGGACGTTCATCGTCTGGCTTTGACAGCATGGAGACTGAATCCTCAATTTTGAAGAAGAATGGTTTTTCTTCTGGTGTGGTGGCTACTATGCTCAGTGCCCGCAAACCGGTTTCCTCTAAGGTCTACTATCGAGTTTGGTCCACCTTTCTATCTTGGTGTGCTGATAGGGACTAGTCTCAGGATTTTGATCTTCCTACAAGTCCTTTCCTTCCTCCAGGATGGTGTGGATAAGGGTCTCAGTCTGAGTTCTCTTAAGGTTCAGACTTCTGCTCTCTCTGTTTGCTTTCAGAGGCTCCTTGCTATTCTTCCTGATGTCAAGGTTTTCTTCCAAGGCATTGCTCATACCCATCCTGTGTTTAAGACTCCCACTCATTAGTGGGACCTTAACTTGGTTTTGGGCGTCCTTCAGCGCCCTCCCTTTGAGTCCTTGGCCACTATTCCTTTGCGCCTACTGATGTGGAAGATGGTCTTTCTCCTGGCAATTGTGTCTGTTCGCCGTGTTGCGGAGCTGCATGCCCTGTCTAGTAGGCCACCCTTTTTGGTGTTTCACAAGGACAAGGCAGTGCTTCGCACTTTGCAAGAGTTTCTCCTGAAGGTGGTGTCTGAGTTCCACATTAATCGGGAGGTTGTGGTTCCTTCTTTCTGCCCTAACCCTACGTCTGACAAGGAGAAGAATCTTCACCTGTTGGATTTTGTGCGTTGTCTCAAGTTCTATGTGCATCGCACTGAGCCATTGAGGCAGTCTGACACTCTTTTTGTCATTCCTGAAGGTACCAGGGCAGGGAAGTCTGCTTCCAAGGTACCCATTGCGTCTTGGATCAAGTCCACTATTCATAAGACTTACGAACTTAGGAAGAAGCCTGTTCCCTTTCGGATCACGGCTCATTCTACGAGGTCTATTGGGGCATCTTGAGCCTACAAGAATCAGGCCTCAGTTGTGCAAGGCGGCCACTTGGTCGACTGTGCATACCTTCTCGAAACACTACCGCGTGGATGTGCTGGCATTGGCTGATGCCAGTTTTGGGAGGAAGATCCTGGAGGCAGCCTCGCCTCTCTAGGATCTCAGTCTCTCAGTACTCTCATTTTTGAGCCCTGTTGGCTTTAGTTCATTGTGCCGTGTAACAGTTCCTGTGGTCTGTTTTACCCCTGTTCGGTGTCCGTTGACACTCTGCAGTTGTTGTTGTTGAGCTATTCATGATCTGTTGGTTCATTGGTGCTCTGGTGGGGCCTGCGCCTGGTCCTTGCCTTTCTTCCCACCCTGGGGAACTTAATGTTTGGACATCCCAAAGTTACCAGTAACCTGTATTGGACAACAGAGAAAATAGGATTTTAGTCTTACCTGTTAAATCATTTTCTCTTAGTCCATACAGGTTACTGGTCTCCCACCCTGTCAAGGAACCATGCTTGGCTCTCCTGTGGCAGATCGTGGGGGTTCATGCTCACAGGAGTCTTCCTTTACCTTCTTACTACCTAGTTTTCAAATCTTACTGGATGGGGATTGGCTAGCTGCAAGCTAAGGAGAGGAGGTAGGCTCCACCCAGCAGTCACTTTTCAGAATTATTGCTGTCTACTTAAAGGGGCTGATCGCCTACCCAAAGTTACCAGTGACCTGTATGGACTAAGAGAAAAGAATAACAGGTAAGACTAAAATCCTGTTATCAACAAATATACTCTTCTGTTGATTATTATTATTTCTCTTATGAACTGGCTAGAGAGAGTAAGGATGAAAAGTGAAAGAAAAAAATATTTTTAAAATAGTGTGAGGGAGATGTTGAAGATGGACTGTAGGACACTAGGAGGTTTAAGTACTAAGGCGTAGTAAAGAGGTGATAGAATATGATGAAATGAAGATGACTTCTCTAGTGTCAAACTCTCCAGTTCGTATGTTTTTCTATAGAGCCTATACGCTATGATCTCTCAAGTTGGAGGTCTTAGTGCATTGGCTCCATGGAATAACACAGGACTTGGGAGAGTTTATCACTCTTTAGTGCATGCCCTCCTGCAATAATATTAAGCATGTGATTTGCGTATGTAAAGAAAGGTCCCTAGAGATTTGAATTTAATACTTAAAAGGCTGCCCTTAGGAGATGGAACTTTATGGCATCAAGCAATACTTCAGCAAAGACACTGCAGTTTGTGAAATTGGTGTCGATAAATGTGATGGTGTGTTTGTGTTACTGATTTAATGTTGTGGGATGTCTGTTAGATACAGACTAGGAGTACTGTAGTAGTTGGAAATACTTTAAGAATTATTATAATATATGGCTGGAGCATACCCATATAATTATTTTACAAGGCTATCACCTTCTGTCTACTTAATGCTAAGGTATTAATATAATACAATGTATGAAATCACTCATCATGTGTATAGCTGGAAATAACGAAGCTTCTACCAGAACTCAGAAGCGGGAGATGTATCAAAGGTGTTTAATCCTGGTTATGGATGATGATGATGATGATAATAATAATAATAACAGTAAACCAAGGATGATTTTGCAGCTATCATCTTATATGAGTATTCAAAATAGCATATATAAATTTCAGGATACAACATAAAAGAACAGCAGTTGATTTCATTCAGCCTGGACACTTATTGTTTACATTTTGAAATTGTCAATTTATCATGACATAAAATAACACATTATGTATGTTCTATAATTGGATTTAATCTCAAATAGGGAGGAGTGTTACTAGGACACAAAAAAAAAAAAAGTGTCAGACTGAATGCTGCCTTACGTATCTCCATCAGGAAGGGATGTAGTTGATTACACACATTAATGTTTACCAACAGCAACATTTTTAAAAGGCTGTTTCATACTTGCAAATAAAAAAAAATCTATATCTATAATATCTAGCTTGGTGGACCAAATTGTTATCTATGAAAGAAGTAATGGGATCTCTAGTCCAGCTGAGACCAATATTTAGATATTGTTGCATAGACTCAAGGAAGCACTTTTTTGTTTTGTTATGCTGTTACCACATAGGTCAGGAAAGAGTACTGAATTACATGTTAAGCTTAGTAGCAGGACCTATTAGTCTAGGTAAGGTATCTACAGAAGAAAGTGCAAAGAAGCCCCAAAATGCACTGAACAGATCCCTGCCATCAACATGAAAGGCCTGGGACACCATCATCCTCAATCTATTCTGAAGGAAGAACTCGGAGATACTCTTCGCCACAACACTTGGGAAAAATGTATTTATGCTAGGAGGGCCAGACCATTAGATTAACATCTGCTTCCACTCTAGTGTACGCTATTAACATACAATACCATAACATCAAGGAAGTACACATGGTTTCTGTACATGGATTTTGCATGACTGGACTGTGCACATTATACGACTATATGAGGTGCCTCCTCTATACAAACTGTATGTAAACAGCCATTGCCTTACATGATACTATTTTATACCTTACTAGTGTAAAAGCCTGTGTACACAGGCCCAGCATTCTGTGTGTTTGGGCAGTCTGTGCTGCGCATGACTGCATTGGACAAAGTGTAAAAGCCTGTGTACATGGGCCCAGCGTTGCATATGATGGCATTGGATAAACATACATTTGGGGGTAGATTCACTAAGCAGTGATAAACTGGAGAAGTCATCTCCATCTTATCATTTCTCCAATTCCTATGTTATTCTATGTAGCCTATGCACTATGATTTCTTCAACTTTGGAGATCTTATTGAGTAGGCTCCATAGAATAACATAGGAAGTGGAGAAGTTATAAACTGGAGGAGTCATCTCCACCTTATCACCGCTTAGTGAATCTACCCCCTGGCCTTTTATATTATAGGAAGATTCTGTCTTATATAAGACTCTATGTCACTGTATGTTCTCCATCACCTCCACTCCTACAGTATGCTGTCTCCTGTTAGTGCCTCTGGTATTCCTATATCTCATGCCTTTAACTATGGCGATTGCATCCAAGCAACACTGTTTATATGATTGTATTTACTTATATTTTGTCCTGTATGTGGACTGTGTCACACCTTTTCCAGTCTTTAATTGTGTGTACTTATTCAGTAAAAACAAAATCTATTTATTACTGATACTACACTTAGAAGATATTCTGCTCTGTCCTCCATTCTTTCTATGACTGATGTGACCCATTGGTGTATCTTTTCAATGATATTTTTGGATAAGCTGCACACAAGATATATGGACAACTTATTGAGCAAATCATAGAGATAATATAGTGTTCCTCACCCACCCAGGTTTTATCCTTTCTACATATTTATGTAGGGTACACCTTATCACATTTCTCTCCATCCCACCTCTAGTGTGGTCAGAGTATAGAGCACCAGATTTTTATTTTGGTTTTATTAATCAGTAAACACCTGCCTGATTGGTTTATGTCACAGAGTAATTTTATGTTATGAGACTGAAGGTGCATACAGTCTAACATTTTAAAGAAGTCTGATCACAAGTACACGTAAACAAGGAACATAATCTGAATATTTATACAAGAAGGTGTGATAGAGGTAGTAAAGTGGAGACGAATTCTACAGTGTTATAAACTTTCCATTTCCTATGTTAAGATTTCTCAAGTTGGAGAAATCTTAGTACACTAGCTTCATAGAATGACATAGGAACTGTAGAGTTTATCACACTGGAAAAGTCATCTCTCTCCACTTTATCACCTGTTAATCATACCTTAGTGCATCTTCCCCCATGAGGAACTGTTCTCCGAGTCACCGGGGGGAGATTCACTAAGGCATTATAACGTTGAAGATCTTAGTACATAGGCTGCATAGAAGAAAAGAGGCACTGGAGAAGTCATCTTCACTTTATCACTCTTTAGTGCATAATCCCCCTGGTGTGTTGTACCACGCACAAGCTCCAGAAAAGAAACATGGTAAGGACTGCAAAAGGTGGAAAGATTTTACACAAAAGAATGGTTTAGCATATGATCTGAAAGACCTTTGGCTGTGCATTGATTCTAGTAGTGCAAATGTTTTAGAAACAGCATTATATGCCATAAGTTGGTATAATTAATTCAGAGGAAGATCTTACCTGATATTCAGAGGGAGACTGTAGTTTGGGTGGAGCTAAAAGGCAGATCATCTCTGTGTACAAATTACTGCATAAAAAAGTGTCAACGTTTTGACATCCAAGGACTTGTCGCCGTTCAAATATTGCTACTGTGTTAATAGGATATCATGTACAACTAGAATTGTTAAATTATCTGCATATCTTACATCCCTAAAATATAATCCTAACCATTTTAGGATGAAAAAGGTATGCAATGCATCATAAAGGAATACCCATCTTGCCATTAAAGAGCTAATTATGTTTGTAAGGAGAGAGAAGCTAAAGTAAGTTAATCCCTTAAGGACCAGCGCGCGCGGCAGGCACTTGACGACCACGAGGCGCTTTTTTTTTTTTTTTTTTTGCAATTCCAGTTCAGGGCTTCCGGAGAAATCATAGTGAACTGACTTCATAGAATAACAGAGTTTGGAGAAATCATCTCTGCTTTATCATACATTAGTGCATAACCCATGTAGTGTGATTATTTAGATGTTAACCAGAACATTTTTGGGGGGTTTTGTTTTTTGCTCAAAGGTAAAGCAAGGCTGAAAATATTATGTTCAACTGTTATTGAAGCTCAAACATTATATTTTTAGAAGCAGTATCTCAATTACCTAAAATTTTACAGTGGTGCTGTTTGCTACACCATCCGGTCAGTTGACCATAAACCTACATAGGATGGTGTAGCAACAGCACCACTGTACAATTTCAGGTAATTGGGATAAACCCTACATTTTTTTTCTTTTTACATGTCAAGTATTTCTATCATTTTAAGCCAAATTTGATACTTTATGAAATGTATCAGAATAGTGATATAATTAGGTATTTCCTGGAGGCTTGCCAGTTGGTTCAGCAGGAAAACATCCAGAGTTTTAGCCTGTAATATGGTTTCATTGTTATTTTTCCTCCCTCTCAGGAAATATATAATGGATGCCGGCTCATGGAACTCGCTGGGGTTTCGATAATATTAGCCCGGTATTACCACATATTTTGTGGTTACATTTTCTGCCAGGAATCCTGCACCTCAGAGTTGAGGCATAGAAGCCACAACGACTGTTTTAAACTATTGTTGTTTCAACAAAAGTGGCGCAGATTAAATTCATGCATGCTTTCTAAGAACAAAACAAATGAAGAAGTGTCAAGTTACGCCCTGAAAACCCCCAAACCAATGGAGAAGTTTAAAGTTAAAGGGATAGTAATACTTTAATATTACTAATCCCCATATTGTAGCCATGTTAAAAAGAATTGACTTGTCCCCAGATTCATCTCTCAAACCTTTATGGTTTGAAAGATAACCGAACACAAAGTCTCTTCCCCCCCCCCCCCCCAAAGTCAGCCTTGTACTGACTGCAGGGATATCCGGTCTTATTTGCATCAGGCGGCTCTGCAGCAGAGTAGAGATCGTGTTAGTAAATGGGGAATTAGTATAAGTATTACTATCCCTGTAAGAGTTATATGGCCTAGATTCATTAAAGGTTGATGCTGTGGCAATATAATTTTGTTGATGTATTCGAAACACTTATACATTTCATATATAAGGAGGGCAGTGTATGTTGAATATAATTGGTAAAAGAAGAATGTTGAGTGGGAATACTATATGTCAAAATACTACGGGGGGGTAATGTGCTGAAGGGGGGCACTGTTTGAAGGATTTCTAACATGTTGTGCAGCATTGGGAACAGAAGCATTGTGAGTTAGCCCCATATACACTGCCTGACACCCTCAGCCTTCTTCCTTTGCCCACTGGTAACCACAGATCACCATGTACAATGTGACCCTCTCCAGCCTTTTCCCCTTACCCAATGCTAGCCACAAATCCCCATGCTCAGCAGTGCTTTCACAATTACTTACCACACAATATGAAACAATGGCTAACTGAGTTTATTTTATATCCATCACAGTATTAAAGGAACAGTAACATCTGTTTGCCTTTAGGACCAAGAATGCAGGAAATCTGTTTTTAAAGGATCACAGACACCTCATAAAAAAAAAAAAAAAATCCCCACTTACTTGAAAAGACACACTACTGCATAGTAATAGCTTTTGGTGATTTTGAAAGAGATTTTGCTTCTTTTTTAATACAGTTTCCTAACAGGAACTAGGGAAGGGGGCTTCCCCCATCCACAATATGTTTTAGCAAGGAATGGCAACTTTTATACATTAACATAAATATTTAGCTGTAGCAAGGGATTTAGTTCACAATCTGCAAAAGTTACAATGTGCTATTTACAGGCTCCTAAATGTTTGTAATATTTCAAATACACCTGTGTTTATGAAGCTCCTCACTGGTTCTTGAAACTCCCATTTGGTTTCTAAAGCAGAACTACCACCCTTTGTAAACTTTGCCCCAAATAATTACCCATCTGGCGACTAGATACTCAATAGTACTAGTCACCAGAATTATTACCGCGTTATTGAGAATTCTATACTGCTCCCGGACGGACAGCCAGGAAACAGCGTAGACATCTTCCCATAGTGACATATATGCGCCTGCGCTGTCGGTCCCTTTTGGTACCGAACGGCTCCCATCAACGCCTCCTAGAGCGGACTGGGACTGACAGTGCAGGTGCAAAGACGTCACTATGGAAAGATGTTTGCACTGTTTCCTGGCAGTCCATCCGGGGGCAGTATAGAATTCTCAATAACACAGTAATAATTCTGGTGACTGGCACTATTGAGCAGCTAGTCACCAGATGGGTAATTATTTGGGGCAAAGTTTACAGGAGGTGGTAGTTCTGCTTAAGTCCAATGTATTTTGCCCCACCCGGTAATCTGATATAAGGACTTGTATTTTGATATATGTTTCATTAACTAAATCTGCTGCGAGCATTCTCAAGTGCAGATAAGACAAATATTAAAACAATTAGTATGAAAAGAAAGAGCCCAAATGAAATGGTACAAAACAGTGTTACAACTGTACAACATGCAGGTGGAAATTCTAACAAATAACTAAGGAAAGTATCCTAAATACATGTATTTTTACAATTAAATCAATGTTTCAACCAAGTTCTGAGACAAAAAAATATTCACTTTTCAGGCCAATTTAAAGAATGAAAAAAAAACAAAAACAATTTAACCATTCGGATGCTAAAGTTTATCATAATACACTGCCCTACCATGTGAACAAGCAGCAATTGGGGGGGGGGACTAACTGCACCTTAACCCTTTGCAAAGCAATGAGTTGTGTACCCCTCTGGCACGCAAAGGGTTAACCCTTTGAGTGACAGTTGTATGCAGCCTCTGGCACGCAAAGGGTTAAGCGAGATAGGAAAAAATAACCATTAATTTAAATGGAGCTTTTAACCCCTTGAACACAAAAGAGGCCTCCATGGCACTGCAAAGCAATGTGTTTGAGACCAGGCATTCAAGGGATTAAAAGCCCCATTTAAATCAAAAGAAAGGGACTTGTTCCTTGGATCTTGGAGCTCTCTAATGTTCAAGAGGTTAAAACAAATGTAAAAAATGCAGGAACTTGGTCATATATTGCTGTGGTTCTCGACCCTGTCTTCAGGAACCACTAGCAGGTCATGTCTCTTGAATTTACTTGCTTGATTACTAATTTTTAATAGATTTGTAGAGGGTAAAAAAAAAAAAAAATAATCGGATTTCCAGAAACCCCATCTCTCAAACCACTATGGTTTGAGATATTGGCAAACAAAAATTCCCCCTTCCCTTCTCTTGATGTCAGCTGTAAAGCTGACAGAAGGAGATCAGTGTCGGCCAACACAATGAGGCTCTTCAGCAGAACCGAAATCTTGTTATTGCAAACAAATTACTTCATTGGAAAGGTCTACAAAGTGTGCTTGCAAACCAGGCACACTTTGTAGACCTTTCCAATGAAGTAATTTGTTTTGATATAACGGAATTTCAGCTCTGCTGTGGAGCCGCTGGCTGATCCCTGGACTGGGATCTCCTGTTGTCAGCTAGACGCTGACATCAGGAGAAGGGGAGGCAAGGGAGAACTTTGATTCCAAATATCTCTCAAACTATAATGGTTTGAGAGATGGGGGTTTGTGGACATTACTAACACTTTAATCAGAGACTGTCATTTTAACCCTTTGAGTGCCAGAGGGGTACTCTGCAATGCATTCCGTACCACTCTGGCACTCAAGAGTTAACTCTCTAAGGACCAGAGGGGTATCTAACTCTTTGCTTCACAAGGCACTTCAAACCAGTCTGTCCCTTAAAGGGTTAATTAATTAACCTGTGCACAAGCACTGACAAACCATGGTTTCTAATGACTTAGAACCACCAACATAGTTACTTTTTGACGGAAACTTTCTTCTTCATTTTAATTTTCCGGATTTTATTTGGATTGGCCACAATCTTTTTAATTTTAAGGCCTTGTAACTTTATTTTGCCAGTCTCGTTGGTTTCTGCCTCACTTTTACTGTGTTTACGTTTGCGGCTAGCAGTTTGCTTGCTGCTGTCCTCCTCTTCCTTGCTTTCCTCCTTAGGCGGGTCGGCAGGGACCTCCGCTTTCAGAGATGCACCTTCCAGCCATGACACATTCAGTGGTGGGACCCGTGGAGTCACAGCCTTCACTTCTTCAAGAAAAACGTCAGAGTCCTTTTTAAAACCTAGCGCCAACACCGACTTTAACCCAAGTGCAGGTCCAATGTTCTCACTAAGACGTGGCAGCTGGCATGCTGGCACACTTCTACTTGCACTCAGTTCAATGAGGTGCTTAGTGATCATTGGAGGCTTTGCAGATTTACAAACTAGGACCAAGAGGAGCTGATTTTTTTCCAGGGCTCTGGTGACTTCATTAACCCCTATAGCAAGCTGCTTACGGATGTCACTTCGTGTCCAGCCTGGTCTTTCTGCTACTTCCGTTTGGGTCTCTTTGGAATCCTGTAACTCACTGCTTTTATTTTCAGTCACTTTCTTTTTCTTTCCCTTGGCATTTTTCTTTGTCTTTTTGGGTTTCTTGGGTTTTTTCACTTTAGTTGTGATCTCAATCTTTTTCAATCCAACTTGCTCAAACTTGTCCAGTATACATTTCAATATGAACTGCATGTCGTCTCCTACAACTAAGTTCCAGTCAGTATCATATGGGTTGTTTAAAGTGGTCTTGGCCACAATTGGCTTTGATTTGCGTACAGCTCCTTTTGCGGGCTTGGCCGCCATGTTACTGTGATATGCTGCTCTTAATCTACTGTAAAAAAAGAGGAAGACAATGATGCATATACGTACTCCAGCTTTGTAGAATTGTCAGTATACAGTTAAAACAGGACAGCTGCACCACAATAATCCATCAAATTGTTGATGTTTCTTTTATTTTTAATACCAAATATATTTTTACTTTAACCCCTTAAGGACCCATGAAGTGCCAGGACCATAATAGGAAAACTTCCATAAACGATCAGTGAAGATCCTGGCACGTCATGGATTTCAGGGCTTGCTGTGTGCTCTTCAGCGGGCCCTGAATCCAATCGAGACATATCTTGCAAATGCATAACACAAATTGCCCATCCCATTTATTACATTTTTATTATCAGGGACTCAAAGGGTTAAAGGAATTTTTTTATGAATATAGATATTATAGGGATTTTCCTGTTCAGTAAAATAAGGGTTCTCCCACTGCTGAGATGCATATTTCCAGACCTTTTACAGTTTAAACCCATGTTTATTTACATTTGCAATGCCCTCCAGTGGTCAAATTACAATTAGTTATTCTGTTACATTCTAATGGAGAGGAAAGTCTGACATGCAGATCTCCATAGAACATGATAGAAACTGCAGAGTCACTTCCTGTCAGAAATTTCAGGAAATAAATAGACAGTAAATGCAAATTAAATTCAAATTCCTCATTATTTAAACTGTTGTAAATTTTGAATAAAGCATGCGGCAGCAGTGGGATTTCGCTTGTTTTACTCAAAAGAAAAAGCTGTATAACATATAGGTTTACATAAAAAAAGTTTACTGCTCCTTTAATAGACTGGAGGTTTATTGTTCACCATCCCTGTTTTCATGGTCCTTGACCAAAAGCAGATCTAGGGACCTCATGTGTGCGTGTAGATGTAGTAGATTGATATGCAGTTTTACTTTATTTAAAATTTCACAACTGCATATTACATACTTTATTTTCCCTTTTTACTAATTTAATATATAATTACACTTCAAATTAAACACAAGGTAAGGTAATGGGAGGGGGGTAAGGAAGAAGAAAAAGATAAGACCACTTGACACGTACATCTTCAACTGGTATTTATTTAATAAGTACTAATATTAAGAACCAAATTAGCAAGACATCAATCCCAAATAAAGAAAAACAACTTGCTTTGCTAAAGATGGGTCTTTGCCACATCATTTGCATGCAAGGGGTTATGCAAATGATATGGCAAAGGGGAACTCTAACCTCTATTAAAGTTGGCTTCTTAAAGGGATATTAATGGATCATATAAACTTAATATTGTAGCTATTCAAAAAATCAAGTAAATGAGGACAGCTTTATCTCTCAAACCTTTATGGTTTGAGAGATATATGATTCCAAAGTTCCCCCTCCCTCTCCTTTCACTGACGTCAGTGTTCTATCTGACAGCAGGCGACCCTACCAGGCACACTTTCTAGATGGTTCCAGTGAAGTACTTGTTTTCAAATCTTGATATTTCGGCTCTGCTGAAGAGCAGCTGGCCGGCCTGTGGACCAGGACTGCCTGCTGTAAGATGACATCAGTGAAAGGAGAGGGAGGTGGGGAACTCTGGAATATTATATCTCTCAAACCATAAAGGTTTGCGAGATAAAACTGGCCTGAATAACTATTTTTTGAATAGCTACAATATTAAATTAAGTGTATACGATCCATTACTATCCCTGTAATATTCCCTTGGTGCGAAGCTGTCATCCGTGTTATGTTTTTTTAAGAAATTGCAATGTAAACTTAAGCAGGTGACGTCAGTTCTGTACAGGCTGCGGGACATCTCTGTCCCACAGCCTGTCAATCTTCCTCTGTTCCCCTCCCCAAGTACCGCATCCTTCCCACTTCCTCTGATGAAAAGGGATTCCGGCATAAGACCTGGTGTGCTCTCTTGCAAATGTGCTTCCAGGTCATTGTACAGGCACAAACTGAGCACCTTCATGCACGCAGTCTTTTATACAATGTGGCAGTGCTCTTGCCAACTAAAAATAGCAACAGAGGCAAGAGGACTGATTCTTCAGTGTGATGATTGGTCAGTTATTCCTTGCACACTAAAAAAATATAAGATTGGCAGATATAAACTAAAACATCTATTCACATATCTGGCAATTTACTTTTTTATTTTGCAAGGAATAATTGGCCAATGATCACAATGAACAATCAGTCCGCTTGCCTCTGTTGCTATTTTTAGTTCAGCAAGTGGACTGCCACTTTGTATAAAACACTGTGTGCATGTGCTAGTCTGTGCCTGTACAATGACCTGGATGTGCCTTTGCAAGCAAGCAGGCCAGGTCATATTCTGGAATTCTAGGTCCTTGGAGGAGGTGGGAAGGAGGCAATACTTGGTGAGGGGAACAGAGGAAGATTGACAGGCTGCAGGGCAGAGCTGTCCCACAGCCTGTATAGAACTGACGTTACCAGCTTAACTTTACATGGCAATATCTCGGGTAATAAAGCATTACATATTTAAAAAACAAACAAAACAAAAAAAAACAAACAAAAAAAAACAGATTAAAGCTTCACCCCAAGGTTGAACATTAAGAAGACAAATTTAACAGAGGTGAGAGTTCTCCTTTAAATGTGGACTTTGTAGACCGTTCCAATGAAGTAGCTGTTTTTCAAGATCATGATGTCGGCTCTGCTGAAGAGCCTCCGCTGGTCCCAGGACTAGATTCCCCTACAGTCAGCTAGAAAATAGAAAAAACTAACATAAAAATAACTTAAAGATGAAGTATTAGCTGAAATGAACCCTGATGGGAGGATACCGAGCAGAGCACACCATTTAAGGTCCACTGGGAGGTAAATGATGACATGCCCCCAGTGGCAAGGGCTTGTGTGTACTCTGCTCGGATACAGGAGCGCACAAATGCCCAGAATAAAACTTCAGGCTTCATTGGAACCTCCCCTGACAGTACCTGCTTCCTGGACACATAGATGGCCATCTTAGCCTGTGCCAGGAGCAGGTTTATGAGGAGGTCCTCAGCCCTACTGGTCCGAGACACTGTGCGCCAAAGATGAAAAGGGGTGGAGAGAAGTGCAGCCAGAACCACAGGAGGAGGCCCCTCAAAAATGAGAAGAGGTACAGTCAGCTAGAGCTCTGATGTCAGGTAAAGGGGAGGGAAGGGGCGAACTTTCACAGCGAATATCTCTCAAACCATAAAGGTTTGAGAGATGGTTCTTTGGGCATTTAGTTTCAATTTTTAATAGCTACAGTATTCACTGTTTTAATATTTTGACAATGTAGTCCCTTTAAAAGTCACTTTATACATTTACAATATAAGATTTTAAAATCAGTTTACATGTTTAGGACTCTACACTTTCACGCATTCAAAATGATCTCCATATCAAATCATAAAACGTGTCTCCTTATTTTGCTATCTTGATGTATAGTCAATGAAGGCAAAACAAACATTGAAAAGCCCACACGTGTGTACATAGTTTAACCCTTGGATGTCAGATAGGCCTCCAACACATTGCTTCGCATACAGCTCCCCAGTGTTGAACTACAAGAGAAATACCCAAACCTAGTCCTTAAGAGCTACAAATTGTATGATTTAAGTATATGTCAACAGCATTAAACGCGGATCACCTTAAGTATGTAATTCACAGGCAGATCCATCTATACTTATATATTTCATAAGCACTCTTGGTAGCCATAAAGAGCCAGCGATGGCATTTTCCAAGCTAGTGATGGTGAGGAGTCACGAATACTATAGACCCAAAACTTCCTACCATCACCCGCCCACGTACGAGCAGCCTACCGATAAGAACAACATATACACCTGACACTCACCAAGAAAACCAAATCCACACAGCGCTCACATGGACACCCGGAAACACGAGGCAGCTTTCCAAGGTGGGTGGGGCAAGTTGCCAACCAATCAAGAGCTACATCGTCTGGTACGCAGACCGAGGCTTGAAACACAAATTAAAAGGATGGAACCTAAATTTAATGCGTTTCAAGCCTCTGTGCTTTTTTTATCATTATTATTTATTTATTTATTATTATTTTAATAATCTATATATTGTATGTCAGGAGCGGTGGTGTACCATCCCCGTCTAGCTGTTAACTATTTCAGTATCAGTATCTATTACGTTCTATGGAGAACAGTTTGTCAATGGCTCACTCCTAGAGACTGCAGTACAATAACTAATTGGAATCTGACCAAAAGCGGCACTATAATGTAAATATATATATGTAACTGTGATAACTAAAATATGTCTCAGAAGCAAGAGTACCATTATTTTACATAACAATATAAGCTTATATATATATATATATATATATATATAATATATATATATAAATATATATATATATATATATATATATATATATATATATGTGTGTGTTTGCTTGATAAAGGACTCGATCTGTAGACCGAAATGTCGCTGTATGTGCAAATACCATTAAATTGGGTTTAATTATTGTGATGTCCGAGAGTGCACAGCCTTTTGTCTTAATATGCTATTTTTCTGGAGTACCCAGTATCTTACTCATTTGGCGTGAGTGCTTATCCGTTGGAAGTAACACCTCCTAATCAGGGGTGATAGACATAGTCTAAAAAGAAAGGTACCAGATAACCTTAAAGGGTTAGTAATGACTCAATATAACCCAAGGTTAAATCATTCCTTATAGCCTGTACTTACACTCTCCACTGTGGAGAATGTTCATATCTCTCTTAAGATTCTATGAAATTATATTACAGAGTTCCATACCTCCCAAGTGTCCCTCTTTAGGAGGGACAGTCCCTCTTTTAGACCCAAATCCCTCTGTCCCTCTTTCCCACCCTGATGTCCCTCTTTTTAGGAGAGCAGACTGTGTGGTGTGTATATAAGTGTATGATATTGCTCTACAGCAATAAACCTCACACTAATGTTTGTTTAAACATCAGTACATGTGTTTATAAATTAGTCTGTATAAATAAAATACTTTGTTCTTGTTATAAGTCATTTATTTGGTTACACAATAGGTCATGAAATAGCCTACAAATTTTCGGTAATGCCCCGTCCACCAGCCACACTCCCAGTAACACCTCCTAAAACACAAGTGTCCCTCTTTGGCAATTTGAAATGTTGGGAGGTATGAAGTTCCCCCCTCCTGCCCCTTTTCAAGCAGAACTTTCAGTTCATACTTAGTAGCCATGCATTCATTAAACGCATGGCAACTAACTTTGATATAGATGTCTTACCTTTAAAAACATAGCCCAGTACAGAAATCGTCCCCGTTTGGACACTGGAACCCAGGCTACAGAGCAGACATCTTGTTTGTGTGCCTACACTGTCAGTACTGGTCTCCATTGAGTAGCGCTGCAGTGCACCATATGGTTACCGTAAGGGACTGATGGTGCAGGAGCACGGAGCGCACTAACCTGCATGTCAGTCCCCAAACGTGAAGGATTCCTTTACACTGGGCTATTTTTTAAAGGTAAAACATCTATTTCAAAGCTAGTCACCATGTGTTTAATGAATGCATGGTAACTAAGTATGAACTGAAAGTTCCGCTTTCAATATGAGAAGCAGCCCCCATTAGAGCTGAAATCCGGTCGCTTGACTGGACAGATCACAAGGGCCAATATTCTGTCCATCAGTAGAAGGAAAACCCTGCTCTCCTTGATGAAGGAGGGAAGGTTTCTCCTTATACAGACAGAAGATTGTCCCTCGTCGCAATCCGTCTGGACCTGCTTTCAGATCTGAAGACAGAAGATTGATGTATTGAAAAGGTGCGTGGGAACTTTATAATGTAATTTCATAGAAAGCAGAGTGATATGAACATTGCCAGTGGTGGAGAGCATTAGTACACACACTATAAGGAATGATCAAACCTTAGGTTATGTTGACCTATTAATAACCCTTTAAATGCACCAAATGTGCCAAAAAAATGTACATCAAGGGCCATAGGTGCCTACTTTTTGGGGGGAGTGGAGAGTTTTATAGAGGCAAAGTCCATTAGTAGTATGTCCAAATAGACCAGTGATTCTCAAGTCCAGTTCTTGGGGCACACAACTAGTCATGTTTTCAGGATATCTCTACTTGAGCACTTGTGGATTAGTCACAGCCACTGAGCTACTGATTACCCACCTGTGATTAAGTGGGGAGATCCTGAAAACATGCAGTGTTGGTGTGCCCCAAGAACTGACTGGCATTGACATTTGTGCTAAAATAATTTTTAGCCCTTAAGTACTGTGAGGGTCAAGGGTGGGGTGCACTGAAGGACCAAGGCAGTTTTTTTTTAATGTCTTTGGAGAGCCAGTACATGTGATCGCTCACAGAGAGGCTGAAATCGACTGCTCTGATCTTGGAGCAGTCAGTTTTAGGCTCTCCCAGTGATCACAGCGTGCCTTGTAGGCACGCTGTGATCAAACAAGTCATGACATGCCAGGGCTGTCACCGGACCTTAACGCAGGGACTGTCATGATGATCCTGGCATGTTACCAGTCGTTAAGGAGTTAAAGACTGTATTTCAGTTGTGCGCCAGTTTGTTGCCTATAAACAAAAAAATTTAAATGAAAAAAGGACACTTTTGCTACTTGAACCAAGGGGTGGGCAGTGTGTGTTTATGGGTGCTTCTTCGCACATACCTTGTACCACTGTCCTGTGCAAACACTACACTGCTGCTCTCTCTGTAGCCCATTCCTCTCCGCACATACCGTGTACCACTGTCCTGTGCCAACACCACTACTGCTGCTCCCTCTGTAGCCCTATTGCACTACCACTCAGACAGAACAACCTGAGTGGCAGCATTCTATTAATCCTGGAGACTCTCCCCATGCTGCGCATTATATGATGGCTTTGTAATACATTGCACTCCCCTCTGAGTGAGTGAGTGATTTGCTGCCAGTAAATCTGGGTGGACTTGTTCCCCTTTTCACCTCATTTTCTACAGCCATGAGAATTACTGATAAAACTCCTGAGTTATCAACAGAAGGTACCAGCTACCATTTCTTTATCATCTCTGACTACTGGTACAATGTTGGAATTTATTACTAACCAAAAGACAGAGTTGGACCTTAGATATGAACCAACTGGCTGATTTAGTTTGCTTGTTTTCTAAATTGTTTAAAAACTTCAGGCATCAAATCATTTGAATACCTGTATATCTGTCCAAAGAGTTATATTCTTTAACTGCTTTAGCCCCTACCACTTCTGCTGGGAGTCTATTCCACATATCCACTCTTTCTATACAAGCATTTATTTTTGGCATATTTCCTTCTAATCTCCCTACCAACTATTTAAAAAAAAAAAACAGCAATTTACTCTTTTAGTTATTCATTTTTCTTTCCTGAACTTTCTTAAGTATGTTGAGATATTCATCCTAGCAATATTTTATTTAAATTGTCCTATCTCACTATAGGTCTAATGTGCAAAAGGAAATGCAAGTGCTTCTGGGGCAAACCAGCTGCACCAAGGTGTAGAACTAAATATTCCCCAATGTCCTATTAATTTAACTCCTTAAAGGGATACTAATGTTTCACCAAAACAGCAGCTTCAATTAATCTTCATAGTATTTGAGACATAGTGTTATTTTAATACTGTCAGAGTTCTAGTTCAAGAGTAATTGAATGATAAAGTATCCCCCTCCTACCCCTAGTGTAAGCCATCTCCCCTCAGATGTAGAATCTGGTCTTGGGATCAGGCAGCTCAAGGCAAAGGTCAATCTTCTTACTGTGAGAACAATGAAAACCCTGCCCCCCCCGGCAGGTTTTTCAGGTTTTTCCTTATGCTAATTGAAGATTGTCCCCCTCTGTGATCCATCCAGACATTCTTGCTGCTTTGAGGTGAGCAGTGTTACATCAATAAAAGGGGGAGATGGGGGTACTTTATCAATCAATTACTCTTGAACTACAACTCTGACAGTGCTGAAATAACACTCTCCATGGCCCAAATACTATGAAGATTAATTGGAGCTGCTTTTATTGTGAAATATTCTATCCCTTTAAGGACCAGAGGGGTATGCAACACATTGCCATACCGGGTAACTTCTTCTATTTTTTGCCTCCCAAGAGGGCCCATGTGCTGTCGGACAGGGGATGTCCATTAAGCAATTCATGTCACAAAAGGACTGAGGTTTAATCTGGTGGGCGGGGCTTACAGGGTGGGAAGGAGAATAAGTGGGAGGGATGTGGGCAGAACAGGGCATGAAGGAGGAGAAGTAGGTGGGAAGTGGGAGGAACAGGGTAGGAAGGAGGAGAAATAGGTGGGAAGTGGGAAGAACAGGGTGGGAAGGAGGAGAACTGGAAGGACCAGGTTAGGGAGGAGAAGAAACTTACCACCTCCAGAGATTCAGCCTCTGTCATGGAGACCTGGTAACTCAGTCTGAAAACTGGTCTCTCCAGGGCAGATGCAGAGAATTCCCAGGTTTTATTTTGGAATGCTTTGCGCACCCTCTGGTCCTTTAAGGAGTCAAATGCACAATTTAACTCCTTAAAGGCTTAGCAATGCATTGGAGACGTCAGTAGAATTCACAGAGTTAAAAGCCAAATGTTTTAAATTTTCCCCAAGGCCACTGGTGCTCAGGTATGCTTTTAAAATGTTGCAATTAAAATAGCGTGGTACTACACGCCACATTTGCCATTTCGCCGTGATGAAAAGGGTGACATGAGAATCTCGCCCTGCATCCAAAACTCGAGATTCTCATGTTGAGCTTTTGAAATGTTGCTTCAACCCTTAGACCTCCGTTCATCCCCTCAGAAGTTTTCTCCCGACTACCAGACCTTGCTTGTGAAACAGAAGTTAAAGACACAGGTTCACAGGACATAAAAATGTCTCATACAAAAACAGGATTTAAAAAAAAAAAAAAATGTCCAAATACAATTGACTTATTGCACTCGTGGATGATTCTCCTGCCTCCATGCAGTTTATTTAATATTTTGACTTATTGTGCCCTTGGAGGAACAGAGTGCCAGACCATAACACAAATACAGTTGACCTTAACCCTCTGAGTGCCAGAGGTTATGCAGCGCATTGGTTTGCAATGCGTTGCGTACCCTTGTGGCACTCAAACGTTTAATCTTAACTCCAAAGTGCCACTGTCTACCATCGGATCTCACCCATAGGCTAGCCTGGGATGAACGGAGATCTAAGGGTTGAAGTGACATTTCAAAAGCACGACATGAGAATCTAGCACTTTTGATGCAGGGCGAGATTCTCATGCCCTTTTCATCACGGCGAAATGGTAAATGCGCCGTTTATTCTGATTGTGACATTTTAAACGTGAATCAGTGCTCAAACCTGTCCTCAAGCCCCCGCTCCCAATAGTGCAGGTTGTCAGGATCTTCTCACATGAGCACAGGTGAATCAGTCAGTAGCACAATACTTCTGAAGGATCTGCCAGAGTTAAAGACGTTCACTTATATGTAGTTGCGGAGATCCTGAAAATGTGCACTGTTTGGGGCAGTGACATAACCCGTCATTGGAAGACCCCTGTGCCAACCTTTTTGGGGCACCCTAACACAAAATATTTTCTCTGATGCATAATTAGAGCCTGTTGAACCCTGGAGCAGATGGGGCTGCCTTGAATGCTGGACAGTTGCACACTCTGCACCCCCTGTGTTTTACACCTCTGGTTGAGGGCATGGTGTGAGGACAGATTTGAGAACCCCTGCCCTAGGGAAAGGTTAGTTTGCCCCATAATGGCTTGTCTTTTGTGCAGCCTTTCTCTTTCTTTCCTTTACCAATTTGCTTTATTCCATGAAATAATGAGTTATGCCCAAAGCTTTCTACTGAGAGAACATTAACCCTTGGTTTCTAGAGATGTTGAAAATGTCTCTATAATCCAGTAATTCAATGAGTAAATGCCTCCTCTCTCTGCTGATCTTTCTAGATGAGTCAGAGGCAATATTTGGCTTGCCAGCTTTTGGGGACTACAACGCCCATCACCTCCAACCAACCAACAGCTGTTTGGGGATGATAGGCATTCTAGTTCCTGAGAGCTGGAGAGCCAAGGGTTACTAACTTCATTACTGGGTTACACGTGGTGTTTCAGCACAATAAAAGTTATATTTTATTTATCGTGCAGGAACATTTCTTAGACTTTACTGTCACTGTGATAAACCTCTCCTCTTACAGCAGGGTTAATCACTTTTATTCCACATGAGCTACTAAGAGTGCATGGTTTAAGGACATCCTTGCTTTAACATATGTAGATCAGTCAGTGGCTCAGTCATCTATTCTCTAGCTGAGATATCCTGAAAACCTTCACTAGGCCTTATGTCCAGAGGCACAGTGGAACAATTCTGCAGCAAACCAAATGCAATATTGTTAACTAATTGCATATTTCATTGATGTAAATGGGTATTTAACCCCTTAAATGCTAGAGAGGTTTCCAATGCATTGTGAGGCAATGTGTTTGAGATTTTTATAGCATTCAAGGGGTTAAAATACACATTTAAATTAACGGGGATTTTGAGACTTATTTGTACCCTATAGAGCAGCTGATTTGTCCCAGAATTGCTAATTTTTTAGTTTATACATAATGCCCAGTGTTATTATCTTTTGGGGACCAGGTTTGTCTACCCCAGTCTTACAGATTCTTCTTTCTACAAGGCTTTGTCACACTGCCCCCTCCTGAATGGTTCATTTTAAAAATGTTGCACAACAAAGAGAATGCAACTACACTGCGCATTAAACATGTCGCCATGATTAAAATGGTGACATGAGAATCTCACCCTGCATCAAAACGGGAGATTCTCATGTCGCGGCATATAGCATCGCCTTCAATTCCAAGTTTGCTGATATAATGCACTACAACTCCCATCATCCTTAGCGGCAGGACCACAATGCAAATATATGACGAGAGAGATCATCAAGCTTCCATGAAAAGTGAAAACATTATAAAATAAAATGACAAGCATTCAAGCATCACTGATAGAGAGGGTGAGCGATCCCATCCCTGTGCCAAGATCCGCTGATTCCTGCTCAACAGCATTTAACGCTTCGATTGTCTCACCCGTTGCACACCTCGTTTGCACGGTATGGGTTAACCCCTTGAGTGCCAAAGGGGTATCCAGGATACACCTCTGGCACTCAGAGTGTTAAAGGCGGGCCATATAATCATGTGCTACTTACCTTGGAGCAACAGGACAGGTAGTGGTAGAGTCCCCATACACCTCTCACTAGCTCGCCCAGATCCAGGGTCTGCAGCTATCTATGGTGTTTTTCAGGCTTCTTGGGGGCTCCCATTCAGGCACCTCCTCCTCCTAGCCCCGTATTCTCTTTTCTCCCCAAACTTAGCTTAGCAACAACAACTGCTGGCACTTAACAATAGGATGTAAGTGGTGAGATGTTTTGCAGACATTTAGTGGCTCTGGTGCAGCATGCTGGGTGGCATCTGATGCTGGGTATTGCTTAATGCTGTTCATGGAAGCTTGATGATCTCTCTCATCAAATATTTGCATTGTGGTCCTACCGCTAAGGATGATGGGAGTTGTAGTGCACTATATCAGCAAACCTGGAATTGAAGGCAACGTTACATGCCACAACATTAGAATCTCATGCTTTTATGCAGGGCGAGATTCTCATGTTGCCCTTTTTAATCACAGTGACATGTTTAATGCACTGTCTAGTCACATGCTCTTTTGTATGCAACAATTTTAAAGGATACCCTCCTGAATCACATGCAGCCATTTAATCTGCTCCTTCATTCTTCTCTTGTGCTTCTTCCCCTCCACTGAGAATTTAGCTCAGCAAACAAGTTAGTTTATTAATTGACTGATAATTAGATAATACCTAAAAATTTGGCAAGCAAGTGGTCCTTCAACTAAGAGTTCCACAAATGAAGGTGCTTGCATTCCATGCTCTTAAATGGGCAGTGCCACTTTGTAAAAATAAGCATATATATATATAATTCTAATTATTTCTAGTTTGATGTCTGCCCCTCCCCTGGGGCCTATCTCTGCCCCAGGGCAGCAGGGTGAAGGAAATCGACTGCAGGCAGCCAGTCAAGGGTGGCGATTTTCACACTGACGTCCCTCAGATCCCAAAGCAGGTTGCTTGACCGGACAGACCACAATGACGGACAATATAAAGTCTGTCAGTGTAAGGAAAACCCCTCAATATTGTCCCTTGTTGTGATCCTTCTGGACTGCCTTTATGATCTGAGGGAAGTCAGCATAACGTGCACAAAAGAGACGGGATGAAGTAAAATTGCAATTGGATTTTCAAGCCAAATATAAAGGTAACAGATGTTCCATAGTATTCAGTAAAGAAAATGACAGCAGACAATTGGATGGACATTTATTTTTTTATATTACTATCCCTTTAATTAGTGCATCTGAACTGTTGTATGTAGTGTTGTGTAACTGACATACCACACTTCTCAAGAATAGTTCAGTTTGTCTAATACCAGTGTTGACTTGATCAGAAATGGTCAGTGACTAGCACCGGACCTATAAATTTACACTTTTATATATTTATATGAATAAACTTTTTTTGTACTGCTCTTGTATTACTTCTGAAAATCTGTATTTTTGAATAGCTAACAGGCTATAATTCACCATTCTTCAAATTATAAAAATGAATGTGGCTCATAAAAAAATGGATTTCTAATCAAGTGGCCCAATGTTGAACACCTTGGAAGCCCCTGTTCTAGCCTAAACATTTTACATTGACTTGTGGGGGGAGATTCACTAAGCAGTGATAAAGGGGTAATAAAGTGGAGATAACTTCTCCAGTGATATCACTTCTCCAATTCTTATGTTATTCTATGGAGCCTATGCACTAAGATCTCTTCCACTTGACAAATCTTTTCCATAGGCTCCATAGAATAACATAGGTATTGGAGAAATTATATCACTGGAGAAGTCATCTCCACTTTATCACATCTTTATCGCTGCTTAGTGAATCTCCCCCATAGTGTTCTTGGGAACCCAGTGTCATGACATCTGTTCTAATTTGTTTAACTAGAACAGTGGTTCCCCACCCTCTCCTCAGGGATGCGTAACAGGCAGGCCCGGACTGGGATAAAAAGATAAGCCCGAGCATTTAAGGCTGAGCAGTAGGGTGACCACATTTCCCTTCTGCCATTCCGGGACGTGGTCACCCTAGTTGCCCCTTCATACCTTGAGTCCCTGGTGGTCTAGCGGCGTGGAAAGTGCTCTGTGCCTCCTCTGGCACAGAGCTGAAGCTCCCGCGCGCTGTGCTCAGTAATGCAGAGCGCTGGGAGATGATGTCATCTCCCAGCGCTCTGTATTACTAGAGCACTTGCCTCCAGGAGATCAGGTAAGCTGCATTGCCGCCCTGGATGTCAGCCTGCAAGCGGTGTGTCATATCATGGACGCCGCGAGGGAGCGCTACCAAGCGCTCCCTCGCGGCGTCCATGATGTGACACACCGCTTGCAGGCTGACATCCAGGGCGGCTTGGCTTCATTCCGGGACACTTCATTGTCCCGGTTGAAGATGACCCGGGACGCGGGACATAGCCCTGAAATAAGGGACAGTCCCGGACGTTCCGGGACCCGTGGTCACCCTACTGAGCAGCCCATTTTTATTTTTGAGCAGCCCATGGGGGGGCCCTTCACTGACACTGACTGTCTCAGGGTTGGGCTGTCGGCCGACGGTGATCGTGGGCGGAGCTTATAATCACATGCGGTGTGCCGCACTGCTGCACGTTGATTGCCTGCCCACCAGTAAGCTTGTAACGAGGTGGCCGTATTTCAGAAAGTGAAAGACGGCCCAAACTCGTTTAATGGTTTTTGTTTTTTTTTTAAACGCCCGGACCGGCCCACCGGGCAAATGCGTGGTATGACCGATGGCCAGTCCGGGCCTGGTAACAGGCCATGGGCTGGATTCAAATGCAGGTGCTAATTTTACCTCTGCTTTGATTGAGCCTCTGAATAACCTGTACTCAAGGGAAATCCTAAAACATGACTTGTTAGGTGTGACCTTGAAGAAAGGGTTGAGAACCAGATATTTTATAGAACTGATAGGAAAGCATAAAAGCTGACTACTGTACTATGTCATCACTATACCCATTTAATAAGTACTAGACCCATTTTTATCTTCTACCTGTTAAATGGTATTACCACCCCTTACACATTAACAAAATTGAGTATTTATCCACTGCCAGACAAACAAAAATGTGACCAGCTGCTATCCTCTCTCTCTCCCTCCTATTATAATGCACTAATCTATCTTCTTATATGTAATGTAAATATTGCCTATATATCAAGTGAACTGGAATATATGTGTTATACTTGCCTTCTTAATTTTTGTATTCTTATATTAATAATTATTATGGATTTCTGTGCACCTTATACTATATTTGCATCCTATAATAATATTATTATTATTATTAACGCTTTGAGTGCCAGTGGAATATCCAACGCATTGCAAAGTTTACGAGCTTCTCCATATGGTTATTGTGCTTGTAGGAGTTCATGTGGTATATAGGTGTGGGTAATGTAGCTTCTGATACAGAGCTCTTTTACTTGCCTCCACCTACATAGTATTACAGATCAGTAATGATACTCTGTAACGTCACTGCTCAGAGGAAACGAGGGCTTTCAAATGTGTTTAATATGTTGCCGAGTATGCCCTGCACTTTTATTGCAATTCCATGGTCTGGAATATTAGGCTAGATTGCAATGATGTAAATCCCAGTAGTTTAATCTGCAATATATATGTGGTATACTACAGATCCGCTCATATCCCCCGGTACAGAACAGGTTAAACCTGCAGGCTCTAACCATGCTAGCTCTCGCATCCCGTACAATGGATTATGTCATTACTCGAGGGACCAAGGTCCAATCACAGAAGCGAAGTCCTGGGAGACAGCTGACCCATATAAATGTGAGGAGGAGGCTCCCCATCAGCTTAGAATACGAGGTCTGTGCAGTGGTTCCTGGGCGTTGGTCCTGCGGCTCTGTCTCTTTCTGTGACTCCTGCGCTTCTGCACCGTCAGCATGTCTCCCCAGGTACTGACCATCTGTATGCACTGTAGTAGATCTGCAACAAGCTGCACAGTAGGGGATATGTTAGATTTCCACAAAATACTAATTTATTTAAATGGGGAGTTTTAACTTATTCAGTGCCAGTAAGATCTCTAATTTCTCAATTGATAATTCAGCCCCTTGAATCAATCAAAGTTTTCATCTGTCCCTTGTGGTACAGACTATGTCTTAGAATCACACTTAAACACGGATCACTGTGTAACGGGGATATTGATTCATGCTTGAAGGACAGTCACACAGGCTGATCTACTAAATAAATGGTGGTACTCCGGTGCAAACCAGGGGCTCCATTGGGAATAAATAATCCACAGATCCATGAGTTGGATGGATCTTTTGAATGCTGGATCATTACTATTTGCCTTGCGAAGCAAGATCCAATGCACTGGATACCCCTTTGGCGCTAAAGGAGTTTCATTCCCCATTGACATAAAGGAGATGCTTAATTTTCCCTATAGTGCAGGTGACTTGCCTCTGAATAGCGCCACTTTATTACAGCAAAAGGACATGAATAGGATCGATGCAGTTTAACCCTTTAAGCGCCGGACGGTGTTCACACCCCTCTGGCCATCAGTTAAACCTACATATCAGATGGTAGCGGCGCTTCTCTAGTGGCTGAAGGGTTAATTGAATGTGAACTATCTTACTTAGGTACGTGGCACTGCAGGGAATAAGTCCAAAGTCATCTATCAAAGTTCAGAGTCTGGCTTTTATTATTTGATTACATGTATTAGTTAGCAACGTCCCCCTCTCTTATCTGCAATCTTAAAAGTAGTCTCATCTACAAGCAGGTGCATCATCTCTTAACAGGTTCAATACATAACTCCATTGAGCTTCGATAGGTCGTTTTGCTTATCTGTAGAACAGAGGTATCAAAATTCCTTCAGTCGTGGGCTATGCGATCCGAAATTCATGCATCTGAGGACCGTGGCCCTTTTATACCAATAAAATGTATTATCCATAGGAATATTGCTAGCCATTGATCAGTTTGATCGAGTCCGATAGAATACTGGCATTCAAGACTGGACTAATATATATCAAACTAAACTGTATGATAGTAGCAGGATCACTAGTTAATGTTAGTAACAAATTGTGTGTATGTATGTATATCTCTCCTCAGGCAGACCACATGTTAAAGGACAGGCTTTATAATGGGTGTCCAAATGATCTCTGATCCTGAATCTGGGCTGGCAATCCTTTTTAAAGCCATAGGTGTAGTAGATATCTAGTTCTGTAATTCTAAAATGTGGTCCAAAACTACCCCTTTCTGTAGGACCACAGCGCATATTGCTAGAAGATCAGCCCTTTTTTCTAAAGGGAAATATAATGTAATTATAAATAACCAAAAATGCAAAGTCCTAACTTGTATACTCCATTTCATATATTGACTTTAACACTTTGCATATACATACCCTCTATCATCTGTAACTCCTAAAATGCACATTCTCTGTGTATACAAGGTGAGGGCAACATGAGGCCCTCCTGCTACTGCCAGATCACAGCTTCTAGTCCACCAGCAGCTGGAGGGCTTCATATTGGCTATCACTGGTGTATGCTGATCTTTTAGTGTTAGAGGGGGTACACAGTACATTGCAATTAAATGCCAAACGTAATACCCAACCGCTTTGTGCATGTACTGAACATACACTTGATGGCATTTTTTTTTCCACATGGGGGCGTGTATGTATATAATGTATGTAATTTATTAACTTTTTTGCCCTGCCCTGCAAATTAATTCTCATTACTGTATATATGACCTCCTGTGCCTGAGTTTCTTACTGTTAATTGCAGAATTAACCCAGAATATCGCCCTTTTCATTCTGTGCTTAAAGGTACAAAATGCTCCTATATCTTATAAGGTACAGGAGCACAAGTACTATACCTGGTAAAAGCACAGCTGGAGGATATATGCATGCCTTTGGTACTTGCGGTGGTAACATTTTTAAGACTGGCATTTATACCATATGTTTGAGTGAACAATCTAATCATTTTGTCTGTTAAAACTTTAGTATTTAGGAGTACTGTGCTGTGCTGACTTTTCACTAGTGTCGTTAGGACTTGTATCCAAAACATTAATAAAACAATTTTGCTATAACCTGATTGAAGAGCATTCATAGTCTGCTTCTACACGCATTCATGGAGACTACCTGAAACTTCATCCTTACTTTTTTTTTTTTTTTTTTTTTTTTTTTTTGTTTTGTAATAAAAAGAACCTGTGTTTATGCTGGGTAGAAAAGCCTTTTCCTTCTAGCGAAAACTGACTGCCTCAAAAGGAAAAAATACAGCTTCCCATTCATTTTAACTTTTTGATTGTGCAGCACATTGCTTTGCAGGGTATTGTAAACACCTCTAGAACTCAAAGGGTTAACTGGGGCTTTTAGCTCCTTGGGGGGAGATAAACAAATGTTTGATGCTATGGTGATGTGTATAGATACAAGTCAGATGCTCAACTAGGCTCCTAAGCTTCCAAGGCTATGCAAAAGCTCACTGGGACTCCATCTTTGCGCCCAGGGTGCAATCTTTTAGCTCACAAATGCCATACACAGAGAAGAAATATTCTGAAGCATAATATACAAGTCCAGCCACAAAATGCCCCTTGCTCAGTGTCTAGAGCAGTGATTCTCAACCAGGGTGCCTTGGCACTTTGGTGTGCCACGGACATCAAATTAGGGTGCCCCATGTCTTCTATGAAGACTAACAAAAATTGACATTTAAATAAAGATTTATAGAAATTGTTATGCACATTATGTTTAATTTAGTTACTATGATTATAAGACCTAATAATAACTGTATATTTATGTATGGTACCTTAATTGTGCCCTTGATAAAGTATATTAAAATTGTTAGGGGTGCCCCGAATGTTCTAGATTACATGTTGGGGGTGCCCTGAACAAACAAAATTGAGAACCACTGGTCTAGAGGGATCAGCTGCACCTCACCGAAGAGGCCAAAGAAGGCCGAAACGTAAGTCTGGGGTTAACTGCTTCCCTTGTTCAGAAAGGAATTGTCTGGCATTTTGTGGCTGAACTGTCATTAGGCAGGACCAGTATGATACCCTTCAGAAGATTTCCTCTGTGTATGGCACTGGTGAGCTAAAAGATTGTACCCTGGGCGTGAGGACACAGTCCCAGTGAGCTTCTTGCATGTATTTGCTAGCTGATGAGCCTAGTTGAGAATCTGACTTTTTTCTTTCTACATATGATGTGTAGTAAACACATTGCCTTGCAATGTAGACACACCGCCAAATGCACCAAGAATTGTGCATGGGAGGGTGTGGATTTCCCCATTAGCATACAGGGTTATTGAACTGTTGGTGATGTGGAAGGTATGCCCTCCCATATAAATCACAAGCAGACAACGCTGAAGTCAGAACATTCTCTCTGCTTCCCGATTTGATCATTGGGTGAACTGAGAGGGGCTTCAGCATCACTCCATTAACCATTTAAGTGCCATAGGGATGTGCATCGCACACTTGTGTGGCACCTGAAATGGTTACAAATGCCAATACACAAACATACTCTAAAATATATCCCCTTTTTTTTTTTTTTTTTTTTTTTAATGAATTTCTACCCTTCTCTGGTAGAGATGTTAACAGCGCACTGCTTTTCAATGTGTTGGAGACACTTCTATTAGCTTAAAGGGATAGCAAAGTCCGTACAAGTGTTGGCAAAATCATCGTAATCAGCGCATTACATAATTTTTTTTTTTAATTGTACCTATGTCTCAAACCGTTATGGTTTGAGAGATATAAGAAAATAAAGTCCTCAGTTCCCTCCCCTTTCTGCCTGATGATCTGTAAAGTTGACAGAGGCATAATCTGGTCGCTTGACTAGACACAGACATCTTGATGTCAGTGCTCCTGAAGATCCAACTATAAATACTTAATCAGAATGGTCTACAGCGTGTGCTTGCAAACCAGGCACACATTGTAGACCATTCCGCTAAAGTATTAATAGTTAGATATCTGTCGGTGCTCCTGAAGAGCCGCCGTCTGGTCCCGTAAGCAGGATCTCATGCCGTCAGCTATACAGCTGAAGCATGAGAAGGGGGAAGGAGTGGAGGACTTTATTTTCTTATCTCTCAAACCATAAAGGTTTGAGAAATGGGAATTGGGCATTACGTATTTTTTATTTGTACCTATCACTTTGCCAACTTTTTTTTTTTTTTTTTAAACAGACTTTACTATCCCTTTAAGGATTAAAACGGTAAGATTGAGACTTGTGCAGTATGAAAGCCATTTCAGTTCCTGCCTTTTAGAGTTTATAAGGATGTGGATTTGGTATTTAGCTCATCTGACCTAACCGAATAGATTAATCCTAGTTCCCACATGTGAACATCAGGACCAAAGAGGAGAGAGAATTTAATTGATTCAGAATGTGGACATTAGATGCAGCAGTAGAGGGACCTATTCACTCTCCCACCCCTCTGCCTGTTCCCCACTCTGGGTCTGCCACCCCTCCTCCATCCCTTTCAGCTACTTACCAGTTGGTGAGGGGGCCGCATTTCTCTGTGCTGATGCCTTCAGTGGTTATTTCTATGCATTGAAGCAGTAGTGTTACTCCTACATTCCACAAGATTCCCTCCTTGATGGTCTTGTATCCTAGCACTGGGCACCGGTACAATACCGTCACTGACAAGTTTTTATTTCTGCTTTTCACTTCCATACACTTATCTACCATTTTATTCTGCCTTGGGGTGCAATAACATTATTTCACTACTGGAAATATGGAACTGAGATCTATGAATATTAAATAAAATATTCCCAATTCTAAAATGAAGTCAATGACTCTTTAATCCCTGGGGTGCTATAAACAATTCTTCATTCTTTTGCCACTGGCACTACCACCCCTTCTCTAACTTTCATTGCTGGTGAATGCGACAAACTGGTAGAGGGGTGGTAGTGCCACAGTGGTGAACAGGCAGAGGAGAGGAAGGAGTTAATAAGTCCCTCTACTGCTGTCTGTCTACAGTGATGCAATTACACTTTAGTTCTCTGGCATGTTCTTTTGTTGGGGCAGATGAGCTAAATACCAAGTCAACATCCTTGGTTGCAAAGGCAGGAACTTGAATGACTCTCATACTGCATACATTTTACATTTTTAACACTTTATTTGCCAGAAGTGTCTCCAACACATTGCAAAGGAATACATTGGACAGCTTTCTAACAGATAAATCTTGTGTGCAGCACAAACTCTAAGTACTTGGAGACTGTACTTATCTATGGCACCTCAAAGGGTTAAGGGAGTGATTCTGTTTGTGATGCTGAAGGGATCCTCTGTTCCCCCACTGAGCAAGTGGGGAATCAGTATGTTTTCAGATGTCTGGGTTGCCTACTGCTTATGTATAAGATATACCCACCCTTACACATCGCCAGCCCTATGATAACAAATTCTGCTTATGATTGAGGGCTGCTACTGCATAGGAAGCAACAGGGACATCCCAACATCACCAGCCTCAGGTAGGTGATGAGACCGTGAACACCGACAGAGGCAGCTATCGAAATATAGTGCATGTGGCAAATGGCCACACTAACATAGAAACACATCCACATGAATTACTACAATGGGTCATTACCTGTTTCCACATGGAAATGAGCAATTGTTGACTTATGTTCAGTCCAAAATCATAAACCTGTTGAAGACATGGCAGATTGAAGGGGACATGATGGTGAAGACACACTAGTGCATAATGGTGATGTGCCTTCGACACAGATCGGACACATCACCATCCTAAGCACTAACTGAACTTTAGTGCATCTGCTCCCTTGAATGCTAGCAATCTCCAACTTGCTGCATTGCAATATGTTGGATATCTAAAGTTCAAGGGATGTAAAAGCCCCATTTAAATCAATGAACTTCTTGGGATCTCTCACCCTGTGGGGAGGATGGTTTGTCATGTTCGTTAGCTTTTTGAACATGTGTAACTTGTACTGTAATCGCTCTCTAGGACATACTTTAAATGAGAATCTCAAACTATTCTTTCTGGTAAAACACTTCAGAAACTTAAAATAAACCCCTGGAGGGCCGAGGGACATGCAATACATTTCGTATATATTTGTTGTACTCTCCTTGTTCTCAGTGTATTAAACTGGGTTTTTGACCCTTTGAATTCTAAACAATGGGAATCAAAAGGACCAAAGATACATTATGGACATGTGTTTCACCAAGTATTATCTGTTAGCAGTTTCTGGTTTGCTGTCAGCCACACGCTGGGGCAGCAAGGGGACTGAGTCAGGGGGCTGTGATTTTGACAGGAATGGGCAGGGAGCTAGATTCACTGAAACTAGTGATGTTCAGTCACCAGAGGCCCATGTGGATGTCAGACATGTGTAGCTAACACGGTCTGTCCACAGTATCTTGGCACATGCCCTTTAACCTGGCTGTTCCTGATATTTAGGGATCAGTACTTGAGTGATAACTTATCCCATGTTCATTGGTTCCTAAAGGGAGATTCTGGATTGGGTGGAACTAGGACTCCTCTTAAGCAAAGCTTGCACATTTGTCCCCAATCCACCCATATATATATTGTTTAGAAGTGAGACTCCAATGATAAGCCATTAAAGGCCCAGCACATGGAGAGCATGATGAGGGGCTAAGTTGACCTGGGCTACCTGACTGTTCAATTACTTGTGCATGTCATGCTGCCCTGGATTTTTGTGAAATCTGTCAGATACAATAATTTAAAGGTGGTGTTTACACCAAATTACACTTTTTAACTAGTATCCTTTTTGTCTGGGTTGTTTGCCCCACACTTCTGAACACTAATATATTATGTGTACACCTGGTAACTTCCTGCTTGTATGTGGAAGTGTTCTACAGTTTCCTAATTTTAGCAAGGTTGTCTCTGCCTTCACTAAGTGAAGATGTACAGTCGTATGCAGAAAGCTGAAGATTGAAGCTAGAAAACATATTGCACCATGTAAACCCCTCTCTGATTAAAGAGGCTTAAAAGCCAATAAAGTCTTCTCTGTTCATTCTGCGGCAGTAGAATAGTCTTGGTATCTGCCCCCTAGCTCATAGGTTCAATCCAATCTCTTGAAGTCTCAACCTTCACCCTCTCTCCTCAGTTATGTTGGTCCTACCAAGCTGGTGGATGGAAGAGGACTTCCTCCTGTTTTTAAATGTTTTCTCTCCCTTAAATATTTAGTTCCCTTGGCAGTATCCTGATGCGGTTCCTGGCCTTAACACTGCCCACGGATTTTCCTCCTTGGTGCTTCCCTAACGCCACAAATTGTGGTGTTCAGGCGTTAGAAATTAGCTTACTTGCAGTAGGGTAAGTTCTGTCGTCTGTGTATCCAGCTTTCGTTCCAGCAGGTGTCCTCTTACCTCTGCTTGGTGGGGTGTGTTCCACCATTGGAATGTATGATGTAATTCACCATACTCCATATAAACTAAGAGGGAAACACTGTGTCCTCTTATTGATTTTTAATGTTCTGGGGGCTCTAACAGCATGTCTAGCACTGCTGCAGCAGGGGGGTAAAGAGATTTCAGCCACATGGATAAATAAAATGGAACTTCAGAAAGCTATGCATGGCTTGTAACACTATCTAAGCCTCTACTGATTCTAACATACTTTGTGCTGTTTAAGAAAGGCAGCTGGGCAGGACATGCCCTCACATTTTCAGGCGTTCTTGGCACGAATGAAGAGCTTCATGCAGAATATATTTTCATTCATGCAGGGAGCTGTGGTCCCTAGAAAGACCCTGCTCTGACGACCCTGAAGGTTAATTTGTTCTGAGACTCAAGACTGTTTTAAGCATCTGAGGTTTGGATTTATTTCCTTCTTCTGAGGAAGATGGAGAAATCCTTAAAAGCTTTTAATTCTGAAAAAAAACTGGGTCTTTAATAAAGTTTGAGAAACATTAGGTATTTCCAGGGTACACAAGGAATTTGATATGGACACAGCCTTCCTTGGGGAAAGTCTCTCCTATTTTTCCTGTCCACAGTTCTGTTCAGGATCTAAATAGAACTGAATGGAATAAGGTAGACCAACCACTTACCATTTCTAAACTGTTCCAAAAGCTGTATCAGTTTGAAGATTTGGATGTTCAGTCTTGGGTTTTTTCTCCCAAAGTAGATGTTGCAGTCTCTCAGCTTGCTAAAAGAACCACATTACCTATAGAGGATGGGTCAGCCTTAAGAGACCCAATGAACAGAAAAAACGGTAGTTTGCCCTACTGGGTCAGAACATGAAGGCAGCCACTGCAATAGTTTGTATATCAAGATCAATTAGGTTGTTTCGGATTTAGAGGGAAAAAAATAGCCCTCTGTCTCCAGAACCAAACTTCTTTAAGATGTAGCTATCCTTAAAGAAGGAATTAATTTCTTCTGTGACTCATTAAGCTGCTATCAAAATCTTCCTCTGTCTATAGTAGCCAGACGAGCATTGTGGATGTGTCTGGGGTGCGGATTCTTCCTCCAAGGCTAAATTGGTTGCTTTACCATTCTCAGAAGAACTTCTGTTTTGGATCCAAACTGGAGGAACCAATCCCAATCGGGGCAAAAGCTTATTTCTTCCCAAAGATCGGAGGTCTCCTAAACCGTTTTTAGAAACTCCTGGGTTTGTCTAGACGTTTACCTTTGTGAAAATAAGATACCACTGCAGTGCTCCTTTTGATCACTCAAGACAGATTGGTAACCAGAGAGCGGGATTCAGGAAGGATTTATTTCAAAAAAAGCTTCACTGAAATTCGGCAGGCCCCTTCCCCAGGGCCAGCAGGGACTGGCCAAGTTCACCAGGGTACCAAAGCAGTCAGGGGAATACATGATCGCTTTGGATTTGAAATATGTCAACAGTTCTGTGAATTCCTCTTTCAGGATGGAAACTTCAGTGATGAAAGCCATCCCTCCCCAGGGGTTCCTATCTTCAGTTGACCTGCAAGATGCATACCACTGTCATGATCAGGCCCCATCACCGAAGGTTTCTGCACTTTGCCCTAGACAGGTATCATTACCAATTCAGAGCCATGCTTTTCAGACTTTCCTCTGCTCCAAGATTTTCGTTAAAAACCCTTTGCAGCATGTCTGCAAGTTCTACAACAGAAGGGTATAGTAGCAATCCCTTACTTGGACGATATATTGATCGTGGCCACCAAGCAAACCACTTCACAAATCAAACCCTGTGCCACCTAACAGAATAAAGTTGGATAATAAACTACCAGAAGAGCAATCTAATCCCACATCAGAAAATCCTCTTCCTAGGGGTTTTCTAGACACACCAATAATGATGGCCTACCTGTCAGAGGACATTATTTCAAGATTCAGAAAGGAAATCCAGTCTCTAAAGGGCCTGATCAATCCAACGGCCCAGAAATGTATAATACTTCTGGGAGTGCTCACATCAACCACTCCGATAACTGGTCACAATACCACATTAGAGCCCTTCAAAACATTTTGCTGAGGTTCTGGGACAGGAATTATGTAACCAAAATCAGGGAATTCCTCTTCCATCAGCCAGAAGGTAACTACTCTGGTCAAGAGCCAGGAAACTAATGGGCCATTCCCTCCTAGTACCAGAATGGGAGGTGGTGACAACAGATACTAGCCTCAAGGGATTGCAGTCCCTATCGGTACAAGGGTCACTTGCCAAAACGGCTAAATATCCTAGAGATGAAAGCAGTAAAACTCCCCAGCAAGATTAAAGACTCTCCTACAAGGAAAATCTGGGCAAGTTCAGACAATCTGGTCACAGTGATGGATCTTAGAAACCAGGGGGGCACAAAGAGCAGAAGTCCGATTGCGGAAGTAGCCAGATTATTTCTATGGATGGAGGAGAATCTATAAAGTCTCACGGCATCCCACATCAGGAAATCTGAATCTCCACCCAGATTATCTCAGCAGAACAAGAATAAATCAAGGAGAATGGTCTCTAAAGGACTTAATCTTCCAAAGGATGACAAGAAGTTGGGGCTGTTCAGAAGTGGATCTCAAGGCCTCAAAATCCAAGAAGAAATGCAGGAGATACTTTTGTAGAGTGTAGGTATCCAGAAGCCCTAAATCAGGATGCTGTAAAGGTAAAATGGCAGTTCAAACAAGCTTGTTCCTCAAATTGCAATAATGCTAGACTTCCTCAGGAAAGTAAAGAGGGACAAAGCAGACTGAAGCCTGCATCTCTTAAAATCCAGCTTTCAGCACTATCTGCTATCCTTGCTATGCAATTGATGACCACTTAGAAAAGTGCATTAAGGTGCTGGGAAAAGTTAGACCAGAAATCAGGGAGGTTGTTTCTCCTTGGGACTTGAATCTGGTCCTAGATCAACTAGCAGGTTCTTCCTCTTTTGAACCCATGCATAAGATCCTTAAGAACTTAAGCCAGACAAGTAAAAGAATTGCAAGCCCTATCCTGTAAACTACCTTTTATATCCTTTTTCGCAAGAATAAAGTTGTAATTCGGACCCATCCCTCCTTCTGGTCAAAGGTGGTCTCAGATTTACAAAGTAACCAGGAAATTGTTCTCCCCTCCTTCTGTCAAGATCCCTATTGTGAAAAGAAAAGGGAATTTCATAACTTTAACCTTGTCAGATGACTGTTCAGATACCTTACTGATAATTTTCTTTGGAAAATTCAAGGACAGGGCAGCCACTAAGGCTTCAATCTTAAGGTTGATCAGAGACTGTATCAGAACTGGGCTATCAGAATACAGGCCCATTCTACCAGATCCATGTCTGCTTCATGGGCCAGTAAAGCTGATGCATAATCAAATATTTGCAAAGCAACGACGTGGTATTTGATATCTACTTTCATTTAAGCATTACAAGCTTTACGTATGTCTGCAGACCCAAAGTATGGGAGGTAAGTCCTATAAGCAGCAGCTCTTGTAACAGTAGTTATGTTTTTCCAACTATATCCTTTATTCTCTCTGCACATGGGTATTTTTATTGTGGAGCGGTTTGTGGCTTTATTCTGCACACTTGTAATTTTTCCCCTCCCTTCTGGTATACTGCTTGTGTACGTCCCATTCTAATGCTGTGGAGCAAACAGAGAACTCTCACCGATGTTTTTCTTTGGTGTCCTTCCAAGGCACGCTACAGAGAGGGGGTGAAGGGTAAGACTTCAAGAGATTGGATTGGTCATGCCAGCTGGGGGGCAGAGACTAAGCCCTTTCTACTGCCGTGGAGGGACACAGAAGAAACACACACTGGTGAATACATTTCCACTCTTTCATTTGTTGCTATTGTATAGGTGGTTTGTTCATGAATTGTTCTTCCTTGGCTTCATGAATGAGCTCTTAATAACATATTGCCCGACTGATCTTGTGTGGGTCACACCATTACTCTGTCCCCTTACAAGAAGAGATCTCACAGAACAAAATGGTGCATTCAATTTAAATTATCTTTTAATGCAGCTTTAATCAAGTGATTGACAAATGTCAATACATATAAATGGGCATTAACGTCAAATTTAACAAATATCCTAACTCTTGTACTTGAAATTGCTGCAAGCAATTGGGTCATATGTATAAGGCCCAAAGTGGAGCAATTTGGGGGAAAAACTGTCGGCTGAATTTGGTGCATTTAAAACCTCAAATGCAATGTGTTGGAAACCGATTATTCAAGGGGTTAACACTTTGAGTGCCATAGGGGTGACAAACACAACATTCAAAAGGGGTTAAAGGTTTTTTGTTTACCACTTGGGTCCCTCTTGACAGTTGGCTACCTGGACCATGGAAGCAGCAGGATGTAATAGTGATGCAGAATCTCTGCAGCACTGAATACTGCGTGACTTCTGTTTTACATGGTTTCCTTAGCAGTGACCTAACGATGCATTGCCCCACTACAAACAGGGCACAGATTAAAAAAATGTAAACTAACACCAATATTCAGATGCATAACTACAAACTATTGGGGGCTGGGGCACCCTTCAATGCTAGCCACTGGCACTACTGAACTCTCTAGCTCCAACTGATTTTTCTAGACCTGCTTTCAACTTCTGACAGAAAACTCTTCAAATAGGTCGAGTACCTACCTTTAGTTCCATGGGAAACATTATTCTACTCCCCCATGTGGAACAATTGGCATGCTCTGGAGTTGCTAATCTTTCTGAAGAAGTCCCTTGGAGGAAAGTTTTAAGATCTGTTTCTTCGCTCCTGTCCCAAGTCATCCCAGAAACAGACGTAAGGATGCCTATGCTGAGCATACATGTTTACTTGTGACTGGGTCATACAGTTTCACCTGTGATAAAGAAGGGACAAGTAACTTGTCGTCAAGTATTTGAGGATACTTCTAGATAGTGATTTGAGAATGCCTGCCTGAGATTTAGAAGTCTGGTAATGACAAAGGAAAATCTGACTTAAAGGTGTCCTAGTAATCAAGATGTATCAGAAGAAGGGTGACCAGACGTTTCCAGGGACAGTCCATGGATTCAGCTCACTGTCCCCGGATCTCAGTCCTGGCACTGACATTCTGCTTCTCTTCATTGAGTCTATTACTCGGTGAAGTGAAGCTAGTTGAACACTGCACATGTGTACCATGCGCAATGATGTAATCACAGGCCGTAGGGGAGCAGGATGATTAACTAAGAGGGACGGCATATAAATTGCTTCAGTGCACAAGCATGCGAGACCACAGGGCTCATCTCACCGTGGCCTCTGCTATAATGCCAGCGGTCTGAACGAAGGTATGGCAGTGATGAAGTGGGCAGTGTGGAGGTGGACAATGGGCAGTGTGGATGTTGGCAGTGTGTGGAGGACAGGGTGGGTAGTCAGGGCTAGATTTACATCTGAGGAGCCTGTAGGCACAGATATCTGAAGCACACACCCCCCCACCCCCCCGCCATCTCCACAATGCTCCAAATCTCAATATTGCCCTCACATTTCCCCATCATCTCAACATTGCCCTCACATTGACCCCCATCAGCTCTAATTTGACCCCATCACCATCAGCTCCACATTGACCCCATCATCCCCATATTGACCTCACATTGCTCCCATTAACCCTTTGAATGTCAGTGGTACACAATGCATTGCGTTGCATACCACTCTGGCACTCAAAGGGTTAAGCCTCATCCTCTCCCCCCCCACATCCGTTTCCTACCTCCCTGGTGGTCCAGCGGCTGGAGAGATCTGTGCTTGTGCACAGACCTGTAGCTGCTGGAGCTCCCGTGCTGCCTTCCCTTTAGTAATGCAGAGCGCTGGGAGATTTTATCTCCCAGCGCTCTGCATTGCTAAAGAGCCGGGAGAGCTCACAGCTTACAATGTGGCTGGTGGCATGGCAAGCCGCGCCAGGTCAGAAAAAAAAAAAATCAATTGTAGTGGCAGGCGCCCCTCTGTAGGGTGCACCTGTAGGCAGATGCCTACTCTGCCTTACGGAAAATCCGGCCCTGTGGGTAGTGTGGAAGTGAGCAATGTGTGGAGGTGGACAATGAGGGTAGTGTGGAAGTGAGCAATGTGTGGAGGAGGATAGGGTTGACAATATGGGGATGGAAGTGAGCAATGTTTGGAGGAGGACAGGGTAGCAGTTTGAGGAGAAGGGCTGTGTGAAGGTATACAATGAAGTTGGACAGTGTGTGGAGGAGGATGGGCTGGACAGTTTCTGGAGATGGACAGGGTGGGCAGTGGTGTACATTGTGGACAGGGTGTGGTGAGGGTGGACACAGTGTGGACAGGGTGTGGAGGTAGCCAGAGTGTGGGCAGTGTGTGGACAGGATGGGGAGGCAGCCGGTGTGGAGAGTCCCCAGATTTGATTTTAAAAATCTGGTCACCTTAATCAGAAGTGCATGAGATCTTTGTATCTGCCCTTCTTGCTCAATCTTGTTTCAATTTAAAGTTTAGTGATGGCACTTCCTTGTATGTATAGTAGCAGTCACTGATGGGAGAAGTGCTATGTCTAAAGGGAGGCATAGACTTTAGACTACTCTAGAAATTGGCGGTCTAAAGAGGTACCAGGTTACGTCAGTCTAATCTTTCCTGCTCAAACTAATTTACTTGCATCCTGTGCAAGTGCTAACAAACAATAGTATTGATATAATTTTGATTTTGTCAAAGCCTTTGATACACTCACAACAGGTTACTGCATCAAATAAAAGGTTTCACCTAATGAAGGTGATATCTGTGCATGCTTAAAGTACTGGCTAAATGATGGCATAGTTGTAAGCTGAACCTTTTCAAGTTGGCCTGAAGCTGTAAGCAATGAACCACAAGGTTCTGTCCTGGGCTAAACGCACGTAGAGCAGAAATATATAAATATATTTTTATTCTCCCCTGAGATTTGGATAAATGAAGTGGGTGGAAAGTGTCTTTTTGGGTTTAATGTAGATAAAGGGTTTATGCATTTAGGTTTCAGAAATTATTGGGGAAACCTACTTGGATTCCTTGTTGAAGGAGTTTAGAATATTGATAGACCATATACTAAATGGTGTGCAGTGTTGCTTAACTTCGAGCCATTGGGATACAATTCTGTACACAGACTAGAGATGCATGGGGTTGAAATGAGTATAATTCTGCCTGTTTATACATCCTAAATCATATAGGGTACAGCTTTGGACACCACTTACATAATTGAATGGGGGGGGGTGCAGAAATGTGAAAACAAAGGGTTTGGAGTATCTGAGTTTTATAAAGAGGGGAAAAACAGGCTTAAAGGGATGGTAATGTTTCAAAATAAAATCCGCTCCAATTAATCTTGGTATTTAGGCAATGGAGTGTTATTTCCATACTGTCAGTTGTAGTTCAAGAGTAATTGCATGATGACGTATCCCCCCTCCCCACCCCTTTTACTGCTCACCTCAGAACAGAAAGGTGGTGTCCAGATAACTTGCAGAAAGGGACAATCTTCAATTAGCATAAGGTAAAAACCTATCAAGGGGGGCAGGATTTTCATTTTTCTGACAAGACTGTCCCTTGCTGTGAGCTGTCTCGCATCTGAGGGGAGGTGGCTTACATTAGGTAAAAGGGGTGGGAGGGGGATACTTTATAATTCAATTACTCTTGAACTACAACTCTGACTATTGAATAACACTCTCCATGGCCCAAATACTACAAACATTACTGTCTAAGGGATTATTTTGTTAATTATAGCTGAAAATCATTGCTTTGGTAAGATCTAACATGGATGTCTTCCAAAAAAATTGGCTGTTGCTAGCCCACAACAATATTGCGGATTGACAAGGAATATTCCAGGTATGTCAGTCAGGTGGGAGATGTATAGTAACAATTTCGACCCCCCCCCCCCCCCCCCCCCCCAAGGTTTATATAGCAAAGTATGAGCTTGATGGACTCAAGTCATCAGGAGGAGTTTATCGTGCAGATGGTTTTCCCAGTTACTCCACATTCTTTGCGCATTCCTGAAGATGAAACTTTCAGACCTGAAACTTAATCTGTTCCTACCACTTTGATACTACTCTACATTACTTGAAGCTTACTCAAGATTATAATTATATGCATTTTTATTCCTATAAATCCAGTAAGATGTATGTTTTGACAAAATCTGCCAATTGGTAGAAAACGAAAAACACTGCAGTAAGCAAACATGTAAAGTAATGGAACATGCATTACGTGTGACTTGGTATTAGAACTGCAAGTCATTCCCTTTATTAACTGCATTTTAGGCAGACTTTGACAAGGCAGCTGAAGATGTAATGAAATTGAAAAGCAAACCAACAGATGATGAACTGAAGGAACTCTATGGGCTCTACAAACAGTCAACAGTAGGAGACATAACTATAGGTATGTTAAATCCTCTTGACTCCTTTTGCATCTACATCAGTTTACAAGGAATTAACTTTCTATATATAAACTCTTGCACCTTACATCCAGTACTCTAGAGCAGTGGTTCTCAACCCGTACACTCGGTGGCTACTAACAGACCAGGATTTGTGAATTTCCTTTTAAGACCACAGGTGAGTTAATCCATATGACAGAGCCTCTGATCAACACACCTGTGTTCTAGCAGGAATATTCCCAAGTCCTGGCCTGTTAGTGGACACTGAGGGCACGGGTTGAGAACCTCTGTTCTAGAGTAATGGGTTTATAACCTAACCAGCCGGACTATCTACAGGCCAGGACTTCAGGATTAACCTACTTGAGCCAAGTTACATTAATCAGTTCAGGCGTCTGATTTGCATATGTTCAAGCAGACAAACCAAAGACCTGGCCTGTTGGTGGTCCCTGGGGATAGGGTTGGGAGTCGCTAGTTTAGGCTTCCAGAAACTGGCCAGCATTTGTAAAATTCCCTTTTTGGTATTTTAGCTGAAATGTAAAATCTGTAAGCTTGATTTTATTGTAGACTTGCAGGCAGCTGTAGACACCTGTGTGTTTATGTATGCTTCTGAATGAAGGTTGACTTGGTTGGGGGTGGAGGAGGGCAATAGATGCAAAAATGAAGGTTAGTTAAAGTAACCATCAAACTCTATGTATTGAAGTAGTGTCTTAAACATTGATCCTCAAACCTGTTGGGGGGGGGGGGGGGGGGTGAGGCAATAATAAAGGTTTGTACTTTAAATGTCTACAGTTCCAACTCAAGTCTATCAATAAGCAGTTTCCAGATATTATGGGGATATATTTGCTAGTTATGCCTTTGCATACAGCTCACCCACACCACTGTAATAATATACATTCAACTTACACCTAGAAAAAGTTAATGCCAACGGAACTGGTTGGAGTCACTTGATTTAACATCACTGAGGCAGGAGCCCGCCTGCACCCCCACCATAGACTTCTGTCAATTTTTTTTAATTGTAAAACCTGAATTGAATTAGAGGGACATGACACATTTGAAGTGCGTGCATGCCAAATAACAGGTGTTAAATAGAGTGTGCAGATTTGTTATAGAGCACACATTACTAATCTCCCAATTTAACATGGCCAGAAAATCCTAAGAGGCCCCTGAATTTCATGTCCACGGAGGTAGACCTGACTGTTAGTAGGACCACAGGATCTCACTCTGCAACATCTTTTTGTAATGTTTGGCATCACTTTGATCATTAAATTGCTAATTGGGCTCATGCACTGTCTGATCAGTATGTTTATTATATAATAAAAAAAAACTGCAACTGGGATGTCTGGACATGATCATCAGGACTTATTTGATGTAACTTCTTGAACAAAAGCTGAAGGGCAAAATCCATTTTTTATCTTCTGGCTATAAATTGTGTATGGGTATTTGTTTTCCTTTAACTCCTGGAGCACCAGAGGGTGTTGTGTGGAACACACTGCTTTGCAATCATTGCACGCCACTCTATTCCTCAGGTGAAATATAAAAACAAATCTTTAAACCTCTTATCTTATTCAGACTGCCCTGGAATGCTAGACCTGAAAGGAAAAGCCAAGTGGGATGCATGGAATTCTAGAAAAGGTAACTCGTGATTCTTATCAGCTGGTGACAGCATATTGCAAGTTTACCACTGCATCATTTTGGAAGCCTAACATTATTCATCCTTTCTTGCAGGCTTGTCAAAAGAAGAAGCCATGAAAGCATATGTTTCAAAAGCAAATGAACTGATTGAAAAATATGGAATGTAACGTTCTAAACTCACAGTACTAGAACATGATCCATACAGAAGAGTTTCCACTAATTCCTTTAGGCTTTGGGGGTACAAATAATTATCTTTTGGCAGGGAATAGACTATTCTGAATCTCTCCTGCACTGACCTATTAAACTGTTTTTACCAACTACTTTGGCTGGAGTCCTTTAATGTAACCAAGAATGGGGTAAAGGTAGGAACTGAGATTTAGATGCCCTGAGATTTAGATGCCCTCTATCCTACATAAAAACAAAGGGCACTTCCTAGTGCAATAAGTCTTCCCAATTTTAGACCCCTACCAGTACACCAGGTATGCTCAATTGAATAGATCACTAAGAGTGATCAGCAAACACTGTTGACAGAATCTGACTGCCCCCACAGTCTCTCCAAAATTGGTGATGGATACTGCTTCAAAAATATCCAATAGGACAAATCCAGACACTTGGAACAAAAGGGCAAAGACTCAGGAAGAGCACAAACCACCAAAATATACAACTGCACAAATTCTTTGGTAGATATCGTCCAAAACCCACCATTCCTATAATGGGATGCTGGTGGTTTGTACAACCAGCTAATTCAAACTGGGTAAAGTCAAACTGCCCCGTTTCAGTCACTTATCACAGGGCAAACAGCTAGAATCCACCTGAAACTATTATATTAAAACTGTTATATAATAACAATGTACACATACAATTTGTATAATCTGTTATGTGGACATGTTTCTGAGAAAAATCTTCATACACCACAAAGGCGCATATATCCTATATAATTCACTAGAATGTTTTTCAGAAGCTGTCATGCACTGTAGAGACTGCCCGAATGCTGGGAATTCTGTGCTGGGAGCATTCTGTGCTTTCGGGCGGTCTCTAGTGCATGACTGCGTCGGCAGCAGGATGCAGAGCAGGACCGGCCTCTTGACCCTTTGAGTGCCAGAGGGGTACGCAATGCGTTGCGTACCTCTCTGGCACTCAAAGGGTTAACATTACCCGGACCTTGGGCCATGTACACAGGCTTGTACGCTAGTATCATATAAAATATGTAACAAAGGTCAGCCTTTTTGTTACATTTTTTTACATATTTTGATATGCCTTTAGTGTATGAAGGAGGTGTGTTTTTTTTTTTTTTTTTTTTTTTTTTTCTCTCAAACGCATCCACATATAACTGAAATTATACAGATTGTATTTTTACATTTTGTCATTATATAGCCATTTTTATATAATTTTTACCAAGTGGATTCTAGTTGTTTGCCCTGGGATAAGTGACCAGAACGGGGCGATTTGACGTTATTCAGTTTGAATTAACTGGTTGTACCAACAACTAGCACCCCATTACAGGAATTGAGTATTTGCGGATACCTAACAACAGAACTTGTGCAGTTGTATATATTGGTGGTTTGTGCTCTATCGTACATTGACCCTTTAAGGACAAGAGGGGTGCACAATGCTTTGAATACCCATGTTTCTTAAATGGGTTAAACTGTACATTTCTTAATAAAGTTAGTCTGAGTATCTCTCAGAATAATGGGCTGTGACTTCCATCCAGCATCTACAGGGGAATGCAGACCATAAGTCCTACAACTAAGTATACAAGCAAAGTTCCCTTGTCATGTTGCTAAAAAAATATTACTGCAGCTTTCTCACACATTGAAGACATGTTCTAGAGAATAGCACATGGGAGTTTTGTGGGTTTGTTTTTCCCCTTTAACAATGGCAATACAACCAGAGTAACGCCAGTTAGGCTCAAACTTAAATACAAGGTTATGCTTGGTAGAACTTAGTCCATTCTTGTTGTGGACTGACACAAGGGAAATAAAAAATGATCCCATTTTCAATCCGTCAACTGGACTGCAAAGTATGGGACCTCCCAAAGCAGTGGCAAGAGTGGGAGATGCATATTAAAGAACTATTGCTTAAAAATAATCCTCTTAATTTACTATGGCCTGAAAATCATAATTGCCTCAGGCATTTGACTTTGAATGGCTTTCTCTTGAACAAAGGCTTGTCCTAGATGCCATACCCATGGAGACAGAAATTGCCTTTACTAGCAAGTTGTGTTTTGTGGTTTTGATCAGACTGGATTGCAGCTCCACAGAGTTTTAGGTGAAACAGTTACCTTCCATCCACCTAGGATGAAGTTATGATTCAAATAAAAAATATTAAACACAACAGGTTGTCAGGATTTTAACAATTTCGATCCTTAATCTGTATGAACAGGGGATGATCTGAACTTTTTATAGTTGTGGTCAAAATAGGCATAGGCATCTAGCAGTAAAATTACTTTCATTCTGACCTATAATGAGGACATAGTGAAGCCAAATCTTATCTGTAAGAGTAGGCTTTTTTTCATAGCTTGATAAAAAAAGGTTTGTGGACCATCTAACTTATAGGCTAAAGCAACAGTCTTGAGCAGGGATTTTTCAAACTACACTTCATGGAGTACATGGGTGCTACAGTACAAAATTTAAGAAATGAACCATGAAACAAGGCTGATGTGGTAGTGTATATGTGGCTTTGTGACTAACAATAGGTGTGTGGAAGGCTGCTGGAGATAAAGACCATGAAATGCATGATCAAGTAATGGTCAGGATAAAATATCTGTCCTCAAGACATGTCTTTCAGGCTATGCAGTAAATTAGATGCCCCAGTTAATCTGGGAAATAGAATGCCTCCAAGAAACATTTCTTTTTCAATGAGATTCTCCAATCTTGTTGTGGTCTCTTAAAATAAGAGTCCCCCCTCACTTCTATTATGGCCACTTCATCAGTTCAGGACACCAAACTTGTCCTTTTGAGAGTTATGAAATTTAAAATGGTCCCCTTATCAGTCTTGAATCTTGCATTGCTCTAAATTTTACTACTTGTTACAATGCTAACAGCTGGATTGCCCAGGTGTAAGATAGAAAATAAAGATGCACATTAAAGCAGATGTTCACAGAAGTGTATAGCAAAAATGTGAACTTTAATTAAAAATAATCAAATACTGTATTTTGTTCAACTGAGCAAAACTAGACTGCTGGAACTCTTCATGTAACTCTACATCTAATATATTGGGAACAGGGATATATATGGAGATATATATATATATATATATATATATAATATACTTTCTACATAAAAGCAATGGATTCCACAAGATCTATGTATATGAAACTTGTAAGGTTACTCTCATACAATGTATGACAAAGATGCAGAGAATCTATGCAAGAAAACCAATTTAAAGTAACATTGCAACACAGACTACTGAACAATCAAAGGGGATGTTGGACAGTGGTTACCACCCATATCCACATGGGCACCCAAGAGGTTGTCTTCACGGAGGACAATCTTGAACCAGGGAGTTAAAGGCCTGGGCACTAACTCATCTGTGTACAAGCTGGAAAATCATAGACATGGACTGCTGGGTACCCCTTGACTGTGGGTTTGGGAGCCACTGACACTTAACAAATAAAGAGATCTACTGGAGCATTAACAGAGTAGAATTTTAAAGCCCAGTGTTGTGATATGCTTAAGTATCTTCAGCATAAGACTGCTACCAAGTATGACTGACAAATACTAGTGCAGAAATATTATAAACTATCTACAGTGTTTCAGTTTCACAGCCTGTAGCATAAGGCCAGGTGTCCAGGGGCTGAAGTGACATTATACCTAAAAGTCATCAGCTGATTATACAAAGGTCTGTAGCATGTAACTGACCGTAACAAAGATTTATACTTGAATCTGCATGCTATCGGTACCATAAGACTTGTTTACCATCCTACTGTGACCTGTGCTTGTAGATTTACAAAATTGCAAGGTATATAATGCTAGGTGACTTGTAGTAAATGAAGACCTGGATTCCATAGTTGATAACTATCACTCATCTTGAAGTTGATGGATAAACTTGTAACATGCAACCTTAAGCAAGATATTAACAGCACTATGACCCATATCTAGAACCTTAACCACTTTTTTTTTTTTTTTAATTTCCTTCTAGAAACCAAACTGGTGAATTTAGGGCATCTGCATCATCCTGTGATCCAACATTTCTGGAGCCATATTTTTAAGAGCATACAGAGGAGCAGTGGTGCCTCTCTGGAACTTGTGTTCTGATAACAGAATCTGAGTGCATAGGCAGTTTAAACTGCCCGCTTCCCTGGCTAGTGTGGGTTTTGGAAGGATACTTTTCACCCACCCAGGGTGACTTGCTGGCCTCTAGAAAACAGGGGAAAGAAGTTTAAGCTTTTGTTCCCCTACTTGGACAAACCAAAATAACTACCCTGAGCCTACTGAGTGCATCTCCCCCTTACAATTTGTGTCCCACCCAGCTAGTGAGTGTACCTAATTAGTCATACATTATATTGACATGGAAGGCCACAGAGCAAATGTTTCTTGCTCTGTTATACATTATAACAAGCTTTGAGTCTTTTGTATAAAACCACAACTGTACCACAAGGACAAATATAATGTTCCATTCACTGAAACATGGTTCTTAAAATGTGGTGGGGGGAAGCTGTAGGGTTCATCTCCCCCCCCCCCCCCCAAGGAAAAACTAGTGTACTCCCACAGCTGAAAGGTGTGCAATTCAAAAGTTATTAATTGTATAGCGGTGCTGTTTCTACACCATCTTATGGCCAGATCTAGTCAGTTGTTGACCATAAATCTCCATATTGTGGTGAAGTAACAGCAACCCTGTATTAAAAAAAAAAAAAGTTTGAGCTGTAATAACTTTTGAATAAGACACATTTTAAACAGGGGGAGTACCCTTGTTTTACCCTACAACAGTTGTGTTTTGGTTTTTTTTTCCTCTACATTTTGAGAACAATGTTTGTTTGTGCTTTTTATACAGAAGACTCAAAGCTTCTTCTAATGTATAAGAGCAATTAACCTCTTGAATGCCAGAAGCTTCAAATGTTTGTGGTTGCTCTTATGGCCATTGATTAGGTGATGGGCTTCAGGTAAACTGTAACAAATGATAAATGTGTCCGTAACTGAGAAACTAACATGCTGAATTATACCTAAAACTGATCAGTAATGCTTTTTATTAAATGATAAAAATTGTCAATTATGTATTTTATTGAAGTTATTCCAAAAATAAGTTGCAATCCAACAGAAGCACTGTAATAATTACATGAAATGGTACATAGGGACTGGGAAGCAGGGGAAATGGAATTTCATCTCACATAGCGTAAGGTGGAAAACATACCAAAGAGTATTAATATCAAGGAGCAGCCCTTTTCTTTATTAAACCTATATTATAGGACTTTTCCTGCAGAGTAAAACGGTATGCATGCTGCAGGAAGATATCTGTTCAGATCTAATAAAGCTTTAAAACATTTTTGTTTTGGTTTTACACCTCAGATTGCCCTCCGGTGGCAAGATTTCATACAGTTACTCTGTTGCATTCTATGAGAGGGTTATAACCACCAGTTTATCACTTCCTGTCAAATTGAACACGCTGGAAGGAATGACGTTTGTAAAACATTTTGAATAAATCTGAGAGCAGTGGACGTTCCCTTGTTTTACATAGCAGGAAAAAGCCTCTACTATAAAGATTTTCATTAAAAAAAAAATATATATATAGATCTTCACAGAAGACAACCACGATCATAGTGCAAAGTGTCTAAACAAAAAAGGCAAGAAATTAACACAAGTATAAAGAATTAAAAGGACTAGGAAGTTTTTTTTTTTTTTTTTTTTACTATTTAAAAAAATTAAATCCTATATTATAATTCGCTAAGGATGTTTGTCAGAAGCAGTCATGCGCAGTACAGACTTCCCGCACCGGATACGGAGTGGGGTGCTCCAACTTCAGACCGGAGTCCTCTCTGCGCACCTTCCTGGGACTGCTTCTGCTGACTATAACTAGGATAGTTCCATTGTTGGGAAATATCTATTAAACGGTTATTGCAATTAAAACAGGTGTATATTTTGCCATTTTCTCTTGTGGTTGTTCCTGTCACCTTCTGTATGGATTGCTGTGGACTATAACTCGAGCTCTTCCATAAAGTGCATTATAAAGAAATGGACACCATGTGGAGCTGTAGCCAAGTTTGATTATAGTAAGAAACATAGTAAATTAAGTTGAATAAAGACCAATCCATCAAGTTAAACATTTGCTTCATTACTATCCATAAAAATTAGAATTATATAACCCTTCTTGCCTCCACAATGATTTAGTCTATTTACCTACTAATAATACCTTGTATAACACTGTATGTCCTCTCTTGCTAGAAATGCATCTAACCTTCTCTTAAATGTATCCACTGTATCTGCCATTACCACATCCTTGGGCAAAAAAATTCTACAATTTAGGAGACCTTACTGTTTAAAAAAACAAAACAACCTTCCTCTGCTGAAACGGAGCAAAAAAAAAAAAAAAGTTTGAAAGGTTTCAAGTTTTGAATGAAAATTCTTCCATTTTTTTATTATTATATTAGTCACAGAAAACACTAACATTTGTTCCATTAAGTTTTCTGCATCTTTAACCCTTTGGAGCACCAAAGAGGCAAAAGGTTAAAGACCTACACTAACCCACCAGATGCTAGAGAGGTCTCCAAAGCATTTCTTCACAATAGGCTGAACACTTTCTAGTCTCCAATGGGTTAATTGAAACTGGTTTATTTTTCTTGCACTATGGTCTCTAACAAAATTAGTACAAAGGAAGAAATTGGCATCAACATGTCTAAGTCATGAACACCTTGTGGTTCTCTTCGTAAGCACCTTCAATCCCCTTGTATTCATGGACTAGGTTTCAAAAATATGCAATTTCAGCAGTTTCTAAATACTTTGATATGTGTTTCACAATCAGCTTTTCATTTGTAGGATCCTTCAGGTAGAAATGGCCACCAGGTAATTTGTGGATGTTAAAGTCTCCTCCTGTAAGGTCCTTCCAGGCTGTAAAAAAAAAAAAAGCTAAGGGGTCAGCAACATTCAATTAATAAATGTGATCAATTAGGGGACATTGAGAAGCAATGCAGTCTGCTACATCCCCTTTGGTTCTTTTAAAGGAAGAAACTGATAGGAACAAGCAGCCTGTGACCTTCCAGCTATTGTTGGACTTATGTGTGATATTCAGAAGAAAAGGTAGTCAAACTAAATTAATGTCTTCATTTTATATTCAAAATGACAAAACAGTCAACACCACAAAGGGCGATTTTGGGAAAAATGGTCTTAAAAGTGAGAGTGGTCAAACATAATAAGGTGTTAACTCCAGCAATTACCTCTAAAAGACAAGTGGAATAATTCTGGAGCTTATCAGCTGCACCAGAGGGGAGACACAAAGGGCTCGATTCAATACAGCCCGGTAAAACTGTCAGAAGGGCAAAAATGGATACCGAATGGTGCACACACAGTGGTACCAACGAGATCTAATAGCCCTACCAACAGGAACCAACATGTCACCCTCCCAAACACTAACCCTACACTACCCCTTGTATCAACAATCCTAACACTATCCTCATCACCCATAGCTGTAACACCTGTCATCCACTGTAAGTCTTCTTCTGTAAGCTTCTATCCTCTTCATCTGTGTTCTTCTAGTCTTCTCTCTTCTGATGTTCCTTCTTAGTGTTTGAAAAAAAATAATCTTACCTCACTGTAAAAGTAAATTAAAGTTATATGCCCCATCAATAACTTTGCTTGATATATGTACACTGCTGCCGCAAGTGGCAGCAGAAAACCAGATGAAGAATCCCCTCCTCCCACATACCACTCAGGCCATTTCCCGAGCCACACTGAACAAAATTTGAACAGAGACTAACTTTTATATGGCCAGTCTCTGTTCAAAATGGTTCCCATGCTTCCATTGGCTGGGATGTGGTCTTACACATCTCCCAGCCAATCAGCTTCAAGAAGACAGGATGACAAAACCCACTAGAAACTGATTGGCTGGGAGGTGTGTAACCCCACATCCCGGCCAATGGAAGCGTGGGAACAATTGTGAACAGAAATTGGCCATACAAAAGCCAGTCTCCGTCAATATTTCCTTCTGTGTGGCTCGGGCAATGGCCAGAAAGGTATGAGGGGGTTTTCATCTATTTTTCTGCAGCCACGTTTATACAGCAGAGTAATTGATGGGGCATATATAATTTTTATTTATTTTTACAGTGAGGTAAGATTTTTTTGAAGACCAAGAAGAAAGAACATCAGAAGAAAGATCACAGATGAAGAGGATAGAAGATTACTTATGAACACTTACAGTGGATGACCAGTTTGCTGAAGACCACGCTAGAAATCAGGATTACAGGTAAGTGTTTATTTTCATGCGTTAGAGGGACTGACACTGTGAGTGCTAGTGGGGCATGCAATGCATTGTGTACGTTACTGGCAATCAAAGTGTTAATTTTTCCTACATTACATACATCTTTTCAGTACTTTGGATGTATTGATATGGGGCTTAGGGTCCCATATTGGTTCACTATCAAAACGTTGCACACTATTGTGGGAGCAACTAAACAGTGCATTAATCATGTCACCGGGATGAAAAGGGTGACATGAGAACCTCACCCGCTTTAACAGGGCAAGATTTTCATGTCGGGGGCTTAAGCGTCACTCATTTGAGCACCCGAATGAACATAAACATACCTTGCTGTTATATGTGTATGCATATATGAGCCACGGACACTGACGGGAAGTAGTGTTAGTGGTTTTTAACATACGTTACAGGACTCAACACCTACTTTTTGTAAGCGCAGATTTTTGGCAAAAAAGTGGAGTCTAGCATTTAAGTGATAAAATCCCTATTTCATGGAAATGTGTATTGGTCCCTTATGGTAATGCTTCTGTTGCCTCAGAATTGCTCTTCTTGTCTTAGTACATAAGGCCCAAAATGTAAGTATAAAAAATATTTGTTCCCTCCATTTTCTGGCAAATTTGCTGTTAATACCATCTTATTATTTAAAAAAAAATTTAAATTTAGATCAGAATATTCAAAATGCCATTTTTCAAACAAAGAGCCCTAAAAGTCCAATCCTCCACTGCTGGATGTTGGTCATCAGGGGATAATAGGGAGGAGTAGTGGTGGAAAAACACTTGGGGTAGTTATGCACTAAGATGTGATAAAGCAGAGATACTTTCAGTGTTATAAACTCTCCAGTTCCCATGTTATTCTGTGGAGCAAATGTCCTAAGATCTGTTCAGTTTCACAGATCTTGGTGTATAGACTCCATAGAATAACATTTGAGCTGGAGGGTTTATAACAGTGGATAAGTCTTCTCTTCTTTATCAATTCTTAGTGCATTTCCACCCTGGAGGCAGCCACCCCGATTTAAACTTTATAATCAGAAGATCAGCACAAGGAAAAGGCATGCAAGAAAATCCTAAAGTCCTAGCCTGTTAGTGGGCGCTGAGGGCATGGGTTGAGAACTACTGCTCTAGGTAGCTGTGGTCACAGACAAGGGGAGGTTATGCATTAATCACGATAAAGAGATGATAAGGTAGAGATAACTTCTCCAGTTCCTATGTAATTCTATGGAGCTTATGCACTAAGTTCTCCAAAGCTGGAGAAAGTTTAGAGCATTGGTTCCATAGAATAACAAAAGAACTGGAAAAGCGATCTCCACTTTTTACCACCTCTGTCATGCCTTAGTGCATAACCCCCCCAAGTTCTTCATAGACAAACTGCTGGGAAAAGACCACAAGAAAAAAATATTAACCTAAAACTATCAGAAAAATACACGCTTGCTCTAAAAACGTTTACGCAAATCATATTTCAGAGGTGGAAATACCCTTGTTTTTTCACATCCAGAAATATCCTAAAAGATGTATTTTATTCATAAGACTTTACGGTCGCTTTTTGCCCTTGGATACGGCTCTCATATCATTAGAATCAGTTACAGTGCTCCCTCAGTGCACCCAGTACCTGCAAACAAAAAAAATATACACCCCAGCAGACATCTACTGCCCAGTATGACCTTGAGTGTAAGCTACTGAGCTTATACTAAAACACTGGGGACCTTACCATCTAAATCATGTGGAATGTCTTCGGTGCCATCAAAGCATGTCAGTCCACAAGACAGAATAGGGCTGCTGGGCTTTTCATAGCTGTATGGTGAAAAGAAAAGTCATGTTAACTTGACACCTTTGTTTTGGAACAGGCTCTGAATATAACCCAAAAGGTGTCAAATTTTGTCTTTTAGGGTTGCAAATAGACTAAGATTTAGGGATATCTTCATAAAAGGGACCCTATCCCCTAAAAAAAACGTTGGTGATTTCAAAACTCCCTCTATGTTGTATTTGACTTTGTATTTAGAAAACAATTTTTTTTTTTAAATTTAGATTTATAGATGATCCTAAATCAAAACAACATTACCTTCCCCAGTCACTGACACTTAACCTTTTAAGTGCCAGAGGCATACACAACACATTGCTTTGCAGTGTGTTGTGTACCTCTCTGGCACTCAAAGGGTTGCGTACCCCTCTGGCATTCAAAGCATTATATATACACCATACTAGTTGAAGAGCCCGTGTACACGGGACACAGTGCCACCCAGCAACGGCCACGGTGCAGTCATGCACAGTAGAGACTGCCCACGCCGCGGCTGATAAAGGAGCGGGGCGCTCCGAATTCAGACCGGCTATGGGCTGAATTCGTAGCCCAGCTCCATTATCAGCCACGGCGCGGGCAGTCTGTAGTGTGCACAACTGCAGCACGCGCAGCCGTCTCTACTGCGTATGACTGCTTCAGACAAACATCCTAGCGAATTATTATATAGGATACTTCAAACTAGCAGCTGAAAAAGTCTTAGTTTGTATTCTGACGCCTACAATCTAGTCTTCTGTATGCTCTGAAGCAGCAAACATTCCTGCTTTTTACATGGCTCCTGTTATGTTTAAATGGAACATATGGAATAATGGTGCCATGGAGGTTGAGTCCCTCCTTCTGGAGGGCAAGACACACCTCAAAACACAGTCTTATGGGTGGAGACTCCCTCTTCCTCCTTCAGCTCAAGCCTCCCTGCCAATAAACTCCCATAATTCATGTGACCGAAGCCACACAAAGTAAGTGGTGAAGAGAAGAAGAAAATATCCTATGAGAAAGACTCTAAAAAAGGACTCCGCTGCTCAGGAAGGCAAGGCCACAGATAAGAAAGGTCCCTTTCTCTGGGGAGACCTGTGTTCCATATAGACTAAAGATTACATAATTTAACAGGTAAGAACACTAAAATCCGATTTTCTCTGATGTCCAGCATGGAACACCGGTACAATGGGGATATACCAACACTAAGCTCCCAGAGGTGGGAAAAAAGAAGAAAGGACTCCACAATAGCCTCAATGATACCAGAGTTCCCCCAGGACTATCTAGTACATGAATAAACCAAGCAGCAAGTGTCAACCTACACTGAACTTACACAGCACACAAGAACAAGAGCCAACAGGGCTAAAAAGACTACTGAACAGTATGGAAGAACAAAGTGTGCAGACCCCTAGACAGGCAGGTCTGCCTGTAGGATCTTCCAGATGAAACTGTCCTCAGCAGAGGCCAGAACATCAACATGATAGTGTATGGCGAAGGAATGCAATGAGGACCAAGTCCCTGCCTGTTCAGCTGAGACATGATTCTTGTATGCTCAAGAGGCCCCCGTAGACCTAATGGAATGTGCTGTGATCTTAAAAGGAACAGGTTTCTTGATCTCATAATCCTGGCGTATGGTAGCCTAAATCCAAAGAACAATGGTAATCTTGGAAACCACCTGACCCATCCTAGGACTCTCAGAGTTGACAAACAGAGCTTCAGCCTTGTGAAAAGGCTCAGCACTATGCACATAACATTTAAGGCAACGCACCACATCCAACAAATGAAAATCCTTCTTCCTGTCAGATCTAGGGTCAGGACAAAAGGAAAGCACAACAATCTCCTGTTTGATGTGGAACTCAGAGACCACCTTAGGAAGAAACTCCTGAGAGGTTCACAGCATCATCTTCTACTCATAAAAAACTAGGAAAGGTGGTTTACAAGACAGCGCTTACAATTCAGCATCTCTCTGTATTGAGACCACTGCGAAAAGAAAGAACATCAATGTGTCATTTGATGCAGGGAGATGGAAGCAAGAGGCTCAAATGGAGGCCTCTGCAAAACCCCCAGGACCAGGTTAAGATCCCATGGAGGAGTGGGAGTCTTGAAGGAAGGGAAGGCATGAGCCACCCCTGAAGGAAAGCCTTGACATATGGAATGGTGGCAATAGATCTCTGGAAAAACACCTGAAGTGCTGAAATCTGAACTTTGAGGGAGCTCAAACACCACAGGGGGGTCAGAAGCCTGCGAGGACACAGCCTTGTTCGTGCACCACTTGTGAAAAATTGACCATATCCTATGGTATGCCTTAGAGGAGACAGGCTTCTTGGCCTGAATCATGGTGGAAATGGCCTCTGCGGAGAAACCTTTCCGCTTCAGGATGTTGGCCTTCACGGGCCATGCCATCAAAGCCATTTTCTCCACATTCTCGTGCCACAGGTAACAGTGAAGTAAGAGATCCGGCCTGAGAGTATAGTAAAGCAGATACTGAATCGAGAGACTAACCAAGTCCGCAAAGCACTCCCTCTTGGACCAATAAGGGGCACCAGAATTACTGTTGCTCTGTTCATCCTGACTTTTTTGGAGGACCCTGGGAATGTGAGGAATCAGAGAAAAATTATATAAGAGAAGTTCCATGGAACTGAAATCACATCCGTGACAAAGGCCTGAGGGTCTCACGTCCGTGAGCAGAAGGTTAATACCTTCCAGTTGTTCCTGGTGGCCAAGAGATCTATCGTTGGCAGACCTCAATGTTGCACAATCAGGTAGAACGCTTCTGGATTGAGTTCCCACTCTCCTGGATCTACGTCTTGGCGACTTAGAAAGTATGCCAGAATGTTTTGTACCCCTGGAATGTGAACGGCTAAGATGGAGGGAATGTGGGCCTCTGCTCAACCAAGAATATACATCACATCAAGCCAGTCGGGCTCATTGCGAGTGCCCCCCTGATGATTGATACAAGTCACAGCCATTGCATTGTCTGACTGCACTCACACTGGCTTCCCCAGCAGAAGTGAGTTCCAGTAGACAAGTGCCAGCCAGATCGCCCAGAGTTCCATGACTTTGATGGACAAGAGGGACTCCTCCCTGGTCCACCTGCCCTGGACACCCAGATGTCCTAGAACTGCACCCCAGCTGCGGAGGCTGGCATCCTTCATGACCATGGTCCTCCGCAACCAACCTTTGAGCTCCCTCCTGTATATTTATTAGAGGGGGAGATCCAATGATCCAGATGCTCCTGGAGTCCGGACCAGCCCTGGATAACATCCCTCTGCAGTTCTCTCATTTGAAACTGGGAGCAGGGAACAGCATCGAGGGTTGACACCAGTCTGCCTAGATCCCTCACGTAATCCCTGATTATGGCCGAGATACGGCATCATAAGAAGAATCTTGTCCCCTGGTAGTAAAATCTTCCCCCAAGGAATAGTAGAACCTGGAAGCACACCAGAGAGGACTTGAGCATGTTCAGAATCCACCTATGGTGGACCAAAAGCCGGATGCAGTCCTGCACATGCTGCTCCAAGAGCTCCTCTGAGGGATCCTTGATCAATAAGGACGCCAAGACTCTGGTGAAGATGTGAGGTGCTGAAAGGCAGCAGGTAATGACTTGAGCCTGAAGCAAAAAGCATATAAAGTTGGCTGTCCGGGTGAATTGTGATGTGCAGATACACATCCTGAAGGTCCACAGAGAGTCCATATTCTCCCCTGGGCACATCACCCCAGTGACAGAACACAAAGATCTCATCTTGAATCTTGTAGTCATCGCATATTTGTTGAGACATATGCAGCGCTCTGGGGGAGGTACTGGAACATGAACCTGTTTTTCTAGCAGTGCTTTTTTCTGGCTCTGTCAGAATCCTTAACAAAAAGGAGCGATAGTGGGGAAGGGACTTGAAATCTATATGGTATCCTTCTGAGATTACCTGCAAAACCCACTGGTCCATGACTAAGGACTCCCAGGCTTCTCGAAAAAGGTGAAGACGAACCCCTTACAGGGAGAAATCAACCAGGATTCCTATAGTTATCCTAAAGAGTGCTCATCAGACGTAGCCCTTACAGCTGCTCGCTTGGGCTGCCAGAGCTGTCTGGGCTTTGCGTCTGGATGCATTTGAGAGGCTTGAGAGCTTTGCAGCTTCTGCTCCCCCCATTTAGCTTGGCGGAGGAGAGAAAAAAGATGCACCTTCCTCACCATGGACAGATGCTTGGTGTAAATCTGGGACAATAAAATGCTCTTACCAACAGTGGTGTCACTGATAATCTGTTTCAGTTCAAGTCCAAACAGGGACTTGCCCTGAAAAGGCAAGGAAACTAGTGACTTCTTAGAAGATTGATCCACAGACCAGATCTTAAGCCACAACGTGTGACGAGCAGCAACAGAAAAAAAACTGAGGCCTTAGCAGATAGTCTAACCTCTTCAAAAGGAGCATCTGATACATAGATGTTGGCCTCCTTAATGTTGGCCATAAGAACCAAGTCATCAGAATGGACAGCCTCAACCAGCTGTTCACCGCAAACAGCCACAGCTCTGTTAACTCAGGCAAAGATAGGTATTAGTGCTGCTCCACTGGCAGAAAAAGCAGACTAAATGATTGAGTCAAGCTTCTTGTCTGCTGGCTCCTTCAGGCCAGCTGCATCCGCAAGAGGAAGAGCAGTAATCTTAGCCAAAAGTGAAATAGAAGCATCCACGGTTGGTGGTGAGGCCCACTGCTCCAGGGCCACCTCAGAAAAAGGATATTGCTTAGAAAATCTTTTACTGATAAATAGCCATTTTTTCAGGAGTCTTTCATGCATCCACAAGGATCTGGTCAAAAGCGGCATTAGCAGGAAAGAAAGGAGAGGATTTCTTATGCCTTTGGAAAACATCAGTAGGGGTAGTCCCCTCATCAGAGGTGTCAGGGACCTGAAAGGTCTCCAAAACAGCCTGAATGAGCCCCTCAGCCGAGGGGTGAGGATCAGCCTCAGAAGAAGGAAAGGGAGCCACGTATTTAAAGGTAGTGGGGGCTTCCATGACAGAAGCATCCCCTGTAAAGAGAGGGGATTTGGGCCACTGAAGACAGTATTGTCTTGACCCAAGCTGGATCTTGATCAGTGCTGGAGGGCCCTGGTGGGATAGTGGGGGCTGCAGCTCAAGAGGGGCAGAGAGATCCTGAATACTCTCCAGGAAGCCCCATGTGGCATGAGGATCAATATGTGAGGGGGGTAAGAGACGCCCCCTGAGTCCTTACCCTTTGATTTACCCCCATGACCCTTAAAGTCCGACATTCTTTCCCAATAAAGTGTCCCACGCTAGTATAAATACTAGAAATGATGTCCAAAATAATAATTACCCTCAAAAAGCCCAGAAAATACACTTATTTGGCAAGTGAAAGGTTATTCTGGAAAAGGAAATCAAGGAGAGTCTGCCTCTGTGCAGCATAAGCAAAAGAGAAATAAAATGGCCACTGCTAATCAGAAAAAAGCCAACAAAACGGGCACTCTGGGAAACAGTCTTCTCTGTTGCTGTTGCCCAGCAAGGCCTACAACTCTGTTTGTAGAATTGCCACAACTGCCCCCTGGACCGGATAATAGGACATGAGAAGCCAAGAAGACAGAGGCCTCTATGACCGTCGTAGCTATAGAAGTCAATGGAGGAAAGATGGCAGCGGGTGGGCTCCTGTTCTTAAAGGGGGCCATTACTGTAAAATCAGCCAAAGTCAGAAAGGTAACCTAGAGACCCAAGAGCCATATGGAACACCTCAGCGGAACCTAAAAATAAGGTAAAAGTAGTGGGATACTGAAAATAAACCCCCCAAAGCCCTGAAAATACTGCAAATGCCAAAAAGGCAGTGAAGGGGTTAATTCCAATGGAAAAGGCAGCCATCCTTACTACAGCGCCTCAGTAAGAGATAACACACACACACACACACACACACACACACACACACACACACACACACACACACACACACACACAAACAGACCCAGAGTGAGTGCAAGAGCCTTACCAGAACTCAGAACGCTCCTATACGGAAAGGCAACATAACTGGACAAATGTGGACCAAGGTTCTCAAAGGGATACGTATCAGTCTTCTGGTTACCATTTTAGAGAGAATCTAACAGAAACTGCAAGAGACTCTGTTAGGAGGGAAACTTGGCAGCAAGACTCTTTTCACAGTGTTCGAAAGATCCACAAAGCACCTGTACACTGGTCAGTTAATTCCAGGGAAGCCCAGTAATGGTTACCCACCTAATGGGGGATTATACAGCCCCATTTCTAAGGAATAAAATAAGAGGCTGTGTCTTGCCCTGCCAGCTTCAAGCAGTACACATGAATTTTTGAGATATGTCCTGCCCTCCAAGAGGAGAGACTCACCCCCATGGTACCTGTGTTCTATATTGGACATAAGAGAAAAAAAAAAACCCAAACCTTTCTGAATAGAAAACAAGCAGGCACTAATCACAATCAAGTAACTGAATTTAGAACTGCTCTCTTAATGTAGTCAGATTAAATAAATGTTCTAAGAACAATTGGGGGTGATTACAGAGCAAAACAACTGCACCAGAGAAGAAATACAAATTCCTATCAATTCCATTTGATTCAAATGGGGATTTCAAACCCCTTGGATGCTAAAGAGAAGACCTTTCTAACATTTAAGGTGTTGAAAGACCCAATTTAAATCAAAGGTTTTTTTTCCTCCCCCCGGATGGGTGCAGAATTACTCAGGAGGGTTATGCACTAAGGTGTGATAATGAGGACATAACTTCTCCAGCGTGAGAAACACTCCAGTTCTTATGTTATTCTTTAGGACAGCTTTAGTTATAGACTTCAGGGGTAGATCTACAAAGATGTGATGAAGACAAGATACCTTCATCAGTGAGATAAACCCTCTAGTTCTTAAAGGGGATGTATCACCTTATAAAAAGGTGTTACCATATGCTTTGTTAATAAAAGTTATACTAGTAAAGTGTTTTTTTTTTGTTTTGTTTTTTTTAACTACTTACAAAGATATTGCCTCTTAAAGTGCAGAATAGCTGTGCCGAAGAATCAGAGTGTCCCATTATGCTGATCGGTGCAGCTCTTCTGCACGTCTTATTTCTCCTGCCACCACCCTCCCAGCTGCCCCTGGGAGCATGTTCACGCCTCCCTTCAGTGTGCTGTGAATAGCTTCTAGCGTTAAATCAAACTCTGATTAGCATTATACTGAGGTTGCAGTATCAGTATAATGCTAATCGGAGCTTGCTGTAACGCTAGGAGCCGTTCACAGCACACCGAAGGGAAGTGTGAATGCGCTTCCTGGGGCAGCTGGGAGGGTGGTGGCAGGAGAAATAGGATGTGCAGAAGAGCTGTGCTGTGCACATAATGCAGAAGTACACAGCACCTTTTTATAAGGTAATACATCCCCTTTAAGTTATTCTGTGGGAGAGCTTTAGTTATTGATTACAGGGGGAGATGCACCAAGGTGTGATAAAGAGGAGATAACTTCCATGTTGTGATAAATGCTTCAGTTCCCACCCAATTGCATTAACTTGCCAAAAGTTCTCAACCACTCTGAGGTCAGCTTTCAGAGGAGGAACAAACAACTGCAAAGCCTCCTTGTTCTGCAGGATCTCAGCAGGTGTTCCACCAGCAAAGGACATCCACTTTAGGAACTCCTCATCACTCATTTCTGATCTCTTAACCATACCCAACCTGGATTTTGACTAAAATGGAAGATTAAAGAAGTTTATTAGATTTGTAATCCTGATATGTGTTTGCAAGTGTCCAAACATTTGTCAGAGAGCACAATACAAATGAATGGGATATTTCATTCAATTTAAAGCCACAGTAATCCATTTCTATGGAAAAAATACATTACATGGCTGTTGCTGCCAAGCCCCATGCCGAGACACCCTTCACTGAAGTTAGTACAGCTCAAACTTGTTTCTTTACAATAACCTGCAATTCTCTAGTGCTGTAGCCAGGTGGTTCTGTCCCTATCACTTACTTTGGAAAGCCATACAGTAAGTAATATATGACTTAAGCATTAAACAATTGCCTTCTGAGCAATAGTTGGTGTTATTGTCAACAGTTTGATTTAAAAATAGTAATTTTGAGCTATAACAACATCACAATAAAAACCTTCCCTGCAATAAATATCCTGACCAAAAGAAAGGGAAGGAGAACAGAGTTAAAGGGATAGGAATACTTAAAATGTTAAAAAAACATGTTGTAAGGTTTATCCCCCTGAGTAAATCAAGGGTACTCCCACTACTGAAAGGTGTTTTATTCAAAAGTTATTACAGCTCAACGTTGAATTTTTTAGGTGCCGTATCACAGTGGCCTGAAATTGTACAGTGGCACCGTTGCTACACCATCTTATGGACAGATCTGGTCCTGGGAGCATAAATCTCCATAGGATAGAGTGGAGGGAGAACTGAGCTTTACTACCCAATGCAAAATTAATTTTTTATACTGCACACTGCATTGGTTGTCTATTTTCTATGTGGTGCCCAGGTGTAAACTGTGTATAAACGGCAGATGGAATTGATATCGTTCCACTGGGTGTGGGTTCTATCAGTTCCACAAGTACATCACACCAGTGGCCTGGGAAGTCATCTGTAAAGAGCTATTTGTAAATTGTGTTTTATTCAGTGTTTTTACCTTTTAATGGATCTACAAGGACCTGCCTGGTAGGTTGTATCTTTCCGTTTTGTTGTGTATATTTTTATTTATTTATTTATTTATTTTTTTTAAGGAACTACAGATGGGGAGTTAACAGCTTCATGGAGGTGCAGAAGCTGTGAGATTCAATTCAGTGACACTGTGTGTTCTGAGTGGGACCAAGCTGAAAATCTTTACAAGCGAGTTTAGTCATGCGTAATATATACGAGGTTGTGTGACCACTACTGAACATCATCTGCTACTGTTATAGTGCTGGAGGAACATTGTGTGTTTCTACATAGTTACTTAGGAAGGTGTCCTTCAGGCAGCCGAAAAAAAACCCAAAAACACACAGCACAGACCTCCTCTAAGCTAAGTAGTCTTATAAATGGGGCCCACTTATTTCATTCTCCCCTTATTCTATGAACTCACTTGTTTTAGAGACTTTTCCTGACTCTCAGTGAATTTCACATATATTGGTTCGGATTTCACTATGGGTCAGTTACTAGAAACTGACCCAGCTGGAGTGAACTCCAACCAGTATACGCGAGATCCACTGAGAGTCAGGAGAAGCCTCTAAAACAGTGGTTCTCAACTTTTCTAGTGCTGCGACCCTTTGATAAAATTTCCCAAATTGTGGGGACCCCTAACAATAAAATTATTTTCGTTGCTCCTTCATCGCTCTAATTTTGCTACTGTTATGTTACAAAAAAACTATTTTCTGATGTTTTTAGGCAGGGGTCAAGTCCTGGGAAAAGAAGTATGGGAACTCACCCCCGCCCAAAATAAATATGTATGCCTCATGTCAAGATTGTCTCTCTCTATACGTGTGTGTGTGTGTGTGTGTGTGTGTGTGTGTGTGTGTGTGTGTATCATTGTATGTATGAGAGTGTCTATCTCACTCTATGTATGTCAGTGCATGTGTGTGGGAGTTTGTGTGTCTATATGTGTGCATATCTGTTGCATGTGTTTTTGTCTCTATTACTGTTGCATCAGCTCCAACTTGCCCCCTCATCTCCAAATTGCCCTCACATTGCCCCCATCTCCAACTTGCCCCCCATCAGCTCCACATTGCCCTCACATTGCCCCCCATCAGGTGCATATTGCCCTCATCAGCTCCATATTGTCCTCACATTGCCCCCCATCAGCTCCAACTTGCCCCCCCATCAGCTCCAACTTGCCCCCCCATCAGCTCCAACTTGCCCCCCCATCAGCTCCACATTGCCCCCTCATCAGCTCCAACTTGCCCTGATCAGCTCCATATTGCCCTCACATTGCCCCCCACCAGCTCCAACTTGCCCCCCATCAGCTCCATATTGCCCTCACATAGCCCCCCCATCAGCTCCACATTGCCCCCATTTGCTCCACATTGCCCCCATAAGGTCCAACTTGCCCCCATCATCTCATATTGCCCTCACATTGCCCAACCATCATCTCTATATTGTCCCTATCATTTTTTGAGTGCCAGAAAAATAACATTATCTGTCACTGTCTGGGATGACTGACGTGACGCGCGGCACGCCGATGAGTTGTGTTGCATTCTGGGAAAACTGTGATGCTGTGTGTTGGAGCTGCTCAGCTCATGCAATGCAGCAGTTCCACAGGGCCCAGTCCTTCATACATACCTCCGGTTTGACATATCTTGGAAGCCAATGGAACTACTCCACTGTATTATAAATGTGAATTGGCGCATCACAGCACTACTCTGGTGCACTCAGTCCTGGCCTCTGATTATCCACTCAATTAAAAGTATAAGGGCAAAATACCCAAGCGGCTGGGGGGGGGGGGTCTAAATGAAACCCCTGCTAGTAGAGCCCTGGTTTTATGTGACCCCCAATGGGGTCACAACCCACAGATTGAGAACAGCTGCTCTAAAACAAGGGAGTTCATAGAATAAGGGGAGAATTAAATAAATGGTCACCATTGATAATAGACTACTACTCTTAGTGGGGGTCCGCGCTGTGTTTTCCTTTTGTCTTCTAGATACAGAATACTGTAACGTGGATTATAGATTGTGAAGTCCACTGAAGACCAGCAGCGACTTGAAGGAACTCCTTGTTTGGAAGAATTATGGTGGGTGTGAGTGTATATATGGACATAGATTTAACATTAACCGTCAGATATCGATCTATAGTTTTTGCACTACACCTGCAGTTTCCTGTATATAGTGATCTGTTGAATTCTGCCTCTTAAGTCATACCTCCTCACAACCAAAAATTTAATTTAACTGACCTGGATGGATCACAAAGAACCCTAGTTGTTATCAGGTGGTAAACTGGATCAATCTAGCAGTAAGCTACAACAGAGATCAAATATAAGAATACAAGTGTGTAGATATAGCGGACTGCTGTTTGAAGGACAGTACTTGGTTAAAATAGGTCTGTCAAATATTTGATAGTAAATTCTAAAGCAGATTTAAAACTACCTATATGTTGTGCTAATAAATTGTTTAAATTTGTATGAGAAATTAACCTTTATTTTTTGGTCGTACAGAATGGCACGTTATGTTAATTTGCTTCCATGCTGGGTCAATATAACCTTACACTGTGCTATGAATGAATCCAGGCAGAGCCCACACCTGATGGAATAGCGCAATAAACTTGGCCTTGAACACAACGAATTAGCATTCTGTGCTTGGAATTAGCATTGAGTGCCCCACTGTATCATCAAAATGTGTTAATTTGACAAAAAATATTTTATTTTACAGAAAAATGGCTAGTACAATATATAAGCACTGTAAAACAATTAACTTGTTTTAGGGTGACAAGTTAAGAGACACTTATTTAAAAGAAATAAACTTACTAACACTTGTATCCAGATGTACCCTTCACAACTAATCTAGAACCACTTTGGCAAGCTACCACACTCAATGAGCATTATACTACTCCAGCTCTCCACATTTTCTATATCCTCCATTCCACTGACAGCAATTCACTTACTATTCCGGATTACAAGGAGGAAGTGGGCCCTCTGTCTTCTCCTACAGATATCCAAAACTTGGAATAAAATGCCTGAAGAAAGTCATACCTACTGCCATATCAAAATCCCTAAAAACAGTTAATTCTTTGTACTTAAAAACAACATGCAACAGTCTATAGACACCAATATATAATTTTTATTTAATTGTTTCTATTTATTTATACATTTAGCTGTATTGTAAATGTTCACTAATGACACACTACAAGCTGAAAGAAGTCTCAAAGTTATTATTTCTGGTAAAACACTTTCTACATTCATTTTTCCTGTTTAAAGTGGATCTCTCACCTCCATAAAAGTTTGCCACCATGTAAGAGATTGCTCCAGCTCACACAGAGGAATCCTCTGTCATCAGAGGAGGCTGGAATAAGGCACTACATGGGGAGGGAAAACAGACGAGGACTGACAGGTTGCGGGCAGAGTTTTGCCGCCGCCTGTCCAGGAAGTACATAGCCAGCACATTTTTTACAAGTGCAAATTTTGCTACAGGCTTCAGAAAATAAAAATAAAAAAACTTACAGATTACATGTGGACTTTGTTCAGAGATTACATGGTGGCAAACTTTTATGGAGGTGAGAGATCCACTTTAAGAGCAGAGGATGTACAGAGTGTGATAGGGAGGAAGTAAGGGCAAATAAGCAGGTGAGGAAACATATTAGGAATTTGTTGAGAATTGGGTCAGAAGTAGAAAACAGAACATTCACACTTATAATTAGAAAGTACTTTTTGTGAGATTAAATGGAGTCAGAGGCTAATTTAAAAGAAATGGAGACATTCTGGAGCAAACCATCTGCACCAACACTCTATAAATACAAATTCCCCAAACCTCCACTGACTTAAAGGAGGCTGTTAAAGGAACAATAACACAATATTGAAAAATATATATATTGTAGGGTTTATCCTGTTCAGTTAAACAAAGGTGATGTTTAATTCAAAACATACTGCAAATCACACTTGCATTGTTGGGTGCTGGCCCCGCATGGCCTGAAATTTTACAGTGATGCTGTAGCTACAACAACCTGTGGATGTTTATGGTCAATACAATTTCATGCCATGGAAGTACTGAACTCAAAAAGTTTGAGCAGCAATAACTTGAATAAAGCATCATCTCTTTACACTGGGAAGACCTGTTTTTACAGCAATTGATATATTTTTTTTTACAATATTAAGTATTACTATATCTTTAGTCTCTTAAATGTCAGACATGATTGCAATGCATTGCTTCTCAATGCACTGGAGCCCTCTCATTTTCAGAGGGTTAAAATCCCCATTTAAATCAATGGAAATTAGTATTTGTCCCTGGAGATGCAATAGATTGCCCCAAAATTGCTTGGGTTCTTATTAGATCAGCCTTGTAGTTGGCACAATTCCATTCTTACATGTGGTGCAGAGGCTCCAGACACAAACAGATGGACAGGTTCCAAACCGTAACTCTCCTTCAGTCTAGCTGCTGTAGCAAAGCAGCTTAAAGACCCAAAGCTGTGGAACAGAAGATGAATCAGAAGTTCAGCAAAACACAAAATGGTGGGAGTCGAGAAATTCTCATGCAAAACAGCAGCACCATATATAACAAAAAGTAACCACTAGTATGACAGAGAGCTTCACAGTGATTGGGGACCTCTCTACTATTAAAGGGGTTAAAGTAGACCGTAGCAAAAGGCTGCACTGAATAACATCTTTATTCTGTTACTTTTTAAGGTGAATATGATTGTCAGGATTGACATGACCAAAGGAATTGTGATCATCCCTGGTTCAATGTCAACACTACAATGCTACTATATGACTAAAGAACAGGAAAATTGCTGATGTCTGACGGACTCTAAAAAAACGTAACTTTTATTTTTATATCCTAAAAATGCTTTATGATATAATAATAAAATGTTCAGCTTTACAGAGTGAACCAGAGTATATTATATATAAGTTACAAAAAATATGGCGAGTGCCCCTGGGGGAGTGCTGTGTAACAGTACGAAACGCATAGGAGACTTCTAGCATTGGTGCTACTTTGTGTATACAATATTGCTGTTTATAATCGGAGATACAGTGTTGCCAACATACAGAGGTCAAAGTGAACACGCAAGGTCTATACAAAAGAGATTTTAAACCCTCTGCCCGCAGAACAGGAGATAATAGCGGGCGCATCAAAGTCCTGAGATAACACAGATTAATTGTTACCAATACAGCTAACAATTGGAGAACAAAAGACCGGAGTCGGGAGAGGACAGGAAGTCAGACTGTTAATAATTCTCACATTATATGGAAGACCTGCCCGCTGTATAACAGAGACACCCATTAAAGGGTTAACAATTATTTCTTGAACCTCTAACTGATTAAGCAATAAATGTACTATTGAAAAAGTGGGACTGGGGGAAAAATATAAGTGCACAAAATGCAGCTAACTTTGGAGTTACCACTTCGTCAATTTATAACGCTTTATGGACTAGTCATATTTAATGGTTTTATGTGTTAAGTTGTAACAAATATTGTGATATTTTACAGTATATTGTAGCTCTCTCCATATTTTTTGTAACCATCTGTATTCTTCAAACTCGCTCCACTAACTAATTTTTTGGGGGATAAAAGCGACACGTTATACTGTGCAATATATACATACATATACACACACACGCGTGAACGGTGCATGGCACTGCCCATTCGATTTGGAAGTCTGGCAAAGTTTTAGTCTTTCTGACCATCCCTGCAACTATGCTGAAATATGTATTTTCCTTTTAATTATTGTCTTTTCATAACCCCTGCCAATGCCAGAGGGATATGCAATGTATTACCAAGCAATGTATTGCACACCCCTCTGACACTCAACGGGTTAATGAATAACAGGTAGGTATACACAAAGCACAGGATCCACTCAGTGAGTAATGGGAAGTGAAAACATGCCAAGACTAGAACTGTACCTTCCATCTGGCTGAATATCTCCCTACTGAATTTATTTACAATGGAACAATAATGCTGTATTCCTACACAAATGTGTTAAAATAACTTAGAATCTAATTGTTATAAAAGCAGATAGTGTGAGACAAGATCATTTCTTACACCAGAACATCAGTATTTCAGCCTGGGTTTGTTAAACCTATTCTTGAAAGGCAACCATTATGGAAAAAAAAATATCTTAAAGCTCATTCTTCTACCAGTTGATAGTTATTCCCATCTCTGTAACAGCATTATAATCTTACTGCCTAAAGTGAACAGGTCTGTATTAAGGTTCTTAGTCCACTTCCTGAAAGAGCTGAAGTTACAAATGAAAGCTATGGCTTTTATGCATTAAATTCGCTCCACCTTGAGAGTGCAGTGATTTTCAGCCAGGGTGCTGTACCATCATCCACTTAACATTGAGTTTCAGGGTGTAATTACATTTTTATGCACAACAGATTTGCTTTTGTTATTCTGACTGTGTGACCTAACAATTACCATATATGTATGTATTTTGTCCTTCATTAAGCTCTAGACAAATGACATGTCCATTTTTAGGGTTTCCCTGAAAATTCCAAAATTATTGTTAGGGATACCTTGAGGGAAAAAAAAAAGGCTAAGAACCATTGTGTTATAGTGCTTACGCTTAATAGAATATCATAGGAAGGTTTATTTCCTCTTTATCACACCCTGCAACCCCTTCCCCCATGAAATGATCAGCTGCTTATGTGGAGCTCACAGCACCATCTGTAGGAAGAAGCCCAGTGGAGGCAAAGCTGCACACTAAAAGCAATTAATTATGGGCAGTAATTTTATTTATTTATTTCAACCATGGGCCATGATCAGAAATCCATACGGGTGTAGGCCACATTTATTTATTTTAAATTAACACTGGTGAATTATAACCTGTTATCTATTAAAAAATACAGTTTTTTTAGCAGGAATACAAAAGCAGTACAAAAAAAGGATTCAACTTTATTCATATAAAATTGAACAGTTATAGGCCCAGTACTAGTCACTGACCAAGTCAAAACTGTAGGTTTATAATACTCATAACCATAGAAGAGAGAAGCAGTCATTAAATACCCTAAGATAAAATAGAATACAGACACCGCGCTCAATAACCAGATTAACACTGTGTGGGATAGAAAGAGAAAATACACCAAACCTATATATCATGGACTACAGATCAAATATTGAATTCTATAAGCACATATATCACTCTGTCTATATTCTGACCGAATGAGTAATGTCTATGTAAATAATAAACAAAAACTGTCCCTGAAAAAAATAGTCACAAATAGGGCAGTTATCCTCTCAATATTGATGCTTGTCTTTAGGCAAATTCATGTCACCAAAAGATATTTCTCAGCGATGATCATAGAACATGCAAAATAGAGAAAAAAAATGGGGGGGGGGGTAGACAGCGCAAAAAATTCCAGGCTCCAGACGAAGGCGCATTGTTTGCGCCGAAACGCGTTAGCCGAGGATTTTTTCCACGTGTATTGAGAGCGAGAGGACGCTGATCCGAATCGGAGGACAGTGAGAGGAACGTTCGAGAAACCAAGCAGTGCAAGAAGACGCTGATCTGAACCGGAGGACAGTGAGAGGGACGTTTGAGAGACCAAGCAGTGCGAGAGGACGCCGATTTGAATCAGAGGACAGTGAGAGGGACGTTCAAGAGACCAAGTAGTGCGGTCGAACATTCGAATTGAAGGAAGTGAAAACGGCATAGATTGGGAAAGGAAGATACTGAGGACACGTGTGGCAGTAACAAAGATACCTTGATGTGCTACAGATAAAGAAGATTTCTAGTAAGCAGACTTTACTAGTCGTATCCTCATTCATTAAGACTTATACATGTCCTCTGCCATACTTTCTTCCTGTAAGCAGCCCATCTAATTTCACCCCCTACCCTCTCCTCTATACTCCATTCAACCAATTTCTCAGCTCCATATACGTTATTTATTCATGTATATATAGTATATGAAGTCATCTAGGATTGCATATGAGAAGTGTTTATGATTAATACCTCGTCTCAATTCTCTCTCTCTATATATCTCTTTGGTATTTAATCAATCTTTTTAGATTGACCATTTTGTGTATTTTTTATGAATATTATTGAGTTGTGATTAAAAATCATTTTTTATATACCAAGAATTTTCTTGATATCCACCATCCTTTATTAATCTACTACACTTAGAGGAATTTTTTGCGCTGTCTACCCTCCCCCACGCTTTTTTTTCTCTATTAAATGCCCTAAGACAAGTTTAATTTGTTTTACAATTTGCCTATATGTTTGTACTATTTCCTGTAAAACAAAGAGTTATGTATTTTATGCTGCAGTGTGGCACCTTATGCCAATTACACAGTATGCTAATTAGTTATGTTCTGAGACAAATTTACCACACTCTTTGTTATTAATAGCTGAATCATTTATAAAATAAATTCCTTGGATACTAGGAACGTTTTGGTGGAGACCTTTCTAGCATACAGATGGTTTATAAATCCCATCTGGACGCAAGTCTTTTTTTATTTTTCAATTTACTTTACTCCAAAATCTCTCCACTTTTGTCTTTAGATTATGACCCACTGTCCAGGAAAGTATAATGACCGTCAGTCTCCGAAGATTAAGGATTACTTTATGCGAGTGGGTGCTTATAACTATTGAGCCTTACCCAGAAAAAATTGAGCTAGGAAGCTGTAAATTGCAGGGTGTACTGGCCAATTTGTCTATATTCAATGGTGCAAAAATCAACTACGTATAATTTTAACTTATCTTTATTTGTAAGGTCCAAAGTGAACATGGCAGCACCTCCAGAAAAGTTCAGTGTAGAAGAGCACAGGACCATAATCAAGTTTCTGTTTCTCCAAGGGAAAGATGCGAAGCAGATCCATGAAGAAATGCCACAAACTTTGGGTGACAGCGGCCCTTCATATGCAACAGTTAACAGTTGGGTTGTCGATTTCAAAACTGGCCATTTCGGTGTTGAAAATGAGAAACCCAGTGGAAGGCCTGTTTCTGTCTCTGTGCCTGCAAATGTGAAAGCCATCCATGACATGATCATGGAGGACCGCCGAATATCAGCCAAACATGTTGCTACATATCTGGAAATATCACGAGAGAGTTGGTGCCATTATCCACAACAACTTGGGAATGAGAAAGCTTGCAGCAAAGTGGATCCCAAAACTTTTGACAACCGAACAAAAGAGGAGACGTGTGGAGACATCGGTGGCTGTTTCGGAACATTTTGCAAGAAATGAGTCAGATTTCCTGGACAAACTGCTAACTGGTGATGAGACATGGATCTACTGTTATGATCCTGAGACATAGGAACAGTCTAAGGAATGGAGGCACAGTGGTTCCCCCAGGCCAAAGAAGTTCCGTGTGCAAAGGTCAGTGCAGAAGCAAATGGCAACAGTTTTTTGGGATAAGAAGGGAGTTCTGCTGGTGGACTACCTCCAAAAGGGTTCAACCATCAATGCAACATATTACTGTTCTTTATTGACGAAGTTGAGGCAAAATATCAAAGAAAAACGTAGAGGAAAGCTCTCCAAAGGTGACATCCTGTTGCATGATAACACCTCATCGCACACTGCAGGTGACACAATGGTAAAACTGATCTCCTTAGGCTTTCAAGTGATGCCCCATCCACCCTATTCGCCCGACCTGGCTCCTTCTGACTATCATCTGTTCCCGAATCTCAAAAAACACCTAAAGGGACAATGATTTAGGAGTCTTCCGGAGGACAGATGTTGCAAGTGCATTGACCACCTGAGGGAATATGTAGAATAGTGTGGCAGTTACAGCTTCCTAGCTCAATTTTTTCTGGGTAAGGCTCAATACTTATCAGCACCCCCTCGTACAAGGTGAAACTTCAGCTTTAAGGAAAGATGGCGGTTCTAGCACATCATGGGTTTTTTGCTCACAGCGCTCCTGCAGGAGTACTGTAAGAACTACAGGAGTCTGAAACTGACCTCTACAAGAACCACATGTGCCGTCTTGCAGAATGAGATTTTTTTTTTTTTTTTTTTTTTTTCTATAAACCAGGCTGCGCCACCTGGTGTCAAAAAGGCATTTATTTTATTTATATTTTTATGCACTCTATAAGTAAGGTGGTGCAATTCTGGGCAAACCAGTCAACAGTTCCATTAATTTAAATGGGTCTTTTAACCCCTTGAATGTTAGCGAGGTCTCCACTGATTTTGGAGCAATGCACTGGGGATCTTTCTAGCATTCAAAGGGTTAAAAGTCCCAGTAAAGTCAATAGACCTATTGGGAAATGTTTATTTATTCACTATAGTGCAGTTGATTCTCTCTGGAATTTTTACATCAGCCATTATGGGAGAGCTTGAGTTACTCCATATGACTCTCCACAGTAAGTGATGGAAACAGCACCACCTGGAGAACACAACTGAAAATTGCAGTATAACGTAACAAAAGATGATTTTTTTAAGGGCTACAAAATAAAATAAAATTATTTTCAAGTATTACTGTCCCTTTAAGATATAATAACTTTTTAATTTAAAATCCCATAGCAGTGGGAGTGAGATGATTTACACAGCAGGAACAGCCTTATATTTCTTAATTATAAAAAAATGTTCATATTAACATCATCAGTGTATATTATACCACCCTAAAACATAGGCATTTATGTACCTGTGACCAAAAAAGGCAAATGACTTTTCCTGCAGTTGTGGCAGCAAAACTTGGATTATTTCACCCACAATCTGGTCCATTGTTACAGCAAAAGGTTCTTTAGTGCGCGATTCTCGACCAGGGAGCCTTACTGAGTACACTAGAAAACGGTGCAATTAAACAAATACAATTATTTACAACTTTTTTAGACTTAAATCAAGCAAATTAGATATTGTTCATCAAAGAAGAACTGCACCATAATCAACAAGCTGAAAAAAGGTGCAACTTGGGAGCAGACCAACTGCACTTCAGGGATGACATTAAACTTTTGCAAATTCCCATTGATTTTAATGGGCCTTTTAACCTCTAGCATGCAAGGGGGTCTTAAATGCGTTGGAAAGCATTCAAAAGACTAAAAGCCGCATTTCACCCATTGTTTTAAGCTAGTGGATGTCATTAACAAAAAATGTTTGGTGCCATGGGGACGAACGCTCTCTGGAAGACCTTGTATTCAGAAACGTATTTCAATGTATAAACATTGGAAGCAATTAAAGGGATGCTAACACCAATATACAAAGGTCTCCATATTACCTGTTTTCAAGAAAAGCAGCATCATGTACCCTCCTAAATTTCTGGGGGCTCTGTATACCAGATGGAGCTTTCACAAGCTGAAGCCCCAAGAAGAAGCCCTCTCCCTCATCTGAAAGGCTCTTGGGCTCCCCCCGTCTATATGATGACATGTGGAGGGATTCTGTGTGCTCCATACTTTTTTATGGTTGTACTCCTGGAAGGAGCTGTACGTCTGGTAGATGGTCATTCATAGGGCTTTTGTCTGCCTGGGAAGCGGTGGCTGTGGGGTTACAGTGGAGGTTACCATCTGGCTCGCAGAGACCCCCAGATATGTTAGCAGGTCGCATGATGATTTTTTGGTATACAGGTAATATAGACAACTTTGTCTAGTGGTGTCAGTGTCCCTTTAAAGAGACACTTTTTTTTTTTTTTTTAACTAACTTTATTGCATTCATCTCTCATTTGTTACAGGTGCCATTATGAAAAGTTTATTTTAATTACTGGTGACTGAATGATTGTCTTCTCTTATTATCTAATGAACCTCTCATTTGAAAAGACTGATATCTGGAGAGCCCTAGGACACCAGCAGCAGTGAAAAGGCTTGAGGCCAGTCTCCGGTAACAGAACCCTCACAAGGCTTTGGAACACTGGTATAAATGCAGATGATATCTTAGCCTGTTGCCATTAGCTGCAAATGCCACCATAACAGAGGCCTGCTTTGTTCTCACCAGCAGGATATTTTCTGAATGCCTTTCACAATGATACAGAGGCCTGCTTTCTACCACTAGAAAACTCGGATGTGACCAGAATGTCAATGCTGCATTCAGTATGCAGAGCCCCCGGCTTCGCATTGTTTCATATGCTAATACAGGTTCTCCAAAGCACGGTCATTCTGTTTTTATGTTAGAAAGTGCTTTGGCAAACCCCTTTAGCTTTTATTCCCCCACAAATAGTTTCAGTCGGCACTGGCACTTTTTTGGACACCAAAATAAATTAGCAAAGACAATGACCTCACCGAGGAACTAAAAAGCTTTGTCCTGCATCCAAATACTGTCTGATTTTTTAATTTATTCTTTTACAGAAATAAATGCAATGAATACAAATAAAAATAGTGTACTGAGTGCACAGTAGTGCTGGATCCATTCCGGGTCAAACTAGCTGCAGCTTTGGGAAAGCAAGTATAAGTTTCCACTGATTTAAATGGATTTGAAATGCTGGCAAGTTCTCCAAAGCATTGTGAAGAAATGCATTGGAGACCTCTCTAGTATTCAAGGGGTTAAAAGACCAGTATAAATCAATGGGAATTAGGGAATTTTTTATCTTTTCCCGCAGTTGGTTTGTTCCAGAATTGCTCCAGTTTATCTCAGTATATTAGCCTCTGTATGTGGTACGCGCATGTAAATGTTCCAGATTATAAAGGTAGTTGGGTCTGTATTTTAAATACATTTGCAGCTTTCATATTTCACACCAAAGAAAAACAAACATACATTCAACTGTTTAACCCAGTGGTTATCAACCTTTCTAGTGCCGCGACCCTTTGATAAAATTTCCCAAGTTGTGGGGACCCCCAACAGGATATTATTTTCGTTGCTCCTTCATCGCTGTAATTTTGCTACTGTTATGTTAAAAAAAAAAAAAAAAAATTCTGATGGTTTTAGGCAGGAGTCAAGTCCTGGGAAAAAAAGTGTGGGAACTCACCCCCGTCTAAAAAATAAATGTGTGTGTATCACTGCATGTATGAGTGTGTCTGTCTCACTCTATGTATGTCAGTGCATGTGTGTCGGATTTTGTGTCTATATGTGTGCATATCTGTTGTATGTGTCTTTGTCTCTATTACTGTTGCATGCATGCATGCACACACATTGCCCCCCATCATCTCCACATTGCCCTCACATTTCCCCCCATCAGCTCCATACTGCCCCATCATCTCCATATTGCCCTCACATTGCCCCATCATCTCCAACATGCCCCCATCGGCTCCAACTTGCCCCCATCATCTCCATATTGCCCTCACATTGCCCCCCATCAGCTCCAACTTTCCCCCATCAGCTCCATATTGCCCTCACAATGCCCCCCATCAGCTCCAACTTGCCCCCATCAGCTCCATATTGCCCTAACATTGTCCCCCATCAGCTCCAACTTGCCCCCATCAGCTCCAACTTGCCCTAACATTGCCCCCGTCAGCTCCAACTTGCCCCCACCAGCTCCAACTTGCCCCCTATCAGCTCCATATTGCCCTCACATTGCCCCCCCAACAGCTCCAACTTGCCCTGATCAGCTCCAACTTCCTCCCACCAGCTCCAACTTGCCCACCCCATCAGCTCCATATTGCCCTCACATTGCCCCCCATGAGCTCCACATCATCTCCATATTGCCCCTATCGGTTTTTGAGTGGCAGAAAAAAAAACATTACCTGTCGTCTGTCCTTGGGATGATTGACGTGACGAGAGGCGCGACAATGCGTTGTGTTGCATTCTGGGACAACTGAGATGCTGTGTGTTGGAGCTGCTCAGCTCATTCAATGCGGCAGTTGCGCAGGCACCAGTCCTACATACATACTTCCGGTTTGACATATCTTGGGAGCCAATGGAACTGCTCCACTGTATTATAAATGTGAATTGGCGGCATCACATTGCTACTCTGGTGCACTCGGTCCGGGCCTCTGATTATCCATTCAATTAAAAGTATAAGGGCAAACTACCCAAGCGGCTGGGGGGCGTCTAAATGAAACCCCTTCTAGTGGAGCCCTGGTTTTAGGCAACCCCTGGCAAATCGTCATGGGTCGCGACCTACAGGTTGAGAACCACTGGTTTAACCCTTTGAGTGCCAGAGAGGTATCCATTGTAACGCACCTCTTTGGTCCTCAAAGGGTTTTAGGAATAAATAATAAAGGTTTACTATAAGAAAGATGTTCTTTTACTTAGCAGAAAAAGTCTTAGACGTGTACTCCCAATCCTAGGGCAATGTTCATTCAAAAGTTACAACAACTCAAACTCTATTTCTGAAAATATAACATTCAGTATATGTTTTATTATAAACCTTTGAGTGCCAGAGGGTTGCAATGCATTGAGTACCCAGCTGGCATTCAAAAGGTTAAAGTACGCTAAAACAAAGTATGAGTCTTAGACTATAGCTCTCTATAGTAAGTGATAGGAACAGTGTTATTTTAAAACAACATAAAATGTCAATAAAAAAAATGAACTGTAATAATTTTTGAATGACCAGTCTCCCAGCAGTGGGAGTGCAAATATTTTACGCTGGAGGAAAACTATTACAGTAAATCTGCTTTCTTAAAGGGATAGTAATACTTAATTTTAAGTTTATTTAATATTGTAGGCATAAAAAAAATATGAAAAACGATGTAAGGCTTATCTCACACACCTTTATGGTTTGAGAGATATACCTTGCTAAAGTTACATCTTCTTGGCTGTTTGAACGAAGTCAGTGCACTAGCTGACAGCTGCAGAATCTGGTCATTTGACCGGATGGAGGCTCTTCAGCAGAGCCAAAAATGCGAGATCTAAACATTAATACTTCACTGGAAAAGTCTACAAAGTGTGCCTGCAAACCAGGAACACTCTGTAGAACATTCCAATGGTCCTCTAGCTGTTAGGGACTACAACTCCCATCATCCACAACCATGCCACTTGCTGGAGGCCCATCAATTGAGTGCTTATCTTAGTTCATAGGCCTGGTAGAAGAACCTACAAATTGATGAGTGTTACTCTCACTGGAGTGACTTTACTAAACTTACTGCATATCTCACCAGTACTGTAGAGTGGTTACCTCCAAACTCCAAGTCTACCTAAAATCTGTTCAAATATCACTGCGTAAACAGAATGATGAATCACTTATAAGTCTACCCAAGCTCCTTAAGGAGCACCTATCACCTGGCAAGAACCCTCAGGGCAGATGTGTTGAGTAAGAAGGGACTGCATTATGAACCCTGGCAGAACAACAGGGGAGACCTGAAATTGACTCCTCAGTGGTCTCTCTCAGTTTCTTAAGAATGCTAAACAAACTCAACTGTGAGATTTTAAATCTTGCAGTTCAGCCTTGTTGGGCTGCGTATGCTGGCCCCAGACTTCCTGTTTGTGTTGAGCCCCCTGCCACCCAAATACATTTACTCTGACACTACCCCCTCTCAAACATTGACAGAACCATTTTGAGGCTGCAAAGCCCAGGGATTTTTATTGTTTGTGCCCATAGAAACAGATTTAGTCAAACACGATAACTGTCCTTTAACCCTTTGAGTGCCAGAGGGCTACACAATGCATTACTCTTCAATGCATTGCATACCCCCCTGGCACGCAAATGGTTAAAGGGACAATAAAGTGTATATAGGAAATGGCCCTGTAACTAATGGAGATTGTATAACAGCTTTGGGAACAGAGTTTCCATAGTTATAATGCTCCCTTTCACTCAATAATTGCCCTGAAGAGCTCTGTTACTTGCAGGGCTGAGAATGTTTAGTACTCCATTCAGTGCTTTTGGGAGTGGTATCAATATTGCTCCATAGAAGTCCAGTGTCAGAGAATCAGCCAATAGCAAGCATCTATGGAGAGGTTAGAAATCTCCTAAAAAGTCACTGAGTGAAGGATTGTTGTAAACTAGGTGAACTCTGTTTCCATAACCGTTAAACAACTTCCTTTACTTACAAGGTCCTTTACTTCCACTTTGTTACCTGTACTATAAGTGGTACTCAAAATGGGTGTGCTAAAGACGTGATAAGGTGGAAAATGTCTCCAAAGAGAGAAACTCTCCAATTCCTGCTATTCTACACAATAACACAGGAATTAGAGCGTTTCTCTTACTACAGAAGTTGTCTCCACTAGATCACATTGTTTTCCTGGCTACCCATGGCAACATGGGTAAGCTCCTCACCTTACAGCCGATATGACACAAAGTAAAACTGAAGAGGACATAATTAGATCCTTCTCCTTCAGTCTTTCTTTTCTGTCCTTAAAGCTGGTGGATGCCCAGATCCAGCTTTTTGATTTTCTTTTTTGACCTACTTGGCTCTAAATAGCTCGGTCCAGGTGGAGTTAAGCCTCTCTCTTCCTGAAGGTCTTGGTCCTAAAGATCCTCCTTCAGCTTCGGCTTGGCATGTTATTCTGGTTTTGGTGGCCTGGAATTATGCTGCAGTGGCCCTGGTGGTGGCAGCAATCCTCCACCAGCCCATGGGAAACATATTAGCCTTGTGGTGGCATTGAGCCTTTCGATAAAAGCAAGATATGAGATTGTCCATCCTAACATGAAATGGCTGTTATTTTGTTTGCAAAGTAGTTTCATTTGTTGCTTTTATTTTTTGTCATGCAGTGTTATAAAGAGATCTATACTTCCAATACAGATATAGAGGTCTAAGTACCAACTTATTGAAATGCGTTGCTTACTACTCTGGAACTCCTCACATAGGAAGTCCGAGCTTAGCAATCCACAGAGGGCTCCAAAAGGCACATTAAAATCGCCAGAGAAGATCAGGAGACCCTGTTGAAAATCATCTGGTGTATTTAAAACGGTCCTCAGAAAATTCAGCTGATTTGAGTTATAAGCATTTATATATATATATATATTTATATATATATATATATATATATATATATATATATATATATATATTGGCCAAAGTGAAGGGGATATTGCTGATTTGAGTTATAAACATTTATTATAGATTATATATATTGGCCAAAGTGAAAGGGATATTATATAAGAGGCCTTTAAGGAAAAGATAACCCTCAGGGTCTATCACTGCATCCAACAGCTGCCATTGTACTTGCCTGTGAAACAAAATCCCCAAACCCAGGCTCTTCGAAGCAAACCAGCCATTAGGGTATTGTTTTGATGTGAACTAGGTGGCCCTACCTGTGTCAAAATGTGTCTCCTGAACAAAAACAATGTGCGTTTTAGATCTAGCAAATTTCCTTAGAGCAGCAGGTCTCTTCTCAGCAGCAGACCATGGGCATTAATTGTACATATATTAAATGTAGTAGAACCCACAAGATTCATCCACATAAAAAGCAATCAATGATAAGAGCAGAATGATCAGTCCTCTCAGGATGTCAGCTAACATGCACTTGGACAAAACTCATATGAGGGAAAAAAAGAATATTCTAGAGCAAGGAACAGAAGGAAGGGAAGGAACAGTAACAGACTGTAAAACATGGCTAAGTAAGACAACATGAGCAATATTCAACATTGAACAAGACTGTACAGAATAACCTGGAAGATCTTTCTGAGTAGGAGAAGATAAGTTATAAATATACCTCTTCTCTTTGTACCTCCTCCCCTCTCAGTATGCCCTCCCAGAAACACTACACAAACATATTCCACTCCCAACTCAGGCACCTACTCAAGACCACTAATAAAAGAGCATTAGAGAGAGAATATTGTTGTTTTACTTCAAACAATAGTTTATAAAATATCTACCTGTATTTATTTGTCAGTTTATGGAAATGACCTAGAACGTCCTCGTAGGTAGTGGCAGTTGGGGTGGGAAGCAGTGTGGAAGTGCCTGCCAGGTCTGAATTAACTGTCAAATTAATAAAGCTAAATATATCAAATGATTGTTTTAAATAAAAAAATTACCAATATAGATGGTTTTGAAAGCTTTTTCAAAACCAACTATATTTACAAAATGACAGTGGCACTTTACGACTAAACCATTAAAGCAATAGTAATGTTATAGTATAATATGTTTACTGTTCAAATTACTTTTATGTAATGCATAGTATCCTTCTTAGAGCCAGTACATTTGTATTCTTCTTGAAAATTGATTTAAAAGGTCCTCCTGCCACCCCTTTCCATTATGTCATCCACAGTTAACGGAGATCCAAAAGCCAGTCCAGATGGATTTCAAAGAGGGACAATATTACGTCATTATAAGGAAAACCGTGTCAACTTTCGTCAAGGGGAGAAGGGTTTGCCTTATATTGACATATAAAGTATTGTCCCTCGTTGAGTTCTGTCCTGTCAAGCGACTGTTTTTAGGATCTGAGGGATCGATGACTGGCGTAATGATAAGGGCATGAGGGAGAAACTTTTAAATGGAATTTCAAGAAGAATACAAAGGTAAAGGCACTAAGAAGGATACTATGCATTATATAACTGTAAACTGAACAATCCATTGTATCTTTATATTATAACATGACTATCCCTTTAAGCTAAAAACGTATTATATTTCACCCAAGCCTTGTTCCATTGCCAACTAGAAGTCATAGAACCACGTATACTGTCTGACTCTCCAGCCTTGTTCCACTGGTATTCACAGAACCACACATACCCTGCCTTGAATTTTCATCTTTGTTTCACTGTCCACTGTTAGTCACAGAACCATACATACATGGTCTTCTACTCCTGCCTTGTTCCACTGTCTACTGGTAGTCAAAGTACCACACATACACTGCCTGACACCCCACCCCAGCCTTATTCCTTTGTCCATTGGTATTTGTAGAAACACACATATACACCGTTTGACACCACAGCCTTACTCCACTGTTCTCTGTTAGTTACATAATCACATATGCATGTTTGGCATCCTAGTATTCGCAGAACCACACATACACTTGTCTGCCACCCCATCCTTGTTACACTATCCACTGGTAGTTACATAACCAAATATACGTCTGTTACATTACCCTGGTTCCACTAATATTTTAAACAACTACACATTTGCTATCTGACTTTCCAGTCTTATTCCACTGGTAGTCACGGAAACACACACATATACTGTCTGAAACCTCTGCCTTGTTCCACTATCCACTAGTAGTCAAAGAATCACACATACACTGTCTGACATTGCTTATTATGAGGAACTCTATGCAGGTCTTCAGGGAACCCAGTTTGAGAACTTAAATATTACAGATGTCCCACACCTCAAGCATCCAAGGGGTTGAAAAAAATTAAACAAAACATATTTTTCTTTCGCTTTCAAACTAAAGTGTTCATTTCTAAAGAATAAAATATACAGACCTTCTACTGAATCATCAAACAGCTTGCCCCACTGTGCATAGTAGAAGGATCCTCCACCAGCCCACGGGAAACATATTAGCCTTGTGGTGGCATTGGGTCTTCGATAAAAGCAGGATATGAGTTTGTCCATCCTAACATGAAATGGCTGTTATTTTGTTTGCAAAGAACTTTCATTTGTTGCTTTCATTCTTTGACATGCAGTGTTATAGAGCTATACTTCAACAGAGATATAGAGGTATATACTGTGTGCACAATTATTAGGCAAGTGAGTATTTTGACCAGATCATTTTTATGCATATTTTCCAACATCAAGCTGTATAAACTTGAATGCTTATTAGATTTAAGCATATCAGGTGATGTGTATTTGTGTAGTGAGAGAGGGTGTGGCCTAAGGAGAAGAACACCGTATGTCAAGGTGTGCATAATTATTATGCAGCTTCATTTCCTCAGGCAAAATGGACAGAAAGAGATATAAAAATTGTAAAAAGTCTTTCAGAGGGATGCAGCACTCTTAAAAATGCTAAGATATTGGGGTGTGATCACAGAACCAAACGTTTTGTTGCAAATAGTCAACAGAGTTGAAAGAAACGAGTTGAGAAAAAGATGCAAATTAACTGCCAGAGATTTGAGAAGAATCAAACATGAAGCTACCAGGAACCCATTATCCTCCAGTGCTGTCATATTCCAGAACTGCAACCTACCTGGCGTGTCCAGAAGTACTAGGTGTTCAGTGCTCAGTGACATGGCCACTGTAAGGGAGGCTGAAACCCGACCACCACTGAACAAGACACATTAGTCAAGACTGGGCCAAGAAATATCTGAAGACAGATTCTGTGGTTTTATGGACTGATGAGATGCGAGTGACTCTTGATGGTTCAGATGGATGGGCCCGTGGCTGGATCAGTAAGGGGCACAGAGCTCCACTTTGACTCAGACTCCAGCAAGGTGGATGAGGGGTACTGGTATGGGCTGGTATTATCAAACATGAGCTAGTTGGACATCTTCAGGTTGAAGATGGACTCAAACTCAACTCCCAAACCTACTGCCAGTTTTTAAAAGACAATTGCTTCAAGCAGTGGTACATGAAAAAATCTGCATCTTTCAAGACCATGATTTTTATGCAGGACAATGCTCCATTGCATGCATTGAAGTACTCCACTGCGTGGCTAGCCAGTAAAGGCCCTAAAGGGATAGTAATGTTTCATAATAAAAGCAGCTCTAATTAATCATCATAGTATTTGGACTCTGGAGAGTGTTATTTCAATTCTGTCAGAGTTGTAGTTCAAGAGTAATTCAATCACAAAGTGTCCCCCTCCTGCCCCTTTTACTGATATAACACTGCTCAGCCAGAGCAGAAGGGAGGTGCCCAGGTAAATTGCAGAGAGGGACAATCTTCAATTAAGATAAGGGGAAAACCTGAAAAGCTTGTCAAGGGGGGCAGGGCTTTTATTGCTCTCATAGGAAGAAGATTGTCCCCTGCTGTTATCTGTCTGGTCTATGGACTGCATTCCACATCTGAGAAGAGATGGCTTACACTAGGTAAAAGGGGCAGGAGGGGAAGCTTTGCTTGTGAATATCTCTCAAACCATAAAGGATTGAGAGATAAGACTTATATCGTTCTTCATGTTTTTTTAATGCCTACAAAATAAAATAAAGATAAAACGAAGTATTACTATCCCTTTAAAGATAATAAAATAATGACATAGTCCCCTTCCTCACCTGACCTAAACCCTATTGAGAACTTGTGGGCCCTTCTTAAACAGCAGGTTTACCCTGAAGGAAAACAGTACACCTCTCTGACCAGTGTCTGGGAGGCTGTGGTTACTGCTGCACAAAAAGTTGATTGTCAACAGATCAAGAAACTGAGACTCCATGAATGCAAACAAAAAACGAGAGAGCACAAACGGGATACTCTCTAAGTTTAGTACTTTAATTTTAATCACAAAAATCCATAAACACAAAAAGACCCCCTTCAGAATATCTACTCACAGAATTCTCTATTAAAAACAGATAAATAAGTTTTTAGGTCACTCGTTATGGTGTGTTGATCTCCCTCGCACCAGCCTTAGCATCCTGTACCATCACTGGCAGCCTGTCTCCTCGCGGTGACGTCAATCTGGAAGGATCCTGCACCTACCTATTCACTCATACAATCAATCTTTATATACTCTTTGGGTTATCATTAAACAACATACAACCTTCTCATAATGCAATTAAATTATAATAAATGTACATACACACATTAAAATAGCAAATACATGTTTAAAAAAAAAATAAATAAAAAAAAAAAAATAATAAAAATAAATTTAAAACAATTATATATATATGGGGGCGGCGCAAACAGCCATAGCAGATGGACGCGTTTTTGACTAGCTCCGCGGCCGAGGCCCTATATTTTGATATATAACCGATTTGCAATTTTACTTACATGCCACAGAGTCTGCACGATGCGTATGAGAGATATGGCGGCTGAAACTTATATAGAACGGGAGGATACTGAGCATTTGTGCACTAAGGATGATCTCAAGGACTTTGTTCTGGAGATTAAGATGGTGCTGCAAGAAGAACTGGCAAGCCTGAGGTTAGATATTGGCCACCTGAACCAGTCATCTTCGGCCCAGGAGTGTGATTATGTTGATTTGGCCCAGGGATGTATACCTTTTGCGCTTTAATGACTGGGTTGTCAATACTTTTTTTTTCAGCTTCCTAAACTATTTTCTAATATAAGGCTCTCTTATGTTTATGCTGCTTCTAAATAGCGATTTGTCAGATTTCCAAGTATTGTTCTCATGATATACTTTGTATGTGCATTTTATCTTTCAAAAAAGCTTAAATAAAATATAAATATATTTATATATATATATTTGAAAACAAACCTGAACTCCAAAATGATCAAAATCTGGAAAAATTACCAAAAAATAAGCCAAATAAATATTGAAACAAATAAATAAAACTAAGATTGCATATTAAAAACAAAGCTATATAAGTAATCCTGTACCTCATTATATAGTGTTTTATACTTTCCACTTTTTTCTTTCTATCCATGTATACTTATTTTAAATATTTGAAATAAAATATAACTTTTTTATTTTAACATAATACTGTTGTTGAGTGCCTCAAGCACAGGTACTGTGGAACAGAGGGGTGGGTCAAAACCCCTCCCCCTGTTTCTCTTTTCAAGACTGGAACTGAACCTTAGGAAGCTTTCCTGAGAAGAAACTGGTATTAAATACCTACATGTCTAGCAGGGAAGAAACTGCATCAAAAAATTGACAACTTTGATCTGAATTGCAAGGAACTCTGGACATGAAGAAACTACATGGAGGAAGGGACTAGAAGTCTATTCAGTACCCATCCTAAATTACAAACAAAATCCACTGGTCCACCACGGAAATGGCCCACACTCCATGGAAAAAAAAAAAAAAAAAAAAAACATAGACCTCCTATTCCCTGAGACAGACAAGAAACCTACAAGTCTTGTGGAGGCAAGTTGGTAAGCTTTGGGCTTCTGTAAAAGCTCCTTGCATGACCAGGCCAGCTTAAGTTTTGAGATGGAACATATCTGGATAGTGGCGGTAATCGGTTCCCTGGGCACTTACCGATACTGGTGGGTGAAACAAAAACCACAAGTCTTTAGTGGAGGAAAAAAAGTTATGGAGCTAATGGCAAAAGGTAGGCATATGGTTGCACCAGAAGCCACAAAATTCACCTTCACAAACTAATCCAGGAGATTATCCTCCTGATATTTAAGAACCATGGCATCTGCCAGTGGCAAAACTGTATTTTTGGCAAGGCAAGAAATGTTGGGATCTATTGAAGAAGGGTGGTAGTCCACTACGCTAAATCCTCAACGGAAAAAAGGTACAAAATTAGATACCTGCCAATTAAGGTTTATCATCCTGTCAGGCATTTTCCATTCCTCCAGGAGTAACTGGACTAAGGACTGGAAAGGAGGAAAAATTATATCACCTTTCTTGGGTCTTCTATAAATATCAGGGGAAAAGGACCTAGCATTGGAGAAGGACAATTCTAGGTCATCTGCATCAGTTTCCCCTTCCTCAGCAGAGGAATCCCCAATAATGGGTGTTTCACCCCCTATAACACGGCTTGAATGCCTAGGGAAGCAGGATGTCCCATGGGCCAAGAGTCTAAAACTCCTTGAATAGATGAGGGGATAGCTCCAACAGAAGAAATAAGGGTCTTAACCCATGTAGGCTTATGTTCAACCCCAGAGATTGAGTAGAGGCCGCAGAGCAAGAGAGACAAAGTACTGGAAAATTCCCTAGGAAGACCAATCTGGCATGAGGAGCAATGTGTTAAAAGGATCCATGAAGCCTTAGAGGATTTAAACTTTCCCACGTCTCCCTTAGGCTCTGAAATTGTAAGGCAACCTATTAAAAATAAAGTACAAACAGCAAATTAAAATAAAAAGTATTTATAAATCTTTAAAAAGTACTTATATGACTGCAAGGAGTTAATGTGGCAAGCAGGAGAGAGGGACCAGCTTCTGTATAAAGTGTAAGATACAAAAAAGGTAGAGGGTCAGCCTAGGACCACCTCTTCCCTTGCCTAAAAGGCCAGGAAGAACTTGGAAGAGTGTTTTATATTCCATCCAGTATGACCGCTATGTGTGCCCATTCTTAAAGGTACCATGACACAAAAAAGTAAAACGTTTAGAAAAACAAAAGTTGTTAAAAGTTATTAAAAGTAAAGAAATAAATATGTAAGAACCACTGCCAGGAAAAGGACTGATGCCAAATAAAGAGAAAGTCATACAGATTAAATTTGCAAGGCAAATAGAGAGAAATTTACTAACCGATATTTCCTTTTCTTCTGTGTATCTCCACGTCACCAAAGTATGGGGTTTATCTCCTTCCTCCAGCTGGTAGGACTGTTTAATTTAAATAATTGGCTCCCCCCACCTTCCTCAATTAAACTTTTGTCCAAGCTGTAATATACATAAAACATAATAAGGTTAAGGGAGGGTGTGATGTGGAGATACATAGAAGAAAAGGAAATATCGGTTAGTAAATTTCTCTCTTTTTTTTCTGTGTACCCATGTCACTATCAAAGTATGGGAACTTCCCAAGCATAAATTAGGGAAGGAAATCCACATAGACATACATAGAACTTAAATAATAAATATATATATATATATATATATATATATATATATATATTTGATATATTCTACCATAGAAAAGTAAAATACACATCCTACCAAATTACTGCGGGACTACTGCTTATAATACACCCCTCGCCCGAATCTTGAATCTGCAGAGGTGTTGATATCCAGCTTATAATGCTTTATAACTGTGGAAGTAGAAGTCCACGTGGCTTCTTTGCATATCTCCTCAGAAGTGTTGGCCTTTTTTGCCCAGGATGTGGCCATAGAGCTGGCTGAATGTGCTTTAACTTTAAGTGGAGGATCCATCTTAGTCTCCTTATATGCTGTAAAAATGCACTGCCTGATCCACCTGGCCACTGACTGTTTAGAGGCTGGTGAACATTTTCTCTATCCTACATATACAAGAAAAACACAAAGAGCACCCAATAGTGCCTGTTATCTTTATGATAAAATTATATATAACATAATATAAAATTATATGTCTTAAAAAACATATTACAAGTTATAAAAACAAATGGCTAGCTAAACAACGTTTCTTAGTCTCTTGAATACTTCATCAGATTCAGCATAAGCAGTCCACGTGGCTGCTTTGCATTTCTCCTCAGAAGTGTTAGCCTTTTTTTACCAGGATGTGGCCATAGCGCTGGCTGAATGTGCGTTAACTTTAAGTGGAGGATTCATCATAGCCTCCTTGTATGCTGTAAAAATGCACTGCCTGATCCACCTGGCCACTGACTGTTTAGAGGCTGGTGAACCTTTTCTCTATCCTTGATACTGAATGTATAGGTTATCTAGTTTTCTAAAGTCCTGAGTTATGTCTAAATAAACAAACAGAGATACATCTAACAAGATCCAAGGAATGAAGCCTCCTCTCCTTGTCACCCTTAGGAAAAGCACAAAATGAAGGCAAAATAATCTCCTGATTTAAATGAAATTCTTATATTACCTTTCCTCTGAGAGGGTTTCATTCTAAGAACAACTTTATCCTGATGGAAAGTTAGATATGGGGCCTTGCATGATAGAGTTTGCAACTCTGACTCTTTTAGCAGAGGTAATAGCTGTTAAGACAGTTTTCCATGACAAATGTCAGAGAAATTTTATCTAATGGCTCAAAGAGAGGGGAATCAATAAGCTGTGTTAGAACAATATTGAGATCCCATGCAGGTATATAGTTTCGCTAATCCTGGGACGGACTTTTTCTATGGCCCTCAAAAATCTTTTAACCAGGTCTTCTTCTGCCTAATGTTTGGACAGAAAGGCTGAGAGTGCTGAAATCTGTACCTTCAGAGATGCGGAACTTAGGCCCATATCAAACCCATTTTGAAGGAAATCCAGAACAACTGGTACTGTAACCGGATCCCTGTGTATGTTGTTTTTAATGCACCATATCCTGAAGGTCTTCCAGACTCTAACACAGATGTTTAAAGGAACAGTAATATTTAAAATGTAAATAAATAAAATATGTTGTAGGATTTATCCCCCTGAGTAAAACAAGGGTACTCCCACTACTGAAAAGTGTTTTATTCAAAAAAGTTATTACAGTTTAAAGTTGAAATTTTTAGGTGCAAAATCACAGAGGCCTGAAATTGTACAGTGGTGCTGTTGCTACACCATTCTATGGAGATTTATGGCCCATGGACCAGAGCTGTCCATAGGATGGTGTAGCAACAGCGCCACTGTACAATTTCAGGCCACTGGGACATTGCACCTAAAAAAACAAAAAATTCAACTTTCAGCTGTAATAACTTTTGAATAAAACACCTTTCAGCAGTGGGAGTACTCTTGTTTTACTCAGGGGGATAAACCATACAATATATATTTTTTTGACATTTTAAGTATTACTATCCCTTTAAAGTAGATTTCTTTCTTCCTGATATAAAGGTCTCTGCCACTTTATTAGAAATGCCCTGCTGTTTTAGATTTTGCCGCTCAGTCTCCAGGCTGTCAGATGGAAAAAATTGGGATGTGGATGGAACAGCGGACCCTGTGACAGCAGATCCTTCCTGTCTGGTAAAGGCTATGGATTCTGAATTGACATCCTTTCAAGTTCCGAGTGCCAGGACCGTCTGGGCCGATTAATGGAATACGAGGGAAGATGTATGCTAGCGAGAAAGTCCATGAATGTTTCAGAGCATCCTGGCCTAATGCTCCGTTTAGCTTCCATCCGGAGAAAAACTTCTGCATTTGCTGTTTTCTGGGTTGGACATCATATCTACTACTGGAGCTCCCCACTTTTGGCTGATCTGCTGGAACACTTCCTGATTTAGTGTCCATTCTCCTGGGTGTACCTTGTTTCTGCTTAGGTAATCTGCCTGTATGTTCTGTACTCCTGCTATGTGAGAGACAGATATGTTTCTTTCTGCCCAGTGAAAGATGTGTGCTAGCTCTTTGTTCAGACTTGAGCTTTTTGCCCCCCCCCCCTTGATTCTTTAAATACATGACTGCCGTCATGTCTGATCTAAATGGGAAAGTGGTCCACTTCAGGTGTTTTTGAAAATACCTTAATGCATATCTTATGGCTTGGAGTTCTAACAGATTTATATGTAGTGCTTTCTCTGTTCTGGACCATGTCCCCTGTGCTGTCTTGGACTGCTCCCCAACCTAGATGGCTGGTGTCTGTAGTGACAATTTCCCAATTTGGGTCCCTGATAAATGTTCCCTTTTGAAGATTTTTCTTCTTTGTCCACCAGAGAAGATCCCGGAGAACTTCTACTGACAAATGTATGCACCGAAGAGGGTTCTGTTGAGGTCTGTTCCAAAATTGTAGGAAATAAGACTGCAGGTGTCTTGAATAGAACCTTGACCAAGGGACTACTTGTATGGCTGATATCATTACCCCTAGGCAAGGCAGGAATATATTAGCAGTGTGGCTCTTCTTTCTCCTGAATTTTAACACCTTCTTTACTAGGTTTCTTATTCTTTCTTCTGAGAGTGATAATTTCCCTTTCTTGTGTTGATTCTCATTCCCAGAAAAACTAGATCTTGTGATGGAGTTAGAGGACTCTTGTGTATTGATCAGCCATCCCAGATCCTGAAGATGCTTGGCTATTACTTCTGTGTTTATGTTGGCCTGTTTGCTGGTCTGTGCCATTATTAGAAGTCATCCAGATAGGGAATGATAGACTCCTTTTGTTTCTTGGGATAGTCCTTTAGGTATCCCCTTCTGGCTGATTGATTAGATGTTTATCTCCTCAGATCAAATGCCCTTGCTTGATATCTCCTGGAGTCACAAAAGGAATATGGCCTATTCCTGTAGGAGGATCATCTGGGTGGTGATGGTCTTTTTCTTTCCTGGGATAAGAATGTACTTTCACCACCTGAAATTTTCTTTATAATGTCTTCCAGTTTTTCTCCAAAATAGCATTTCTCCCTTGAAAGGAAGGTTGACAAACTTATTTTTAGATGAACTGTCTGCTCCCCCAGATTTAAGCCAGAGTGCTCTCCTTGATGTAACTGATAAGGTGGATAACTTTGAGCCTAACTTGACAGAATTCATGGAGGCGTCACAAAAATGAAGTTGTTAGCTCCCTTAATAGCCACTACTTCTCTAGTTAGCTTGGATCTGGAGGTGCCTGATTCAAGGTTTTCTTCCAGGTTAGTGAGCCAAATTTTAATCGATCTGGAAACACAGGCTAGAGCTGTGGCAATTTGCATTTTACTGCCAATGAGAGAATAGTGTATTTTAAGAGCCGATACCAGCCTCTTTTCCATGGGGTCTTTCAAGGATGATCCATCTTCTAGAGGAATGGTAGTATGCTTAGCTAGTCTGGAGGCAGCTGCATCGACCTTAGGAGGGGACAACCAATCGTTGATTTTATCTGTTTCAAAAGGGTACATTTTTGAGAATCTTTGAGAAAATCTTTTATCATCAACTTTTTGCCATTTCAAAGCTACCATGTCTGAAACGGAGTGATGAACAGGAAAACTGGGAGATAGTTTTTTGTTACCCACAAAGGCCACATCTAATTTATCTAAGTCCTTCTGCTCATCAATTAAACCCAAAGATTTTCTGACAGATCTAACAAATCCTTGATCCCTCAACTATTTCCCCCTCTTCTTCAGAAGAATAATCAGAGAATTCTAGGCTATTTCTATCCTCATTGTCAGCCTTAGTGGAAGATGTACCCTCCCCAGGGTCATCTACCCTTTGCCTTTTCTTGGGAAATACTGATTCCTGCATAGATGTGAAGGTTTCTCTAACAGAAACCTTCATCCAGGACAGGAAATCCTGAAACTGGCTAGGCATTTCTTGTAAAGCTGTTTTTTAAGACAATCCTGTCAAAACTTGGCATTACCTGACACTGGAAGCTTATTATCACAATTAGTACAAGATTTTTGTTTCTGAGGCTTATCTTCCTTAGGTGGAGCAGGAGGGTCTCCCTTATCTTTACTAGCTGAAGCCATTGATGAAGACATATTAGTTTAAAATTACAATACTTTAATTATAATATTAAAAATGTATATCATTTCTAATGTGAATCCTGTTTGAAGTGCAGTCTGCTCTTTTATTTAGTGTGTGTTCCATTGATGGAATGCACGCCTGCATCCACCGGAAGTTCAATAGTTTTCAAATACTTCTTCCTTCCCATTCCTCTTACTATCCGTCTGGCCTCTGAACGGATGCGTGCATTCCATTCGTGGAATGCACGCCAAAAGCCTCCTGCTTCCATGGTTTCCTCTGCTCGTTGCAAACCAGGGTGAAGGAAAATGCTGCTCCTGGACCTTTAGGTAGCAAGAGGAGGGCTCCTGAACCTGCATTTTTTGCTCACTGGGCCCTATGCCCACCCGGTGCTCAGTGACAATCGTGCTTTGTTTTTGTTATCCTACCTGACTGACAGGAGCATGCCGCTACCTAAAACAGCCAGGGTCCTGAAGAGTAAGATGTTGTTCTGTGTTTTATTACCCTACGTACAATCCTGAATATAAGTAAGATGGAGGCTTCTGCCTCCTGTCCTCCAGCTGGCTAGGACCGAAAATAACTGAGGAAGGTGGGTGGAGCCAACTATTTAAATTAAATGGTCCTACCAGCTGGAGGAAGGAGATAAATCCCACACTTTGATGGTGACGTGGAGTACACAGAAGAAAATGCCCATACACATGCAGTGCAGGGATTTAAAATACTACTGATGCAGCAAATGACTGGAACATAGAAGCATAGTCATGGATTGTTGCTCAGTCAAGCCCATCTAATACAGTGCCAGTCAGGCTCCCAAAACAATGAAAAGTATGGCTGCCATACAAAGAAATATAGGCATGCTCACACTGCCTATGCACTGAGGAGAGAATGTAGGGTCTTCATTCTTCAGACCTGTATACAAGTAAGTACGCTTCAGAGGGCTGTGGTGAAAAGGGCTGATAAAGTAAATCATCATCCACAGACTGAGGTACTGAAAGTTTGTCACTAGTCAGTCCTTCCAAAGGAGGCCAGGAATAGGAGCCTGCCTAAGTATGCAGCACAGTAACCTAACAGCATAAAATAATCAAGAACTAACTGCTTTGCACTTACGTCGAACATGTAGAGAGGTCACTTTTAAAAGGGAGAATGTCCGGGGGAGTGAGTCTCAGCCTCAGATCTTTTTTGATCTCCTGGAGGAGAGGACTGTACACCTCATGGTTCCTGTATTCCATATAGGATTTACACATAGGCCTAACTAGAACCTATCGACCCTAAGGTAGATGGGCCCATTGGATGCTGGGATGAGCTACAAATGCGCACTCTGCATCCCCTGTAGTTACTCCCATGCAGGTTATGCTTGATGTCTTGATACATACATATGCCATTAGACTCCCTGTTTGGAACCACTGATCTAATTTTTCATGGATCAGAATTGATATGACAAAGCCATGAATTGTAAAACCTTACATTTGTAACTCTTCCAGAGAAAAAGTAAATAGCACTGTTACAAAATAAATACATTGATACAGATTGGTTATATATTTGTTCCCTTTATTTAGGAATGCATCCTTTTATTCCACCTTCACATCAGTCAAAACGGGTGTAGGCAATATTTGGTTCTTCAGCTGTTTAGGACTACAATTCCCATCAACTCCCATCAGGTGGAAGGTCACATTTTGCCAACCCCTGATTTACATGAACAATATCAACTGAAAATTAAAAGGACTCAAATGCATTCAAATACACTTTACACCATTAGTAGAAAATTGATGGACCTCCATCTGTATTGGACTACTATTCCCATGATCCCAACCAGCCAATGGCTGGATTACGATTATGAGAATTGTAGTTCCCAAGAAACCTAGACTCAACAACAGACTACCCCAGATGTACAGTTAGCTCACAATTGTAAAAATGCTTTCTACAGTATGAACATTCTATGTCATAAATAAGTATGTATGCTGGAAAGGTTACATTTTTGCTACATTTGTTATCAATAGCAATAAATAGTTTTAGATTTTAATGGATTTTTTATATTTACAGAGAAGAACTCTTCCACTTTCAGTTCACAGAGGAGCTTTGGTTTGTTTACTTATAACATGACATACACCACAGCATTTAAAAAAAAAAAAAAGCAGGGGTCAAACTGCATAGCTGTTAACTGTTCCACATTTCCAGGGGTAGTCTCTGGATTTCGGTCTTTGTAATCAGACTCTGCTGTCCCTGCATTAGTCCCTGGTTTAAAAATTTAATTTTAACCCCAAATTGTGTGTGCTTGTCATTAAATGATTAATAGGTTCTGTGCTTCTTCAAATTATATGTGTGTATATTTTGCTTATTTGTAGGATTCCATGGGATAATTAAGTGTGGGTAATCATAATGTTTATTCCATTGCTTCTCAACTTTGGTGTGCCATAGATCTCCACTTAGGGTGCCCCTTCTTTTATATAAAGACTTTGGCAAAAGTGTGAAAGCTGTGTTTCAATTATACATTTATGACATTTCTTATAAAAGGGTTTTATTTTGTTATTCTGAATGAGAGATCTAAAAAGAACTATATATGTATTTGTACCCTTCATTAATCTTTGACTGTTGATCTATAAGATATTAAGGGTCCCCCAAAAAATGCCACATTACCGGTTTAGGGGGTGCCTGAAGCATAAAAGATTGAAACACTGGTGTATTAATTTCCAGAGGGGCATGAGTATGTTTTATGCATGAGCATGTCGCAGCTCTGTAATATCCCTTTAAACCATTAAATGCTAGCGATAACAAACACATTAACACTTCACCAGCATACACAGGCTTTTAACCCCTTAAGTACCAGCAGTCCAGGGAAGTAACCTTCCCTTAAGGGCCGCTTTGATCTTTGCCGACGCGCCGGTACACGTGACCTGTTACGCGTACCGGCGCGCCGCTTGGAGGCCTAAGAGAGATCGACCCGGTCTTGGAGCGATCAATTTTAGGCCCCGTTTTTACTTACAGCGCTCCCGGTAGAGCACTGTAAGTAAAAAGTACGTGACGTGCTATGACCGTCACTGGTCCTTAAGGGTATAAGGACCGTGACGGTCATACCACGTCACGTAGTCCTTAAGGGGTTAAGGGATAGTAATACTTAAAATGTAAAAAAGAATATGTTGTAGGGTTGATCCCTGAGTAAAACAAGGGTACTCCCACTGCTGAAAGGTGTTTCATTCAAACATTATTACAGCTCAAAGTCGAATATTTTCTGTGCAATATAACAGTGGCCTGAAATTGTACAGTGGTGCTGTTGCTACACCATCATATGGATATTTATGGTCCCTGGACCAGAGCTGTCCATAGGATAGTGTAGCAACAGCGCCACTGCACAGTTTCAGGCCACTGTGATATTGCACCTAAAAAAAAATTCAACTTTGAGCTGTAATAACGTTTGAATGAAACACCTTTCAGCAGTGGGAGTACCCTTGTTTTACTCAGGGGGATCAACCCTGCAACTTTTTTTTAAATTTTAAGTATTACTATCCCTTTAAAAAGTTTCTACCACATTTAACTCTTGGAGCACCAGAAGAGTATCCAACACACTGCAAAGCAATGTGTTTGATACCTCTCTGGCACTCAAAGTGTTAAATCTTAGAATTAACCCCCTATGTTATTTCAGTGAATCTTTTCCTTAACCCTTTGAGTGCCAGAGGGGTACGCAAAGCATTGCTTTACAATGTGTTGCATACCACTCTGGCACTCAAAGGGTTAAACGTCTTGCATCATTAATATCCTTGCAGTCCATTATAAATCTTCTGCACAGATGCTTGCTTCATCAATTTTTTCACACCATTTTGTTGCTCCTCTGTTAGTTGTTCTTTTGGGAATTCAACATCAAAAGTAATGATAAGAGAACCTTTGATGTTATTATTGTCAAAATTGGGTAAGCCTTCTCCTTTCTTCCAAAGTTTTGCTCCAGGTTTAGTGATCTTATCTCGCATGATGTGAACCTTGTGTCCATCCAAATGAGTAATATCCATTTCAAAGCCTGTAAGTGCTTCTACTAAAGATATTGTAATATTTGTATAAAGGTCATCTCCTCTTCTTTCAAATATTGGGTGCTTGAGAACTCTGATACGAAAACGTAAATCTCCTGGTTCTCCATCAATATGAGGTTCACCTTCTCCAATAAATGGATATTCCATGGTGTCACGAACACCTGGCTCGATCTCCACTTCTAATGTTCTCTCCTCGTTAACAAGTTTGACATTCGGGCACTCATCGCAAACGACTTCCTGAGTCATCTGAAACCGTCCAGGCCCCAGTTGTGTAGTCCTCATTTCTTGACGACAGTTGCATTTACGTTTGCCAGGTGCTTGCCGAGCTACAGGTTTGTTTCTCACAACTTCTACAAAGTTACCAGAGAATACTTCTTCCAAAGTGACTTCCAAATCAACAATAATGTCACTGCCTCGGGGAATATTTCTATCTTGCTGACGTGGATTACCTCCGAACATGAAACCAAAGTCTCCAAAGAAGTGTGAGAATATATCACCGTGGGAGCTTTGATGTCCATCTTTAAGACCTTCCTCCCCATAAGCATCATATTGCTTTCTCTTTTCTTCATCTGAAAGCACCTCATAGGCAGCACCTAAATCTTGAAATTTGTCTTGCGCTTGAGGATCATCTTTGTTTCTGTCTGGGTGCAGCTGCAAAGCTAACTTGCGATATGCCTTCTTTATCTCTTTGACAGAAGCTCCGCGAGGTACACCCAGGATTTTATAAAAATCGCGACCTGCACACACGACTACGATCATAAACATTAAAAGGAAACATAGATGACTTAGCCTCATAACTGCAGACTGAAATGGACCCAACTGTCTTCGAGTTGGGTCAAGACACTTTTCAACAAGCTACACGGCTTGAAGCACTGCGGAGAGCAAACAATTAGCAAAATTTCCCAGATGCAATACACCTAACGTTATTTCAGTACCCACCTCAGTCATTCCCCTCACCACTTCCGCATCACCACTTCCTGTGGGGCGTGACAAAGCAAAGACGTGGTTGATCGTGATAGGGGGAGGTGTGTGTGAGCGGTGTTTCAGGAGTCATGTTTGTTTCTGAGTGGATAGCGTGTATTACTTTATATCCATCTAGGTAGTTCATGGTAACAGTCAAGTTGAACACTTAGAATTACACTAATCTGGCGAAATAGGTACAGAGCCAAACATGTTTCAATTGTGGGGTATACCAATTACAATAATAATCACCGTTTACGTGCTTTAAAACACGAGCTTCTTTAGAATGGGTTTCGAGTTCCCTTTATGTGGAGCTAGGCTGTACTATGCGTAAGGCGAGGCCGTTCTGCTGCTGATGGACTAGCACTCCCATCATCCATGAAGGGAGAACCGCGTTTTAAACAATTTATATTAGGCACACATTAATTTGCCCGAATCAAATATGGCCGCAGGAAGGGTTTCCTTTATTTTGTTTTGAAATGGCGCGAGTGCACTTGGGAGATGTAATACTAGACTCCGCCTGGATCTAGTGTCTTACGTCCAGGAGGCGTAGCCATCATGAATATGCTTAACAATTATCTGTTTGCAAACAAGATTGTACCTCTTCATCCACTGTAGTGTTTAGTAACAGTATCTAGGGCAGAGGTACCTGTACTGAACAGCACAAGATCGCTGACAGCTGAGCACACACACAGGTGACAGGAGGTAAATCCGCTCTATTATTTTCACTGTATGGACATGAACGTAGCGCACACATCACTCGGTATACTTTGCGACTAGACTCAAGTACTAAGGGAATTGTTCACAAAGTACCCTAGAGGATACATAAAACTGAGTTATGTGGACCGTTGTATGATAGAGACGTTTCCAATACATTTTCTTTCATATGGTGCCACTTGGTTTGTTTCAGGGATGCTACTTACGTGTTCTTAGTGTCTCACGCAATAAAGTGATTAACCTTTTCAGTGCCAGGGTCTTGGTTAATTTCTTAGACCCTGTAGGCGAGACAATTTTCAGCATTTTTGCTTTCTATCTGATTCCTGTAGGCAACTTTCTGTTTACTTATGGAACAGAATTTCATACCTCCCAAGTGTCCCTCTTTCGCCATTTGAAATGTTGGGAGGTATGGTATTTTCAGAACGAAGTGAGTTTTTACATGTTCTCTACAATTTTGCATTGTGCGATAATAATTACAAAAGAGAAAAACAAACTTATTTTGCAGACGTCTCACTATCAAAACAATGTGAAAGTTGCAATTATTTTAAAAAAAATCAGAATCCACTAAGTATACAAATAAACAATATGTATAGTTTTACCTACATACATGACCTCCACAGACCCCCTATATTACCAGCGCAAATGGTATTTGTAACTTAATGAACTAAATTGCACATTCAAGTGGTTGTATGGCAAACCTACCCTAAAATGGCTGAATAACTATATAAAACTAGATATTTCTGGAAATTATCTTTTTAACCCTTTGAGTTCCAGAGAGGTACGCAACACATTGCTCTGCACTCAACTAAAGGGGCTACACTTAGCCTGGTGTGCACAAATGTTTCCAGTACGTAGCACTAAAAATTAAATTTTTTAAAAAATATTTGTGAAAAGTGCTAAATGGCACTACTAATGAGGGTGAGCAGGGTGAGAAAAAGTGTAAAACAGCCACCCAGATATGTCTTTCTACCAACAGACTAAAGTATTAAGAAAGTGTCCATAAAGCAAAGTGGGTGCAGTAGATCAGGAGAAACAATTAAAATGTATTAAACAACTAATATGCTATATATCTACCATAAAAATGGATACATAAGAGACCAGTATCTAAAAAACACAAGCTTATTTATCAATTTACCCACAAAAATATAACCAAATTAATGTCTGTTCCACGGCACTACACTATTGATCCTTTATTAGCACTATTCTATTATCTAATCGAAACTACACCTTTGTGTAAAGGAGTTATCCAATTGAATATAAATAAAACCAATGTGGATAGACTGTATCAACAGTTATATATTATATAGGGTGACCACATTTTTAATTCTTCCATTCAGGGACACTGCAGAGAGAAAAGTGCACCACAGAGTTCTAAACACGAGAGAGAGAACTGCCCATTGACTGCTGTGGCAGAAAAACCTGTGGTAGGCTACAACAAAATGTACATGAAGCCCAAAGCCTTAGAGTAGCATTATACTTCAACGCACTGTAGCTCCTGATAGATGTTCAGATCAAGACTCTGTTCTCTAGTGTGTACAGCTCTGTTTGGAAGCCATTTTAAAGCCTAACAAAGACATCACTTTCTGAAACAGTAGGTAATGGGTAGTTCTCGTTCTAGTGGTTAGAACTCTATGCTTCATTCTGGGACTTTGTATTGTCCCAGAAGGGGACTGCCCAGGACAAGGGACACACTCTTAAAATCCAGGGCTGTCCCAGGCAATCTGGGACATGCGGCAATCCAAATATTATACCAATAAACCATATTATAAAATAAAGGCTCTATTTGGGGGAACCATAAGCAACTATATTAGAATACTTTATCCAGTATCGTTAAAATATAATGAAAATATTACCAGAATCAAATGACTATGTACTCGCCCTAAATAATATGCTTCCAATCATATAATGCTGAAGCTCCTATGCAGGCGATATATTACTAAACCAACTATATCTGGATTGCATATTCTGGTCACCACTTACCGGCTTGTATCCTGATTCGGTGGGCATAATACAGAACATGCATATATGCAGTATACCTGTAATATTAAACCTGCAATAAAAATCATCAGTATGGGGTGACATACCAAATTGGGTGCCAGGAGAGTTGCTACCTGTCATACATGGATGGGGAGGCAAGCAGTGTATGTGTGATTCTGTAGGTATCCGCTGAAACAGGCTAGGGGGTCATCGAGTATGTGTGGACCTGTGACTGCCAGTGGAGATGGGAGGGGGGGTTTCAGGCTGTGTATATGGGTCGGTCTACCAGTGGGCAGTGGAACAAGACTGAGGAGTCAGTGAATATATGGGAAACTGTGACTAACAGTGTGCTCTTTAATCAAGGTGGGAAACAATGTATGTCCCCCACATACACTGTTAGATTCCCAGCCTGATTCAAGGTCACACTGGTAGTCTGTGTCTGCTAGTGAGTAGTGGAACCAGCCTTGGGGAATGTGACTGCCAGTGTGCTGTGGAACCAGGCTGGGGTAGTCTGAGTATGTGGGAAGGATCTGGGACAGTTAGTGTGCATGCTACAGGGTTGGCTGGACCCCCCTGTGGCGCATTTTTCATTATTTTTTATTCAGATATTTTTGGGGGCATCAGGACCCCTCCTTGTGACCCCAAGGAGGTCTGAATAAAAAAGAATGTACAAAAAAGTGAATCCTGTGTGGTTACAGTGGTGGCAACGCACTGAACATCCCACACACACACACACATCCCTCATCGCCCTGGCTGTTCTCTCCCAACTGATCGTGATGCAGGAGAGCAACAAGCTCTCCTGATTCACGCCTACACAAACAAGTGGGTGTGGGGGGGTTCTTGCGTAACCTGTGGTCATGTAATTGTTTTATTACTAATAATAATGAGGGCTGCTACCATGCACCAACGTGGCCAGTGTATTAGTGATTGCAGCTCCCACACACCAACTTGCCTAGCTTGAAGTTAGGGAGTGCATACCCCCTCCTACATTGGTAATTAAAGGGTTAAATTGTGCACACCCTTTTCCAACTGTCCTTTTAGGGAACTATAGAATATTATATTTTAGCACATCTGAAAAAAAGATGGTACCGTGTTAACCAGTGGAGTAGATAGGATTCAGTGTAGAAAAAAACTCACAAGAGTGGTATAAAGGTGATACCTTTTAATGGATAACTGAGGACATACAAAGTGCAAGCTTTCAGGACACTAAGGTCCCTTCTTCAGGCATGGGTTAACAAATAATGCTGGAATAACACTGCATTTATATTTACAGAGTATGACATATATTGAAATAAACACTTGCCTACTTGCATCTTCCACACAATATCTATCTATATACTTTTTTTGCATTATTTCTGCAGGTTCCTGTATATAATCTCTATTGATGTTTACGTCTAGGTCTACCTCATAACAATGTCTTCGATAGACCTGATTGGCTTATAAGCATCACTAGTCTTTCTACCTGATTCTAAAATGAAACAACTAGTAGTAATCTGCAACCTGATTGCTGTATGAAGGACACATTCCTAGGACAGTCCTCATGCTAAATACCTTTAGGGACAATTAACGTGTGACTCCTTCATTATTTAATCAATGGGATTTTTTATTTATTCACATAAACAATATTTAGTTTGCACACTTGCTTGTACTAAATAACTTCATTTTCTGTTTCATTACCGGAAGGTGGAAATGTGACAGACACACACATATCTGTAAACATGTTTTATTATTAGCTTTACCTAATAAGTATGGAAAAGGAGAGTAAACAAGACAAAATAAAATCCCTAGAAATGATGTTGCAATGAGTGCAATGCTCTTAATGCATAAATGGTACAGCCATTTAGAAAAAGAGATTATGCTAAAAGGTAGCTCCAATTAATCCTCATTGTATTTGGGTCATGGAGAGTGTTATTTCAATACTGTCAATTTTAACCTGGGACGAACTGGGATGGAAGGAGTTCTGTAAATGTTTCATTAACTTTCTTCTCTTATGTGTCCCTGGCACTGCAATTATGGGCAACTAGTTCCGCCTCCCAGCTTGTAGGACCAATCCAAAAAGTACAAGTAGGCTCTATTGCCTCTATTGCCAGTTTTAGTTTGGTCCTAAGACGCTGATGGATGGAGTCTTTTGAGCTTCCTATGTAAAAAAAAAAAAAAAAAAAAAAAAAAAAAGTTTTTTATGTTACCCTCTACAGATGAGTGTTATTACTTGCCCACAGTCCAGATATCCTCCAACAGTGGAGGATTGCATGGGACAAAACTCGCCTGGTTATGTCTTGATTGTCTTCCTGAATTGCTCAAACATGTCTGCGCTATGATCCGGAGCTCATCTGCAGCAGCTGCAGTCTTAGCCAGCAAACAGGAGACCCTGCTACCAGCATCCTTTATCACATGATGCACCAGGAAGTAGAGGTGGCGTGCGTTCCACAGATGGAATGCATATCGACAGAGCAGTGGCGACTCTAGGAATTCTATTTAGGGGGGGCACACATGGGGCCAGAGGAAAAAATGGGGGGCACATTTAATGAGCAATGTCAACGCCCTACACCTAAAATAATGACATTCACGTCAGTGGGTATGTGTGTTCACATATTATATCAATGGAAAACATTGGTAGACTGGTAAAACACTGATTTGTTTTCCTAGCAAGTGTAAAAGCTCTAGCACATTGCATCTCATCACTGGTCCATTTGTATTCCTGTCTTAACTTTAGATATGCCACTTTGCATGTATATATCTAATGGAACCAACTAAACTGCTTGAGATATTATTTTTAACTATATTAACATATAACTAAACTGGAAATGACATGATAGAGCCATAGGTTGAAAAATATTGGGACCCTAGGACTAATGCAAGAGCTTTTAAATAATACAATTTACCTGTAGTTCTTTAAGGTCAAAATAGTCAATTAAAAATAGTACTACAGAGTTATATGCACCACCAGAGCAAGACAAAGTTATATCACTAGCACAGTAATACAGAGTTATATGCACCACCAACCAGAGCAAGACAAAGTTATATCACTGGCACAGTACTACAGAGTTATATGCACCACCAGAGCAAGACAAAGTTATATCACTAGCACAGTAATACAGAGTTATATGCACCACCAACCAGAGCAAGACAAAGTTATATCACTGGCACAGTACTACAGAGTTATATGCACCACCAGAGCAAGACAAAGTTATATCACTAGCACAGTAATACAGAGTTATATGCACCACCATAGCAATGTGTCACCAGCCCTGCAATACAGAGTTACATGCCTCCACCAACCAAAGCAAAAGGCACATGCCACCACTAACCAGAGCAAGATATACTTATTTGCCACCACCAGAGCAATAGCTATATGCCACCACCAGAGCAATAGCTATATGCCACCACCAGAGCAATAGTTATATACCACCACCAGATTAATAGTTATATGCCACCACCAGATTAATAGTTATATGCCACCACCAACCAGAGCAAGACAGAGATATTGTCACCAGCACTGCAATACAGAGTTATATGCCACCACCAGAGCAATAGCTATTTGCTAAAGTGGTATCTTATGTTTTTAACCCACGCTGGGAAATAATACTGAGTACCTCTGCATAGAATGCTTTGTGTGAATAGAGCAAAGTGACATTCTGCTTCTGGTCTAATGCACAGTAATCTGCAGCATGACAATCTGCCCACAGGAACATTTACAGAGTAGAGAGTACTGTATAATCTATCTGCAGGTGAGGTGAGTACTCCACTCACCTCACCTGCAGGTAGATTATGCAGTACTCTGTAAATGTTCCTGTGGGCAGATTGTCATGCTGCAGTCAGATCACTGTGCATTAGACCAGAAGCAGAATGTCGCTTTGCTCTATTCACACAAAACATCAGAGATACTCAGTAGTATTTCCTAGTGAGGTGTTTCTTTTTTAAAGGGTTCTGCCCAGGAATGTTATATCTAACTATGTAGGATTGGTATGTGCCAGTCAGGAAGAGCATGTCCTTATGTATGCAGGGTAGGTATGTACCTATTAGGAGGGTATATCTGTATGAAGGATCGGTATGTATCTGTCAGGAGGGGTATGTTTGTATGTATGCATATGTATCTGTCAAGAGGATAATGTTTGTAAGTACACACAAATATCTTGCCTGTAGGGTAGAGAGAAAAAATTCACCAATCCTCTGGCACCGAAAGAGTAAATGGTTAGACATTTCAATGCTAGGCATATTGTACATTTACAAAGAGTTGCAACGCCAAAAAATAATTTTGACCAGTTTTAATACAAACTTTGTGAGTGGTCGGTTCAATTTCCTATGCACATGGAAAAGCAGTGTCACAAAATATGTAGTGAAATAGTGTTACGTGACCTCATTCCTATCATGAACTACATTTTTGAATGAACCCTTTGAGTGCCAGAAATGTGTCCAGCCATTCGTTGGACGCTCCTATAACAGTTAAAGGTAGCGTTCCTTTAACTGGATAACACACAAATATACCGCACCGTTTCATATCTCCAAGTACAACTCAACACATAAGTAAAATATACAAACAACCAGTAGCCCTTTGTTTATGTACCTGTCTTTCACAGTCAGTGAAGGCAGAAAAAGAAGAGGAAAAAAAAAAAAAACTTTCAGTGGTAATACCTTACCATTCGCACTGTGGAGGTGAAGAACAAAGCCAGATTACGGCTCCATTGAGCCCTAGGCAGGATCTCAAATTGAGCCCCCACATGCACACACGCACACACACACACACACACTCACACACACACACACACACACATGTGGGTAGAGGTACTAGTACCAACTTAAAGACAAAAGTTAATGCTTAAAATATATTAAAATCTACTGCAGAGCTTATAATTGAAATGGGACACAAGTGATTCCACAGAGTATTCAACTGAAATGGGGCTACAAAATTATACCAGAGAGCTTACAATTTAAATGAAGTTACGCAAGTGACACCACATAGTTTACAACTGAAATGAGACTACAGTACTGCTGTAAAATCACAGAGCTTACAAATGAAATGGGACTACAGTACTGCTGTAAAACCACAGAGCTTACAAATGAAATGGGACTACAATACTGCTGTAGACACATTTCAATTGTAAGCCCTGTGGTATCACTTGTAAAGCTCCATTTCAGTTGTAAACACTGTGGTATCACTATCCCTCCCTATCCCTCTCTCCCTTCAGTTGGCAGCATATTTGAATTTTCTAACGATTCTCTGCTTGTCTCCAAGGTCCTGCCAGTTCTTGCCTTGACTATATTTTACACCCGGATGTCCAGTTGTAAAACTGGAAGGCAGGACCTGGCAGATCCTTATAAATTATAATGAGACGTAAGAAAGTGGGCAGCAAATTCAAATATGCCAGTCTGCCCCTGACTGCAGGTCCTACCATGGGCATAGACAACCTAAAAATTATGAAGGCTATTGAAATCTTTCACCAAATGATGTCAGAAGCAAGGTATCAGTGTTATAGTTTATAACTATAGTCCACCAGCAGTTCATAAAGCCCAGGTTCATGTACATGTGTGTGCCCTCATTCATTTTTGAAATGCATTATACTGTAGATCCCATTGCTGCAGTGTGTTAGGGGCTTTACTGGAAGGACACTGCTATTTGTGTCATATTGCACAGGGCAGAAATATTCTGGCTTCATGTCTGTTGTGGCTAAGCCAAGCTTGTGTGTACTCCGTCCCTTTCCATACTTCCAGCATCTAAGGGGTTACAATCAACATGGCTTAAGAGTTAAATTAAGATTCCTTAAGGCATGGGTGAACAACATGCCCCCCCTGCTGTTGGACTACACTTCAGGGATTGTGTGTACATCTACTAAAATAATGTATACCAATGTCCTGAAATTACACAATCCATTGGATTCTCGAGGTGTTGCGTTGTAGACCTCTTTAGCACCCGAGGGGGTTAAATATTACACTCATTCTGTGTTAGAGGTGTCCAATGGGCTCTAGCACTCAGGGTTAAAAAGCTGCAAAGAAACAGCAGTTCACCCCTTCACTGCCACTCTGAAAAATATGTTTTTTCATTCCTTGAAGATCAGAATTCAGTCAGGGTGAGCAGCATGGAGGACACACAGACGGTCTGATAAGGATTCCTTCCACTGACTGGACCCCAACCCCCCTTTAACACCCTTTGTCATAAGAAAAGCGCATTCCTCTTTTTATAGAAGTTACCTCTATTGACAGATTTTGCATTGCTTCTTATGTCGATTCCAGTACTACCGTGTGGATTTAAAACAAAACAGAGGTGCTGACTAATCCCAGCAGAAAGCAGAAATATGCTCTGAGAGGTGACCAGACTGCACCTCTGTAGTTATAATTCACACACAGACATACAGGAATGAGTAGTAGAAGCAGCGCAAGATATGTCAGTAGAGGTCAATTGTATAAAGCAAGGACTGTGTTTTTTGTATGACGGGAACTGTTAAATAGCGATCCGGGGGAGAGAATCCTTATCAATCCTCCTTGCTGCTCATTACAGTCAATAGGAAAGAAAATTAAAAAAAATACGTTTCTTAGTAGTAGTGAAGGGCTAAACTACCGGACCTCTACATTTTAACCCTTTGCATGCTTACACACACACACAGAGCTCTCTCTATTCTCACAGACTGGTTAATACCTGCTTTGCTCTGGATGCAGAGAGGATCACGAGTGGCATAGCACTGTATGAATAAAGCGGGTGCAGAGCGCGGTCTCCAGAATGTCATATTTGCTTGCTGTGATTGGCTGACCATCATGCCAATCACAGCAACAATAGTTGAGCCCATTGGATAAAGTGGCATGGCAGGGACCCTCAGCTTCACCAGGCCCTAGGAGGCAGGTGCCTAGTGTGCCTTTGCTCATGATCCGCTCTGGATGTAGGAAAAAGTTGGGGGGAAAGAGGGTGGAAGAAGCTGGAGGAAGAAAATGGAAGGAGGGATGAAAAAGAAGGAAGGATGGAAGAAGGTCTTTCCCCTAGTTTTCCTTACCACTCACACTCAGGTTAACAGCCTTCTAACAAGAGTCCCTCCATCCATGCAATAATCACCCCAGCATGCACACAAAAACTCCAAACTATTTCTCCCCCCCCCCCCCATAACTTCCTTCATAGTCCCACCAGTTGCTCACATTTTTTCTCATGCAGGAGAGAGGACTCGGATGTGTAGAAGCCAGCAGTGGTGGGGGGCAGCATACTGCTGTATAAAATTTCTCAATAATATGAGTGCCCAGCTTCCAGCAGCATCACTTGCTGCGATAGTCTCTGTTCAAGTACTGTCACTACGATTGGCTAGGAGTTCTAGCCAATCGCTGTGACAGTTTTATTAGTCAGGAACCACAGAGGCAGCTTAGGCAGAATGCCGATAGTAGCATTACATAAGTGCTCAGCTGTCAGCGGAGTGGAACTGATCTTGCCTAAAGTGAAGTGCTTCATCTCAGCACTTATTAGTTCAGGCTCTGTTCAGTTGGGCTGCCCGAAAATGAATACAGCCTGAATGAAAAAACTCTGCGAGGGAGCAATTATTATCAGCCAGATGGTGAAGAAAATTGGGGGGGCACATGGGGGGGCACAGTAGAATGTAGGGGGGGCCTTGGCCCCCTCTGGCCCCCCCCTGGTGACGCCACTGCGACAGAGGCATGGAGAGTGCTTCACTAAGGGCAGACTACTTAAGGAGTGTAAGAACTAAAGCTTTTACTATAAGTTTATATATCTGTGAGTGGTTTTGAGGACATAATTCTTAGAAGTATCACTGCTTATGTGCTCATGATGTCTAAGAACTCTGACTGAGAAACCTAAGGTATGGAGACTGCTTCCTCTAAAGAGGATAAGCCAGCTCCTAAAATGAAGATTTGTGCTGGATGTTAGACTAAAATTTCTGAATCAGCTAAGATTGTTCAAAGAAGATTTTAAACTGAGCTGGCAAATCAGGACCTTAAGAGTTTCTTGGGTAGATGAAAACATGCATGCAAGAAACTTTTTCTGTTATGCAAGTCAGTCAGGAAAAGACCCAGGATAACTGATCCAGAGGAAGGTCCATCTTCAGCAGTTTATGAGGAAGAAGGCAGTATTTCCTCTGTGTCCAATCCACGGCATACTGTGGGTAATTGGCTCCACCTTCCAGCTGGTAGCACCAATCAAAAATTATAAATTCTGTGAGCTCTCTTCCCTCTACAGTTATTTTGGTCCTACCAAGCTGGAGGACTGAGGTTTTGCCTCTCTCTCCCTCTTATTTGAAAATTGTATATTTATTTATTTTGTTCACTTTATATGGCTTTCCTAACCGCAGTACACATGGAAGTTAAGATTCACATACCTGAACATCATGTGTGCTGGATCCGGTTTTCTACCGAATTGGAGATGTTCATTTTTGGGTATGGGGGTCCTGGCTATCTGCCCAGCGCTATACCCGGCTTCCCCCTCTGCCATCCAAATTGAGACACTGCTTGCATGCTTTCCACAGGCTCTACAAAACACGAGTGTAACGCATACAGGAACTAGCGTGGTGCAGGCCTCTCCATGTACATACCCTATTCGGATGCCGTCCTTGACACTGTGAGTACAATATTTCAGTTCTGAGCATGCCTTATGGCTGTTTCCTTCTGAATTATGGGTTACTTCCATTGGGATTTCTTTCACTGTGCTTTGAGATGCTCTTAATTTCTTTGAGAATTATTTCACTGTGTCTAGCCAGAATATCTGTGTATTCTTATGGTGACTTCAGTTATTGAATTTAAATGTGACAGCCTAAGACCTCTGCCTCTAAAAGATGTAGTTAACTCCTCAGACAAAGTGTGCGTGTTGTGAACAGATTATTTCCCAGTCTGACTCCGGTAAATTAGTTACTGACTGCCTTATCAAGCCGCAGGTATTGCACTCTCTTCCAGGATTCCATTCCTTGATGGCAGCATCTACCCAGGAAACATTCCCTTCAATGCAAGAGGGAGCAGGGAAGCATCACAGGAAGGAGAGATCACTAAGGACGCAGGTATTATCAGTCTTGACAAATGGACGGTTTTGTTTGGGCTATGAGGCAATCCTGGGGCCTATCAGAGGTCCAGAAGGACCTCAAGGTTATGGATGCATCATTTGGGGGATACAAGAAGGCAAATGCATGGATCCCAGTATATAGTTCTATTCAGGACATAATAAACCTGAAAGGAAACAGAGTGAAAGAGATGTTCAGTCTCTAAGATTTCAACGAATGTATCCGTTTGCAGAATAGGTCTCTTCTATTGGCATATACGGCCTAAGTGGATGTAGCCGTTGCTCATACCGTATTTCTGGAAGAGGGGACTACCATCCGATATCCCAGAGAGTAGCGGCCTCACAGTCCCCTTAAGAAACTGTTACCACTCTTGGGCGGTACCTGAAGACTGCTACTGCCAGGGCCTCTAGGTTCTGTACCTTGCGCAAATGACTAACCAAACTAAAAGAAAAATTGAATCTTCAGTCTCTAGATGCCATACCTTGAAATAATTAGGTTCCATCAAAGAGGAATCCACTTTTCTTATGATTCGTCTTCTAGCAAAGTCGTCTTCTTTGTCTGTTACTACTTGACAAGCCTTGTGGATCAAAGCCTGGGAAGTAGACCCTTCTTCTAAATACAGACTGGCCTCCTTAACATTCTGTGGAACTAAGCTATTCTGAAGACCTGCCATAAGAAATTATCAAGAGGTAATCAAGAACCCCAAAAGAGCTTGGATAGCTCAGTCGGCAGAACATCAGACTTTTAATCTGAAGGTCCAGGGTTCAGGTCCCTGTTCAGGCAAAGCCACTTTATCAATAAGAAGAAAAGAGCCAGAGGCTCTCCTGCCCAAACTGGTCTCTTCAGACATCAGTCTTTAGGAAGTCAGAAGATACAAGCCAGCTAGGGGATACAGCCAGGGGGAAGGTGGCCTTCCCCAAAAAATCAGACATCTGGAAATGGTAAAGATTTCCAAAAAAGACTGCAGTTCCAATATAAAGCCAGACCAACCTCTTCGCCACCTCCTGTAGGGGGAAGACTAGAGTTCCATCAGGCCTGGAGTCCAACACGACAGATGGGTCCTAGAAATTGTATGGAATGAGTATGTCTGGAAGGTCAACCTGTCCCTATGTTACTTCACTTCACTTCAGTTCATATATTCAAAAACAAAGTCTCTACAGATGAAACGGGCAATACAGATTCTACTTCAGAACAGGGTGATAGAGAGGATTCCTCTACATCAGGGATCAGGGTCTCCATTTCTCTCTTTTTTTTTTTTTTTTTTTTTTTTTTTTTTTTTTTTTTTAAATCAACCCTGTTGGGGAGCTACGCCTCATCTTGGACTTCTAGAAGCTCAAATTCCATATTGAAGATCTATCATTTCAAAATGGATATTGCGTCCCCAATTTAAAATTTGTGATACATCTGCATGTCTTCCTTACCTGAATAGATCTGCAGGACTTGTACTATCATGTCTTGATCAGGGAAACATACAGAAAATACCTCGGATTCCAAATCTTCGGTCATCAGTATTAGGACAGAGTCCTCTCATTTGGATTGGCGTTGGTCCCAAGGTAATAGCAAGACTGCGACAGTCACAGTCATCTCATCACGGTGGCCCCCTATCTAGACAACATTCTGCTTATTGAGACATCATCAGGGCCGGCGCCACCTATAGGCGAGGTAGGCGCCGGCCTAGGGCGCACATTCTCTGAGGGCGCATCGGCCCCCGCCACCACTTACAACAGACTGCCGAAGTGAAGAAAAAAAAAAAAACGTAAGTTTCGGTGCCCTCCCTTGACTGGCTATTTTTTTTAATGTAGCACAACGATACCTGTTTCTCTCTCCCCCTCCGCTCCTTCAATCCTGGACCAGGATTGAAGAAGCAGAGGGGAAGAGAGAAATGGACATCGCTGTGCTACATTAACCCTTTCAGTGCCAGAGGGGTACACAAAGCATAGCTTTGCAATGCGTTGTATACCCCTCTGGCACTGAAAAGGTTAATAAAAGCCAGACAAGGGAGAGCACCAAAACGTACTCACTGGGGAGAGAGTGCACCGGGAAGAGTAAGTGGAAGGGGGGTCAAGAGGGGATAAATAGAAGGGGAGAGAGAGAGTCAAAGGGGGAATCAGCAGTCAAGATGGGGATCAAGAGTCAGAAGGGGAGAGAGAGATTCAAAGGGGGGATCAGTAGTCAGGAAAGGGATCAAGAGTCAGATGGGGAGAGAGATTCAAAGGTGGGATCAGCAGTCAGGAGAGGGATCAAGAGTCAGACTGGGAGAGAGAGCATGAAAGGGAGGATCAGCAGTCAAAAGGGGGATCAAGAGTCAGACAGGGGAGAGAGAGAGAGTCAAAGGGGGATCAGCAGTCAAAAGGGGGATCAAGAGTCAGACAGGGGAGAGAGAGAGAGTCAAAGGGGGGTCAACAGTCAAGAGGGGGAGAGTCACATATAGAGAATATACACTCTGTCACACTGATACACATATAGAGAAGCACACACACATACTTACACACTGATATCCTTACAGAGACTCACACACACTGACACACTTATATACATACAGGGAACACATACTGACACACACATACACATATAGAGAACACACACACAAACTGACACATATAGGGAACACACTGACACTTAAACACATACAGAGGCGGGGCATATATGGCAAGGGCACAAGGGGTGGAGCCAAGGGGCAGCAAAATTAGGTTTTGCCTAGGGTGGCAAAAATCCTTGCACCAGCCCTGGACATCATGTCACCAATCAGTAACTAGGGCAAACATTTGCCAGGACCTTCTCTGCAAGCTCAGCTGGATAGTCAGTTTGGAAAGAAGCTCTCTCTCTCCCTCCCAAAATGTCAGATTCTTGGAAATACAATTCAGTACCAGTCATGGGCTAAGTACCCTGTCCCTAGATCTCCAGCACCACAGATTCAATAGACCCACAGCCTTTCTTCAGTGGAAGTTCCACACCTCAATAAAAGCTTTTCATGACTACCGGTATGCCTCTCATCAACTTATCAGGTCCTACCATAGGCCTGAGTTCATTCACATTTAACCCAATAGCATTATCTCCTTCATTACATAAGGAATCCCTCCTACCTGGCCCAGATGATTCTAGTCTTCCGGCCTACTAGTACCGGCCTACCAGTAAGGTATTGTCTTGGTGGACTCGCCAGAAAAGCCCTCAAGGGACCGCCCGCTAATCTGAAGGAAGGTGCTTGAAGCTGCCATTCCTGTCTGAACTTACTGTCTCGGCCCTTCCCAAACCTCTGGGGTACTGCTCTGGTAAGTCCCCACAGTATGCCGTGGATTGGACACAGAGGAAAAGGTGACATTTACTCACCGATATTTGTTTTTCCTCTGTTTCTTTCCACGACAACCTTCCCTGAAGGTTATTCTTGGATATTTGTATCTCTTCCATACTACTGTACCATATCGGTCATGTAATATCTACTGCAGTGTGCCTTAACTGTACTGTCTCTAACCTTTTATGTCTTGCAGCTTGGACAACTGTATAACTGCAGGGTGAAGTGAGCTCACAGAATTTATAACTTTTGATTGGTCCTACCAGCTGGAAGGCGGAGCCAATTACTCACAGTATGCTGTGGAAGGACACAGAGGAAAAACAAATATCTGTGAGTAAATTTCACCTTTTTGGAAGGATCATCAATTTCCTCAGCTGAGGAGGGTGAGCTAGTGGAAGATTCTTGGGCTTTTAATATGTACAAGCTGGAAGGTTTAATCAGAGCAATGAGAAAGACCTTAGGATTTACATATGCACATAAAGAGCTAGATGTTATGAATACAGCCTTTTTGGGGTACAAAAAACCATCACCTGACTTCTTAGTTCGTGGCTCAATTCAGGATATGATAAAGAAGGAATGGAGTCAAGGGAACAAAAGAGTTTCAGCATCAAGAAAACAGCAAAAATTGTATCCCTTTGCAGAAGAAGATATCACTTCATGGGTCACCCCTCCAAAGGCTGACGCAGGTGTGGCACAAATTTCTAGCACCATTCTTTTGGATGACAGAATATTACTAAAAGATAATCTCGATAGGGGAGCAGATTACTCGTTGAAGAAACAGTTTTCAGTTATTGGCCAGAATTTAAAATCAGCCACAGCCTTGGCATGTATCTTTCGTACTCTAAGAATCTGGTTATCTAAGTTCGAAGACAAAGTGGAATCATCTGTCTCCAGATCAAGACTTCTAAAAGAATTAGCCATCGTGTAGGACGCCTTTAATTTTCCATGTGATGCGTCATTAAATAACATTAGAATGCTTGCCAGATCATCTGCCTTATCCAAAAAGGAAGGAGGGCTCTATGGAATAAGGCATGGGATGTGGATTCAGCTTTAAAGAAGAGACTGGTATTGTTACCCTTTGAAGGAAAAGTTCTATTTGGTGAAAAACTAGAAGAAATCATTAAAAAATTATCGGGGAAAAGCTCCTTTCTACCCCAGGAGAGAAAGCAAAGGGAGTTTTCATCACCCAGGTCTGGATATAGAACCAGAAAGCAATCCTTTCATGAATCTAGGTGTTATCAGCCAGCCAGAGGCTCTGCAGCAGAGCCGAGATTGTGTTATTGCAAAAGAAATCTGTCACTGAAAAGTTGAAGACCATTCCAGTGAAGGATTTATTTTGCAATAACACAGTCTCAGCTCAGCTAAAGAGCCTCCTGCTGGTCCCAGTACCAGATTCCCCTGCAGTCAGCTAGAGCGCTGACATCAGGGAGGGGGAACTTTGAAAGCGATTATCTCTCAAACCATAAGGGTTTGAGAGATGGCACTGGGGACATTTCATTTGTTTTTTAAGGGCTACAAGATGGAGCTTAGTCAAAATTTAAGTATTACTATCCCTTTAATCAAGGGTATTCTTGAGAATAGAATTCAGTGCCAAGAAATTGAAAGCCTTTCTTTCAAAGGACAGACAGAAGTGGAGAAAAGAATGCGTGATAGAATTTCTAAAGAAAGCCTTGAGCACAGCAAAGGGGTATTCAACACTGCTGGCACATATGTCATTAGTAATACAGATACTTCTTTGGAGCAGAATCCATATGAAAGGCTCAAAGGGATTTTCTAAAATATTGGAAGAAGGATTCCTCCAAATTTTCTTTTTTGAATTGTCTAAATCAATTAAAACCACATCTGAAAGAAAAAGCTGTTCAGAAAAGATCAGACAACATAGCCACGGTAATGCACATCTCCAAGCAAGGAGGCACAAGGAGTCAAGCTCTGAACAGGTTGGCTACAAGGATTCTGTTATAGGCAGAAATGAATTTGAAGGAATTGTCGGCCTGTCACGTGTCAGGATTAGCAAACACTCAAGCAAACTACCTGAGCAGAAAGCTATTGGATCCAGGGGAGTGGGCAATAGATCAGGAGGTGTTCAGGAATGTAACAGATCTGTGGGGAACTCTGGAAATAGACTTAATGGTGTCACTGGAAAACTCCAAAGTTCAAAGATTCTTTTCCAGATGGAAACCCCCACAAGCAGTAGCGCAGGATGTGCTGAGAGACATGGAGTTTCAGACTCAAGTACATCTTTCCTCCAATTCCAATTTTGCAACAGGTAGTTTGCAAGATAAGGGAGAAGTAATCCTAGTAGCCCCGTGGTGGCCCAGGAAGATATGGTTTTCGGAACTAATCAGAATGTTCCTATGTACTCCAATAACCCTACCATTGATGAAGAATCTTCTAACACAGGGCCCGATAATGCATTCATATCCAGGGTTCCTAAAATTGATGGCATGACTGTTGAGCGGGACTTGATGACAAGTAAAGGTCTTTCCGTTGAAGTAGCCAATACCATTTTTGCAGGGAGAAAATCCTCCTCCCGCATCTATTACAGGATCTGGTCTACCTTTCAGCTTTGGTGCAATCGCAAAGGATTCAGAAGCAAACAAGCCTCTGTGGGCAATATTCCAGACTTCCTACAAGAAGGTTTCGAGAGGTCTAAAGCCTGCATAAATAAAAGTCCAACTGTCAGCTTTATCTGCAGTTATAGCGACCCCTTTTGCTGAGGATTACACTGTCAAGTGGTACCTTTTAAAGCCATATCCAGAATCAAGCCTACTATTAGGGACATTGTTCTGCCATGGGACTTAAATTTAGTACTGCAACGACTAGCATCACATAAAGAATTTGAGCCTATGGAATCTATATCAATAGAAAACCTGACTCTAAAAACAGTATTCCTTACTGCTGTCACTTTTGCAAGCAGAGTTAGTGAGCTCTTTCCTGTTCTTCATATCTGACGATTCACCAAGATAAGGGTGAGTTCTCAAAACTGCCTTCCTTCAGACCTAAGGTTTGCTCGGAGTTTCATCTGAACCAGGAAGTTATTCTACTTTCCTTTTGTGCAAAGCCTCAAAATGACAAAGACTTTTTCATAATTTGGATTTAGTTTGCGCCATTTCAGTTTATTTGAAAATAACTGCCTCATTCAGGAAGGGTGAGACTTTTTGTACATTTCTTCGGGAAATCTAAGGGCTCAGCTGCATCTAAACCCTCTCTTTTCAGATGAATCAAGAGCTGTATCAATCCTGCATATAGAACAGCTTCCAAGGATACACCAATTAATATTAAAGCTCAATCCACTGGGTCTATAGTGACATCCTGGGCCCAAAAGGCAGTGGCTTCTCCTGAAAAAATATGCAAAGCAGCCACTTGGGCTTCTATTTCTACGTTTATCAGACATTATCACCTGGATACTATGGCCTCTGCTGATACAAAATTTGGAAGGAAATTTCTGGAGGCAGTTGTCACGACTTAAGAGTAGGATTATTCCTTTAAATAGTATAATATTTAATGCTTGGGGCTTTCCCCTCCCTGTACTGCTATGGGAAGTCCTATAATTGCTGTGCAAGGGACACAAAAGAAAAGGTGAAATTTACTCACCGATATTTTGTTCTTCTGTGTCCCTTCACAGCATGCCCTACCCTAACAGATATTTGAATATCCACTAACCTATTCTATCATTTCAGATTGGACAATAGCATAACTGGCAGTAGATGGAAGTCCAGCCTACTTGTATGTTTTGGATTGGTCCTACCAGCTGGGAGGCTGAACTAATTACCCAAAATTTCCGTAGGACAAGTTTAGCTTGTTTTACACATAATTAAAATATATTCCTATATATTGAACTAGCTGTTTACATATAAAACTGTTTTGAGAAATGAACCTTTGTTTTGATAGCACAGTGTGGCACTTTATTCTAACTATGTATACCCGAATGGCTGAGTCTCCCTCTTGGCACATTCTCTTATCCCCGTAACAGCACATAAGTCATTTTCCTTTTTTGTGGGGTGGGGGGTCTCCTTTCTGTGTCTGACCATAGGGGAGCCTAGGGCCACTAATTCTATGGGGCTTTGGCTCTCTGTTCCACATGTGAGACTAGTACATTTATGTCCCACTTGTTCTGTGGCCCCTCCACAGCCAATCATGGCCCCTCTACCTCTGAACAGGAACCTACATGGGTTAAGAACCTGATTTCCACCATGACTAATATTAATTTGTCTATTTATACTGTCTTTGAGTCTTGCTATCAAGACCACCATATTCTCTCCAGCAGAAGAGTTCACCCCTTCGGGTAGGGAATCTTCTGCCAGTAAAGGGAGGTTCCTTTATGGCTGGGAGGAGGAGGTGCGGTGGACGATTTCTCCCTTACCCCTGCAAATTCCTACAAACAGTTAAAATGCCATGTACATCTGTCTACATATAAATGGGAAAGTCATGTTTATTGCATAAGCACCTAATACATTTTTACAAAGACTTTCTATCAATACATGACACTTTAAAAGGGTATGAGCCCATTCTTTTTTACATGATAATGAGTTGAATGTATGAATCCACCAGCACAGTACCACTGGAGTGGTTGCAGTCCAGGGTATTCAATACCGTATATAATTGCTGTAGTACATACTGGCGCACACACGCTATCATTTGGACTTCAGTGCCAGTAAGATTTACACCTGTCCCATAGCAAGCACAGGGAAATATTAGTAATCCACCGTTTCCTCTTTGCATTGTTTAACACATAACATTCCACAGGACTTGGAGGAAAGGAATGCCCTAAAACGTTCCCGAAACTGCTCGTCTCTTTCCCCTGGTTCAAACAGTATTGTGGGAAGAACCTGCAGCATAAGCAGCACAGAAAATTGAGGTTAGGCTGCTGGAGGGCTTGAAAATAGATTCCAGCATTTGTTTTTGAGCAGAATCCTATTCATACATCCAAAAGTTGCTTTACAATGTTCCTGTTGCAGATTTCTCAGAGTAGCAGTTGTGCTGTAAACAGTATTTCTTAAACTATTTGTTCTTTTCCTATTTTATAGATGCTTACCTGTGAATAATCATGGAGAATCATGTGTTTGAGGCTTCAGAAGAGCAGACATTTCAATATCAGGATTCCCTGCCGCCACTCCCTGTCCCTTCCCTTGAAGAGTCTCTGTCTAAATACTGTGATTCTGGTATGTCTGGGCAACCCGCAGATCTGATGTCTGTCTTAAGCCTCTGTGAACCAGAGAGGTGTGCAACACATTGCTTTTAGTGCACTGAGCTCAGCTCTGGTCCTCTTAAAGGGCCAGTATTTACAGTCCCAGCCATAGGACTTCATTTACATGAGATCTGGAGATGAACTGACCCAGACTGTTCTATGAAATTGCTGGAATTTGTACCACTTTGAGTGCCAGCATGGTGCTCAGTGCATTGTGAAGTCATGCAGTGTATATTCCTTCTGCACTTATGATTAATTGCTTGGGAACTGGAAGTATTAAAATGTGCACCATGTTTTGAGACACTATTGTTTTAACTAAAAATTAATCAATATAACCCTCATTTAGCTTTTTCTTAATCTGGGCACAAAATCTCAGGGGAGATTATGAATTAATTGTGCCTGGGAAAAGTTCCCTAAAATCTTTAATATTGCTTGAAATGTTCAATGAGGTGGATATTATTATTTTTGGCTGGACTTAATGACCCCGAACCTCAGTGATGTCTGTCTTCTTAAGTACTTTTAAGCAGGAGGGGTTTGTGGTCCTGGAGTCCTTTGACAAAGAATCATGTGCACCTCCAGACATGATATCAGATACCAATTAACGATTAAATTAGAGAACCATTCCACATAAAACGGATTCTGTGTGTGTGTGTGTGTGTGTGTGTGTATAAACAAAACATGGTTGCCACTTCGTGAGCTGTTGTATTTTGTTTGCTTATTTCCATATTATTGTGAAATAATATAGGAAGTGTATATAAGGTAATTGTGGGTAATTGCACTCCAGGCTGTTATAAATTGTCCGTGTGGGTCGCATAACCATCACAGAAGTCAGTCCATAAGAGTTTGAAGCCACCAGGCCTTATTCATTAAGGCAATGAGGCAGAGCCGGATTACAGGCAAGGCTCACTAGGCGCCTGCCTAGGGCCTGGCCAAGTTGAGGGGGCTCACTGGAGACTGCTCCCCAGAAAGCCGACAGAGTAATTACCAAACCACTGCGGTACATCAGACCCGGCCCTTACATGGGACAGAAGTGGCAAAAAGTTTACTCCCAAAAGCACATACATTTTATTGTAAGGAGCCGGAAGCCACCAAAATGTAGTAATAGAGTGAGAAAGCTTCTCACTGTATTCTTCCTTCCTTTCTCCCAACCGGATGCCGCACCGGCTCAGGAACGAATGCAGAACAGAAGCAGAGCAGAGGTCACCTGATGCTTCTGTTCTGCGGAAGACTGGGGAAGATGTAATGATTCCCAGTGCCCAGCAGCCGCGCTACGTCATGATGCACTAGCGCGGACTGCATAAAATCTGCAGATTCCACAAACCAGCTAGGCAAGTAGCTGTTAAACGGTGAGAGTGCTCTCCTGCCTTGCTGCCCAATTGTGAGAAGAGACCTTCAGTGGCTGTTACTGCTGCCCAGCCTGCATTACTCTACAGGACCATAGAAGAGGTATTTGTAATAAGCATCCAAAATAAGTTTACAAGAAGAAAAAAACTAAATAAGAAATACATAATAAAAGACTTAACAGGATCATTTTATAAAAACTGGATCAAAGTCAGGGTTTAAATATATGCATAATCCATATTTGAAAACCCTATCCCTGACTTTGAACCAGTTTTGGCAACATTATCATGTAAAATGCGTTTTGTTCATAAAAAGGAAAAAAACATCTTGGCAATTGTTGGGCATTTATAAGAATCTCATTTCTGCACTAACATTATGTCAGTACAAAAATTTGATTCTTATGTTTGCCCAACCCTGGCCAAAATTATTTTTATTTTTGTTTTTACCAACAAAAACATAAACTAACAAGATCATTTTATCAAAACTGATTCAAAGTCAGGGATGTGTTTTTAAAATATGCATTATGCATCATGTATTTAAACCGTAACCATAACTTTGAACCAGATTTGATAAAATGATCCTGTTAAGCTTATGGTTTTGTTAGTTAAAAGGAAAAAAAGTATGGCCAAGGTTGGGTAGTCATAATAACCTCTTTTCAGCACTAAAATATACACCAATGCATTATACTGTATGTTGGTGTATATGTAGTACATAAATATTGTTTTTATGATTGCCCACCCCTGGCCATGCCAATACAGATCTAATTACTATTACACTAAAACTATACAAGTTAGCGCAACAGGACTTAGGTCATTTGCTGTATTTATTTAATAGGTACAATATGAAAGATTGTGTTACTCTCTCTTTAAGTTGTTGGTAGTACCTCAAACCACAGGAACAAAGTTCAGACCGAGAGGCTTGCAGGGGGACCCAATTTGGGATCATGTCTAGGGCCCTGTGGAGTCTTAATCTTGCTCTGGAATGAGGAACAATTTTGGTGCAAGCCAATTGTACCATAAGGGAGAAATAAAATTACCTGTATACTAAGCTCATTGTTAAGCAACATTTCAACTGGGAGATCTCCACTCCGCCAGTGATTACATCTGAGGGACAAGTCTGTGAGTGTGTTTGTGTGTGTGCTATGTCTGTCCCTGGCCACTCTATACTGTAATATTTTTTAAATGGTACGCTATATCTCAAGAGACCTTTAATGCCTTAGGTCTTTGCTAGACAGCAGCCTCTTATAATGCTGGCACTAATGGCCTGAGTCTAGACACTGTTGTACAGTTTGCAATGGTGTGTCCTGATGTTCCATACTCTACTGGGGTCACTGAGGGAGATTGCATGCTCTGCAATTTTTTACTTAATTTTTCCTGCTGTGGGCCCAGACTATCACAGCTCATGTGGCTGTCTCCTGGCCTCCCTGGGTGAAGGCCTTTCCAACAGTACCTCCCAAGGGAGGGGAAAGCTATTTATGAATAGTCATAGTGCCTGCATCATCGCTTCAGTGGTACATCGGATATACTGAGGGGAAATCTTAATTGTTTCTGTGCTTCTCTCACCCATCTGGGCGTTCTTCAGTGCTCACAGAACACACCGGTGGTCTGATCATTGCCACTTCTGGGGTGCCACCATTTCATATTTGTCTTTAGAAGGTGACAGTGCATACCCCATCTCCCCCCAGAATTTCTAAAATTAACGGACATTGGGGTAGACACATCCATTGTCTCCAAAAGTAATTACTATCAGAGGCCTGTGTACACTTGTGGCGCTTTGTAAATAAACTAATCTAATCATTGGTGCTGCAAGGCTTCTCTTCTTGTCCTGTAAAATACTGTGTGGAGAAAAGGGGTTATCATCAGACCCTTTTAGCAGTCTTCTTCCTGTTACATAATACTACTGTTACTGTATCCTATTATGATTAGTTATATGGTTGCCATTACAGGCTTAATAGTACTGGAATGCTTGGCACCTTCCAGCTCTAAGTTGTTGTCTTTTATTTCTTACTAGTTGAACAGCCCGTTACACGGGCCACAGTGCCTCAGGCAGCCGGTCGCGGGGCAGTCACACAGTGGAGACTGCCCGCGCCTTGGCTGATACAGAGCCTCTGGCAGCCGGTCGCGGGGCAGTCACACGCGGTGGAGACTGCCCGCGCCTCGGCTGATACAGAGCTGGGCGCTCCGAAGCGCCGAGCTCTGTATCAGCCGCGGCGCGAGCAGTCTCCACTGCGTGTGACTGCCGCACGCGCAGCAGTATCTACTGCGCATGTCGGCCATTACACACAACTTGGCGAATTATTATATAGGATTGTATGGGGCTGTATAATCTCCTTCTTTCCTGGCTTCCAATTTCATGGATAGTTCAGGGCATAGGTTTTGTTTTTGTTTTTTCATGACCACAATCCTGTGGGGGTTGGTTTGTCATTTGGCTTTACCTCACTATTGCTTCTCAGAAGCTCTTCTCATTAATTCTAATGGGAGGCTAAGATTACATGTAAGTAAAACCATTTCTTCCTTTGGTCCTGTAAGTTTGTCCCTGCTCTCTGGTATCCACTTTTTCATGTGGATTATTGCCTGTCTTACACTCTCTATTTTCTACATATACTGATGGTCTCTGTCATTTTATTTATTTAATTTCCTCCTCTGACAAGGGTGGAAGTGGTTGTAGTGTTTTCTGTAATTGTGCAGGCCTATTAACCTCTGCACTACCTTCCTCCTTATTTGGACTCATTTGCCCCATTTGGAGGACTGGGCACATAAGGATTTCCTATTGATTTGCTCGCTTTTCCTTACCATTTTAGGCTTTTTTTTTTTTTTTTTTTTTAAGTTTATTCTTTAATTTTATTCAAGTTGGATGCGGACCCTTTTAAAGCTGGGTGCCCCCACAGCCGCCATTTTTTGTTCATGCACAGCGATTCTTTGGGACATATCTTGCCTTCTGTTTTATCAAGGAGACTGCAGGTCATTTCATTGCGCTTCTTATGAGGTTCCCTATCTAACGACTCCACGTGGGACCTCCAGTAATGCAGTTTTTAAATGGCTTGCAGGCCATGGCGCAGTTTTAAAGGGAAATTACTACATTTACCAGAGACCCATTCTTCTTGGGTTTTCTGGCATGGAAAGAGTTGGTCTTAGGATAATCCCCTTCCTTTTTGGGTTCTGCATGTTATGCAGAGGCTGGTCTTTCCCTCCTGCATACCTATTTAATTTATCCAAAAGTACTTATCTGATTGTAAGGGTTTAAAGTACTTTTCTCTTGTCTTTCAACTCTTTGACTGTATTTTACACAATGTTGTAACCCAAGGGTCATATGGGCAAGTCCAAGGCTAAGGATTCTGTGGTTCTCCTACCTCCTTTAACCCATTGGACTTCATTGAGTATTCTGCCCTTTTGCCTTGTGGCCCCTACACCACCTCTGGGGCCCTAATCTGCAGACCAGGAACTGGCTTTTCTAACTTCAGTTGGTTGTATTCCCTCCCCTATTCAAGGGGTTCTGAGCTCTTGGTCTGTGGGTCACCCTGCATCCTGCAGCAGAAGCTTGAGCCCCATGTTTGGGGGCAATACACATCATTGGATATTCCCATCCACTGAGGGCATGTAGACTAAAGGTAGCTACTTCAGCTCGCCTCTTTACTGGGGAATCATTATGAGGATTTTTCATCCAGGCAGTCCTCGGGATGCGCATGTCTCAGCAGCCTCGCATTCCATTTCCTCTTTCCTTGACATTTGTTTTTTAGAAATGCAAAAAAGGAGGTTCCTATCTTAACTCCTCTCCATTCTTTGAATCAGGTTCTCCTGGAGCATTGTAAGATGATGGACAGGAGACTGTTTGTTTCTTAATCGGCTCATTTCTAATCTGTATCCCTTTTCCGCTGAGGCCTTAACTTAGTATGCTAACACTCCCAGTGATTTCTCATCTTGCCGAGAACATGTCGCTGCTGCTGGCAGATGCAGTGGTCTTTAAGGAGATGGTGAAACTTATGGCCTCTGGCACTGCCTTACATTCTGTCTTTGCCAAAGCTGTGGCCTTAGTCACCCAGGCAATCTTTTGCATGCCATTTAAGGGGATACTGTTAACTATGGCACTGCTTTTCAAGATCCTTGAAGCCAGTTCTTGGCAAAGTGGCCTTTGATTCTGTTTGGTATTTGTTGCAAGGTCTTAGACTTTTCAGTAATCTTGTGTCCCACTCTGCTGGTTAAGATCTGATTGGCTGACGAATCATCCAAGAAGGCTCTGGTTTCTCTCCCTTTTGTAAGCAAGCCCAGTAGAAGGTTATTAGCCATGCCACTGGAGGCAAAAAAACCTTATCACTTTAGGTCATGCCCAAGCATGGCTTCTTTCCACGAAAGATGTGTGACTTTCTGCACAGGCGCTCCTGTAACGGAAGCTGAGAAGGGACCGTGTCGCCTTCCACCGTCGTTCCCGGGTCTCTCCCTCTCAACGCCAGATAAGCTCCGTCGGATGCACTGGTTGAAGGATGGACGGTCACCGAAACAGACGCAGGATAGCTGGAAGCAGGGAAACACGGGCAGTAGAGAGTGAGGCCTCTACTCCTGGTCAAAGGATCGCTGGAAGATGTCACAGGAACACAAGTATGAGAAGATGGAGTACACGTCACCGCCTGGCAGCATATGAAGTTGGGTCGCAGGACGCTGGCAGCAAGCAGTCAACGATTCAGGATACTTGGCGCAGATGGGTATCAGAGTGGACACTTTAGACCATAAGCAATACAAGACTCCAGGACTCCTTGTTCACTCCAAAACATAACTCACTTTATTGACAAAGACCACAGATATTTATACAGAACTCTTACATTGAAACTGATGAGGGACACCAGATACAATAGGGCTTAATCCAATCATGTTACAAGAGACAAAAGGCCAACAGCAGATTGCCTAACAAATACAATGAGCTAGACGTGATTACATTTGAAATACAAAAGGGGTTGATTAATACAGACACAAGATACAAAGACTTGAGGGCTTGAACTAATTACAACACGGCAGGGGGTCTGACTGCAGTTCACAATGGCTTAATTAACACCCAGCAGGAGGTCTTGCTACAGTACCCATAGTCTCTGGCTTGAGGGACTGCAATACACATTGGAATAATTAACCCCTCACTTCCTATTCCCTTGGAAGCAAGCCACCAGTCTACCACAGGGCAGTAATACAGTCCATTTCCTCATTCACATAAAGCATATACAAACTATTTTTAGTGCACAACCAGGGGAAAATGTCCACAGCTTTTAGGTAAACAGTCTTAGGGCCAGACAAGGGCTCAAGTAACGGGTAGGATCCGTTACAGCTCCCTCCCTTTAAAGTGGAACTACCACCTTTAAACAACTTTAGCTTCAATAATTCCCCATTTGGCGACTAGCTGCTTAGTAGCGCTAGTCGCCAGAATTATTACATTGTTTAATAGATTTATCATTTCTTCCGGGGCTGACAGGCAGGATGGATCACAGACATCTTGCCATAATGTCCGTGCGCCTGCTCTGTCAGTCCCTTCTGGAGCTGAACAGCTCCTAGCAACGCCTCCTAGAGCCGGCTGGGACTGACAGAGCAGGTGTGCAGATGTCACTCTGGCAAGATATCTGCGATCTGTCCTGCCTGTCAGCCCCGGAAGAATTGATAAATCTGTATAACCAGGTAATAATTATGGTGACTAGCGCTACTAAGCAGCTAGTCGCCAGATGGGCAACACACATACACGAGGTCTGAAAAAAAGCACACAGTGCAGGATTAAGAGATCCTGCTCTGTGTTTTTGTTGTTTTTTTTTTGTTTTTTTTCTATACAGGATCGATATCCTGCTAATGGGAGCAATTGTGTATATTTTCGAATGTTAAAATTTGCAATGCAGTGTAGGAAAACTGCCTCCCTACATGCAGGTCAACTTTCTGGGCACCAGAACCCAATTTTTAGTGCCATGGCGACCTGTCTTCCAGGATTTGTGGAGCCCGGGTTTAACCCTTTGAGTGCCAGAGGGGTACGGAATGCATTGCTTCAAAATGCATTCCGTACCCCTCTGGCACTCAAAGGATTAAGGACCAGAGGGGTGTGCAACTAATTGTGGAATAAACCAGCTACGCACCATAGGGGACAAAAATGCTTAAATTCCTATGCATTGGAGACTTCTCAAGCATTAATTTAACAGGGTTTTTTATTTGTCCCCTATGGTACAGCTGGTTTACTCCAGAAGAACTCCAGCTTTTCTAAATATGGGCCATCCTTATTATATAATTAAAAAAAAAAATTAGCTAAAGTGTGTAACGACGCAGTCATGCGCAGAGGAGACTGCCCACGCCGCAGCTGATACAGAGCTGGACACTCTGTATCAGCCTGTGGCGCAGGCAGTCTCTACTGCGCATGACTGCCCCATGACCGACTGTATCAGCCGCGGCGTGGGCAGTCTCTGTGCATGACTGCCCTGCGACCGGCTGGCAGTGGCACTGTGGCCCGTGTAACGGGCTCTTCATCTAGTCCTGTTTATAATTTATCTCCTGTAGATATTTCCTTGTTTTCTCTCAGGTAATTGTTTTCCCACTTGCAGTGAAACCATTTTTAAGCCAAGAAGAATATGATCGAACTTACAGAATTGTGAAAAGTTTTGAAAATGGAATTGGCAAAGATCTGCACCAAAAACTTTTACAGCGAGCAAGAGTGAGAAAGAACTGGGTAAGGGTGTCTTGTAGAGAGCTGGCAAGTCGTGGTGGGCAGGGACTGTGATAATTCCTAATGATTCACGTTGGGGAGCAAATAGGGAGACCACGCCTACCACGGCTCTCAGAACTGTACTGATAACATACTTTTAACCCTTTGAGTTCCAGAGTGGTACACAAATGATTAAGAAGTAATGCATTTTTCCACCACTGGGTGTACAACTCATCTCTCCACAGTACTTTGCATGCCACTCTGGCACCAAAATGGTTAAAAATGTATTGCTCCTTCCTCTCCCTTTTTAGTGGAGAACTATGCGCGAAGAACAGGTTTTTAAAACGATTAACAGTCCCTTGCACGTCATAAGTGTATCTCTGAGTCTATCCTATTCAAGTCTAGGGGGAAATTTTAGAATCTGTGAGGGGAAAAAAAGAAAAACACAAAAGATAACTTTTATTGCCTGCAATGGAAAATAGATACTTTTGATGCTATAAAGAAGTTATGTATATCTCTTTAATAACAATGTAGAAAAGTATAAAAGCAGGTTACAGTTTAGGTAGATTGTTGATCTAGCCTGTACTCCTCATAACAATTTTCTGTGTTTTAAACTCTAGAGTATAAACATAAAATGATGTTTTTATAAAATGTACGTCTTATACATGATAACACCTAAACTGGCAATATACATGGAAAAACCTACACATATTGGGTATTTCCATAAATGGGAGGACTAGCTGAGTTTATTTCATAGTATTATCTCAATTTAACAATTGTGTACACAAATTAAAGGACAAAATCTTGACAGTATGTACACACTTTTTTTTTTCTTCATAAATGTATCAATACGCATTTGGGACATCATGTTTGTAAATGGCACCAAAAGGAGTTTTATTCTATCCTGAGAAACACAATGCCTGTTTAGAATAAACAGACAAAACTGAGTCCTTTGAGTGCCAGAGGGTTATTCAACACATTGTTTTGCAGTGCGTTGCGTACCCCTCTGGCACTCAAAGGGTTAACTCCCACATAGCAAGAAATGTCAAATCTAAGGGGCTGAGTGCTACATGTTCCTACTTGGGTAATAATTCCCCTTTACTGCAGAAATGGATATGAAAGCAAAATGTGAGAGCAGTCCTCACAGGATCAGTGTCAGATTAACCAGTCTGATATCTAATCCCCTGTTAAAGAATGTATTACTTGCAGGGATAATGGAAGGAGCTAGAGTGAGCATTACATTCCTTGTGTGTCTACACCAAATCTGATTAACTACACCATCTCCTCCAACCTAAATTCTGATATTTATTTCAGTAGATAAGCAGTGCTGAGGTGTTCAGAAAAATAATTCAATTGGCAGGCCTTTACCTACATAAACAAAATATTTAACCCTTTATGGTCCAGAGGAGGGCGAAACAAATTGTGAACCTGTGTGTTGCAACTCCCTTTTGGCCCTTAAAGGGATAGTAATGTTTCACAAAAACAGCAGCTCCAATTAACCCCTTAGTGACAGCCGCGTTCGTACGCGGCTGTCACCTTAACGCCCGAGGAACATTTTTTGCAAATGAGTCCGGAGTCTCCGAGCGGCGTGCAGCCGCACAGAGACCTGGACTTCCGTGACTTACCAGGTACGTCCTCTGTCACTAATTGACAGTTTCTGCGGGACGTACCTGGTAAGTCATCTGTCGTTAAGGGGTTAATTTTCATAGTATTTGAGCCATAGAGAGTGTAATTTCAATACTGTCAGAGTTGTAGTTCAAGAGTAATTGAATGATAAAGTTTCCCCCTCCCCTTTTACCTAGTGTAATCTGCCTCCCCTCAGGTGTGAAATCTGGTCCACAGACCAGACAGCTCACAGCAAGGGACAATCTTCTTACTGTGAGAACAATGAACGCCGTGCCCCCATTTACAGGTTTTTTAGGTTTTGCCCTTATCTTAATTTAAGATTGTCCCTCTCTGCAATCCACTTTGACACCACCCTGCTGTTCTGAGGTGAGCAGTGTTAAATCAGTAGAAGGGGCAGGAGGGTAATATTTTATCATTCAATTACTCTTCAACTACAACTCTGACAGTACTGGAAGAACACTCTCCATGGGCTAAATACTATGAAGATTAATTGGAGCTGATTTTATTTTGAAACATCACTATCCCTTTAAAGGGTTAAGAGGAGAAATTTAAGTGTCCGTTGTGTATTTGTATTGGAATCCTGTTGTATTTTATAGTCGAGCATTTAGTTCATAATCAATACCCTCCCTAAACTTATTCTGCAGAATGGGGGTGGGGCTTGTTTGTTTTTTGTTTATTTTCAGAGTTTATGAATGTTGTATCTTGTGAGGAGGTTTAATCAAATGGACGTTTTAACCCTGTAAATACCCGAGGGATGTGAAGTGCATAGGAACACTTAATATTGAAAATATATATGCTGTGCAGTTTATACTGCTGAGAGAAACAAGGATACTCCCACTGCTGAGATATTTCATTCAAAAGTTATTGGGTGTTACACTTGTGTTCTTTGGCACAGTACCACAGTGGCCTGAAATGTTATAGTGGCGTTGCTGCTACACCATCATATGGTTTATGGTCAGTTGACCATAAACCTCTGTAGGATGCTGTAGCAACAGCTCCCCTGTACAATGTCAGGCCATGGAGGTAGTGCATCCCAAAAAAATGCATGTGTGAGCTGCCATAAAGTATTGAATAAAACTAGGGGTGCACCAAAATTTCGGTAGCCGAAACGTTTCGGCCTAAAACGGCATTTTCGACAAAAAGCCGAAATAAAAAAAAGGCCGAAACGGGGAGCCGAAACAGGGGAAGCTCTCTCATTGCTCCCTGAACTGTCAGAGCCTTGTTATGTTAAGTCAGTGTCCTCACTTCTGCGCTATGCTCCCAGAACGTGTTAGTTACATAGAGATGGTTTTGCTCGTTATGTTGTCAGTGTCCACAGTTCTGCGCTATGCTCCCAAAACGTTATAGTTACATAGCGATGGTTTTGCTCGTTTTGTTCAGTCAGTGCCCTCACTTCTGCAGCATGCTCTCAGAACGTGTTAGTTCTCCACTTTAAAAGTTGCTATCTTCACTATACTACAAGTCCCATCATCCTTACCTTGCCTGGTCCCGAACATAGCTTTGTTTGCAGTGGCGTAACTAGAAGCCACCGGGCCCTGGTGCAGAAATTGCCGCCGGGCCTGGGCCCCCCCCCATCTTCACGTTGCCCCATTCACATCTCCTACCTCCATCTCTTGCGCGGTTCTCAGTTATGCAGAGCGCTGGGAGATGATGTCATCTCTCAGCGCTCTGCATTACTAGAGCGCCGGGAGATCAGCTGAGCTGCTGCGGGCAGGGCTGTGAGCGAGTGGCGATGGGTTCGCAGGGGGCAGCCGGGCCCCTTGGAGTGACGGGCCCGGTCGCAGGTGCGACCCCTATTGTTACGCCACTGTTTGTTTGAGTGCTAAAGAGAGTTGTGAATGAGCGCTGCCTCACTCTCTCTCCCCGCCCTGTATTCTGCTTGCAAAGCAGGGTAGGAAGCGGGGCAGCGCTCATTCACAACTCTCTTTAGCACTTAAACAAAGCTATGTTTGGCACCAGACAAGGTAAGGATGATGGGACTTGTAGTATAGTGAAGATAACAGCGTATAAAGTGGAGAACTAACACGTTCTGAGACCATGCTGCAGAAGTGAGGGCACCGACTGAACAAAATGAGCAAAACCATCTCTATGTAACTAACATGTTCTGGGAGCATAGCGCAGAAGTGAGGACACTGACTTAACATAACGAGGCTCTGACAAAACTTTGTCCAGAGAACTTTTCAAAGACTGCAGGCCATTTATTTTGCAGAACACTGCATATTTAGTTTGATATTTTAATCCATACAGTGTTATGCTATATTGTAAATTTTAGAGTAAAATTATATTAAAGCAATGCACCCTGGGACTTGTAGACCTGTTTAGTAAGCAGTATTGGCTCATGGGACTTTCACTTTGACTGTGCCATTGTACTTGCTCTACTATATTTTTTGTTTCTTTTGTTAGCCCAATAAAATAAAAAAAAGTCGGTTTCGGTTTTCGGCCCAGTGCAACCTGACATTTCGGTTTCGGTACAAACTTTTCATTTTGGTGAACCCCTAAATAAAACACCTCTCAGCAGTGGCAGTGCCCTTGCTTTACTCATCAGTATAATCAGTACAACTTATTTTTTGTTGTTGTTGGTTTTCTTTTAAATATCAAGCATTACTATCCCTACAAAGTGCTAACTTGGTCCTCTGGCCTTCTACATGTGCTTGGTAACCAAGCACACGTAGAAAACTGTTTCAGTGAATCATTTTTCCTTCCTTAACGAGATATCAGCTCTGTTTAAGAGCCTCTGCCTGTCCTGGGACCGGATTCCCCTGCTGGCAGCAGAACACTGACAGCAGGGGAGAGGAAACTTTGAAAGCGGCTATCTCTTAAACCATAAATGTTTGAGAGATGCCGCTGGTGTCATTTAACTCAGTTTATTAAGGGCAACAATATGAGGAATAGTAATTTTGAAGTAATACTATCCCTTTAAGTGCCAGAGGGGTATTGCTTTGCAATGCATTGCATACCCCACTGGTACTGAGTGGGTTAATAACATTTTATAACCGCTTATTCCTGTACGTATTGATTTCCTTTAAAGGCCAGAGGACCACTCTGGGCCTTTAATGGTTAAAGTGAACCAACCTGTCTTTGGTGACAGAGAAAAATTATCTATATATTATGATGTTGGCCAAAAAGCTAGCAAATGCATAGATTAGGATAAATCAACTTGATAGTGCAGCATAGATTAGCAAAGTTTGGATGTCAGGCAGGGGTGGAAAATGTATTTACTTATGGGTGTATTTTATCTATGCCCCTGCACACCTTTACTGTTTCCTAAAAGTCCTTGATTTCTCCTCAAAATTCTATGCTTTGAAACCTCAGTTTCTGATCAAACAACTGTGGTAGATCTAAAAATATCTATGTATTTGTACCATTCAATACTGATTAACAGATGACTTCTAAAATGTTATGAGTGACCAGAAAATTCCTGACTGTATGTTTAGGGTTTCCTTGAGCAATAAAAGATTGAGAACCACTGGACTGATAAACTCATTTTAAGTTGTGTTGGTGGGGACTACTCACTCTTTTCTTTCATCAGCATTGTATTTGAACATAGAAAATCCTAACTATTCTCTTTTGGCTCCTGTATGTGACCCAGATAGGGATGGGTTTCAGCCGGGTTGATGACACAATAATTTTATCTGTTTATACAGGAGACCAGATTGAAGGGGGAAACACTTTTAGAGAACACAATGCAGTAATTTGGAAAACTCCTTTAGGGGAATGGAAAAAAAACAAACCAAAAATACTCACTGCCCACTGAGCCCAGTGTTCTATATTATATATCTCTCACAGGGGCGGACTGACAGGACCCAGGGCCCCTGGTCCAAAAAGAGGTCTGGGCCCCCTACAGTCACGGGCCCTCGGTCCGTGACCGAATGCCCGTATGGTCAGTCCTCCCCTGATCTCCTATGTACTATCACAATAAGACCAGGGTTTCAGCTGCTCTGTTTTGTAATGCTAGTTTCTATTGTTAACATACATTGCTGCATATGCTGCTTTATTGCATGCTGAATGATGTGCAAGCTGACATTGTATTTTTCTTCTACACTGATTGTAGTTCACTTCTGATTGTGATATCGCATTGACGGTATGTAACCTCTTTTTTGACAAATAAACAAAATAAAAAAGCTAGTCCTGAAAGAAAACGACACGCTGTCCTAAGTGGAGATCTTGACCTATAGTGACATATACACAACCACTTTCCTTATGCCAAGCTCAGGACTCCATGTACAAAATAAAAATGACCATGTCATATCTTATATCTGGCTAGCAAAATATACAGATCATTTTAAAGGGACAGTAAAGGGTGTATACAAAACCATTCCTACTGCTAGGCTGTTTACTAGGGGCTTGGGAATGGTGTTCCCATGGCTCTAAACTCCTCTGTTGCCATCCAGTAAGGCTTTCATTTCACCGTGATCTGTAAGACTCGGTGACATCAACACAGAGTGAGGCACTCATGAGCGATTCCTGTTCTTTAAATAGTAGCCCATTGACAGCTGATTCACCAATATGGGCCTTTTATTGAGTTAAATACAGAGGAGAGAAATCTTCCATGACCACTGCGCTGACATTACCTGTTATCTGCAAGGCTTGCTGATAGAGGCATTTAGAGATATGGGAACTCTGCTCATGGTGTAGCTTAGTGTACTGCTTCTTATAAACTATCTGTGCCCAGGACTGTCTTCCTGACAGGGTCACTTTAACTTTGGTGTACAACAAATATGACAATCAAAAGTTTTTAATCCTTTGAGTGACAGACTGGTATCCAGTGCATTGTGCTGGGATTAATAACATTTTGTATAAATCTTATGCGTTTGAAATAAAATGATGATCTTTCCTCATGAGTGCTTACAGTTTATACAAATCAAGAGTTAATAACAGCAATTCAAGTCTGTCTGTAGTAAACTACATCCCCACTTTATTAGTAGAAATGTTTCCAGTGCGTTGCTTCTCAATGATCTGGAGAGGTCTCTAGCATCCAAGGGGTTAACATTCTGTACAGTGTCTGTAGGGTAGCACGCAGGTCTTGGTGCTGCCTTTTCCAATCTTCTTCTTCTCTTTCAGCTGGAAGAGTGGTGGCTCAATGCTGCTTACCTTGATGTACGGATGCCTTCTCAAATCAATGTCAACTTTGGGGGCCCTGCACCATATCTAGAACATTCTTGGCCACCTAAGGAAGGCACACAGCTTGACAGAGCTTGTATAGCGGTTTGGTATACACTGAAATACTGGGAACTCTTAAGGAGGTGAGAGAGACACAAATAAGCGTGCCAGAACTAGACTGGCATTTAACCCTTTGCTTTGCAATGTATTTTTTGCTCACCTCTCTGGCAAAATATAGCCCAGATGTTGTATCGGGTCATCTGATTTTGATCCTGTCTTATGCTCTGGTTGGATTTCCAAGTACTTGTAAATACTTCATACATCTTCAGTTGTGCAATTATAATCATCAAAATTATTAGAAGATGTAAGTTCTACTTTAACAGTTGTACTGCTGTCTAGTTCTCTGTGCACTGGAAGAGTAATGAACTGCACTAGGTAGAATGGCATACTGATACAATGTATCACTTGTCTTCTGCAGAACAAGTGATACATTGTATCAGTATGACATTCTACCTAGTGCATCACTCTTCTAGTGCACAGAGAACGAGACAGCAGTACAGCTGTTAAAATGGAATAAACACCGTTATAACAATTTAGATGATTTTGACAGTGCTTTCACCCTCCGCCGCAAGGGCCGAACGGCGTGATGTGCTGCTAAATATTTTAGCTGTATTAAAGACAAACTTGTTCAGCATGACCATTTCTGACTCTTATGTGCAGTCTATGTAATGGTTAATAAGCTGCAATATATACTTTGCTACAGTGTTCTGCCTTCATGGATATGATATCCAGTGCTAACTAAAGATTCATTTTGGAGAACCAATCCACTTAGAACTGTTTCATAGCAGTCCTTAGGATTTTCTTCCCAGAGTAAGATAAATAGGCTTTTATTTTTAGGAGGCACTAGTATTCCATTAAGCTAAAAACTTTCTTGGAAGCTGTAGAGCAGTGGTGGGCATCCTGTGGGCCTCCAGTGGTTATTGGACTACAACTCCCATCACCTTCAGCTAGCCAATAGCAACTAGGAGTCCGCAGCATGTTAACGTCTGATGCGGAACACTGTTAACCATTGAAATAATTCAAGAAAGTAATGCAATGTCTTGAGCTCTGTGCCGGTGGTTAACATATTAAAGCTCGATAAGCAGCTGTGCTGGTTTTGTTGTTTGTTTGGTTGTTTGTTTTTTCAATAGGCCCTGGATATTTTTCCTTCTGTTACAGGGAGAAGGTACCTGTGCACAAGTCTGGGAATTCCCCTCTGGATATGTCTCAGTTCCGAAATTTGTTCAACACCTGCAAGGTTCCTGGAATCACCAGAGATTCCATTCTCAATTATTTTAACACTGGTAAGCAAAAGAGATCTCTTAACCAGGGCAAGTTCTTGTTATATTGTGATTCTTAACCCTTTGAGAGTGTTATTTCAATACTGTCAGAGTTGTAGTTCGAGAGTGATTGAATGTTAAAGTATCCCCTTCCTGCCCCTTTTACTGATGTAACACTGCTCACCTCAGAGCAGCAAGAGTGTCTGGATGGATCGCAGAGAGAGACAATCTTCATTGAGTATAAGGGAAAAACCTGTCAAGGGGGGCAGGGTTTTCCTTATGCTCCCAGTAAGAAGATTGTCCCTTGCTGTGAGCTGTCTGGTCCCGGGACCAGATTCCACAACTGAGGGAAGGTGGCTTACACTAGGTAAAAGGGGTGGGAGGGGGATACTTTATCATTCAATCACTCTTAAACTGCAACTCTGACAGTATTGAAATAAGAGATGAGAGTTGGTACCGTGTTAGCCGTATAAATACAGGAGGCAAATATAGTTTTTGATACCTTTTATTGGCTAACTAAGCAGATTTAAATGCAAGCTTTCAAGACCTTAGGTCTCTTCCTCAGGCATGTTATACAGATAAATATGAAAACATCTCTCTTAAATACAAGTACACATCACATTGTTTAGCATGGAAATCAGATAACAGAATGCAGTCCAGATCCAGATATCTTTGATCAGTCAATAGTATATTGCACTCTTCCTCTGAGGCTTTAGAGGTATTTACGATGCTCTTGGGTCTGTTGGAAAGGTCAATCAACTAAATTATATTTTGCAGGGTCGGGCCTGGTTAGCACTTGGATGGGAGACCGCCTGGGAATACCAGGTGCTGTAGGCTTTTGCTTAGAAATTATATTTTGACATAAATTCCTTATCTCTGTTCAAACCACTACAAATTGCATTAAATTTTAACATTAATTTTACCTCCCATACTTTTCTGTCCCTCTGAGTGCGAAACAGTCCCATCAATACAGTTAACTTAATATCCTTGACACTGTGCCCATTTTGTCAAAAATGTTCTCCCACTGGTGTCTCTGTCTTTCTGTTATTAACACTGGATCTGTGGGAATTAAATCTCCTATGTAGTGCTTGTCCAGTTTCTCCCACATACAGAGCTGTTGGGCATTTTGCACACATGATAAGGTAGAAACATAGAATTTGACGGCAGATAAGAACCATTCGGCCCATCTAGTCTGCCCAATTTCCTACTGTAAAAAAACACACAACCTCAAACCTTTTTTGGTCCCTGGTCTTTTCTTATGTTAAGGACAGCCTTATGCCTATCCCATGCATGCTTAAATTCTGTCACTGTATTGACATCTACCACTTCTGCTGGTAGGCTATTCCACTTGTCTACTACCCTCTCAGTGAAGAAAAACTTTCTTACATTACATCTAAACCTGTGTCCCTCTAGTTTTAGACTATGGCCTCTTGTCCTAACGTTTTTACTCTTTTGAAATATACTTCCATCCTGTACTTTGTTGAATCCCTTCATGTATTTGAATGTTTCTATCATATCCCCTCTCTCTTCTCTCCTCCAAGCTATACATATTCAGATCATTTAGTCTATCCTGATATTTCTTTTCCTGTAGACCAGTCACCATTTTAGTAGCCCTTCTTTGAATTTTCTCTAGAGTATCAATATCCTTCTGGAGATGGGGTCTCCAGTACTGTACACAATATTCTAGGTGAGGTCTAACTAGAGATCTGTAGAGTGGCATGACTACTTCCCTTTTTCTGCTACTAATGCCCCTAGCTGTACAGCCCAGCACCCTGCTTGCATTCCCCATCGCTTTATTACATTGCTGCTTACCTTTAAGTCATTAGAAATAATTACTCTCAAATCCCTTTCCTCTGTTGTCTCTGACAGCACAGTTCCCTTAATGGTATAGTTTTCCTTTGGATTTTTATGTCCCAAGTGCATTATTTTACATTTATCAACGTTAAAGTGCATCTGCCACACTCTTGACCATTCTTCTAATTTACCTAAATCATTTGCCATTAGGCTTATTCCCCCTGGAATGTCTACCCTATTGCAGATCTTTGCATCATCTGCAAAAAGGCATACCTTTCCTTGAAGACCTTTTGCAATATCACTAATAAAAATATTAAAAAGAATGGGCCCCAGTACAGATCCCTGAGGTACTCCTCTAGTAACACTCCTTTCGTACGAATATTCTCCATTGACTACCACCTTCTGTCTCCTGTCACTCAGCCATTGCCTTATCCATTTCACTATTTTTACATCTAGACCCAAACACTGCAATTTATTTATGAGTCTTCTTTGAGGGACAGTGTCAAATGCTTTACTGAAATATAGATAAGCTATATCTACTGCTCCCCCTTGATCTATTATTTTAGTTACCCAGTCAAAAAAAATCTATGAGGTTAGTTTGACAAGATCTCCCTGCTGTAAACCCATGCTGTTTGGTATCTTGCAAGATATTCATATTCAGATATTCAACAATTCTTTCCTTTAACATAGTCTCCATTAATTTTCCCACTACTGATGTAAGACTTACTGGTCTGTAGTTACCAGACTCTTCCCTGCTACCTTTTTTGTGAAGCGGTACTACATTTGCTACCTTCCAATCTTCTGGCACTATTCCTGTTTCTAGTGACTGATTGAATAATTCTGTTAAAGGTTTTGCCAGAACACACTTAAGTTCTTTTAATAACTTTGGGTGTATCCCATCTGGACCCATTGAGGTCCCTCCCTTCATCTTCCTGTGTAAAAACTGAACAGAAATATTCATTGAGACAGTCAGCTAGCCCTTTATTCTCATTTACATTGTCTCCATCTTTTGTTTTTAGTCTAACTATTCCTTGTTTCGTTTTCCTCCTTTCACTTATATATCTAAAAAATGTTTTATCCCCCTTTTTTATTGACTGGGCAATTTTTTCCTCTGTGTGTGCTTTGGCACATCTAATAATACATTTGGCCTCCTTCAACCTAGTTTTGTACCGATACCTATCTTCTTCCTTCTGCGTCTGCTTATATTTCTTAAAAGCTTCTTTTTTTCTCTTTTACTATATTTGCCACTTCTGTTGAGTACCACAGTGGTTTTCTTTTTCTTTTACCCTTGCTGACATGTTTAATGCAATGTTCTGTTGCGTTTAGTAAAACACATTTCAGATAATCCCATTTCTCTTGGACTCCATCTAAAGATCTCCAAGTTGTTAAAGACTGACATAAAAATGTTTCCATTTTAGAAAAATCAGCCTTTCTAAAGTCTAGAACCTTTGTTTTTGTGTGGTGCAACTCAGCCTCTGTTTTTATATTAAACCACACAGAATGATGATCACTGGAGCCCAAACACTCTCCTACAGCTACATAAGATACCAAGTCTCCATTAGTAAATAATAAATCTAGTGTGGCTTCCTTCCTAGTCGGCTCTTCTACTAATTGACTAAGAGCTAATCCTTGTAAAGAATTTAGGATATCTCTACTCCTGGCTGAACCTGCTACTTGGTTTTTCCAGTCCACATCTGGAAGATTAAAGTCCCCCATAATTATAACCTCACCTTTCACAGTCATCTTAGTTAGTTCCTTGACCAGCAGTTGATCCAACTCCTCTGTTTGTCCTGGGGGTCTATAGATCACACCTATACGACTGACCATCTTATTTCCATATTCTAAAGTTATCCAAACAGTCTCTGTGTTCTCCTCCATACCCTGTATAAGATTAACCTTTAAGCTATTTTTGACATAAATGGCAACCCCTCCTCCTTTTCTGCCTTTCCTGTCTTTTCTGAATAGAGAGTACCCCGGTATTTCTACATCCCAGTCATTTTTATCATTGTACCAGGTCTCGGTAATTCCCACTAAGTCCACATCTTCCCTAGTTATTAATGCAATGAGTTCAGGGATCTTATTCCCTAAACTGCGTGCATTTGTGCACATGGCTCGAAGTCTACTGTTTTTTGACCTATGTACCACAGACATACCTTGATCAAATTCATCTGTGCAATGCTGTGAGGGGCAATTCGCTATCTCCTGTATCATTCCATTGCCCCCCTCTACTAGTTTAAATACCTGTTAAAAAAACTTCTGAATTGCTTGCTGAGAACCTCTGTTCCCTTTTGAGAAAGATGCAAGCCATCCTTTTTGTACAATTCCTTGTTACACCAAATAGGTTTGGTGTGAGAAACAAAGCCAAATCCATGTTTTTGGCCCCATTTCCCTAGCCATGAATTAAAATCTCTTATTCGCTGCATCCTACCATCATCTTCCTTATACACTGGCAGAACCTCTGAAACAGATACAGTGGAAGCAACTTGCTGCAGATCCTTACATAGCTTCTTAAAAACATCTTTTACCACACTTACCTCATTACAAGCCAAATCATTTGTCCCTAAATGGACTATGACATCCAACTCTCCATTCTGTCTTGCTTCCTTAACAATTTTTAAAATGCGTTTTCTATCTCTGTGAGCTGTAGCACCAGGAAGACATCTGACTTCTTTGCCATCACCATGACTATCCTCCAGAGTCACTCCTCTTAATATAGAATCCCCCAATAAGAGTTGCTTCCTCTTAAAGTTGTTCTTATTTCTTACCTTTATCAGTTTGTCAGTGGTTGCAGTCTGGTTTACCTGTGGATTACAGGCTGTTGAACCAGTAGTCTCTGCTTCTGGAGTTGTTTCAATATTAAGGCAGTGTTCTGAAAGTGCAGCAAAGGAATTTTGAAGAGGCACAGACTGTGGGACATGCCTCTTGTCCACAACTCTTACCCTTCCAAAGCCAACTGTAGTCCATCTGCCATTTCGTGGAAGTCTCTGAGGCAGTGGCACTTGTTTCTTTTGTATCTTTGTGGAGCTCACAGACATCTTGTAGATTTCAGCCTTCAAATTATCAATCTCCTCTTGTAAAACATAAAATTGCTGACAAATTGGACAACTTCTGAATCTCCAAAAGGTTTCCTTGGGGAGAAAAGCAAAACATTCATTGCACTGCAACATGCCTGACATGTTCACAGCACTAATGTAATCAGGGGAGAGGAAAAAAAATACCTTCAGATTTTGTTTTCTGAGTTGTTTTCTGACTTTAATCACCACAGATCACCTCCAGATTATCTCCAGAATATCTCCTTCTACACTTACTATTGCTCAGTGCCCAGCTAATAACAAACCTATTTTTATACACAGAAGGCAACTCCCTTTTAATTAGCAAAACAGTTTGTAACTAGATCTAACAGGTACTAATTAACACATCAATCCCAATCAACTCAATGACTCAGTGTTTAGATTCCTTACCAAGTATCTAGTAATCAACCTTCAGTTGTCTACAGTACTTTGGTGTAGATTCTTAAAATTCTTACCTATGAAAGAGAAGAATAGATATCATCAAAATGGATACAATAGATCTCCAGAATATCTCCTTCTACACTTACTATTGCTCACTTTCTATTGCTCAGTGCCCAGCTAATGATTAGCCCAGCTAATAACAAACCTATTTTTATACACAGAAGGCAACTCCCTTTTAATTAGCAAAACAGTTTGTAACTAGATCAAAGGTATATTACATTGGATGATTTACAGGTGAAGGTACCATTGATCTTATGGTGTAACTGGGTGTTTGGAATTGGTATGTTGTCCGTGGTGTAAATGTGTGCACAAGTTTCACATCTCTTTTGTAGACAGGGAGGTGTGCCATTTTTTGTATTTTTATTCAGGGCACTCCTCACCATCAGTTCTTTCAAATTTGGAGGCTGTCTGAAGGAGAGTAAGGGAGGCTGTGGGAATATGTTCTTGAGTCTTTCATCTGTATGTAATTTCTTTTGAAGTTCTCTTGAAATTTTGCGTAGCACTTCAACCTGGGGGTGGTAACACTCTCCATGGCCCAAATACTATGAAGAATAATTGGAGATGCTGTTTTTTTGTGAAACATTACTATCCCTTTAAGACTAATTTACCAGGCACAAGTTCCAGTAAACCATTACCATATTCTTCCACATTATCCATTGGTAGTCACATGACTAGACACACACACCGGTGCTGATGTTCCAAGGAGAAGTAGAACAATCCAGCTTCACCACAGGGGACAAATACAATGCCAAACTTCCAACTGATTTTGAATGGAGTTTTAATCTCTTAAAGGGATAGTAATGTTTCATAATAAAAGCAGCTCTAATTAATCATCATAGTATTTGGACTTTGGAGAGTGTTATTTCAATTCTGTCAGAGTTGTAGTTCAAGAGTAATTCAATGACAAAGTATACCTCTCCCATCCCTTTTACTGATGTAACACTGTTCAGCCAGATCAGAAGGGAGGTGCCCAGGTAGACTGCAGAGAGGGACAATCTTCAATTAAGATAAGGGAAAAACCTGAAAAACGTTTCAAGGGGGAGCAGGGCTGTCATTGTTTTCATAGAAAGAAGATTGTCCCCTTCTGTTATCTGTCTGGTCTATGGACTGCATTCCACATCTGAGAATAGATTGCTTACACTAGGTAAAAGGGGCAGGAGGGGAAACTTTGCTTGTGAATATCTCTTAAACCATAAAGGTTTGAGAGATAAGACTTATATCGTTCTTCATGATTTTTTAATGCCTACAAAATAAAATAAAGATAAAACGAAGTATTACTATCCCTTTAAGATGGCTGCTTCCAGAATTTCTTAACTCTTTCTAGTGCATCCTAGTCTGCCACCCCAATATTTTTCATTTGTCTCTCATTACAAAAATTTGTTCTGTAAAACCCATTGTACTTTGTTGAACTCTAGGATTCCACCGAACACAAATTGAGAACCAGAAACCGAGGGTGGCTGACTGTGAGGTGCTCCTCAGTTTTTCTGGCCACTCCTACCACATTGAGTAATGGGTTTAGCCATTCCATCCATTATGCCCAAGCATAAGGCACTTGCTTATGGTTGCTGGCTTATTCTCCAGTTTTTATATGTTCATTTGGATAGGTTTATACACCACTTATATACCACTGTACTGGGCAGCTTATTTTACAAGTTAATGTGTATTTGGAAGTTCTAGGCTAAGACAGGGGTAGTCTGTTGGGGATGGTGGAGGTTGCAGTCTTCAAAAGCTGTGACTACCCCTGGGCTAAGCATATTTCTCAATCTAGACATGAGTGGGTGGGACTGGGGGTGGAGCTATTTGAGTAGTGGGTGGACCACGGTCACTTGGAATGCTTTGGGCAAATTCAAAGATTCATGTGCTCCTTTATCCTATTACTCCTTGTGCCAGACGAGGCTTCCTAGGGAGTTTTCTGGTACTCCGTCCATCTTTCTCTGGGGCATCTGCTCATTCATCAGAGGCCCTCACTTATTGAACAGGAGCCTGAATTGGATGAAGGCACTGATTTCCTCAGTTCTATGCCCTCTTCCATCAAGGGGGTTCTTGGTTCTTGGTCCATGAGGCAACCCCCTCTCCTTCAAAAGGCGCTTCAATTATGTTATAGTTGGTGATACCGACGAATTAGACTCGTCCTTAACTAGGACTGTGGCTGTCTTGGAGGGAATCAACTCTTGGATGCCTTCCAAGGAGAACCTTATGGTCCTCAATTGTAAGATCCTTGAAGCAAATGCTTATCTTACAGAAGCAGCCTTTGATGTAGCTAAGCTTATGGGAAAGACCTCGGCTTTCTCAATGGATGCCTATCACACCTTTTTGCTTAATATTTGGTCATCTGTCAAATCATCCTCATTGTTGTTTGGCCAGGAATTTGACAAAGTTATCAGTCATGCCACTGGAGGCATCAGTACCTTTTCACCTAAAGTCACTCCTAAGTGTTCCTTCTTTCTTCAGACGAAATGTGGTTTTCGTTAACCCCCCCCCATCCCAATTATGGGTACATATCCAGGGCTCTACTCGACTCTGTGACCCAGGCATGTCCTACTCCAAAACCCAAACAGGCTTAGGCTGGTAAGAAACCTGTGTGGCTGGCCAAAACTGAAAACCTACCTACTCATGACTCTGCCACAGGCAATAGGAAGTTGTCTGTCTTCCATGGTGTATAGACCGTTTCCATGGCAGACCAGTTGGTTTTGTGGGTAATCTCTGAAGGGTAACTCATAGCTTTCAAGTCTGTTCCTCCATGTCATTTCTTCAAATCTTGAGTTACTTGCAAAACAGTCTATTTTTAGTTGAGGAGGAAAGGATCAGAAGGTTCTATTCCAACCTATTCATAATTTAAAAAAGGACAGAGACTGCTTCTGAACTTGAACTATCGCAACAATTTTGTGCAAGATCCTTGGTTCAAGATGGAGTCTATGGTGTCTGTCCTTGCCACAAAGTGTCCAGGGGAGTTTCTGGCTTCCTTAGACATAAAGAATGCCTATCTGAACATTTTTATCCAAACATATTATTGTCGTTTCCTGCTGTTTGCCTTTCAAGATCACATCCACTCTCTTGGGGTTTTTGACTGCCTACCTGGAAGACCTTTTACTAAAGGCTCCTTCAGATGAGCGGTTGTTGTACTTGTACTTGTGCTTGAGTGTTGTACTTTCTCATTTTATCTGCCTCTGAGTAGATTAGAAGTAAGATCAGCCTTGTGGTGATGACCTTTGCACGCTCTAAGAATATGAGCTAGTGTTGTTCATCTCTGGTTGCAGAAATGTCAAAGGGGGACTAACAGACTGGACCTCTCACCTTGCAAACATTTTGGTGTAATATAAACGGTTTGGAGAAATGTAACCCTTTGAGTGCCAGAGGCTTGAATGCGATGCTCACCCCTGTGTCACTCTATTGAATGCTGAGGGGAGCTCAATGCATTGTAAAAGTAAGAGATCCTAAAGACATTTATCTGTTAAGGGTCCCTGAGGAGCGTATTGGAAGGCATTTCATACAACACACAGGTGGCTTTCATTTCTCTTAAAACATAACTACTACTTTAATTAGTGAACTTTAATGGGCTCTATGAGGGCAAAACATGAGCAGTTCTTTAGCAAACCAAATGCACCATGTGGTGTGGTGGGGAATGTTCTTTTCTACTCTTGAATGTGAGAGGTCTCCAGCCTGTAAAGAAACACTAGGTTAAAATCCCTATTTAAATCAAAGGGACGTTTTTATTTATTTTTTCTTTTCTTTGTCCCCTAGGGTGCATTTGGTATGTTCCAAAATTGCTTTTAGCATAAGACCAAAGAAGTGCGCAATGTTATATGTGAACACGTGTGCATATTTTCTATTTATTTATTTATTTTGTGGGTGCATGATTAAAGCTGCAGTATGGGGTCTATACAGTGCCATTTTACATCCTTGGCTGTGCTCTAAGAAGTTTGGGAATGGAGTTCCCATAATTCAGAACTCCTCCTTTTGTGCTCCGGTTTGCCCTGCCAGGCTGGGAGATGTCAGCCTCTCATTTGTGTTCATGAGAGATTGCTCTTCTCTCTCTAGAAGCCTTTTTATGGTGGATTGCCAACGCAGCTGTTCCGCAGAGTCGCACAAGCACCAAGTGAGGAGCTGATGTTACCCATCTGTAAGGCAATACAGCTCTTTGGGGCACGCCGATGCATTTAAGAAGTTTTTTTAAAATATGGATTTTATCCTGCACAATTATATTTGTTACTTCTTATGGAAAATAAATATTTCTTTATTCCCTTGTGATTCTGTGCTTTTACTTGGTGGACTATTGTCTCGTCTTATAGACTGTTAGACACCACACTATACATTTATCCTTTATATTTAGCAGTCACTAGGAAAACTAGAGTAATTGTGACTCTGAAGTTGCTGTTTTAAGTGCTAATTCAACAGAGAATACTTACTAATTACCATGTTAGACATTTAAAAGCCTACATTGATTTCTTCATCATTTGATGCTGGGGAAATATGTTCACAATTTCTGTGTGGTTTTTCTCTCTGATATCAGGCCGATACATGTGAAGATAATGGTTGTTGCCTACCCTCTGGGTATATTTGGGCAATCTGGACTACAGTCAGCAGTAATATGAGGATGATAGGAATTGTAATCCAACAAGTGTGAAGCACATGTCCTACCTGCTAAAAGTTCAAATACATTCCCCCTAAGCAGTCACATAACAGAGCATCAGTAATGGTTTATAGTACAACTAGTTGAAGAGCCCGTGTACAAGGCCCACAGTGCCGGCCGGTCGCGGTGCAGTCATGCGCAGTAGAGACTGCCCGTGATGCGGCTGATATGAAGCGGGGAGCTCCGAATCCAGACCATTGGTCTTCTCAGCGCCCCGCTCTGTACCAACTGCATCACGGGCAGTCTTTACTTCGCATGACTGCACGAGCGCAACAGTCTCTACTGCGCAGGACTGCATCGTTACAAACTTTTAGCAAATTATTATATAGGATGTAGCACAATATCCACAGAAAACCTTGCACAACAAACTCAAACCTGCACTTGTACATCAAAGTAAACCTTAACAATGCCTAAAAACTACATTGACTAATATAAATAAACAATATCCACATATGAGAAAGCTTATAACCTATTTTAAACTTTTAATGACAAACACATAGAATAAGTGGTTGAAACTCCATTTTAAGACCAGGAACAAACAAGGACCACATGATCCTGGGACAAGTAGCCAGAACCAGGGACTGTCCCCGGAAATCGGGAACAGTTGGCAGGTGGTATGACATGTTTAACCACCTCTGGCCTATAGTTTCAAACTGATTTTCTGTCTAAAACAGGGCTTGGCAATCTGAGGCCCTTCAACTGTTCAGAACTACAATTCCCAACATCCCCTGAAGACATTGATAAATGTGTGTCTAGTTTGTTGTATATTTAAGGGAATGTAGTACAATGTGCTCCTTTTTTGTTTGTCATTCTGATCATGAGAACAAACAGAAGATGTTTTATAATATATATATAGTACACACTAGCAATATTGGCACAGTTTTGCCTGTGCGGTTTATAAAACAAATTAAACAAAACATTCAGTTATTTGTATGACTAAATAAACATAGCATGTTTAAGGAAGTATGTTATGAAGACCGACACTACAGACATTCTAAACAGGAGTCTCCATTATGTGTGTTATTCAGCGCATTGCATCCCAATGCGTTGGATAAGTGTCTGGCATTGAAAAGGTTAAAGATTGTAGATTTACATGTAGGACTATTTTTCCCTGACATCCAGGTGAATCCGGAAAGGAGACAATGTTTTTTTAATGACTGGCTTGTTAAATTTTCAGTGCTTAACCCTTTCAGCGCCAAAAAGTTGTGAAATGCATTGCACAACAATGTGTTATACAACTGTCCAGCAGAGTGTGTGAGCAGATGTGTGGGGTATAGTGTGTGTGTGTGTGTGTATGAATATGTATGTATGTGTATGAGATATATATATATTAGTGTTGTGTATTGTGTTTAGTGTGCATGTGTGTTCATTGTAGCCCCTATATCTCCTTGCAGAGATTTTGACACACCCCATGGTTGGACCAGTGGGACAGGCAGTATAGAGATATGCATAACTTCTCCTTACTACTTCCCATGGGTATGTGTGTGTCCATGGACAAAGCGTTTTGATCACACCCAGAGAACATTTTGTCTAGTTGAACAAATGACATTTGCTATGACTTTATTTTCCTAATTTTTTGCTACAACTTCATATTTTGCAGAATGTGAAGGTGGGTGTCCAACACATCTTACTGTAATGAGCAGAGGACGGATTTTCATGTTTGATGCGGTACCTGATGGACAGATGCTCTCTCCACCTGAAATATTACGGTATTTTAACTACCACACTCCTGCATAAAGAATGTGTGCAATGTAGGCAACCGGTGTAATTACTAGTAGATATATGTCTGAAATACAAAAGTTGTTGTAAACTGTGTGTGTGAGCACTTTTTAGGCTTAGTTTAAATGGGCAACTTTTGGCTTGATTCCATTGCCGGTAATAACTTTCAGTAGTTTTATCTATACATTTCCACATAGACTTTAACTCTTTAAGGACCAGATGTCGCACCTTGTGCGACTAATCTCAAGCAACCAGAGCTTGGTACCGAAGCTGGAGAGGGAAGCTGGGTCTCGTAGCAGGGCAGGTCTCTTTCTGTACTGAGGAGCTGGGGGCCCAAGCCTTCCAGGAAGGAAGATGGCCTAAACAACGCATAACAGGATCCGGGAAAGGAGCTAGTCAGAGAGTAACAAAGTCCACCAGGCTGGGCACAACACAGAGGCCTGAGCAGTTGCAGACCTTCTGCCGAGGATGAACTCTAAACTGACAAGGGAATCAAAGCATCACCACCTTCTATAGGCTGAATGTCCAAAGAAACGAATACCGCTCACTGGGCTGTCGATCAGATGAAATGAAGCCACACTCGGCAGGACTTCAGATTAGACGGACTATGCAAATCTCAGCTGTGCTGATGAGCAGATCAGGACACTGTGGTTCATGGCTGGGCTGGTGAACAGATGAAATGAAGTTGCACTCAACAGGACTGTAGATCATACTGGATATGCATCTCTCAGCTGGGCTGAAGATGAAATACAATGCTGAGATTCTCTGCCAGACACAGAATACTGCTGCAAAGAGTCCAGGACTGCACAAAGAAATTGCGTGGGATGTGCTGGAGACTGTGGGAACCACTATGCATGAGAAGGAGAGAGAGGCAGAAATTCACTGGCATGCCAAAGGCAAGTGGAGCAGACCGGCAACATAGGTTTGAGGTCCTCCAAACAGAGAGTTCAGGTGATGTGATGTGCACTGGGCTGCGTTAGAGACCCGTATATGAGAATGTTGGACAAGCTAGTGTCTATATTACAGGCTGTGCCTTACTCTCAGGTACACATGAGAAACCTTCAGAGACATGTTCTTCAGAGTTGGTCAGGGAATCTGGCACATATGAATCGCCAGATCTCCCTCTCTCTGGAAGCCTGCAGTGGACTCTGGTCACGACAGACGCCAGCCTGAGCGGCTGGGGTGCGGTACCTGGGGGTCCAGGGCAGGAGTCTCTTCAGTCCATCAATGTTCTGGAACTCACAGTGATTCATCTGGCCCTTTTGTACAGGACCTCACTCTTGAAGGGAAAGTCTGTGAGGGTTCAGTCGGACAATACCATGGCCGTGGCTTACATGAACCATCAGGGGGAGCACTCGAAAGTACCACCACCTGGTTTGACGTAAGCTACATCCTCTGTTCCCAGAGAGAGGGAACTCATTCCGGAGTTGTTCTACTAAATTGTGCTTCAGTGGGGGGGTGCCCACAATAGATCTCATTGCCACCAAGGAAAATAGGAAGGTTTGAACGTTTGCTCCCAGTGGGTAGATCCACTGGCCTTCGCCATGGACTCATGTCAATTCCATGGAACTTCTATCTAGCGTATGTCTTTCATCCAATTCTTCTAATACCCAAGGTACTACACTTTAATGAAAGAATAATCTGCGTATCGCAGGTCTAAATAGTCAAATCACTTTGAGGAAAAAAAGAAAGACGGCAAGAATGGGGTACTAATCCCCAGAGAAACAGACCAGTTCAATACTGTATTAATACAGCCGCTATGTAGAAAGAAAGGACTACTACCACTAAAACAAATATTTATTGAATATAATTAAACATGTTTTTTAATTAAAAACAAATAAAGGTAGTTACCTAACAATATGACTACCCTAAAACCGTCACTCAACTCGTGACTATGAGATCGTCCATGTGTTATTGAAAAATTATTGTGTATCAATTATGCATTCATCCATACACATATCGCTTTGTGTGTATGTATGTATGTATATAATATATTTATATAATAGTATCTTATTTCAGCTAGCTTTAATTTTTGAGCTAGTTGTTTAGAACAGTGGAGAAGCTAGTTAGCAAGAGACCACCTACTTCCTACATAGAGTGTTATGATGGCATAAGAGTTAGCATGAGACCACTTTCAGTTTAATAATTGATTCTCATACAGATTGAGAATAGCCTCTAAGTAGATGTATTTATCTTATTAATATTTACAACACAAAGTGATATGTGTATGGATGAATGCATAATTGATACACAATAGTTTTTCAATAACACATGGATGATCTCATAGTCACGAGCTGAGTGATGGTTTTAGGGTAGTCATATTAAGTTAGGTCACTACCTTTATTTGTTTTTAATTAAAAAACATGTTTAATTATATTCCATAAATATTTGTTTTAGTGATAGTAGTAGTTTATTAATACAGCCACTATGTAGAAAGACAGTATCGAACTGGTCTATTTCTCTGGGGATTAGTACCCCATTCTTGCTGTCTTTCTTTTTTTCCACAAAGTCATACCCAAGGTACTCAAGAAGATCAGGATGGACGGCACAACTGTGGTTCTTGCTGGACCAGGAGGGAATGGTTTGAGTACCTGGTCAGTCTTTCCATTCAGGACCCCCTTCGCCTCCCTCCTGCTCCAGGGTTACCTGTAGAAAGAGGATGTGGCAAAGATAGCTTTTATGGCATGGCTGTTGAAGGCCACATCTTGAGGAGAAAATGGTTCTCCACTGAGGTCATTTCCACTATGATTCAGGCCTGCAAGCCTGTCTCTTCCAAGGCCTACCATATGGTATTGTCTGTTTCATTCCCGTTGTGTGGACAGGTCTGTGTTTTTACAGGAGTTTGACCTTCCTTTGGTGTTAACCTTTCTCCAGCATGGAGTGAAGAAAGGACTCCGCTTGAGCTCTTTCTTTCAGAGACTTATTGTCACCATTCCAGATGTTAATATTTTTCTTCAATGGGTGGCTCATGCCTTCCCTGCCTTTAAGGCTCCTACTTCTCTTGCGACCTTAATCTGGTTTTGGGTGTGTTCTAGAGGCCTCCTTTTGAGCCCCTTACTTCCATTCCTTTGCATCAACTGATTCTTAAGATGCTGTAAAGCTGTCAGCAGGAGATTCATGTCGGTCGACACGGTGGCGCTTGAGAAGTGGCGAGTTCTCTTTACTTACATGGAATCCCTTCAATGGAATGGTCTAAAACGTGTGCCTGAACACTAGTCACACGTTTTAGACCATTACAATGAAGGGATCCCGTGTAAGTAACGAGATCTCGGCACTTCTCAAGCGCCAGCGTGTCGACCGACACGGATCTCCTGCTGACAGCTTTACAGCTGTCAGTAGGAGAAATCAAACTTTAAACGCCCGTATCTCTTAAACCATAGCGGTTTGAGAGATACGTTTTTTTGCATTTAGATCAGCTTTTTAAGCTCTTCTAAATGCAAAAAAGTTATTTTCAGACATTACTAACACTTTAATGGATTTGGCTGTATGGTTGGGGTCTTTGTCATGCTGCATGATACATTTGGGGCCAAGCAGATGCCTCTCTGATGGTATTGTATGATGTATAAGTATCTGCTTGTATTTCTCAGCACTGAGAATACCATTGATTCTGACCAAATCCCCCAACTCCATTTGCAGAAATGTAGCCCCAAACTACATTCTTGTACCGCACTCCAGTCCATCAGTGAACACACTGCCTTCTACTACAGCCCAATATTTAAAAATTTGACTCGTCAGTCCAGAGCACCTGCTGCCATTTTTCTGCACCCCAGTTCCTGTGTTTTTGTACATAGTTGAGTTGCTTGGCCTTTTTTACAGGTAGGGGGTATGGGTTTTTATGGCACTGCTGGACCTCTTCCGATTGCGAAGTGAACTAAGCATTATATGTCTTTCATAAGTTTCACTAGCTTTCCTTGGCCGACTACTGTGTGTATGGTCCTCAGCGCTGCCTGTTTATGCTTCTTCAAAGAGTTTGGACAGCACATCTGGAAAACACTGTCAACCTTGAAATTTATAACTACCTTGTGTCTTGTTGCTGTGCTCAAGTCTTGTCATGGTGTATGACTTTTGACATTAAACTGTTTTCAGCAAACTCACCTTGTTAGCTGAGTTTAGCTGTTACTCACACAATTTTAGTCCTCCTACACAGGTGTTTCTCTTTCACTTAATGATTGTGTTTCAGCCTACATATTAAATTGATGATCATTAGCACCTGTTTGGTACAATTGGTTTAATCATACACCTGATTATATAAATGCCTGACTTTGTGCAAACGTACTTAGAAGAACTGATGCTGTTTTGAAGGTAAAGAGTGATCGCACCAAATATTGATTTGATTTAGAAAATACTGTAAAGTAAGAATGCTTTCAAAATTAGACATGTTTTTCAATTTACAAAATGATAGTGAGCGAACAGAAGAAAAATCTAAATCAAATCAATATTTGGTGTGACCACCTTTTGCCTTCAAAATAGCATCATTTCTTCTAGGTACACTTGCAGAAAGGGATATAGTCAGGTGTATGGTTAAACAATTATACCAATAAGCTGCTAATGATCAATTTAATATGTAGGTTTAAACACAATCATTAATTGAAACAAACAGCTGTGTAGGAGGTATAAAACTGGGTGCGCAACAGGCAAACTAAGCTAACAAGGTGTGGTTTCTGATGACCGTTTAATGTTAAATTCATACACCATGGCAAGACTGAGCACAACAAGAAGAAAAGGTAGTTATACTGCATCAGTCTGGAAAGAGGTTTGGAAAACTTGGAACTCAGCCAGTAGGTATCTGAACAGGTAGTTCACCACAGGGGCCTCCCATCAGTGGAGCTGATGGCATCAGGCAAGAAAAGAAAGGTTCCACTGTTCTGCACGAAGGCCAAAGATCCTTTAGCCTTTGTGATGGATGCAATGTCCTTCCCATGGAACTAGGTGTTTCCTCTGTTACCTTTGATTCCCGGGGTACTAAGGAAGATCAAGATGAAGATATTTATGGTCATCTTGATTGCACCTGTTTGACCCAGTTGTGCCTGGTTTGAGGATTTTCTTTATCTGTCCTTAGAGGAATCATCTCATCTTCCCTTGAGACTGAATCTTCTGACACAGGGTCCCCTCTGTTACCAGCAGGTGGAAAGGCTGACCTTGTCAGTACAACTCTTAAAGGGATAGTAATACTTTGTTTTATCCTTATTTTATTTTGTAGGCATTAAAAAAACATGAAGAACGATATAAGTCTTATCTCTCAAACCTTTATGGTTTAAGAGAGATTCACAAGCAAAGTTTCCCCCTCCAGCCCCTTTTACCAAGTGTAAGCCATCTCTTCTCAGATGTGGAATGCAGTCCATAGACCAGACAGATAACAGCAGAGGACAATATTCTTTCTATGAAAACAATGAAAGCCCTGCCCCCCTTGACAAGTTTTTCAGGTTTTTCCCTTATCTTAATTGAAGATTGTCCCTCTCTGCAGTCTCCTTGGGCACCTCCCTTCTGCTGTGGATGAGCAGTGTTACATCAGTAAAAGGGGCGGGAGGGGGAAACTGTCATTGAATTACTCTTGAACTATAACTCTGACAGAATTGAAATAACACTCTCCAAAGTCCAAATACTAGGATGATTAATTAGAGCTGATTTTATTATGAAACATTACTATCCCTTTAAAGTCAATATTTTGAACAGGAAGGGTTTCCCTGTTTTATGTAATTTCCACCTTGATCCATGAGAGGAAACACATTTCTTCTAAACCATAGCATAGGATCTGATCCCTTCTCTACCAGTGGTGCACTGGCCTCCTCGTATCTTGGTTCTTTCAATTCTCTTCAAGAAGCACATTGCTCCCTTAAAAGATGCCTAGACCTTTGTTCAAGGGGTGGCTCATGCATTCCCTCTTTTAGGAATCCCACTCCTTTGTGGGAACTTTATTTGGCCTTGGACGTTCTTCAGAGACCTCTGTTTGAACCTTTTTCATCAGTTTCATTGCTTTTATAATGCTTAAATAGATTTTCTCTTAGCCATTGCTTCTGTAGAAGGCGTTGTAGAGCTACAAGCCTTATCTTGTTATCCTCCATTCCTGTTTTTTTTTGCCAGAACAAGGCTGTCCTTCATAACGCTAGAGGAGTCCTCTTGGGACCTTTTCTTTCTCTGTTCCTGCTTTCTTTACGTTATCTGGAAAGGAGGGGGTTTAAGCACAAGGAAGGAGGAGGGCATTTCTGCCTCAAAGACACTGCCATTTTTAAAGTGCCCTGCCCTCTGGTGGTGGGGGAGCTTATTAAATCCATGGTTCCTCTTCATCAATGCCGCACTGTCCCATATCTGGATCGGGCATGTGTTCCTTGTCCGGGTCAAGGCTTTATATACTGGGGTGACCAGACCTCACCTTTTAACTGGGGACACATATAAAAAATGCATACTGCAGGGCTGCTTGATTTCAGCACAGTCCTGAAATATGCCTATTTCCTATGTGTCCTCAGTTAAATGTGAGGTCTGCTCAGCCTATTGTATATGAACCCTTCAGCGTGCATCAGGGCAAATGGTTTTCTTTCCCACTCCTCCTCGCTTGCCAGTGGTACATGGCAGGGGTGCCCCCTGTCCCCCTTGGTGTTTATCCTTACAATGACGGTCTTAGCTAATGCCATACATTCTAACGGCCTGGTCAGGGGTATCTTTACAGGCTCTAGCAAACACAAACTGGCATTATTTGCCGATGACTTGATTCTTACGGTGGCGACCCCAGAATCCTCCTTACCGGAGGTCCTTGTGGAGCTGGAGCGCTTTGGGAGATTCTCTGGTTTTTCCCCAAACTTGGATAAATGTGAGCTCGTAAATATGTTAAATATCTGGGCATGCTTCTACCCTCACACACCTCCACTCTATTTTCTTTGAACTACCTCCCATCTTGAAATCTTTGAACTACCTCCCATCTTGAAAAAGATCTTAAGAGGTGGTCTTTTCTTTATTTTCCTGGTCAGGTCGGATAAAGCTATTAAAAATGGGGGTGTACACGTTTCAAACGGTTCCTATCCACCTCCCACAGTATCTCCTCCTGACCTTTCCAGGAAGTGCCTTCCTCCGCTTCCCTATTTTCTCTCCTCTTTCCTACAAACTTGGACGGTGATATTGCTCTCACCCATCTCTCTCTCCTCTGTCCCTTTTACCCTCTTACTCCTCTCCTCTACAATGCTGACTTCCCTCCTGGACTCTAAGGCACAGACGTTTTCGCATGGCAACTGGAGAAGACCTTGACTTCTCACAGACTCCTCGGGGTCCCAGATACTTTCTTTTGTGACCCTTCAGGCAGCCCTCGATCTGCCCTTGGCAACTTACTGGCAATATGGTCAACTGCATAGTTTCCTTACCTCTTATCCTGCCAAGGCCTCCCTTCTTCATGACCTTACCACGCTAGAGAAGCTGTTTCTAGACCCTACCCCTAAACATAGGAACATTTCTGCTTTTTTTAACCTCCCCCTGTCTGATTTTCCTACTCCGGCTGTGTCCAGCAGAGCTAGATGGGGTATCGATTTTAGGAATGGATATTGACCATTATCTGTGGAAAAAGATCCATACATGGTGGACTGATATTGCTAAAGTCATATCTGAGTGTCTCTCTCTCTCTCTCTCTCCCCCCCCTCTCTCCACCTCTCTCCCTCTCTCCCCCAAGATGGTTTCTCTGTACAAATTCCCCTCTGACCTAGCTAAGAACCTTAATGCTGTTCACTTTTTAACCCTTCTACTTAATGTGGCCAAGCTTTTCGTCCCCAGGCACTGGTGGTCAGATACCCCGCCCTCCCTGCAGGAGTGGTTATTGAGAGTTTCAGAGCTGGCTCTTTTGGAAAAGTTGATTTAGCTTTAGAGGCGTGATTTAGCCTCCTTTTTTGAGGTGTGGAACCCATGGCTGAATAGGTTTTCCTCGTGAATAAGCCCTTTTACCCCACGATACGGTTGTTGGGGCTTTTTTACTCTACTTTTTACGATATTGATAAGACATCTTTTTACGGGTGCCAGGGCAGTCCGACATCCTCCTTTCCCTTCCCTCTTTTCTCATCTCTCCTACTGTATCTTCTTCTGCCTCCTCTCTTTCCTTGCTGTTTCTTGTCTTGCATTTCCTCTTTTGACTCTCCTTAGAGCATTGACGGTGGCCCCTTCTTACTTCTGTACTGCCCACATTACTGATGTTGGAAATCACGAATTTCTGTTGATACGCATTCAATGTACCACTCGTATGCAGGATGCTTTGTTATATGATGTTTCTAAGCCATTGCTCTATTTCGTGTTTTTTCTTGTCTATTTTGTACTTTGATTTGATCTTCAATAAAAAATCTTTAAATATAAAATAAATAAATCCATGGTTCCTGTATTCCATATGGACAAAGAGAAAAGTATTTAATGGTAAGTTCACTAAATTCCTATTATTGCTTGTCCTGCTGCCTGCCCTTTTGGAACTGAACCACCCTTGTGGTAGGGATTAGTGTTCTTACTTGATATATGCTAAAATGTGATTCTCCTGAGCAGTGATTAGCTGTAGAACAAGAAATATTTGTTTTTGTTCGTCCTCAGAGTAGTTCATATTTTTTGGTTAGTTGAAAACCCTTAGGTGTCTTCCTGTGAACTACCAAATGTGGACCCCTTGATCTCACTGCCTAGGGAAATCAGCAGCATCTCACTGCTGCGTTTCAAATGTATGTCTAGAGTTAGCTGGTATTCTCTTACAGAGGAAACTTACCTGTAATTTTGGGACTGGACTGCCCTTTTGGGTGGGAGTAGTCTATGTACATGGAATTGTCTCCTCTGTGATGGCTCTGCGGAGCTAAAATGTGATAGCTGTAGAGCAAGGGATACTTATTTGTCCTCAGAGTCTCTCACATCCTTTTGCCTTGCTATTGAATACTTAGGAGGCAAATATTTTTTAGGAGCCATATAGTTTTTTAGAACCAGTGAAGGTGTGTATGTGTATAGACTTATACAATAGCCCCCAAAATGTAGAAGCTACAAGTAAAAATATAATATAAAATGTTTACTGCTCCTTTAAATGATGGTCTCTTACTTTCCTCCTTCATGAAATATTATGGGATTGTTGTGGTAAGGGCGGTTATTTATATTTCTATCTTTCTTTAGACAACTTGCATATATCCAAAGCATATGCCAAACAGAACCAAGTGGGATAGGACTGGCAGCTCTAACCACAGAGGAAAGGACTCGATGGGCATTGGTTGGTACACAACTCTTTTGCACGTCTCTTGCTTTCTCTTGCACGTCTCAAAATAAGTACAACACTAAAGGTTTTAGCCCATCAAGCTAAAGAGCTGCAAAGCAAGTGGACTATATGGTGGAAATTAAAACTTCCATTGAGTTAAATGGGGCCTTTAATGTCTTGAATGCTAGAGGGTTTTCCAGTGCACATTAGAGACCTCTCTCTGGGATTAAAAGTCCCATTCAAACCAATAGGCAGTAGTAGAATTTTAATTTCAACCTTATATTGCACTGATTTGCCCCAAAATGGCACCTCTTTTTAGCTTGATGGATTTTATTTGAATGTGCTGTTTTAATTGTGTTGTACATCAGATTATAGGTGATACAGTATTAACCCTTTGAGTGCAAGAGAGGTATGCAACACATTGCAGAGCAATATGTTGCGTACCCATCTGGCACTCAATGGGTTAACAATCCTGTACTCATTTATATTGCTACCTGATACCTCCACTGTTTAGGTGGCATAAGGGAATCCATGCTGCTGGATAGCACTTTTTCCCTGTTCATGGCTAGAGTGCACATGTTAACAAAATGACTGCATTCCCTCACCCATATCCTATGTACAGTGGTATAACATTCATGTTGACATGACAAGTTCCTGAAACATAGGGCCATATGTACAAAATAAAGGTGAAGAACTTCTGAGGAAAAATACAATTTTTTGCTTTTAAATGTTGCTTTTCACCCCTTAAGTGCTATGGAAGTCTCTAAATAATGCATTGGAGACATCCCTATCATTCAAGGAGTTAAAAGTTCAATTCAAATGGAGTTTTATATGTCCCAGTGGCACAGTTGGTTTGTATTTACAGCTGCATTTGTACTTTTAGTTTTGCTAAAAAAATGTTTAAATGAGGGGGAGCACACATTAGCAATTATGGTGCAGAAAAAGCCTAATGACACTTATGAATGTGATTAACATTCCCCATTCTCTGGGCTGTGTCTCCCCCTACATCCCTCTTTCCATTTTTGCCAATGGTCTGAGGAACCTCTACACCTGGTCTCTGTATACACCATAATTAGTTCAGGGTCGTCTCTGTTTCTACATCCGTAGCCAGCTGTTGGCCCAATTGAGGATTATGGTGGAGGGGGAGCACACATTAGTAATTATGGTGCAGAAAAAGCCTTATGACCCTTATGAATGTGATTAACATTCCCCATTCTGTGGGCCGTGTGTCTCCCTACATCCCTCTTTCCATCTTTGCCAATGGTCTGAGGAACCTCTACACCTGGTCTCTGTATACACCATAATTAGTTCAGGGTCATCTGTTTCTACATCTGTAGCCAGCTGTTGGCCCAATTGAGGATTGTGGTGGAAATTGTAATTTAATAACTGCTGTGCAGTCATAGGTAGCCTAGACGGCCTGCTATAGATAATATGAATGGTAATCTAACAGCCAGAAAGTGACAGTTTTAAGATCTGAGCTGTCAGTTATACAATTGGCCTACAAGAGGTCTCCAACACAATATTGTGATACATTTTTTTTTTTTTTTTTTTTTAAAGACTCGTGAGCATCTAATTAGCCTTGACCTGAAGAATGCAACCAATCTTGAACAGATCCAGAACAGTCTATTTGTTGTGTCATTGGATGATGCAAGCCCTCCTGGATCACCCGAAGACTACAGTCAGGTAATTTCTAATTTGTCTGGTATATAATAATTCCCAGATAACCTTACCCGTGTGACAAAATGCTGAACTATTGTTGGGGGGAAAACAAAGAGGAGCAGTTCAGAGACAAACCAACTAAACCATACTAGACAAATATTCTCATTGATTTAACTGTAGCTTTTAACCCTGTGAATGTTGGAACTAAACAGTTAAAAGCCCCATTTAAAGTATCCGTAACCATCAATTGCTAAACTAACTTAAAACCTTTGAAAGCACTATGTCCCTGAGAACCAGTAAAATGCTCTGGTAACTCCTAGCTTAGCACTCACCTAGTCACCCCCCCAATAACATGAAGGCTGCTCAATTTCCTGCTTGACCGGTGACTGGATGCTATGGGGGCTGAGAAGGACAAACATCTTTGCAGGGCCGAAAACAATGCTGTTGGTTGTGTTACATGTTTATGCAAGTTTAACAGAATACATATTATTTTCTATGGGATACTTCACATGGGCGATTCTTACTACTACTATTTGAAAATTGTTGTTGCAACATTCTCAAGTGTTAACTAGGCCCAAGCCTCCCTGCCTTTCATTTTTCTCCTCCTGTGCTAGAGATCCAAAGGTTTCCTACCTCACACTCTATTATTTAAGTGCAAAATCTAATTTGGTTGCTGTGCAACAGAAGTCATGGGCACCTTGAACTTTGCTTTTTGCAGTCATAGATTTCCAAGCGAAACATACATGAGTTTGTTTTATTGATCAGGTACAGTGTTCAAAAATAGCAGTTGTTATACACTTTGACTACTATCTTTTAGATTAGGTTATAAAAATAACATTGCTAATCATGTTTCAAGTGAGTCAACATCCTTTTTGACATCTTTATATAGCATGCACTTGCATAATATATAAAGTCAAATTGCCTATACTTATTATTTAATTATTACCCCCACCCCCATCTTTACCCCTTTACACTTAATGTCCCTGACAGAGAGCTTATTGAAAGGAGTGACAGGCTGCGTATGTGTGTTGACTGTGAAGCCGGAGAGAGTGCAAAAATGTAAACAAGATACAGTGTAAAAAGACAGTGAAATAACAGTCCCTGACTGGCAAGCTCTGAGTAAACAGAAATTCGGCTAGCTCCCTGTGAGAGACATGTAAGTGTTAACCATTTGAGTGCACTCAAAGGGTTAAAAAAATTTTTTCTCTGTCGTCCAATACAGGTTACTGGTAACTCTGGGAGGCGATCCGCCCCTTAGTAGGCAGGATCAATTCTCAATTTGTATGCAGGGGGTGGAGCCTCCCTTCCCTCCTTGGCTGCAGCTAGCCAATCAGCTCCAGAAAGATATGTTCCTCGGTGAAGACAACACCAGGCTGAGAACAGTTCTGCTATAGTTTTATAATTTTTTTTATTTTTCTGTTAGATATGGAATACCACCATTAGGCTGATTACCATGACTGACAAATGCCCTTAGATGTGGCTATCTCAGTTTCCAGGTGCTTTTTGTGGACCTTAAGCCCTGAGGGGGAAAATCATGACTCCAAGTGCTTCCCCAGGAGTTACCCACTGAGGTACTTCTTGCTCCATGGTAATCTGAAGACAGAAGATCTGCAGGAAAGGTGAGCTACCCTTTGAGTGCTGCAGGTCCACTTGTCCCACAGTGCCCCTCTGCACAGGGGTGTATTTCTGGAGTTCCTATTGTACACTCCTGCACTCATTGGGTATATCTGTTTGGGTGTTTGTAGCAGGTTTATGTGGTAACTTAACCCTTTAATTGCTGGTTTGGTGCTTTATTGTGGGGTTTTATGGCACTTTTCCTACTGGGTTAGTGTTTTCTGGGTATCCTCACATGTTCTGTTGATGATTTACACCTTTTTATGTTTTACTTTAATATTTGTGAAAATTGAATACTGCGCCTTTAAGGCGCGCTTTACCGCATAGACGCCATTGCTCCATTCACTTCTATGGGACTATACTGGTTGGGACGTATCTCTGCAACCATTTAACCTAGCGACTTTAGAGATGGCTCATTTTACATGTCTACCCTTGCTCTGTCATCCGGTTCATGTTTTTAGTGTGTTGGAGGGCTCAGGGGGCTTCGGGGCTCCCATGAGCGCTTGTTTCGCGCCTTGTTTCTGATTGGCTCCTACCATGGCAGCCATTTTGTGAGCATTTCTGGGCCAGTATCCTACTCAGGACTTGGACTCTCCTTCTCTCCTCTGCAGATTAACCCTTCGCCTGCCAGATAAGTTTGTTTTAGCAACTAGAATTGGGTGATTTATTGTTCAGTTGGTTATTTTGACACTGTGAGAATGTCTATACCGCTGGAGCTTGGGGCTAGACCTAAGACTAAGGAGGCTGGGGTCTCTGTATCCCCCATTGAGTATTGCTCTTCCTGTCATGCAGGGCTACCTAGAGAATATTCAGGTCACTTATGCCCAGCATGTTCTGATGTCCCTGACAGCAACCCAGGAACGTCCAGCCATGCCATAGAGCCAGCTTGGGTGCAAGAGTTCAAGGCTGAGACTAGGGACCTTAGGTCCACATTGCAACTCTTTCCATCCCAGTTACAGGGGGCCTTTCAGTCTTGGCAGGCCCCCTCCTTAGTCAGGTCTTCCCTGCCTAAACCTCAGAGAGTACCTGACGTGTCAGATTCCTCTGAGGAGGAACTGCTGGTGGACTCAGATGTTGAGGAGTGTTCTATGTTGGAGTCCTCTCAGTTTCTTGGGGACCTGTTTGAGGCTGATCCTGAACCCTCCACTGAGTGCCTAATCAGGGCTGTATTAACTGCTCTTAACATTCACCTACTTCAAGAGGTTCCTTCTGATCCCTCTGATGTATTCCAGGAGCCTGCTAAGCCCTTTACATACTTTCCACCTAACCCCACTCTTTGACCGCCTTGTGTCTGAGGAGTGGAAATCCCTGGACAAGAAAGCTTCTGTGTCTAGAAAATTTGCTAAGCTTTATCCCTTTTCTGAGGCTGCGCTTGCTCAGTGGGTTCATCCTCCCAAAGTGGATGCCCCTTTTTCCAGGCTATCCAAATCTACTGCATTACCAGTCTCTGATGCCTCTGCTCTGAAGGACTGGACTGACAAGAAACTTGAGGTTTCCCACAAGTCCATTTTTTCCGCTACTGGTTCTGGTATGCGTCCAGCATTTGCCGCTGCGTGGCTGAACTGGGCCATTGCGGTCTGGACTGAGCAGCTCACCAAGGCTGTCCGTCAGGATGCCTCTATTTCGGATAAATTGCGTCTCCTCGCCAACATATCTGACGCACAACACTATGTTTCTGCTGACTTATTTGATACCATCCGTATGATGGCTAGGGTTTCCACCATGTCTGAGGTGGCCAGACGAGCTCTTTGACTCAAGATTTGGTCTGCTGACACGGCTTTTAAGAAAGTCTTACTTTCCCTGCCTTTTCAGGGTACCTCTTTGTTTGGGCCAGACCTTAAAGATCTGATCAGTGAGGCCACAGGGGGTAAGAGGACACTTCTACCCTTGGTTAGTAGGAAGAAATTGCCGCTTAAGCGTAATGGCTTTTTCGTTCCTTTCAGAATGAGAGACGTCCGGCAAACCAGACGGTTCCCTCAGCTCCGCGTACCTCCTCCACACCTAAACAACAATGGAAGCCCAAGGTCTCCACCAAGCCCAAGGCTTCCAAGACTTCTTCGGCATGACTCGCCGAACCCAGGTCCGCACTCCGCTGTGGGTGGCCGTCTGCGTCAATATCACAGCATTTGGGAGGACTCTGTAATGGACCCATGGGTTTTACAGGTAGTGACAGAAGGGTACAAAATCCCTTTCATTTCTCTTCCTCCCTTTCATTTTCATCCTTCTCATACTCCTCAGGGTACAGAGAAACGCTGTCTGTTCGACAGCGTTGTTGAGGCTCTTCTGGAAAAGGACGTTCTAGAGCCGGTACCTTTTCAGGACAGGGGTTCGGGTTTCTACTCAAACCTCTTTATGGTCACCAAAACGGACGGTGGTTGTCACCCTATTTTGGACTTGAAGGACCTCAATTCCTTTGTGACCCAGACTCATTATCGCCAGGAGTCTCTGCGCACAGTGATTGCTGCCATGTCCCCGGAGGAATTCCTTGCTTCTCTGGATCTTCAGGACACGTATTTACACATTGCCATTCATCCAGAGAGCCGGCAGTACTTCTGGTTTGCCTGCAACAGGGGACATTTTCAGTTCTCAGCCCTTCCATTTGGTCTGATGACGGCTCCTCAGGTCTTCAACCGTGTCCTGGGGTGCCTTGATATCCGTCCTCCACTGGAACGGCATCAGAGTTCCTTCATACATGGACGACTTGCTTCTGAAAGCCCCCTCTGCGGAACTTCATCAGCAAGTTCAGAACTGCATTCAAGCTCTCACCCATCACGGGTGGATCATCAACTTGGACAAGTCAGATCTTGTCCCATCCCAGCATCTGGTCTTCCTGGGTCTTCTCTTTGACACTCAGAAGAGTATGGTGCTCCTCACGGACGAGGTGGCTCACCAGATTGCCCACAGGGTTTCAGCAATTCTGTCTCAGGATCCGGTTCCAGTCCAGAAGCTATCGTTTCTGGTGGGGAAATTCATTTCCACCATAGAAGCGGTTCCTTTTGCCATGGTGCACACCAGGGAGCTCCAGTGGTTCATGATACAGGTGTGCAAGGGTCAACAGGATCTTTGGAAATCATTTGTTTCCCTTCCTCTTCATGTGGAGCTGAGCTTGTCATGGTGGCTCGACCTTTCCAACCTGCTGAAGGGCAAGTCCTTTCTGGTGACCTTTTGGACAAAGGTGACAACGGACACCAGCCTCTCCAGATGGGGTGCAGTCCTGGGGTGCTTGAGCGCTGAGGGTCGGTGGTCTCCGGAGGAGTTTCTCCTTCTGATCAACATTCTGGATCTTTGGCCGATATTTCATGCCCTGAATCATTGGAAATCTCAGCTAGAAGACTGTCCAGTCCGAGTGGAGTCCGACAACGCCACGGCCGTGGCTTACATCAACAAGCAAGGAGGAACAAGAAGTCTCGCTGCTTGGTTAGAGGTCAAGGCTATTTTGTCCTGGGCAGAAGATCACGTGCCGGCTATATCCGCAGTTCACATTCCAAGCATAGACAATGTCATGGCGGACTTCCTCAGTTGACACACAGTGGACAGCAAAGAGTGGGAGTTGCATCCACAAGTGTTTCAACTCATTGTTCAGCGATGGGGTCCCCCTTGCATCGACCTAATGGCGACGAGACACAACAGGAAGGTTCCAGTGTTCTGCTCTAGGTGGTGAGATCCTCTGGCTCTGGCGGTGGACTCAATGTCCATTCCTTGGACTTTTCCTCTGGCTTGCATCTTTCAACCCCTTCCCATGTTACACAGGGTGTTACGGAAATTATGACTGGAACATTGCCCAATCATTCTGATTGCTCCATACTGGCCTCGCCAGTCATGGTTTCCGGAGCTCTTGGATTTGTCAGTGGCGGAGCCCTTTCGGCTCCCCAACCATCTGGATCTTCTTCTACTGGGCTACCTGTGGAAGGAGGATGTTCATCGGCTAGCTTTGATGGCTTGGAAATTGAATCCTCAATATTGAAGAAGGGCTTTTCTTATGGTGTGCTGGCTACTATGCTAAGTGCCCGCAAGCCTGTTTCTTCCAAGATCTACCATCGTGTTTGGTCGACTTTTCTGTCCTGGTGCTCTGACAGGGACCTGTCTCAGGATTTTGATCTCCCTATGGTCCTGGCCTTTTTGCAGGATGGTGTGGATAAGGGCCTCAGTTTGCGTTCCCTTAAGGTTCAGACTTCTTCTCTTTCTGTTTTCTTTCAGAGACGCATTGCCATCCTTCCTGATGTCAAGATTTTCTTCCAGGGTGTTGCTCATACTCGTCCTGTTTTTTAGTCTCCCACTTCTCCGTGGGATCTTAACTTGGTTTTGGGCATCCTTCAGCGCCCTCCCTTTGAGTCTTTGGCTAATATTCCCCTACTTCTGTTGACGTGGAAAATGGTGCTTCTCCTGGTGATTGTGTCAGTTCGCCGTGTCGCGGAGTTACATACTCTGTCCTGTAAACCACCCTATTTGGTGTTTCACAAGGACAAGGTGGTGCTTCGCATTTCTAAGGAGTTTCTACCGAAGGTGGTTTCAGAATTCCACATCAATCAGGAGATTGTGGTGCCTTCTTTCTGCCCTGACCCCACCTCTGACAAGGAGAGGGATCTCCACTTGTTAGACGTGGTGCGTTGTCTTAGACTCAGTGCGGTGCACATAAAACTTATCAGGCAATCTGATGCTCTGTTCGTCATTCCTGAGGGTCCTAGGGCAGGGAGACCTGCATCCAAGGTGACTATCGCTTCTTGGATCAAATCAACTATTCGCAAGGCTTATGAGCTGAGGAAGAAGCCTGTTGCCTTCAGGGTCACTGCTCATTCTACTCTATCTATTTGGGCCTCTTGTGCTTCCAAGAATCAGGCTTTCTCTGATCAGTTGTGCAAGGTGGCCACTTGGTCATCTGTGCACACTTTTTCAAAGCACTACCATGTGAATGTGTTGGCATTGGCTGATGCCAGCTTTGGGAGGAAAATCCTGGAGTCAGTTTTGCCTGTCTAGGATTTTCCTTGTTTCTTAGTGCTTCCTTCTCTGTTTAACCCTGTTGGTTCTAGTTCAGTGTGCTGTGCAACGTTCCTGGGGTGCCATTACCCCTGTTTTGTGTCCGTTGACACTTCAGTTGTTGTTGGGCTATCTCTGATCTGATGGTTCATATGTGTTCTGGTGACTTTGGGGGCCTTACGCCTGGTCCTTGCCTTCTTCTCACCTCTGGGAAACTCAGTGGTTGGACATCCCAAAGTTACCAGTAACCTGTATTGGACGACAGAGAAAAGAGAATTTAGTCTTACCTGTTAAATCCTTTTCTCTTAGTCCATACAGGTTACTGGCCTCCCACCCTGTCAAGAGACCATGCTTGGCTCTCCTATGGCAGACCATGGGGGTCCTTCGGGGTCATGCTTACAGGAGTCTTCTTCCCTTCTATTATCTAGTCATCTTAATGTCTCAAATCTTTCTGGAGCTGATTGGTTAGCTGCAGCCAAGGAGGGAAGGGAGGCTCCACCCCCTGCATACACTTTGAGAATTGTTCCTGCCTACTAAGGGGTGGATCGCCTCCCAGAGTTACCAGTAACCTGTATGGACTAAGAAAAAAGGATTTAACAGGTAAGACTAAAATCCTCTTTTTTGCAAATTTGGGAGTTGATTTTAAAGTAAATGTACCAAAACATTTTTGTTTGATTCCTCAAGATAAAAGCTATTCAAGCCTGATAATCCTCCAATAAAATAATTTTTTTTTTTTTTTTTTTTTTAATTATTATTTTTTTTTCTTTGTGGTTTTTGTAGTATAAATACTTATGGGAAAATACATAGAAATATAGTTATACATATTAGGACTTTTCCTGCTGAGTAAACAAAGTGTCCTCTCGCTGCTAGAAGATGCTTAATTCCAAAAATACTACAGCTCAAATTATTATTATAGATTTACTTAGTTTTGGGTTAGTGGTTCCCAACCCTATACTCAAGGGACATGGGGGGAGATGTGCTGAGGTGTGATAGAGGAGATAATGTCTCCAGTGTAATAAACTCTCCAGTTACTATATTGCTCTATGGAACCTATGCAGTGAGACCCCCTCAGGCTGGTGCATAGGCTAATTAAAATAATATATCCTCTTGTACACCCTTATTCTTAAACCCTCATGCCTTTAGGATTTTCCTGTTTCCTTACAGGTGGGTTAATTAGCTGTTCAGTGATTTAGTTAACTCACCTGCACACAAGTTGGGAAATCCTAAAGGTGAGGCTTGTTAGGTGCCCCCAGCAGATAGAGGATATGGTTGGGAACCTCTGTCCTAGGTAGAAGCAGATCATAATTTAACAGCTTCATACAACACTCAAGTGTACCTGCCTATTTTTTTGCATTATATCTGCAGTTTCCTGTATATGGTGATCGCAGCTTAGGTTTGCCCTTAGGTCACATGCCACACTAGCAAAAAGGAAAAGTCCAATACACTCCAACTATAAAGGCACCAAGTCCACCTTACAGAAAATATAACTGTAAAAGTCCTCACATACAAATACAAACTCCTCTTGTAAATGATACAGGAAATCTTCCTCAAAGTTACAGCATCTTTGTTGGTGTCTCCAGTATCACCTTTTTATTCTAGTAGGTTCACTTTTAAAAGGTCGCTCAGGATAACTTCTAGGTATTGAGACCTAGACAAACAATAAGACTGACACTGTGGATGTCTTTTTTTATTATATGGTCACACCCCATTCCACACCAGGTCAGTTATGCTAGTGTGTATGTAAACATTTTGAAACCTGACATTTTTCCTTTTTATTTCTACGTTTTAGAAAAGCAGTAGATATGAATTACAACCATGTTCATTAAATTAGAATTGCAATTCTAATAGAAACAAATCACATTATACTTGACAAAACTTTTCATCTGTTTAAATCCTTAAAAACTGTGGTGTCCGGGGGTGGGCAGCCCTAGAGGACCACAGCACTATTTATTTTTTGACAGCTGCATTCTGGGATGGTAGCATGGTGTGCAGCTGCACTGCCATCCCAGAATTCCATGACGTGCCAGGATTGTCACCAGTCTTTAATGTCCGGACTGTCCTGGCACATCACCAGTCATAATGGGTTAAATGTGACTTGTCTCCTTCAATGCTGGAAAGGTCTCCCACACAATGCAGTGTGTTGGACACCAAGCATTCATGTCATTAAAAATCCCATTTAAATTCTTGTTTGTCGCTATGGTGCAGTTGGTTTACCGCAGAATGGTATATTTTTAGTTTGTTAAAGAAGGCCCATAGTTCTCTTTTTTGTAGGTTTGATTTTGTTGTGTTTTGTCACTGACACCAATTTTGAATTCCTATCTGACTGGTTCACAAGAGCGAAGCAGAATACAACTCAGGTTATTATGACATTGAAACATTTAAAGGGATAGTAACACTTCGTTTTAACTTTATTTTATTTTGTAGGCATTAAAAAAACATGAAGAATGATATAAGTCTTATCTCTCAAACCTTTATGGTTTATGAGATATTCACAAGCAAAGTTCCCCTCCCCGCCCCTTTTACCTAGTGTAAGCCATCTCTTCTCAAATGTGAGTCTGGTTGTATGACAGTACAGATAACAGAAGGGGACAATTTTCTTTGTATGAAAACAATGAAAGCCCTTCCCCCCTTGACAAGTTTTTCAGCTTTTTCCATTATCTTAATTGAAGATTGTCCCTCTCTGCAGTCTACCTGGGCATCTCCCTTCTGATCTGGTTGAACAGGGGGGGGATACTTTGTTTGTGAATATCTCTTAAACCATAAAGGTTTCAGAGATAAGACTTATATCATTCTTCATGTTTTTTTAATGCCTACAAAATAAAATAAAGTTAAAATGAAGTATTACTATCCCTTTAAGTTGTGTAATATTGTGCTATCAGGTAATTTTTTTTCCCCTTTCATGTAGATCACAATGCTGGCTCTTGGTGGGGATCCCACCATACGCTGGGGTGACAAATCGTACAATCTCATTGCGTGGCGCAATGGAGTATTTGGCTCCAACTGTGATGTAAGTAAGCACATTTGTCATACCTTCTTTTTTGACATTGAGGCAATTATTGGTGTTATTGCTATTAAATCCTTGGATGCTAGAACCTAGAACATTATTCTTAACAAAATGTTAAACTATTTTAGTCACTGACTGGAAATGTTGGGTTTGATATGTAATCTTTTATTTAAAATTCCTCCTCCTCCTCCTCCTCGCCCCTTTCAGCTAAATCATCTCCTTCATTCAGTAGGAGCTGACTCTGGGCACTCGACCAGGCACCTCCCACTTAGCAATGGTAACCTTACTGGGCATTGCGACCAGTAGAGCTATTTTTCGTGTCTGAACGTAACTGAAAGGGTTGTGTGGGGGTAGGGAGGTTGTTGTAACTAAAGATTATCATTAAACTGGATTGTGGAGTGATTTGAATCAGCCATTCTTTACATTTACTACAGTTTAAAGCAAACCTACTTGCAAGCATTGTCATCTCTTTCGCAACAATGGGACATGTACAGTATATGGTATGGCTCCACACACCGTGACCTTTTGTCAAGCCAGCCTTGCATCCCCACAAAAAGTACCTTAAAGTGGAATTTCCATTTCCTGCGTAATAATTATAATTTGAACTCTTGTTTAGTGACTATAGTTGATCTGTAATTGATTCTCCAGCCTGCAGTATTACCTACACGGCAGGGGAGCGTTGCCATTCAAACACAACTTCATGAACATGGCAGCTCTCTCCTAATTCCCAGGACAGAACATCGGGCCAAATATGTAACAATCAGTATTTCCTTACATTTTACTTATGGTATTCTGGCGAATCCATTCTAGGTTTGTCAAGGTGGAGGCCATGACTTAAACATGTTGCTGTAGGAGAAAAACTGATGTGGCTTTGATCAACAGGTCATTAAGTTTGATATCTTCTGGTTCCATGCCATTTATTACAGAATGTATGTATTTCATCTTGGATTTGTAGACTTTCAAATGCTTGTTGAGAGACGTGCAGTCTAGAACTGGTCCAAGCCCCCCCCCCCTGCCCAAACACACATACACATCCCACCCATCTTGGGAACAATAAAACCATTTAAAGGGATAGTAATGTTTCACAAAAAACAGCAGTTCCAATTAATCTTCATAGTATTTGAGTCATAGAGAGTGTTATTTCAATACTGTCAGAGTTGTAGTTAAAGAGTAATTGAATGATAAAGTATCCCCCTCCCACCCCTTTTACCTTGTGTAAGCCACCTCCCCTCAGATGTGGAATCTGGTCCCTAGACCAGACAGCTCACTGCAAGGGACAAACTTCTTACTGTGAGAACAATGAAAACCCTGCCCCCTTGACAGTTTTTTCCCTTATGCTAATTGAACATTATCCCTCTCTGCAATCCACTTGGATGCCACCCCGCTGGCTAAATGCTCTAACTAATGAGCATTACTTTTCTATATGTGGTAGATCCACTTTAAGTTAATCATGTCTGGCCCTTTGAATCATGTCCTAGTGATTGAATTCTCTTTTGTACATCCATTGTATGCTTTGCATAACCGTGTGTGAGTAATACTGTAAACTATATAAAAGAGCTGAACTTTGCCAAATAAAGTTGAGTTTGTTCTTGAACAAGGAGGAGTTCTGTCACTTTACTACAGAATGGTATCAAGGAGCTTCTCTTGCTCCCAATTCTGGCAAGAACTTCTGGAGCAGTAACCAGCAAGGCTACCACTCTGTAGCCAACCTCAAGCGGGAGCGGCCCGGAACGACGGCCTAAGTCAGCCCAAGGACTTAGGCTTCCATTACACTGGTGGCAAGTGGTGGGATTATCTCCCTCAACAATTTGGATTACGCCTGTGAAATATGGCAAGACTTCAATCCATGGGCTTGGCTGGTCCTGACGGAATGGATAGAGTATCTGTTGGAAAAGAGATGGACAGTCCTGGAGCTGGGGGGGAAATGCTGACCCAGTGACCAGGAGAATAGATAAACTCATGCCCCTCCTGTGAACCAAGCAGTCGATGGAGATGTTGAGCCGACTTATGGGGCTACTTCCCTGGGGAGTGGGACCACTGTCCTCCCCAGTGGCGCTACTTCCCCTGGTCTGGGAAGCGAGACTGAGTTCTGCACCATGCCCTGTGATGCCCCTGCCCTGGAGAGTGGGAATAGTGTCCTCTCCACTGGCTCCTTTGCCCCAGAGTTGGGGGGTGGGATTGTGGTCCTCCCCATTGGCTCTATTGCTCCTGACCCAGTGAGAGAGACCAAGATCCTCACCAGCCCGGTTGTTGCTACTACCCTGGTGAGTGGGGCCTGTGTCCTCCCCAGTGGCGCTGATACCCCTGCCCTGGGGAGTGGGACCCGTGTCATCTCCAGGGGATCTGTTGCCCCTACTCTGGAGAATGGCAAGTGTGTCCTCTCCAGGGGCCCTGTTGCTACTGCCGTGGGGAGTGGGACACATGTCCTGCCCTGGAGAGTGGGAAGTGTGTCCTCTACAGGAGCTCTTTTGCTGCTGCCCTGGGGAGTGGGACCTGCGTCCTCCCCAGTGGATCTGCCGCCCCTACCCTGTAGAGTGGGAATATTGTCCTCTCTGGTGGCTCCTTTTACCCTGCCCTGGAGAGTGGGAAGTGTGTCCTCTCCAGGGGCTCTGTTGCTACTGCTACTGTGGAGTGGAACCCGTGTCTTCTACAGTGGATTTGACACCCCTGCCCTGGAGAGTGGGAAGTGTATCCTCTCTTGGGGTTTGGATGCCCCTGCCCTGGAGAGTTGGAAGTGTAGCCTCTCAAGGGGGTCCATGTCCTCCCCAGTGGATCTGTTGTCCCTACCCTGGTGAGTGGGAATACGCTCCTCACCAGCTCAAATGATACCCTTTCCCTAGGAAGTGGGACTGCTGTCCTCCCTAGAGGCTCTAATCCTAGCCTGGTGAGTAGGAATGTGCTCCTCATCACCCCTAGTGATACCCTTGCCCTGGGGAGTGGGACCGCTCTCCTCCCCAGGGGCTCTGATGCCCCATCCCTAGAGAGTGGGACCTCTGGCCTCTCTAGCGGCTCCGTTGTTCTGGCCCTGGAGAGCGGGACCACCATCCTCTCCAGAGGCCCCAATCAATGGACGCTTCATGGAAAACAATTAATTAAAAAGTATTATACAGATATACACATATATAGTTATGCACTAAGGTGAATTAGTGCTGTAAACTGCTGTTTTTTCTTTTGTTTATAAGTAAAGAGTTAATGCCTTAGAATGACTCATGACTTAACCCCTTAGTGACAGACCGCATGCGCACGCGGCTGTCATTTAACACCCGGCTAACTTTTTTTTTTTTTTTTTTTCACCATATGATTCCGGAGCCATGCGAGGGCCCGGATTTCCGGGACGTACATGTACGTCCTCTGTCACTAAGTGACATTTTCTCGGGACGTACATGTACATCCATTGTCAGGAAGGGGTTAATAATATTACACTGGAGATAAACAAGTATATGCAGACATGACATGCAAACACTCCATGTCTTAGAAAGTCTCATATGACATAGAGCATGCAGATATGATGTGCAGTAATAAAACTGGTAATAGGTGCAAAATAAGATCATATTCAAAGACGTAAAGGATGATCTTCAGAAAGTGTTTTGTTTTATCTCTGTAAAGTTCCAGATTTCTGCTCTATCTGTGCTTTTCCAGAGGCAGATCACCTCATTATCAAATGTGCAGACCTTTGTGCATGAGATGGCTCACGCCTACCCATTCTTTCAGGATCCCACTCCTCCACTGGTCTTGAACTTGGTCCTTGGAGTACTTAAGAAAACTCCCTTCAAGCCTCTGTCTTCTATTTCCCTTTGTTAATTTACACTTCAGACAACCATTTTGTTGGTGATTGTGTCTTTCCGGCGAGTCGCATAACTCCAGGCTTTGTCATGTAAAACTCCCTTACTGATCTTACATTTTATATGAGCAGTTTTGAGAACTCCTATAGGATTTCTTCCCAATGTTTTCTGATTTTCACATTAACAGCAAAATTGTTCTCCCTTCTCTTAGTCTAGCTCCAGCTAACAGAAGCAGGAGCACTACTTTTTAAGAACGTCTGTAGTAGTTTGAAAAATTAAGAGTAGATTGGAGGAAAGATTTGACTTTCCTCTGAAGTAGGACAACAGTGATTAATCAAGTCTTTCAGATATTCGATGAAAAATATTGTGTTGGTGTAATGTTTTATATCAAATAGTCATCACAGTCATCATACACACAAAACACAGTTATGCATATAAATCGGTGCACTTATGCACATGCGTCCATTAAATCTAAGAATCAAATCAATAATCTGTAGAATGTTCAAATTAAGAAATATTTAAAAACTTGACACCCTGTAGAACTCTAATCTTCTCATCAGGAAGGCTGAATGTGCCAAATTACAGCATTAAGGAACTGATCATCAGTCACAGCTTGTGATTGTACTGAAGTCCTGCTGACCTTTCTGTCCAGGTTTGTTGTTCTTAATTCAAACTATGGCTCGCTCTTAAGATTTTGTGAACTGTAGTTTCCTGAAAAAGAAGGAAAAAAAAAATGAAATTCTGGAGCAACCACACCATAGGGGACCTGAAAAATACAGTTGATTTTAAACCTTTGAATGTTAGAGGAGTCTCTAGCACATTTCAGTGCAAGGCGTTGGAGACTTCTCTAGCATTCATTCGAAAGGTTAAAAGCCTCATTTACATCAATAGGGATGTTTACTTGCTCTCTATGGTGCCTTTGGTTTTCTCCATAGTTACTCTTCTTTAGCCTCTGTATACAGCCTTGTGTAATTTTTAAAATACACGGTATGTGTGCGTGCATGTGTGTTACCTTTCCACTAGTCCATGTGACCATCTTCAGCTTCATCCTTTTCAGTCATCATTCACAGTTCCCCATCCTTTTGTGTCCAATCTCTATTCTGTGATGATTTCAGCTGAAGAGTAACAGATTCCAAAGGAGAGTCCCATTGTTTTTTGTAGGAAGTATTGAATTGGATGGCATGCGAAATCGGAGCTTTTGAAGAATTGCTAATTTATTGTATGTTGAATTATTCTGTAAGGTTCTCTGTAGGAACTCTTGTCTAATGGTGACCAAAACATGGTAATATCAATGTATAAACCACCTGTGTGTTCTGTGTCTCATACCCAGTCTGTGTTCCTGTGTGTTGCAGCATGCGCCATACGATGCCATGGTGTTGGTAACAATGTGTGATTATATTGATCAGAACATCAAGGCATGTGAAGGCTGTTGGAAGGTATGTGTCCTTGAAGACTGTATTTTACTGCAAATGTGTTATGTAGTAAAGTCCTGGTACAAATATATTTTCTGTTGGCAGGGTTCAACTATAGTCCGGGAACTCCCTTGTCCTAAAGAACTTGTCTTTACTGTGGATCAGAAAATCCTAAATGACATTGCTCTTGCCAAAGATCAGTATTTCTTGCAGGTAAAAAAAAAAGAAAAGAAAATGTGCGTGCATGCGTGAGTGTGTGTGTGTGTGTTCTTTTTAATATCACTTTGTTACCATGTATGTCGTCATAATAACCTTTTAAGGACTCTCTGTACCTTAAAGGGATAGTAATACTTCATTTTATCTTTATTTTATTTTGTAGGCATTAAAAAAACATGAAGAACGATATAAGTCTTATCTCTCAAACCTTTATGGTTTATGAGATATTCACAAGCAAAGTTTCCCCTCCCCGCCCCTTTTACCTAGTGTAAGCCATGTCTTCTCAGATGGGAATCTGGTTGTAAACCAGACAGATAACAGCAGGGGACAATCTTCTTTGTATGAAAACAATGAAAGCCCTTCCCCCCTTGACAAGTTTTTCAGCTTTTTCCCTAAACTTAATTGAAGATTGTCCCTCTCTGCAGTCTACCCGGGCACCTCCCTTCTGATCTGGCTGAACGGGGGGGGGATACTTTGCTTGTGAATATCTCTTAAACCATAAAGGTTTGAGAGATAAGACTTATATCGGTCTTCATGTTTTCTTAATGCCTACAAAATAAAATAAAGATAAAACGAAGTATTACTATCCCTTTAAAGAATCAATTGCTATAAATGCAGCAGGATAGACACTGTTACTCTAGCATTGCCTTATCCATTAAACTATTTTTACATCCAAACCCAAACACTGCAATTTATTAATTTAATTTATTAATTTATTTTATGGTGGACAGTGTCAAGTGATTTACTGAAATCAAGCTAAGCTATATCTACTGTTTCCCCTTGTGTTTTAATTTAGTTATCCAGTTAAAAAATGTTATAATGTTAGTTTGACAAGATATCCCTGCTATAAAGCCATGCTGTTTGGGACCTTGGAAGCCATTTAAATTCAAATATTTAACAGTGATTTCCTTTAAAGTGATAGTAATGTTTCACAAAAACAGCAGCTCCAATTAATCTTCATAGTATTTGGGAGTGAAGAGTGTTATTTCAATAATGTCAGAGTTGTAGTTCAAGAGTAATCCTATATTATAATTCGCTAAAAAGTTTGTCACAACGCAGTCATGCGCAGTAGAGATTGCCCGTGACGCGGCTGATACAGAGTGGGGTGCTCCGAAGTCAGACCGGAAGGTGCGCAGAGAGGACCCGGGTGTGAATTTGGAGCTCCCCGCTCCGTATCGGCTGCAGCATGGGCAGTCTCTACTGTGCATGACTGCAGCGCGGCCGGCTGGCACTGTGGCCCGTGTACACGGCTCTTCAACTAGTTGAATGATAAAGTATCTCCCTCCTGCCTCTTTTTCCTAGTGTAAGCCACCTCCCCTCAGATGTGGAATCTGGTCCTGGGACCGGACAGGTTACAGCAAGGGGTGATCTTACTGTGAACATAAGGAAAACCCTGCCCCCCTTGAGAGTTTTTTTTCAGGTTTTTCCTTATGCTCGCTGAAGATTGTCCCTCTCCGGGATCCATCCAGACAGTCTAGCTGCTCTGATGTGAGCAGTGTTACATAAGGAAAAGGGGTGGGAGCGGGATACTTTATCATTCAATTACTCTTGAACTACAACTCTGACAGTATTGATATAACACTCTCCGTGGCCCAAATACTATGAAGATTAATTGGAGCTGCTTTTATTGTGAAACATTACTATCCCTTTAACACAGTTTCTATTAATTTCCCACTACTGACATAATACTTACTGATCTGTAGTTGCCAGACTCTTCCTGCTACTTTTTGTGAAGTGGTACTACATTTTCTACCTTCCAATCCTCTGAAACTACTCCTGTCAATAGTGACGGATCAAATAATTCTGTTTAAAGGTTTTACCAGAACACTCTTTAATAACTTTGGGTGTATCCTATCTGGTCCCATTGATTTGTCTTTTTACTTTCCAGAGAGTTGAAGTAGAACTTATTCCTCTGTAAATATGCATTCTTCCCATGTCTCGCTATTCTAGATCATAGCAACAAAATGTGGAAAGGTCAAAAGGGGGTGAATACTAAGCAAAGAAATGTAAATTAGTTGCAGAAGAAGAACAAAAATTATAGCCCTAATAAAGCGTCCCATTTCCACCCTCCTCTATCTTAGCCTAATCTCTGGTTAACCCCTCCATTGCTGGAGCTGCTCCTATTAGCTGGACTAGCAGCTGATGGATTAATGATTAAAAATAAGCATTCAATTTTATTTAAGGCCATGCAGCCTTAAATAATATCCTCCCCACCCACATCTCTCCATCATGACTGGATGTTACATAATTTGATGTGATTCTAGTCAGGGTGGGATTACATTGTCTGACATTCTGTGGCTTAGTGAAGGACAAGCCAGAGGGCATTGTTTGGAATTCTCTGGTTAACAGTGAGATAAGTCTGGGATGTCAAACAGCGTATGTGGTTTTGTGACTAAACAGTAGAACAGTGTTGATGGTGTGAAACCATGTATATATGTAGGTAGAGAAATAGGTCCTAGACCCCTTTCTTGGGCATATGGGGGATGTGGCCTCCATATATTTCTTTTCTTGTTTCCGATCTTCCAATTAATTAATATGGGGTATATGAATCCCATATTATTTATTTCTTCATCCTTTCTCTTTCCACTGCCCCCACTCCCCTTTTTGCTGCCTTTCCACGTCCCCTGCTCCCTTTTTCTCATCCAACCCCCACCCACTCCCTTTTTCTTGCGAGGCCTCCTACTCCCTTTTTCTCTCAAAATGGCCACCCGCTCCCTTTTTTCTGCAAGACTGCCCACTTCCTTTTTCTCGCTCCCTTACTTTTGTACAACCCCCTACCCCACTTCCTTTTTCTCCCGAGACTGCCCCCCGCTCCCTTTTTCTTCTCCCCCACTCCTTTCTCTCTGTCCCCTCTCCTTTCTCCCTTCTTTCCCCATTTAACTAGGACCATAGAACTTATTTCCTTGGTGGACCATACATGCCCCATTCCAACTAGGGCTCTTTAACTTTTATTTGAATTTCATAAGAGTGCCTTTCTTGTTTTCATAAGAGTACCCTATGTTTAAATGTTATTGCCTCTTATTTATTTTTGTAGACAATTGCTTGGATGCTTTTTGAAGTCCTTATTCGTTGATCATAATGGTCAAACTGTTTTTCTAGGTTTCAGATTTACAGATAGTCAACTATGCATTCACTTCTTTTGGAAAGATGCTCGTAAAGCAGAAGAAACTTCACCCAGACACCTTTGTCCAGTTGGCTCTACAGCTGGCTTTTTATAAACTTCATGGACGGTGAGAGTCAGCTGCCTGTTTTCTCCCATCATGGTATCCTTAACGTCAACCTCCTTCTTGACTTCACAGATTTTCCTAGTCCAGAGTAGTTTCTTTTGGGAATGGTGAATGTAGGAACAGTGGTAAAATGTAGTAGTATATCCCTTGCAGAACTGAGTGCTCTGTATACTGTAGTAGAGACAGGGTTTTCTGCTGCAGAGAGAGTGTAACATTTTATCTCTTTCCCCAATTTTCACAGTCCCTGATAGAATTTTTCCTGTTTCCAGAGAGCTTACAGTCAGGGAATTAAAACTATCAAAAAATGGGTGAAGATTGAAAAAAAGCTATAGAGGTCTCCAGTGTATTTCTTCACAATATTATTCAAAGATGTATAGCACTCAAGGGATTAAAACCGCAGTGGGCAACGTGAGACCCTCCAGCTACTATCAGACTATACTGCTCATGTTGGGGGTTGTTGTCTGGCAGCGGCTGGTGAGCCTCACATTGCCCACCATTGGATTAAGTAAAACATTGAAATCAACACTTTTTATTTATTTGTCCTCTGTTGTGCAGTTGGTTTTCTTCAGAACCTCTTTATCCTGATGACAAGTCAATGGCAAGTTTAATTTATTCCCTTGGGTGCAGTAGATTTGCCCCTGAATTTATCCTGATTGTTGGATAATACCATAAGGATGAGCAATTTTAGATCGTACTAAGGGCACCATATTGGAGAAATACTAACTCCCATTAATTTTAGTGGTGTTTTATATGTTAGAAAAGCCTCCTGTGCATTCATTGGGTTGAAAGAACCATTTAAAGGAGCTGTAAACTTTTTTTTTATGAAAAAATATTTATTGTAATGTTTCCTGTTGAGTAAAAGAAGGGTATGCCTACTGCTGATAGATGCATATTTTCAAATACAGCTAGTGCTCTTAGGAGAAAAATGACACCCCATTGGTATGAGTTGAGATACCTTAGGTGGTGCTAGAAGCACAAAACAACACCTACTTCAACATCTGATTTTTCTAACATTTCCTAAAACAGGACTTGTCTGTACTTGTTATAACAGCTACAGAAGTGAAGAAAGGGTAGACAATCCATACCATTTTGGAAAGAAGATAACCTGCAGCATCGAATACAGTTGAAAATTGTATGGTTTTCACAGATTTCAATACATTTGAAGGGGCAGAAATGTAAAAAATGCAATTTTTTTTCCTATAGTGCCACCTTCTGGAAACATATATGCACACCAGTATTGGGGTAAGAAGGCAAGTGACCCCTCATTAGATGCGGCAGGTTATCTTCTTTCCAAAATGGTATGGTTTATCTACCTTTTCTTCACTTCTGAAGGTGTTAAAGTCATTTTCGTACGGGCATGTCAGGTTTGAGAAAATGTTAGAAACATCAGAGGTTGTAGTAGGTGTAGTTTTCTACTTCTAGCACCCCTAAGGTAGGTCAACTCATACCAGTGGGGTGTCATTTGACTCCTAAGAGCACAAGCTAACGAATGCAGTTGAAAATTCCATGGATTTCAGAGTTCCATACATTTGAAGGAGAAGAAATGTAAGAAATTGCCTTTTTTTTACATTAGTGCCACCTCCTGGAAGCATTTGTTCACACCAACCTTTGGTTAAGAAGGCATGTGACCCCGCATTAGGTGCGGCAGGTTGATTTCTTTCCAAAATGGCATTGTTTCTCTACCTTTCCGCATATCTATTATTGTTATAACCATTTTATTGCAAGCAGATCATTTCAAAAATAGAAGTGTTAGGTTTACGTACGTGTTCCTAGCACCCACATATTGAATGTTAACCCACATAAATGGGCTACCATTTTTCTCATGTTGGTAGCAGGTACTGAATACAGCAGGAAATGTTATGGTTTTCAAAGATTTTAGTATCTTTGAAGTGGTGGAAATGTATAGTGCCAACTTTTGGAAATATTTATGCACTTCAGCCAAGGGATAGAAAGGCAAATGACCCATCATTTGATGCGGGAGAATGTCTACTTTCAAAAATGGTATACCTTTTATACCTTTCCTTCATGTCTCTAACAATTATGAACATTTTAGTACAAGCAGCCATTTTTTGAGGAAGCAAACGGGTAGGTGTAGTTATGTGCTTCTGGCACCCCTAAGGTAGGTCGACTCATACCAATGAGGTGTCATTTTTCTCCAAAGAGCACTAGCTAAAGAATACAGTTGAAAATTCCATGGTTTTCACAGATTTCAGTACAGTTGAAGGGGCAAAAATGTAAGAAAATGCAATTTTTTTCCTATAGTGCCACCTTCTGGAAGCATTTGGGCACAACAGGCTTGGGGTAAGAAGGCAATTCACCCCTCATTAGATGCGGCAGGTTGTCTTCTTTCTAAAATGGTACGGTTTGTGTAGCCTTTCTTCACTTCTGTAGTTGTTATAACCATTTTTATACAGACAAGTAATGTTTGAGAAAATGTTAGAAAAATTAGAGGTTGCAATAGGTGTAGTTTTGTACTTGTAGCGCCCCTAAGGTAGGTCAACTCATACCAATAAGGTGTCATTTTACTCCAGAGAGCACTAGCTAATTAATACAGTTGGAGATTTCATGGGTTTTCACATATTTTAGAACAGTTGAAGGGGCAGAAATGTAAGAAAATGCCATTTTTTACCTGTAGTGCCACTTTCTGGAAGCATTTGGGCACATCAGGCTTCCAGCAAGAAGGCAGTTACCCCTCATTAGATGTGCCAGGTTGACTACTTTTCAGAAATATATCGTTTTATATAGTTATTCCACTGTTTTAGGGTAGCTTTACCACAAAAACCCTAGAATGTGCATATTGGTTCATAAAGTTGAAAATGCCATTTTGCGCTCTTGGTGATTAGCTCTCTGTGCTAGCCATGAACGTATGTAAAACTATACAAATTTGGTATTTTTTTACTTGGAGGACTCAGGGCTTTTTCAAATAGTTGAAACTTTCGCAATCAAGGTACATTTTTTTGATGCATAGTATGTGATTTTAGCAAAATAAGTAAATTTTCACTTTTTTTGTCATTATGACATCATAGCTTTTTGCACAATGCAAAATTCTCTTCTTGTAAGGTTCCATGAGAAAGCTCAATTCGTTCTGAAAAAAAACAATATATAGTTTTCCATATGCAACTAGAAATCAAGCCTAAACAGAAGGATAGCAAAAATGCTGAAAACGTGTCTGGCCTGCAGGGTACAGGAAATGGCACTGAAGGGGTTAATGAAGAACCATCTTCCATGGGGAGAGTAATCTTTTTTGATACCTGGGCAATAGGGGCATCCACTCTTGGGGGTGTTGTCCAAACTGAAGAGTCTTCCTCTTTAAAGGGATACATCTTACGAAATCTTCTTGACTCTGATACCCTTTCATCCCCTTTCTTCCATTCTGCTTTAACTAGGCCAGGCACTACATGATGAATAGGAAAGACCGGAGTTTCCTTCTTGTTGCCTAGGAAGGCTAGGTCTAATATTCCTTGTTACTTAGTTTCTTCTGTTAAACCTAGGGACTTGCTCAGACTCTTAAGAAAAGGTTCAATTTTTCAATGTTAAAAATACCCTCACCTTCTTCTAATATTTCTGAACCTCCTTCCTCAGAAGAGTAATCTGAGAGATTATCAAACAAGCTATCCTCTTCCCCTTCACGGTGTCTGGTGGATGAACCCTCCTCAGGTTCTTCAAGTCTGGGCCACTTCTTGGAACCTGAAGATGCTTGGAGAGAGGTAAAGGTCTCTTGCATTGAACTCTTCATCCAAGATAAAAAGTCTTGGAACGGAGTTGGGACCTCAGTATTAGCAGCTTTTTTTAAGACAATTTTGGCAGAATCGGATACTGGAAGTAAACTATCACATCCCAAACATGCTTTTACTTTCTGGGCATTTTTATCCTCCTTATCAGTACTTCCTTTATCTTTCTCCTTATTCTTCTCCTTAACCGGGACATTCTTAGCAGCTGAAGACATTCTTTAATCAGGCAAATTAAAACTTAACTTTTAATAATTATAGTAGCTAAAAAGGTATATAAATATATAAAGACTCTATCCTCTCAGCAAGCTGAACGAGGCTGCTTAAGTAGATAAGGCCCTGGGCGTGCGTTTCACCCTGGAATGCAAAGGCCCCACTAAAACTTCCAGAAAGCAGGTTATTAAAAGGGTTTGGCATACTGCCCTTACCTTTTACTGATCTGCTGAAGGAGCATGTCCCCGTAGTCACATTCTTGTGCTAACCGGTGCTCTATTCTCAATGGCATCCGTCTGCCACTTCCTCTGGGCGCATGATGGCGACGTAAGAGGTTTCCGGCGCAGAATCTCAACTTACAGAGAGGGGAGATTCAAGGCGCCAAACGGATGCTTCATTCCCTGCCGGCTGAAAGCGGAGCAAAGGCTTCGGGGTTCCCATCCCCGGCCTGGGCAGCAAGAAATGCGGCCAAATAACTGATACCAGATAAAAGAAATAAAAACAGGTAGGGACTCGACTGCCTTGCTCCCTACCCCAGCTGATGTAGGACAAAAATGACTGCCGCAGGAAGCTTCCTTTTTATATTTTTCGTTTGGTCCTACACCAGCTGGGGGGCGCTGATATAACCCATTAGTCTCTATCGCCATGGATAGGGACACAGAAGAAAAAACTGAAAATACTGTCAAGCGGGGGGCAGGGTTTTCCTTATGCTCACAGTAAGAAGATTGTCCCTTGCTGAGATCTGTCTGGTCAAGGGACCAGATTCCACATCTGAGGGGAGGTGGCTTACACTAGGTAAAAGGGGCAGGAGGGGGATACCTTATCATTCAATTACTCTTGAACCACAACTCTGACAGTATTGAAATAACACTGTCCATGGCTCAAATACTATGAAGATTAATTGGAGCTGCTGTTTTTGTGAAACTTTACTATCCCTTTAACTTACCTTCCCTTATCCCTTCTTTCCCATCTGGTTATACCCCTCTTTCTCTGTCATCCAGTACAGGTTACTGGTAACTTTGGGTAGATGATCCGCCCCCTTAAGTAGGCAGGAACAATTCTAGAATTGTATGCAGGGGGTGGAGCCTACTTTCCCTCCTTGGCTGCAGCTAGCCAACCAGCTCCAGAAATATTTGTTCTTTGGTGAAGATAACACAGGCAAGAGAACAGTTCTGCTATAGTTTTAGAAACTTTTATTTTTCTGTTAGATATGGAATACCACCATTAGGCGGATTACCATAATTGACAATGCCCTCACATGTGGCTAGCTCAGTATCCAGGTGCTTTATGTGGACCTTAAGCCTTGAGGGGGAAAGTCTTGATTCCAAGTGCTTCCCCAGGAGTTACCCACTGAGGTTACTTCTTACTACATGGTAATCTGAATACAGAAGATCTGCAGGAAAGGTGAGCAACCCTTTGAGTGCTGCAGGTCCACTTGTCCCACAGTGCCCCTCCGCACAGGGGTTGTTCCTGGGAGTTCTTATTGCACACTCCTGCACTCACTGGGTATTTTCTGTTATGTCTGTCAGTGTTTGGAGCAACTTTATATGGTAAATTAACCCTTTAACTGCTGGTTGGCATCTTTTGGGGTGGTTATTGGCACTTTCCCTATTGGGTTCAGTGTGTTCTGTGTCTGATTACATGTTCTAGGGATGTTTCATGTATTTTAATTTCTCAGTTCTAACTTTGACAAAATTGAGTTCTGCGCGCTTTACCGCATAGACGCCATTGCTCCATTCGCTTCTGTGGGACTGTACAGTTTGGGACATATCTCTGCAATGCACAACGTAGCGACTTCAGGGATAGTGTCTGACCTTGCTCTGTCATCCAGTTCACATTGCAAGTGTGTTGTGGGGCTCAGGGGGCTTCGGGCACTGTTGGGGTACTTTTTCTGGGAAAACTACATTTCCCATGAGCGCTTGCTTCACACGCTCGTTTCTGATTGGCTCCCACCGTGGCAGCCATCTTGTGAGCTTTATAGATCTAGTATCCTTCGCACGGCTTGGACGCTCCTTCTCTCCTCTGCAGATTAACCCTTCGTCTGCCAGATAAGTGTATTTTAGCGATTTCTGGGGTGAAGTTTTAATCTTACACACTGTAAATTGGGTGAGTAAGTATTCTGAACGTTGTTGACACTGTGAAAATGTCTACTCCGTTGGAGCTTGGGGTCAGGCCTAAGACTAAGGACGTTGGGGTCTCTGTATCCCCCATTGCACATTGCTCCTCATGTCATACAGGGTTGCCTAGAGAATTCTCAGGTCATTTATGCCCAGCATTTTCTGATGTACTTGAGTCTATCCCAGGGACCTCCAGCCATGCATTAGAGCTTGTTTGGGTGCAAGAGTTCAAGGCTTCTACCAGGGACCTCAGGTCTACGTTGCAACTCTTTCCATCCCAGTTACAGGGGGTCTTCCGTTCCTGGCAGACCCCTTCCTCAGTCAGAACTTCCCTGCCCAAACCGCAAGGAGTACCTGACGTTTCAGATTCCTCTGAAGAGGAACTGTTGGTGGATTCAGATGTTGAGGAATGTTCTGCTGTGGGCTCCTCTCAATTTTTTGGGGATCCTTTTGAGGTTGATCCAGAACCCTCGGCTGAGGGCCTGATCAGGACCGTCTTAACCACACTAAACATTCCTCCAGTTCAGGAGGTTTCCTCAGATCCCTCTGATGTATTCCAGGAGCCTATAAAGCCCCATACTTTTTTTCCACCTAACCCCACTTGGACCGCCTAGTGGCTGATGAGTGGAAATCTCCAGACAGAAAGCATTCTGTCTCTAAGAAGTTTGCTAAGCTTTACCCCCTTTTCTAAGGCGGCACTTGCTCAATTGGTTCATCACCCTAAGGTGGACGCTCCTGTCTCATGGCTATCTAAGTCTACCGCCTTACCAGTTTCTGATGCGTCCTATCTGAAGGACTGGACTGACAAGAAGCTTGAGGTTTCCCTCAAGTCCGTTTTTGCCACTGCTGGTACTGCCATGCATCCAGCATTCGCTGCGGCATGGGTTAACCGGGTCACTGTGGTCTGGACTGAACAAATCACCCTAGCTGTACGTTGGGGTGATTCATCTTCGGATATGTTGCGGCTTCTTGCCAACATATCTGAGGCCCAGCATTATGTTTCTGCTGCCTTATTTGATGCTATCCGTCTGGTGGCAAGGGTTTCCACCATGTCTGTGGTTGCCAGACAAGCTCTTTGGCTCAAGATCTGGGCTGCTGACACCGCTTCTAAGAAAGCCTTGCTGTCCTTGCCCTTTCAGGGTACATCCTTGTTTGTGCCAGATCTTAAGGATCTGATTAGTGAGGCCATTGGGGGTAAGAGTACTCATTTGCCCTTGGTCCCCAGGAAGAAACCTCCTCTCAAGCGTAACAGGTTTTTTCGTCCCTTTCAGACTGAGACACGTCCGGCGAACCAGGTGGTTCCCTAAGCTCCACGTGCCTCCTCCAAGCCCAAACAGCAATGGAAGCCCAAGGTCTCCTCCAAGCCCAAGGCTTCCAAGACTTCTCCGGCATGACTCGCTGAACTCAGGTCCCCATTCAGCTGTGGGTGGCCGTCTTCGTCACTAACACAGCATTTGGGAGGATTCGGTGGTGGACGGTAGGTTTTACAAGTAGTGACGGAAAGGTACAGGATCCCTTTTGTCTCTCTTCCTCCCTTTCGCTTTTTCCCCTCTCATACTTCCCAGGGAGTAGAAAAATGCTGTCTCTTCTACGGCGCTATCCAGTCTCTTCTGGACAAGGATGTTCTGGAACCTGTTCCAGTTCAGGACAGAGGTACGGGTTTTTACTCAAACCTCTTCGTAGTGTCCAAGAAGGACGGTGGTTGTCGTCCAGTTTTGGACTTGAAGGATCTCAGTTCCTTCGTGATATGGTCTCATTATCACCAGGAGTCCCTGTGGACAGTGATTGCTGCTATGGTTCTGGGGGAATTTTTTTCTTCTCTGGACCTTTAGGGTGCGTATTTACATATCTCCATTCATCCAGAGAGCTGGCAGTATCTAAGATTTGCCTGCGACCAAGGGCATTTTCAGTTCTCAGCTCTTCCCTTTGGTCTGACTACAGTGCCTCAGGTCTTCAACCGTGTCCTGGGAGCCTTACTGTCTGTCCTCCACCGGGATGGCATCAGAGTTACTCCATACATGGACGACCTGCTTCTGAAAGCCCCCACTGCGGAACTTCTTCGTCAGCAGGTTCAGGACTGCATTCAAGCTCTCGCCCATCATAGGTGGATCATCAGTTTGGACAAGTCAGATCTTGTCCTATAGCATCGTCTGATCTTCCTGGACCTTCTCTTCGACACTCAGCAGAGCATGGTGTTTCTCACGGAGGAAAGTGGCTCACCAGATCGCACACAGGGTTTCGGCTGTTCTAGCTCAAGATTCAGTTCCAGCCAAGAGGCTGTCCTCTCTGGTGGGGAAATTCATCTCCATCATGGAAGCAGTCCCCTTTGCCATGGCTCACACAAGGGAGTTCCAGCGGTTTGTGATCCAGGTATGCAAGGGTCAGCCGGAACTTCTGCAGACGACAGTATCCCTCCCTTTTCATGTGGAACGGAGTTTGTTGTGGTGGCTCGATCTCTCCAGTCTCCTCAAGGGCAAGTCCTTCCTGATATCCTTCTGGACCACGGTGACGACGGATGCCAGCCTCTCTGGCTGGGGAGCGGTCCTGGTTCGCCTGAGTGCTCAGGGACGGTCGTCTCCAGAGGAATCTCTCCTTCCCATCAATGTATTGGAACTTCGGGTGATATTTCATGCCCTTCGTCACTGGATGCCCCAGCTGGAAGAATGCCCAGTCCGGGTTCAGTCCGACAACGCCACGGCTGTGGCTTACACCAACAAGCAGGGCGGTACAAGAAGTCTCGCTGCTTGGTTAGAGGTCAAGGCTATTTTGTCCTGGGCAGAAGAACACGTTCCTGCCATATCTGCAGCTCACATTCCAGGCGTAGACAACGTCATGGCTGACTTCCTCAGTCGACACACAGTAGACAGCAGAGAGTCGTTCGCTGTCTACTGTGGTCTTCCTTGCATCGACCTGATGGTGACAAGACACAACCAGAAGGTTCCAAGGTTCTGCTCTCGCTGGAGGGATCCTCTGGCTTTGGCAGTGGATGCCATGTCCATTCCTTGGTTATTTCCTCTGGCTTACATCTTCCGTCCCCTTCCTATGTTGCACAGGGTATTATAGAAATTGAGACTGGAGCGATGTCCAGTCATTCTGGTTCTCCGTACTGGCCTCAACAAGTTTGGTTTCAGGAGCTTCTGGATCTGTCAGTGGCAGAGCCGTTCCGAAAATTGAATCCACAGTATTGAAGAAGAAAGGTTTATCTTCTGGTGTGGTAGCTACCATGCTTAGTGCTCGCAAGCCAGTTTCCTCAAAGGCCTACCATCCTGTCTGGTCAACCTTTCAATCTTGGTGTGCCGATAGGGACTTGTCTCAGGAATTTGTTCTGCCCACGGTCCTGGCCTTCTTGCAGGATGGTCTGGATAAGGGCCTCCGTTTGAGTTCTCTTAAGGTACAGACTTCTGCTCTCTCTGTTTTCTTTCAGAGGCGCATTGCTATCCTTCCTGATGTCAAGGTGTTTTTCCAGGGATTTGCTCATACTCGCCCTGTCTGTAAGGCTCTTGCTCCTCAGTGGGATCTTAGTCTGGTTCTTGGTGTCCTTCTGCACCCTTCCTTTGAGTCCTTGGCTACTATTCCTCTACGCCTTCTGACATGGAAAATGGCCTTTCTCCTGGCGATCGTGTCTGTTCGCCGTGTCGCCAAGTTGCATGCTCTGTCCTGTAGATCACTATTTTTGGTGTTTCACAAGGACAAGGCGGTGCTTTGCACCTCTCAGGAGTTCCTGCCCAAGGTGGTTTCAGAGTTCCACATCAATTAGGAGATTGTGGTGCCCTCTTTCTGCCCTGACCCCACCTCTGACAAGGAGAGGGATCTCCACTTGTTAGACGTGGTGAGTTGTCTCAAGTTTTATGTACATCGCACTGAGTTTATCAGGCAGTCAGATGCGCTGTTTGTCATTCTTGAGGGTCCCAGGGCAGGAAGACCTGCATCCAAAGTGACTTGCTTCTTGGATCAAATCCACTATTCGTAAGGCTTATGAGCTGAGGAAGAAGCCTGTCCCTTTCAGGGTCACTGCTCATTCTACTCAATCTATTTGGGCCTCTTGGGCTTGCAAGAATCAGGCCTCTGCTGATCAGTTGTGCAAGGCTGCCACTTGGTCGTCTGTGCACACCTTTTCAAAGCACTACCATGTTGATGTGTTGGCGTTGGCTGATGCCAACTTTGGGAGGAAAATCCTGGAGGCAGTTTTGTCTGTCTAGGATTTTCTTTGGTTCCTGGTGCTTCCTTCACTTTTGAGCCCCATTGGCTCTAGTTCAGTGTGCTGTGTAATAGTTTGGGGTGTTCTTACCCCTGTTCACTGTCCGTTGACACTTTATTGTTGTTGGGCTATCTCTGACCTGATGGTTCATATACGTGCTGGTGACTTTGGGGTCCTTGCGCCTGGTCCTTGCCTTACTTGTGAAACTCAATGGTTGGACATCCCAAAGTTACCAGTAACCTGTATTGGACAACAGAGAAAAAGGATTTTAGTCTTACCTGTTAAATCCTTTTCTCTTAGTCCATACAGATTACTGGTCTCCCACCCTGTCAAGAGACCATGCTTGGCTCTCCTGTGGCAGACTGTGGGGGTCCTTCGGGGTCACGCTCACAGGAGTCTTCTTTCCTACCACTATGTAGTCAATAGTTAGTGTGTCAAATATTTCTGGAGCTAGTTGGTTAGCTACAGCCAAGGAGGGAAGGTAGGCTCCACCCCCTGCAGTCATTTCTAGAATTGTTCCTGCCTACTTAACTTTAGGTAGGCGATCCGCCCCTTTACCAGTAACCTGTATGGACTAAGAGTAAAGGATTTAACAGGTAAGACTAAAATCCTCTTTTTAGTTTGTTTCTCTTTATGTATCTTACGCTCTCATCTCTTTTCTTCTTCCTCTCCGTATTCTTGCTCCACAGTTATTTCTTCTCAGTATTGTTGAGAATGTTCCACTAATCATTGGATTCAGTTGAGATTAGTCAGTTCGTATCTCTTTCATTACCCTCACCCTGAAGTTACTTTCTGGCCATTATTCGGTATAGTCTGTTCATCAGGCGCCACTCTTTCTTGTAACTGTTAGTTGATCCTTTGTTAAATCAATGTACACATTGTTACTATACTCATTGATACCTTGTAAAACATATATTTGTCATCTTCTATGTTAAATCTTGATGTAACTCCTTTTTAATATTAATAACGAAACTTAAGAAAAAAAACAAGGCTATACTTACTGCTGAGAGTTGCTTCATTAAAACGTTGTCCAGTGGTAACATCACTACCTGGCATCCAGGGAGCTGAGCCTTAAGTCCATTATCTTATAGAATGATAGTAAGTTCTGACCACATTGTGGTTGTTTTGAGCTGTAATATAAATTTAATTTCCATAATAAAACTCCACTGCTCTGTTTTAAGATCATCTGTGGGTGTTTTAGATAACTAATACCGTATTCTCATCTATCCTTCTTCTCCTAGTCCTGGTTGTTGCTATGAGACTGCCACCACTCGGCTCTTCTACCATGGACGTACCGAGACCATGAGACCTTGTACAGTAGAAGTTGTGGCATGGTGTCGTGCCATGCTGGATCCTCATTCCACTGTAAGTGCAAATAAAGCTGTGTGACACCTTTTCTCATGATTTCAGTAGCTGCTAGCTACTTCATTGAGATTTTATTAACACATACATTTTTTATGTGGCTAGATGGCAATGTTGCTATCGTAGACCTACATGTTGAAATAGTATTGTCTTTTCTTTGATAAGTGTGGCCCCCTTGTTTTGCTATACATCAGGACATCCATATAGAGCCAAACTGGAGTAATTCCAGGGAAACCTACTACACCATATATGATTGCATACAAATTCACAAACTCGCCATTGATTAAATGTTACTTTAACCCCTTGAATGCTAAAGAGGGGCTAAAAATCTATTAAAACATAATTCTGGGGAAAGCCATCTGTACCATGGGCAACAAACACCATTTTGCCATTGATATAAATGTGGATTTTAATCCCTACATTTCAAAGAGGTTAAAAGTCCCTTTTAAATCAATAGTAGTCTTTAGTTGTTCTCCCTAATGGTGCAACATTTAAATGACAAGACTGTGACCTTATTAACTTCTTCAGTGTTGGAAGGATTTGGCAAACACTACTCAGCATGAATCTGATGCTGGTCTACCAGTTACTAAGTAGTAATCTACCCCCTGGTGTAGAGGGTTTACACCAGAATTTCTCTGCTTTTGTGTTCTTATTTTGTGTTTATACACCTGCACCACAGAGTGAATTGTTAGACTGCATATAGGAGCTTGTTTTCTGTAGCTGTCAGTATGTACATTTGGATGACAGCAGTAGAAGACATAGGATAGAGATTAGTTTATTAGTAGCTTGGTCCTTGCTATATTTCGTTCCATGTTATGTTCAGACCTGGAGGTGATTGTCATTACCATCTAAGTCCAATAGTCAGCCTGGTCTCTTCTTGCTGTACTCTTCCTACAGTTCTCTCAGCAGCACGATCTGATGCTAAAAGCCTTTGCAAAACACAACAAAATGATGAAGGAATGCCAGAATGGGAAAGGTAAGAAAGATTAAAAGTAACCATAGAGTATGGGGGTGGTGGGGTGGGGAGGTGCAATTAGATCAGGGTTGTCCAACCCTCAGTCCACTCCTGTGTGAAATGCGATTCACCACAAGGCAAACTGCCAGCACCCTCTGACACTCAAAAAGTTGTGTGAATAACGTGCTGAGGCAAAGGAGAACTTTAAACATCATTGAACAGCAGCAAGCAGCTGCTCAACAATGCTAGGTCATTACATACTGCTGTCCAATCGGCTATGTATGGGCAGAGGAGGTACAGTGAGGTAAATGTGAATTATTGTGTGGTCATGGTTAATGTAGATAAGTTATAATTTATTGCTGTGCTCTGGTGATGTTGGCTCTAATGAGGAAATCATTAACACGGTACACATTTGAGCACTGCAGGGGCAATGTAATTGACAGGCAAGGACAAACAACCCAATATGGACATCAGGGCAATGCTGCCTTTTAATCATTGTTTGGCATGCGCTGCTGTCTAATCAGCTTAAAGTCCCTGCCTGCCTGTCAGTTGCATTGCTCTTGTAGCATGCTTTTGTGTAAATCTATTTCCTAGCCACTCGCTTTTGCAGCAAAACTACCATATGTGTGTGGCCATATACCTCCTCTCAGTGGCCCTGTGTGCCCCCAAATATCACCCTTGTGTCGCTGTCTTGCTACCTTTACCGCAAAAGTGCTTCGATATATATCCAATTCAGTTGCCTCATGTGCTTCAGGTAGAGCTCTTGTGCCATCTTGTAGATCCCTCTGTGCCCATAGATGGCCACTCAGTGCTCCCAGGCTGCACACATAGTCTTATGTAATCTCCTCTTGGTCTGCTAGTATCATGTAATCGTATCTTGCTCTGCTGGTGGTCATTTTATTTGTTACAACCCACAGTTAAGAAAAAAAATAAAAAGTTGGATGCCCCTGATTTACAAACACCAGACATCCATATGTAGGATTGATGCCTAGGTGTGTTCATCTGTTATAGGAACATTAACACCTTTCATAATAACCTATGTAATGGCCAGAGAATCCTTATGGCCACTATGAATTTTGCCCTTGCCTCTTTGCTCAAAAGAGAACATCTATGACTGACTGAAAGTATAATGTCTACGGAAGTGGACACAATCCTTGTTGGCTGGACTCCTGGACAAGTATCACCCACTGCTGGAGCACCTTTTCTTGTTTGATGATCTCTCTAACTGAAGTAGGCAGAGTGTATGAGCCCACAGAAGAGGTCAGTAGTGCAGTGGGTGGAGTTTGGGGACCAGGTGGATAATGCCATCCAGGACTCCTTAAAGATGTTCTCTCAAGCAAATTTCATAGTGGTCATTAGCATTTTTTGACCATAGAAAAGTTATTTGGTGATTGTCCTTATTAGGAACACTAAAGTGTTTGTGTTCGTTTAACACTTTGCGTGCTAGAGGGGTGACCAAAGCACACTCTGGCACTCAAAGGGTCAGCAGTATAATATGTTTAAAATAAATACATTTTGTATAATTGAATGCCTTACCAACCTAAGACATGTAAAATGTCATTGAGATAATCCAAAATCATTCCCTTATGTCATGATTTATTTCAGTCATTGTTTTCAAAAGATATATAAAATATTTTATTAATTGTTTTGGAAAATATTGTTTGAAAAATATGAACAGATGTGATCCATTAAAGTGGAACTTTGACCTTAATTCAAATTTGAATAATTAAAAACTGCTTATGCAGTTGTATTCAAAAGTATGCATACCCTTGGAGAATTGGTAATAAATGGACCATTTTTAAAGAAAACATGAGTGAGCAGGCAAAACACATTTCTTTTATTTCTTATGGGATTCATATTCAACAGTAGGTTATAACAGAATTGCGCAATCATAAAACAAAACATGGCAACAAATAAAAAAATGAAATGACCCAGTTCAAAAGTCTTCATACCCTTGGTTTTTAATTCTGCGTATTGCCCCCTTTAGTATCAATGACAGCGTGCAGGCTTTTGTAATGGTTGTCTATGAGGCCCTGAATTCTTGCAGGTAGTATAGCTACCCATTCGTCTTGGCAAAATGCCTCCAGGTCATGCAGAGTATTTGGTTGTCTTGCATGAACCGCATGTTTGAGATCTCCCCAGAGTGGCTCGATGATATTAAGGTCAGAAGACTGTGATGGCCACTCCAGAACCTTCAACTTTTTCTGCTGGTCATTGTTGTTGTCATTGTCGTGCTGGAAAGTCCAAGAGCATCCCATGCACAGCTTTTGTGCAGAAGAATACAAATTGTCTGCCAGTATTTTCTGTTAACATGCTGCATTCCTCTTGCCATCAATTTTCACAAGATTCCCCGTGCCTTTAAAGCTCACATACCACCATACTTCACAATGGGGATTGTATTATTTTTGCTATAGGCCTTGTTGACCCATCTCCAAACATAGCACTTACGGTTGTGACCATAAAGATGTATTTCTCTGTCATCCAATATAGGTTACTGGTAACTTTGGATAGGCGACCGCCCCTTTAAGTAGGCAGGAACAATTCTTGAAGAGAATGCTGGGTAGAGCCTACCTCCTCTCCTTAGCTGCATCTAGCCACTCCCCTCCAATAAAGATTGTTCCTTGATGAAGCTACAAGGCAAGAGAACAGTTCTTCTATAGTTTTAGCTTATTTTTTGTTTTCTATAGATATGGAATACCACCATTAGACTAATTACTATTAACTGACATTCCCTAGTGGATAGCTCCGTTTCCAGGTGCTATGGTAGACCTCTCAGCCCTGGGGGGGAAATCTTGTTTAGCAAGTTCTTTCCTTAGGAGTTGCTCACTGAGGCTTCTTCTTTATCAATGGTAATCTGAAGACAGAAGACCTGCTAAAAAGGTGAGCAACCCTTTGAGTGCTAAGGTCCACTTGTCCCACGCTTCCCCTCGGCACAGGGGTCTCCTTTGGAGTTCCTAATACATACTTCTGCACTCATTGGGTTTGTATGTATGTTTGTTGGGGGTTTGGAGCAGAGTTTCTGTGGTAAATTAACACTTTGTCTGCTGATTTGGCATCTTTTAGGGGGTGTTAGCACTTTTCCCTTCAGGGTATAGTGTTTATTTGTTTTTTGAAATGTTTTGTGATGCTTTATACAACTTTTTTACTTCACTGTAAAAATTTACAAATTTGAGTTCCTTACTGCATAGACGCCATGCTCCATTCACCTCTATGGGATTTTACAGTTTGGGACATATCTCTGCAACCGCTCAATGTGGCGACTTCAGAAACGGCTTGTTTTGTTTGTCTGCCCTTGGTTTATCATCCGGTCAACATTCTGTGTATTTTGGGGGGCTCAGGGGGCTTCGGGCACTGTTGGGGTACTTTTTTAGGGAAAACATTTCCCATGAGCGCTTGCTTCTGATTGGCTCCCATAGTGGCAGCCATTTTCTGCTTTCCCTTCATGAGTATCCTCTGCAGGGCTTCGGACTCTCCTTCTCTCCTCAGCAGATTAACTCTTCACCTGCCTGTTAAGTGAAAATTAATGATTTCTGGGGTGACATTTTAATCTTAAACACTATATTTTGTTGTTTCCTTATATTTTGGATGTTTTGACACTGTGAGGATGTCAACTTCGTTGGAACTTGGGGCAAGACCTATGACTAAGGAATACTGAGGTGTCTGTGTCCCCTATTGCGCACTGCTCCTCATGTCAGTCAGGGTCACCTAGAGAATACTCAGGTCATTTATGCCCAGCATGCGATGCTGCCCCTGTGTCTCCCCCAGGGACCTCCGGCCATGCACTAAAGCCACTGTGGATGCACAAGTTTAAGGCCACTACTAGAGACCTATGGTCTACCTTACAACTCCTTCCATCCCAATTGCAGGGGGTCTTCCAGTCTTGGCAACCTCCTACTCCTATCAGGTCTTCCCTACCAAAACTGCAGGGCATAACTGATGTATCTGACTCCTCTGAGAAGGAACTGTTGGTGGGTTCTGATGAGGGGGAATGTTCTGCTGTGATCTCTTCACAATTCTTTGGGGAACTACATTCATACACTGACCCATCACGGATGGATACTCAACATGGACAAGTCAGACCTTGTACCATCTCAGAGACTAATCTTCCTGGGTCTCCTCTCCGACACCAAACAGTGTATGGTATTTTATCACCGACGAGGTGGCTCACCAGATCGTCCACAAAGTGTCTGCTGTTCTGGCTCACGATCCAGTTCCGGCCATGAATCTGACCTCCCTAGTGGGAAAGTTCATTTCCACCATAGAAGCAGTTTCGTTTGCCATGGCTCACACTAGGGAACTTCAGAGGTTTGTGATCCATGTGTGCAGGGGTCAGCCGGATCTATTGCAGATGTCTGTGTCTCTTCCCCTTTATGTGGAGTCGAGTCTGTATTGGTGGCTCCACCTCTCCAATCTTTCAAGGGTAGTCCCTTCCTAATACCCTTCTGGACTACCGTGGCGACGGATGCCAGCCTTTCCGGCTGGGGAGCAGTCCTGGGTCACAGCAATGCCCAGGGTCGGTGGTCTCCGGAGGAATCTCTCCTTCCCATCAATGTTTGGAGCTTCGGGCGATATTTCATGCTCTTTGCCACTGGACACGTCATCTGGAGGGATGCCCAGTCAGATTCCAGTCCCACAACGCCACGGCTGTGGCTTACATCAACAAGCAAGGCGGTACAAGAAGTCTCGCAGTTTGGTTGGAGGGCAAAGGTATTTTAACCTGGGCAGAGGAACATGTTCCTGCCATATCCACAGTTCATATTCCCGATGTGGACAACATGCTGTCAGACTTCTAAGTCGACACACAGTGGACAGCGGAGAGTGGGAACTGAATCAAGAAGTGTTCAACCTCATTGTTCAGAAGTGGGGACTTCCTTGCATCGAACTGATGGCAACTAGGCATAATCAGAAGGTTCCATTGTTCTTCCTCTGGAGTGACCCTCTAGCTCTGTCAGTGGATGCCATGCGGATCCCATGGCACTTTCCTCTGGCATACATCTTTCCTCCCATTCCCATGCTACACAGGGTGTTGTGGAAACTGTGTCTGGAGGGCTCTCCTGTCGTTCTGATTTCTCCTTACTGGCCTCGTCAAGCTTGGTTTCCGGAGTTCCTGGATCCATCCGTGGCGGAGCCCTTTCGGCTTCCCCGCCTTCTGGATCTTCTTCTGCAGGGGTACCTGTGGAAGGAGGATGTGGACCATCTGGGTTTGACGGCATGGAAATCGAATCCTCAGTACTGAAGAAGGGTTTTTCTTCGGGTATAGTGGCATTATGCTTAGTGCCCGCAAACCTGTTTCCTCTAAGGCATACCACAGAGTCTGGTCTTCCTTCCTCTCCTGGTGTGCCGACAAGGATCTTCCCCAGGAATTTTATCTGCCAACAGGCCTGTCCTTCCTACAGGATGGTGTGGACAAGGACATCAGCTTGAGTTCCCTTAAGGTTCAGACTTCTGCTCTCTCTGTTTTCTTTCAGGTACGCATAGCTATCCTTCCAGATGTCACGGTGTTCTTTCAGGGCTTTGCTTATACTCTCCCTGCTTTTCGACATCCTGCTCTTCAGTGGGAACTTAACTTTGTCTTGGGCGTCCTTCATAGCCCTCCATTTGAGTCATTGGCTACTATTCCTCTGCGTATGCCTGAGTTGGAAAATGCTTTTCTCCTGGTGATTGTGTGTTCGCCATGTCTCGGAGTTGCATGCCCTGTCTTGTAAACCACCCTTTTTGGTGTTTCACAAAGACAAGGCGGTTCTTCGCACTTCTCAGGAATTTCTCCAGAAGGTGGTCTGTGACTTTCACGTTAATCAGGAAATTGTGGTACCCTCTTTCTGTCCTGACCCTACTTCTGACAAGGAGAGGGATCTTCACTTGCTGGATGTGGTGCGATGTCACACGTTCTATGTGCACCGCACTGAGTTTGTTTGCCCTGTTCATCATTCCTGAAGGTCCCAGGGCACTGAGACCGGCATCCAAGGTGACCGTAGCATCTTGGATTAAGTCTACCATTCGTAAGGCTTACGAACTGCAGAAGAAACCTGTTCCATTTAGGGTTTCGGCTCATTCCACTAGATCTATTGGGGCATCTTGGGCTTACAAGAATCAAGACTCAGCTGATCAGTTGTGCAATGCTGACACTTGGTTGTCTGTGCGCACCTTCTCTAAACAATACCGCATTGATATGCTGGCATCGGCTGATGCTAGCTTATGAAGGAAGATGCTGGAGAGGCAGTTTTGTCTGTCTAGGTTCTCCTTTCGTACTCCTTCACTTTTGAGCCCATTTGGCTCTAGTTCTGTGTGCTGTGCTATACAGTTCCTGGTGTGGTTATACCCCAGTTTTGTGTCCGTTGACACTTTGTTGTTATTGTTGGGTTATCTCTGATCTGATGGTTCATATATGCTCTGGTGACTTTGGGGGCCCTGTGCCTGGTCCTTTCCTTGCTTCCCTCCTCTGGGAAACTCAATGGTTGGACATCCCGAAGTTACCAGTAACCTATATTGAATGACAGAGAAAAGAGGATTTTAGTCTTACCTGTTAAATCCTTTTCTCTTAGTCCATATAGGTTACTGGTCTCCCACCCTGTCAAGGGACCATGCTTGGCTCTCCTGTGACAGAACGTGGGAGTCCTTTTGGGTTTATGCTCACAGGAGTCTTCTTTCCATTTTTACGAACTAGTCACTAGTTAGTGTCTCAAATCTTACTGGAGGGGAGTGGCTAGGTGCAGCTAAGGAGAGGAGTTAGGCTCCACCCAGCATTCTCTTCAAGAATTGTTCCTGCCTACTTAAAGGGGTGGTCGCCTACCCAAAATTACCAGTAACCTATATGGACTAGAAGAGAAAAGGATTTAACTCGGAAGGCTAAAATCGTCTTTTCGGTCTCATCACTCCAAATTACAGTGTGCCAGAAGCTGTGAGGAGTGTCAAGGTGTTGTGGGGCATATTGTAACCGGGCTCTTTTGTGGGATTTGCTCAGTAAAGGCTTCTTTCTGGCAACTTGACCATGCAGCTCATTTTTTGTCGTATTGTGCTCCTTGAAACAACCACACCATCTTTTTCCAGATCAGCCTGTATTTCTCCTGAGGTTACCTGTGGGTTTTTCTTTGTATCCTGAACAATTCTTCTGGCAGTTGTGGCTGAAATCTGTCTTGGTCTACCTGACCTTGGCTTGGTATCAAGATATCCCTGAATTTTCCACTTCCTAATAAGTGATTGAACAGTACTGACTGGCATTTTCAAGGCTTTGGATATCTTTTATATCCTTTTCATCTTTATAAAGTTCCATTACCTTCCGCAGGTCTTTTGACAGTTCTTTTCTGCTCCCCATAGCTCAGTATCTAGCCTGCCCAGTGCATCCACGTGAGAGCTAACTAACTCATTGACTAGTTATAAACAGGCACTAATTGCAATTTATAAAGCCACAGGTGTAGGAAATGAACTTTTAACTTCCATTTTAACATGTGTGTGTCACCTTGTGTGTCTGTAACAAGGCCAAACATTCAAGGATATGTAAACTTTTGATCAGGGCCATTTGGGTGATTTCTGTTATTATGATTTAAAAAGGAGCCAAACAACTTCGTGATAATAAATGGCTTCATATGATCACTATCCTTAAATAGAAGACAGGTTTTTTTTTTTGTTTTTTTTACACGATCAGTCATATTTTCAAAATCGATGCCAAAATTTCACAATTTCTGCCAGAGTATGCAAACTTTTAATTAAAACTAGATGTCATGTTACTCTACAGTCTCCTATGACTTTGCCGGTGTCCAGAGGCTGGAGAATAGATGCCTCTCTCCTCTTCGACCTGGCTTCTGCATTACACCTTAAAGAAACTATTCAGGCATACTTGGCAACCAATGAAAACTGTTTCCTCACCAACCATGTTATGGGAGGCTCTGAACTGTGTGTTGCGAGGTTCCTCAATTCAACTCACTGCTCTTCATAGACGTAAAGCCAGGGAGGAACTCTCAACCTTTCTGGAGGCTTTGGCCAAGGCGGAATGTGCTCACCAATGTGGGGCCAACAATGAGGCTTTATCCCAAGTAAAATGTTGCAGGGAAAGGGTTCACGCTTTCCTTACTACTCAAATTAATTGCTCATCTGTATGGTCTAAGCGCTACTTCTGTGAACATGCTAACAAAGGGGGGTGGTGGCCTTCCCAGCAGCATAAGGGTCACAGGACCATTAAACCCATTTTGTCAATTCGCAATTCATCTGGAGACATTGTTCGAGACTTAACTGCGATTACCTCCTCTTTTAAAGACTTCTATGCTACTATGATTTGAATCCGGGTAGGTCCTCTTTACCATCTGAGGCTCAACTGGCTTACATTGCTGGATCCAACCTTCCTAAAGTCTCACCGACCCAGGCACTTGAACTAGATGGGGAAATTCAGCAAGAGGAAGTTGAGTTGGTTATCCAGCAAATGGCCCTAGGGAAATCCCCTTGTCCTGACAGATTTCCCCTAGCTTTTTACCATCACTACTTACATCTACTCACTCCATTGCTTACGGCTTCTTTCAGTGACCTCCCCGATGTTATTCATCGACATCCCTCATATATCCCTCATGCCCAAGGAGGGTTAAGAACCTTCTCTCCTCAATATTGATTTAAAAATTTACTCTAAGGGCTTGGCAAACCATCTCCACCCTCTTCTGCCAGACATCGTACATACTGATCAGGCCGGCTTTGTACCAGGAAGAGAAACTCGTGACAACACCATAAAACTGCTCCATCTCCTCCGTCAGGCTCACTTCGATGGGGAACCTGCTCTACTTCTGTCAGTAAATGCCGAGAAGGCTTTTGACAGAGTGGATTGGGGATTTCTGGAGGCATCACTTAGGGGATATGGCTTAGGACAGGGCTTACTTATGAAGGTCATGGTTCTATACGCAAATCCATCCGCTCGGGTTTGTGTAAATGGCTTTATGTCTGAGCCCTTTTGGTTGTTTAACGGTACAAGACAAGGATGCCTGCTATCCCCTATAATCTTTCTTCTGGTAATGGAGTCCTTGGCATCCAGGATTCGGGCTCACACGGCTATCTCCGGGATTAGGTTGGGGGGACGAGGAGCATAAGATCTCACTATTTGCAGATGTCATTTTCTCCATATCTAATCCAGAGATCTCCCTTCCGGCTGTTCTGCAGGAATTCTCTTGCTTTGGAGACATGAGTAACTTTAAGATGAATTTATTGAAGTCGAAAGATCTGAATGTCAATTTGTCCCCTATACAGGTGCGCCACCTTCGATCTCTTGCCCCTCTCAAATGGGCTAAGGAATCCATTCCTTATCTTGGGGTTCATCTTACCTCTTCCTTCTCTGATTTGTTCAAATATAATTACATTCCCTTGGCTCTATCCCTATCTGCAGATCTCTGTAGATGTGCTGCTCTTAAGCTGTTCTGGACGGTAAGGATAAATTTGCGCAAATCCTTTTTTCTTCCTAAAATCCTGTACCTCTTCCAGACACTTCCTGTCTTCCTTCCTCAGTCATATCTAAAAATGTTACAACGCTTGATCAACAAATTCATCTGGGGGGGCGGCTCACCAGGCCTCAAATTTAACCATGTATCCCCTTGTCGCAAAAAGGGTGGACTGGGGGTCCCAGATATACCTCTATACCACAGAGCTACGCTTCTCAGTGCCATACCTCATTGGTTTCATTCCGGAACTTCGAAAGCTTGGGTACGCTTCCAGTGGGCATTATGTCACATGTTGCCTCTTACATGGCTGCCTTGGTGCCCTGCATCATATATTCCTCCCGAGGTCTCTGGACACCCTTTATTTTCATCAGTGCTTAGTTATTGGAAGTCTGTCATTCACCGATTATCCAGTACTCCTTCCCCCCTGACCTCTCTAGTACACAACCCGGACTTTCCTCTGAGGATGTCCAACACCGCCTTCCTGGGACCAGATCTGCTGGTGGCTGATGTTCTCTCTAATGGTGAACTAGCCAGCTTTGATCACCTCTCTAATTCTTGGGATCTACATTCCAATGACTTTTGGAAATTCATGCAAATTCGCCTTTACATAACTTCACAAACTGGACGATCCAGTATGGTACAGTCGCTTACCCCATTTGAATTGTTCTGTCATCCGACTCCAAGACCTGCTGGTCCACGGACCATGCAACTCTGATGGATTATTGCCAAACTTTATGCCTGGCTAGCAGACTCATCAGACGCCTCTCACTGTCACTCATATAGATTGTCATGGGTGTCGGATCTTCAGATATCGATCCCACCGGAGTCCTGGGAACGAGCTTTTCAGGGGTCCCTCTTTTCATCCAGGAACACAACTGCTATGGAAACTAACAATAAATTGTTCACTCGCTGGTACAGATCGCCTCATCTCCTGCATGGATACTACCCCCAGGTTTCCCCGTTGTGTTGGAGATGTGATCAGGCAGATGGTACCTAAGGCCATCTCTGGTGGTCGTGCCCATTGATATCTACATTTTGGCATCAACTGGTACAGGCTTTGTTGATGATTTGTTTCTATCCCTTTACCACTGGATCCATTGTTACTCCTCTTTTCTGTAGGGCTCTAAGAGTTATATTGCTCTCGAGCCCTAAAAGGTATTACTTACCATCCTTCTTACAACTGCCAGAATGTGTATCCCAGTGCACTGGAAATCGACCTTGCCGCCCTCACTAGAGGAGTGGAGAAGGTGTGTTGGTGATACGGCTCTCTATGAAAAACTAACACACCTGCTCTCTGGTGGAAGCCCTCCTTTCTTGTTGGTCTGGGCCCCTTGGCTTTCGTCTAATCCACTATCCCGATGAACTATCAAAGGTTATCGTGTGTTGCTAATGTCTCCTGAGTAATTTCCCTATACCCTCCGGTTCCTGGGAGTTGACAGCCTTTGTGGTGGTCTCGGCAGAATCCGCGACTCTCTTTCGCTATTGCTACAACCTATTCCCTTTCCCTTCCACTCTCCCCCTCTCCTGTTTCTCCCCCTTTTCTTTCTTTCCATGCTATACCTCTTCCCCCTCTTTCCTGCTCATTTATTCTTACCTTTCTACCTCTTTTCTCTCTTCTCTACTTTTTCTTTCTTTTCAAGAATATCCCTTTCTTCTTTCGTTGTAAAAGAGTTCCAACCAAGCCTTTCTCACTCATGCATTGAATGTCCATTTATTATGCAAAATTAGAAATGTATGCAGTTTTCTTTCATTTTCTTGAAAACACTATGCTTCTGGAGTTTTATGCCATTACATGGACATATATGTCAAACCATCTAATGCCAGTCTGTAATTTGTGCCTTCTTGGTTGTAACCCACTTTGTTCATGCTTTTCGATCAGTCTCAATAAAGCTATTTAAAAAAAAAAACTGTATGTCATGTTAGCCAAAGGCCAGCAAATGTATAGTTAAGGAGATATTTCAACTTGTTACCATACCATGCAATACCAGTGATGTTTCATAAGCTAAATAAGCTTTTTCAGTGACATCTCATATGCTAATTAAGCCTTTTCAGTAAGGTGTCATAATGAAGCTTTTCAGTGATGTTTCAAGTGCCAGGAAATTTTTTGCTTTCAATTTTCCCAGAAATAAATGTGAATATCTCCTAAACTAGACATCTGCTGGAATTTTGGTTAAGATGACGGGCAGTTTTAAATGAAGTTTTCAAATATGTAAAGAAAATTCAAGGTGATAGGTCCACTTTTAAGGATAGTATTTCATACAAAATAAAAAAAAAAGATCTACAGCAACTAATGAATACATAAATATTGACTGTAATATTTCACTTGCAGGATTTGACCGTCACCTTCTAGGTCTTCTCCTACTAGCAAAAGAGCAGGGGCTCCCTGTGCCAGAACTGTACACTGACCCGGCATTCACAAGAAGGTGAGTGTTCAGTTGTTGCCATTCTAAGGGCCTTATGCAGAAAACAAACAAAGAGCAATTCTGGAACATGCCAACTGCACCACAAGGAACAGATACAAATTGTCATTGAGATAAATGGACCTTGCATTCAAGCCATGGTTAAAATCCATTTAAAGGGCATTTTGGAAACTGTACTTGTTCTCTATGCTGCAGTTGGATTCAGTCGTTAGTACACCAGGTTGTGTGTGCCCTGTTTTGTCACAGTACAAGTCACATTTTCCTCTAATTATGTACTCCCCCCATTGTTTTGTTACAGTGGAGGAGGAGGGAATTTCATTCTTTCCACCAGTCTTGTTGGCTACACAAACGTCCATGGAGCTGTGGTTCCCATGATACCTGAGGGATACGGATTCTTCTACCGAATCCGCGATGACCGGTATGGATATGTCCTACTCTCTCCTCTGGTACCAACCCACCAGAGCTCGTCAGTCTGTAGTACTTGTGACTCCTACATTGTTTTATAGGAATATTAATATTCTATTATTAGCCTGTGTATACTAGGGAAAAAAAGGGTGTTCCCTCTGCTTCATTCAAAAGTGGTTACAGCACAGACTTTAAATAAATCAGGCTATAGTTTGCTGTCTTTCCCAGGGCTCCAACTACCACTGTAGTCTTGAAGTGGTTGTCCAGGATTGTCTGTAAATGGGCTGAAATGTAAGAGATTACAGAAGAGCAGCAGGCATTAATCACAGTAAAGTTACTGGCATTAACTCTTATGTGTCATTACAAACCACACAGACAGTATTAAATAAATATTCTCTTACTTGAACAGTTTATACTTTGATTCTAAAACAAAGGTTATATGTTGGGGATGTAACATGAATAATTTTGACATATGCTAGCTGTACGTAGATGGTTAAAGTTATATTAACTTATTTTATTTTTAGTACAAAGAAAAAGAAATTCTATATGTGGCACAGTGTTAGCAATCCAAGTTGGGCAGAAGACAAGCAGTCCGATCTAAATAACCCCACTCCCAAGGGTTAGACAAATATATATAGAAAATCTTAAAAAAAAGGTCAGAGCTATGTATACCTAGCAAAACGGAAGACTCAAGCATTCTGTACATTTATTTGCAACAAAAATTACACAGCAAAACAACTCTTGGACAATGTCCATAAAATCTCTAGATCACCATCAATATGGAAAACATCATAATATGGAAACACTCAATTGTTATTCTCCAAGACATATATTTACCATAATAACCAACTTAAGTACCAATGTTCTTAGGAGTCCGACCTCTGAGTACTCTCTCCGCTCCCCTTAGAGGTAATTATCCAGTCTGGCCAACTTAACCAAAAGAAATACCCTAGATAAAAACCACACCTCCGTATTACCATATCCGAGGTAGATCAGAAAAATGTCTGTTGTATATCTGGTAAACTCCTCTACAGCAGAACAGATATATTACCCCAGGTCACCCGCCCCTGAACATCCATCTCAAGAAAAAGTAAAAGAAAATTAAAACAAACTAAAATGATAACATCTTATATAATAATTTGCTAAGAAGTTTGTAACAACGCAGTCATGCACAGTAGAGACTGCTGCACGTGCTGCAGTCATGTGCAGTAGAGACTGCCCGTGATGTCGCTTATACGGAGCGGGATGCTCTGAAGTCAGACTGGATTCCTCTGTGTGCACCTTCAGGTGCGCAGAGCAGACCCGGGTCTGACTTCAGAACGCCCTGCTTCATATCAGCCGCAAAGCGGGCAGTCTCTACTGCGCATGACTGCACCACGACCGGCTGGCACTGTGGCCCGTGTACACTGGCTCTTCAACTAGTATAATATACGTCAGTATGTAGTGAGTATCACCACCTGACCAAACATAATATGTCAAAATAATTGGAGGCCAATGTAACAACACAAAATGCTACTTAGCCTTCAATTTAGCCCAATACTATTGTGCGACCATATACCTCCATAAAAACCTTATACAAGGAATCTGGAAGTGAATAATCGTATTACATAATATACTATCAAATTCCGATGATTATCCCAAAAAAAAAAACAAAAAAAAAAACCCATAAAAAAATAAGAAATAAATTAGTCTCTCTTCCAAGGATTCTAGCAGAAGGAAGGATGATATTTCTATTCAAAGTAGAATATTGATCACCATACTTCTCTTACTTTGTGTAGCTTAAACCCAAATCTCTTTATAGGCAGACAGATTTATAAATTAATGACCAACTTCATAGATATTTAGCCATCCATGTTCTTATATATACAGTCTTAACAACTCATAGCTTCAGGACCCCTCCTGATGCCCACCTAACAAGCTCTGAATAACGTAATGAAAAAAAAAATCCTGTGTATTCCACAGGAGGGGGGAGGGTCTGGATCGGGACCCCCCCCCCCCCCCCCGGCACACACAGGGTTCATTTTTTTTTTCCTTCAGTTTGTTTATTACAGACCTCATTGGTACCCCTCTGATGCCCCCCAATGAGGTATGAAAAAGATAAAATGTGCCCCAATTTATACATACTGTGAGTGTGCTGGATGTCCCAGTGGCACTCACAGGGTTGTTTTTTTATTTTGAAGTCAGAACCCATGGGAGGATATCCGACCCCTCTTGAGTCCCCCTCCCACCCCAGTTATTGATCTTCCAGCAGAAGGTGCTCGTGGTCACTATGAAGATGCTCTCTTCTCTCCTACTACCACTAGGGGTGAATGAAATCTGGCAAAGCTTTCTAACGTCACTGGCTTCCCCTGACCTCGCCCACTCCTAACTGGAAGTTCAGGTATTATTAAATACTAGTGTAAAAGCCCCTTGTACATGGGCCAAGGACTGGGTAATGTTAACCCTTTGAGTGCCAGAGGGTTACGCAACTCGTTGTATACCCCTCTGGCACTCAAAGAGTTAAGAGGCCGCTACCTCACTACTCCACGTGATGCAGTCTTGGGTCGCCTCACTCACGCGATGCAATCATGTGCTGTAGAGACTACCAGAAAACGGGCAGTCTCTACTGAGCATGACTGCATTGTGACAAACATCCTAGCGAATTATTATATAGGATTTATCTCTCAGCGCGACCGGCTGGGAGATCAGTAACTGGCGGGAGGGCATCAGGAGAGATCCTGATGGCCCCCTCTCCCTTGAGTGCGGTGCTTTTTAAAATTTTATTTGAAACTAGTTGAACAGCCCGTTACACGGGTCACAGTGCCACTGCCAGCTGGTTGTGGGGCAGTCATGCACAGTAGAGACTGCCCGCGCTGCGGCTGATACAGAGCGGGATGCTCCGAAGGGCAGTCTTTACTGCGCATGACTGCAGCACGCGCAGCAGTCTCTACTGTGCATGACTGCGTTGTTACACACGTTTTAGCAAATTATTATATAGGACTAGTTGGAGAGCCCATTACACGGGCCACAGTGCCACTGGCAGCCGGTCGCGGGGCAGTCATTTGCAGTAGAGACTGCCCACACTGCGGCTATTACAGAGCTGGACGCTCCTTCGGAGCATCCCGCTCTGTATCAGCCTCGTCACGGGCAGTCTCTACTGCACATGACTGCGTTGTTACACACGTTTTAGCAAATTATTATATAGGACTAGTAGAAGAGCCCATTACACGGGCCACAGTGCCACTGGCAGCCGGTCGCGGGGCAGTCATGTGCAGTAGAGACTGCCCCGCGACCGCGGCTGATACAGAGCGGGACACTCCTTCGGAGCACCCCCGCTCTGTATCAGCAATGGCAGTCTCTACTGCGCATAACTGCAGCACGCGCAGCAGTTTCTACTAAGAATGACTGCGGTGTTACGCACATTTTAGCGAATTATTATATAGGATGTGGCACTGCATGCTGGTTATACCAGCTTATGCAGCGACCGCATTTCAGTCTTACTTTGCACGAGCTTGGCACATAAGGAGCTCGCACAATGTTCCCACCTGGCACTCTAGGGTGTATAGGGACACTTGAACAATTGTGGGGGACACACATATACATTTGCTCATCTTCATGTCCTGTAATAGGATCCAGCAGATGGTATTTTGTGATGTGTTGACTCTCATTGATTAATAGTAATGTATTGCACTCACATGCCACATTGGTTAATGAAAATACCTTGCTTCTGCTCAAGGAAAAGTTGCTTCTCTCAACAGCAATCCAGTCACAAAGATATAATTTATTGCAAACAATAACCAAAAAAAGGTGAAAACCATTCAATGGCAATTTGATGCCTTTAGCAGTGCTAAAAATTCTTTGTACAGCGCTATGTACAAATCGAATCAAGACCTTACTGTTGTGCACCAAAGAAAAGTGGATTCATTCTCAGGCAAACTGACTGCACCATAGGGGAAAATAGAAATGCCATTTATTTAAATGTTTTTGGTTTTTTTTTAACCCTTTGAATGTTAGAGAGTTCTCCAGTGCATTGTTCTGCAAACGGTCACATCATTGTAATCATTTCTGTGATTATAAGCCCCATTTAAATTAACCCCTTAACGACCGGCAGTCCTGGGACTTTTCCATCCCATAAGGACCGCATTGAACCACGTGGAAGCGCCGGTACACGTGACCTGTCGCGTGTATCGGCGCGTCACTATGGGGCCTGATAGAGATCGCTCCGATCTTGGAGCGGTCAATTTCAGGCCCTATTTTTAGTTACAGCGCTCCCGGTAGAGCGCTGTAAGTAAAAAGTACGTGACATACTATGACCGTCATCGGTCCTTGAGTATTTCAAGGACTGTGACGGTCATAGTACGGCACATGTCGTTAAGGGGTTAAAGGGATTTGGGAATTTTTATTTGTTACCTAGAGAGCAGTTGGTTTGCCTCATAATTGCGCCTCATTTTTGTGCATTAAGGCAGTCAAATGGTTAATTTATTTTTAATGGAGATCTCACAAGTTGTAACACATTAAACAACCCAATTTTTTATTTACTTCATTTTCATGAAGCTAATTTCATCCCGTTTTAGGTTTGTTGTGGCCTGTAGTGCCTGGAAGTCCTGCCCAGACACAGATGCTGAGAAACTCTGTCATACCGTGTTCCGGAACTTCCACGAGATGATACAGTTGATGGTCAGCGCTCAGCTTTAAGAAATTGAACACACAGAGTTTTTGTTTTCTTTTAATTTGACAAATAATGCACATAATCTAATACTGTGATTACAATCATTTGTAAAGCAGCAATACGTGTATGCTGGGACAAATTACAATGGGTCATATAAGGGCAAACAGACTTATCCAGCCTAATTGGTTCCAATGCTAATGCGCTAGAGCCCATTGTACAGATATAAGCTACTAGCTGAAGAACCCGTGTACACGGGCCACAGTGCCAGGCAGCAACGGCCGTGGTGCAGTCATGCACAATAGAGACTGCCCGCGATGTGGCTGAATTCAGAGCCCCGCTCCATTATCAGCCACGGTGCGGGCAGTCTGTACTGCGCATGACAGCTTCTGACAAACATACATTAGCAAATTATTATATAGGATTCCAAAGCTTGATTTGCTGCTTAATATTAGCTTGTAATGAAACAACATTGAGAAGCGAGACCACATGCATTAATGGGAATTTTTTTAGATGCACTGGATAAATCTGTTTTGGGGGGTAACCCTCCTAGCCCATAGGCGACACATAAATAAAATGGCTTTTGATTTCAAATGGTGGTATTAACCCCATGAATGCTAAAGTGGTCTCCAACTCATTGTGAAGCAATACAACATTTCAGTGGGAATTTTGATTCTTTACCCATGGTGCCCCTGGCATGTCCTAGAATTTAACATGTTCATTATAGTGTCCCAGACAGTATTAACTCTGGTTAAATCTGTGTGTCTGAATATGAAGGTTCTCGTTGTGTTCAGTGTATGAGTACACTGAATGTGATAACATATCCTGCCTCTGTCTTCCATACGGGGCGGTAGCAGCTTTCTGTGTCCGCACTTAGCAGCAACAATGCAAACCAAATGTGACCGTCCACGCATAAAACAATGCAGTGTACACAATGCAAAAAGCAATGCAAGTTCAAATCACGTCGTTCTACTGTTTTTACAAGTGCAAATACATTTAAGACAAAAGTAACCACCACTTTGATATAAGTAGAATTTTATTACAGCAATAGGAAACTGGAGATTTTAGAGTGGTGAATTTGACATTGGAAACAAAGGAACTTATGTATAAAGGCAATGTGGGGCAAACCACTGGTACCATAGGTCATAAATAAAGATTCGCCAATTTCCCATAGATTTTAAACAGGGCTTTAACCCACTGAATGCTAATGAAGCCTCCAGAGCATTGCAAAATTTTACATTCAATAGGCTAAACTTTACCTTTTAACTTTTTGACAGGTAGAGAGGTATCCAATGTATTGGCAATGTCTATGGCACTCAGAGTTAAATCCATGGTATTGTTCCTCTTCTGTGGTACAGCTGGTTTCACCAGGAACTTTGCCTTTATACATAAGCACCAAAGACTTTAGTGCAGAACAACAGAACTTCCTCAGTCACTTTCATTCTACAGCTACAAATTCACCAAGTTTCTATTGCGTTAAATGGCTTTTCTAACACCATGAATGCCAGAGAGGGTGCATTTGAGTTCTTTCTAGAATTCAAGGGGTTAAAACCCATGTTTAAATGAAGGAGAATTTGGGAATGTATTTTTTGTCCCTGATTGTGCACTTGGTTTTCCACAGTCCTTTTTGGAAACCATTTTCAGTACAGTCATGCCTGTTCCAGAGTATAACATAGTAGTTAGTATTTATATCTGCTGATACAGAGATATATCCCTCTAGTAAATTGTAAAAGGAACATTCCTTGTGTTTTAGAAATTAGTAGTATATCTAACAATTAAATATATAATCCAGTGTTGCATGAGTCTAAATAGAAGCTGCTCTGCCATGCAAACCCTTGGTCAAACTTTACATGGCTTAACTCACCAGTTCCTATATTATTCTGTAAAGCCTATGGCCTAACATATCTCCAACTTAAGAGATGCCAGTGCATAGGCTTCATAGAATAACATAAGTATTGGAGAGGTTATCATACTGGAAAGGTTATCTCCTTTTTATCACACCTGGGTAAACAAGCGTGTGTAAAGCTTGATTGGGGGGGTTCAGATATTAAAAATGTCTTATAGGTGAATTTTCTTCCACACTCATTTGCTTCATGTATAATGTGACTTTAGTCTCCTAACTGTATGTTTCAGTACAAAATGCAGTTTGCACATCTACTAGTAACAGGTACTTATGGTCCTCTGAAGAGCCTTCAAAATGCAGAGTGACCACCTTCATCTGATTGAATGTATTTGGGCCTAGGCCTGGGGTGGATAGCATGTGGCCCTTCTGCAGTTGCTGTACTTAAATGCCCATCATCCTCATCTGGCTGAGGATGATGGGAGTTGTAGTCAAACAACCTCAGGAGAGCTACTGCTATATGGCCCAGGTTTTTTGTGCTTTATAACTAGTAAGATATGTTATCCGGATTATTAACATAGAAATATTGCTCTATTATGACAAGTGGGCAGAGAAGCCCACATAGATTGTACATGCACAGCTCAGTGTCTTTACCTTTCTACTCATCTGTCACTAGACTAGGCCTAATGAGGACATTTAGTGACAGGTTCCATTTTAACTTGGAATTCTCAGGACTTCCATATATCCAGACAGGTGTGCAAGTTGCCTGCTTCTTCTCATTGTCAATACTGCTATGATGTTTTGTAACAGGATTAAGGGCTAAAAGGGGTGTGAAATTTGTCTCTAGCTGTAGAAGTGTGGATTGGGCAGCTCTCATCTGTTTAATCTTTTGTTTTGAACTGCACAGTGGCTCCATAGACTGCAGTCACTAAATCACCACCTTAACATGGAGGCTATGGAATTACTGTCCTTAACGGACAGCAGACATCTTAAATCAAATCTTCTATGGGAGCTGACTTGGTAACTAAAGTGGGACTGTGCAGTCTTTAAATGTAAAGCCGTTCAGGGGTCAGAAAACGGAACCCAGACGTAAAACCTGCATTTCAAAGGTTATTTGAGGGCTGTGGTAGAGAAACTCAGGTATACAGTATGTATGTTACCTCCACATTGCATGCTGTTTGTATGCTGCAAGCCACCTTCACATTAAATGGTCAGAATAGGGTTCATACAATACCCTGCTAAATTGTTGGTTGTTTCCCAAGAGTTCAGTTTAACCCACTACCCCTATTTGCCTTGCAGATCACAGTGAGCTGCAAGGCTGGTTCACGTTGGCTCAGAGTGAGGCATTATGGGAGAGACATTGGGATTCTATAGATTTCAGTACAGAGGAGACAAATCTCCTATAGGAGTCTCAATCAGTTGACCTTACCCAGCCTTAGCAGATCCCATTGGTTTGAATGCAAATGGGATGGGGGAAACCATTTTGAGACATAGAACATGGCCAATGATTTAAAAGGATGTACTCACCCTGCCTGAAATGTAACGCCCAAGCTGCTTATCTTGTCAAAAGTGCACATTGTAAGGCATTGATCCAGGACACTGCAAATGTGGTGATACATACAGTAGAGTAGCATTTACTTCTGCATGTAAATTAGAATAATGTTCCACACAGAGTGGGAGAACTTGGTGTCACAGAGGACTGATGTAGATATTGGAGTATAAGCCACCATACAGCTAATCTCTTGCATGGCAACGTAGAAACATAATCTGACATTCTACAGCTGATTTTATTTTTAAGTATGATTTTCTGCAGTGGAAATGTTGAGGTCTGGAGTATTTTACTCCCAGAATGCTAGAGGAAATGCATTGCTTTGCATTCCAGGGTGCCAGACGGGTATGCAATGCATTGCTCTGCTCTGCAATGCTTTGCTGGCACTCAGAGGGTTAAAGGTCCCTTTTAACTGGGTGGCACACGTCTCCTGTGTTTGTTGGTTTGGCTAGAATTTCTTAGTTTATATTTTATTTTAATAAAAATAATCCAATACATCAAAGGGTGTGTTCAGAATCCAAGATGCTTAACCACTTGAGTACCAGACGTGTGAGCAGTGCACTGCTTCACAATCTGATGCTTACCCCTCTGGCACGCAAGGGGTTAAATACTTTGTTCCCTTTTAGTAAATGCCAGCCATTGACGCTAACCAGTTGTTACAAATGTTATTGTTATGTTATTGTTAACCCTTTGAGTGCCAGAGGGGTTCCGTACCCCTCTGGCATTCAAAGGGTTAATGCATATCACAACAATTAGCGCATCAAGAGCATCATCTCCATGAGACTACATGTCATCCTACATGGTCTGAGTGACCATAACACTGCCACCAAATGCATCTAAAAAAAAAAGTACTAGTAATACACTGCACCGTCCCTATTATTTTATAATGTTATGAAAAATAAATATTGTAGTGCTTTTTCCTGCTGAGTAAAAGAAAAGTGCTCCCGCATCTGAGAGATGCTTCATTCAAAAGTTACTAGAGCTTCAGTTTGTAGTTACAAACGTGCATTGTGGCTATTCCATTTAATGGGGGCGCTGTTGCTACTGCTGGCTAGTCACAGGCACAGGTGTTCTCTAGGCTGCTGTAGCAACAGTGCCAGCATAAAATGGATTGGCCTCAAGATGTTAAACCTTAACAGCTTTTGATTAAAATATATCCCAGGAATGGGCATATCCCCGTTCTACGTAACAGGTGAAGTCCTATAGAATATACAATCTTCATAATAAGGATTACTTTTTTTATTAAATAACTAGTGTAAAAGCCCGGGCCAAGGTCCGGGTAAAGTTAACCATTTGAGTGTCAGAGGGGTACACAACGCATTGCTTTGCAATGCATTGCACACTTCTCTGGCACTCAAAGGGTTAAGCGGCCACTACCTCACTGCTCTACGTGATGCAGTCTTGCGTCACCTCACTCACGCAATGCAATCATGTGCAGTAGAGACTGCCCCAACGCGGGCAGTCTCTACTGGGCATGACTGCATCGTGACAGACATCCTAGCGAATTATTATATAGGATAGGTAAAATCTGTGTTCCTTCAAGTCATTTAATACAGGGTTTATTGTAATTGGAGCCTTCAGCTGTTGATTACTACAATACCATCATCCCCAACAGGCCAAATGCTGGGTTTTCCCATCGACTACTTCTGATATAATACGTAGGGGGGTATCTACTAATATTCCAAAAGTATCTAAATGAGGGGAAGGCAACAGCTGAGAGGGGATGACGGAAGCGTAGTTTGGCAGCAGCAGTTTGCCCTCCCTGATTCCTAAATAGGTGCAATAATGGGACAGAGTTTAAAAACACAGACATTTCTTCTATCAGTGTTGTGCTTGTTGTTCATGACCTAAGGGAACACTATGCTCTCATGCAGAGCAACCACAGTTTGTATAGATCAAGGACTGGCAACCACTGGCTCTTCAGGTGTTGATCTGGACTCCTATTTTTCCCAACCAGGCAGCAGGTGGCTGTGAATAATGAGTGTTGTAGTTTCCAACAGCTGGGGTACCAAGGTTGCAAGCCCGTGGTGTAATTTTAATCCCGTGGATGCTTGAGAAGTCACAATACTTTTCTGCTATCCAAATGTTTAAAAATAAATATTTTAAATAAACAAATGCATCATATAAATAAATAAATGGATTTCATAATGTGGCTGGGGCTGTTTATATCCACTGCATGTGGTCTGTGGATGTTCATTTTAGTAAATAAATGTCTCTTCCTTTCCCCTTTGGTCCTTTGAGTTTTGCACCCCCTCTGGTACACAGTGTTAATAGCCACATTTGTGTGTTCTTGACACAATGGTAAGATATAACTGCTCAGATATGATTTCAGGATCCTCAGAGCAGTGCAGACTTTCAGGAGATGAACATAGGTGGGTAAATCAGTGGTGCATTCATTCTGAAGGATCTGCTATTCACTTGTGTTTAAAGGGGCAGTGCCTCCTAAAACGTAATTGAGATATACAGTACATGTAAACCTTGTTTTCTATGGCAAAGGGCGGTGTCTGAGCCCCATTTCTCCTCCTCTGGTGATTCCTCTCCAGCCCTTCCTTTAGATGTCTCTTGAATGTTGGCTCTTGATAATCAGTGGAAAGTTTAACCCTTTGAGTGCCAGAAAGGTATCCAGTACATTGTGCTGCAATGCATTGGATACCTCTCTGGCACTCAAAGGTTTAAAAGGGAGAAGAGGGCAGAAGGAAGCCAATTGAATTTAGCAGCCATACAGGAATTCATTGGACATATCAATTTACTGTACAATTTTTAACTTTATGAGGCCAATTTGGGAGTCACAGATAAGCTCCCAATGTTGTATTTATTAATAAAAGTCCCTTTTGGTTTTTCTTCTGTGAAGCAATACCCCTTTAACTGAGTGTTTCCCATCCTCCTACACTGTTGGGAGAGGACTCTAGGAGAGGTCTAAGCACACCTGGGCTAGAGATTCTGTAGTCTTTGGGTAGGCAACGTTTAGCACTCCCGCTGTTGTAGATTACTTCCCCAGCAAGGCAACAGCAGTACCTGAGTAGAGTCCAATACATGGGACATGACCCACCAGTCACCTAACCCTATGTGCTTCCCATTTTTCTATTGCAGCACGCCCAATGTAAAAGTGGATCAGTTCTGTACATATCGGCAGTACTATAGGGAATGCATTCAAATTCCATATTGAATCAAATGGGGATTTCTCCAACATTGAAGGGGTCAGGGGGTGATTGGGGAATTCATATTGTCCTCTATGGTGTGGTTGATTTGTTCTCTACTTTCATACAATTTTGCCTTATACAGGAAATGACAAGATTAATTTGAAATACCTCTCTGAATGACAGGGCTCAATACTGTTCTTTAAATTGCTTTTAAGAATTTTACATTTTTGTTAAATATTAGTAAGATACAAAATAAGGAAATTCTGTACAAGATTGTTGTGTTTTATTAGTTTGAAATGGTTTATTGATCATATATTAAGGGCTTGATGGAATGTAACTAATCCTTTTTAATTCACTTCTAATAGAAATTGTCACCAAGGTTGAAAATAAAAGTTCTTCCAAAAATATTGTAGTGTTTTCTTGTTTCAATATTATATATTTGTCTATTTTTCTGACAAATGCTTTCTGTTAGTCCCTTGCCTCTTCCCATTCAATTTCCTTATTTAAAGGGATAGTAATGTCTACAATAAACTTTATCTCCAAGTCTTCACTATTGTAAACATAACACTTTGCGTTATGTTTAATAACTTTTCTGGAGTTCAAAAGATATTCAATGTAAATTGATCCCCCTCCCTCTCCTTCTGGGCACAACATGCTGCATCTAAGCGTGGTTCAGATGGAGAGCGGAGAGGGACAATCTTCAGTAAGCATAAAGAAAATCCTGCCCTCCTTTGTCAAGGGGGTTCAGGGTTTTCCTTATACTTACTGACTTAAGTTTGTCTCTCGCTGCATCCGTTCAGTCCTACAACCGGATTGTAGCTCTAAGGGGAGGCGTCCAGAAGGGGCGGAACTGGGATTTTTTTTATTTTTTACATTGAGTGTCTTTTGAACTACCGAACAGTTATGTTTACAATAGAGAAGACTCAGAAAAACACTTTATTATAAACATTACTATCCCTTTAATGTGGACCTGTCACTTTTATTCAAGTCTGCTTATTTGAAAACATCATAAAACTGCTTATGTGTCGTTAGTCCCCCCCCCCCCAAAAAAAACCAAGATATTCATACTTGGTACTGTATGCAGATGTATGAAATTTGCAGCACCTGTGTGTTACCAGTGATGTTTCATTTGTTAAAGGGGATGTATCACCCAATAAAAAGAAGTTCCCATATGCTTTGTTAATACAAGTTATACTGTTAATGCAGTTTTTTTTTATTTTTATTTAACTCCTTTAAAAGATATTTTATCTTCAAGTGCAGAAGAGCTGTGCCGAAGAATCAGCGTGTCCTGTTATGCTGACCAGCACAGTTCTTCTGCTCGTCCTATTTCTCCTCCCTCCCAGCTGCCCTAGGGGGCGCTTTCATGCTTCCCTTCAGTGTGCTGTGAACGGCTCGTAGTGTTACAGCAAGCCTTGATTAGCAGTATACTGAGGCTGCAACCTCAGTATAGTGTTAATCGCAGCTTGCTGTAACACTACAAACTGTGCACATAATGTGGAAGTGCACAGCACAGAAGATAAAATATTTTTAAAGTAGTTAAATTAAAAAACAAATAGCATTTATAGTATAACTTGTATTAACAAAGCATATGGGAACTTCTTTTTAGAAGGTGATATATCCCCTATAAATAAGCTTCCAGTGACATGTCATATGCTAATGCAGCCTTTTCAGTGACATTTAATTTGCTAATGAATGTTTTAAGTGACTTTTCATATATTATGTTCTGTGCTGCACCCACTTTTCTGCTGGGTTTTTGGTTAACATGACACATAGGCAGTTTTGAATCAAGTTTTGAAATCTGAAAAGGGGAAACAAAAAATCCAAGGTGACAGGTCAACTTTAAAGGGGTGTGCAACACACTGGTTAAAACAAAAGTTGTGTTTTTTTTTTATTTTATATAATTGTTCTAAGTTTCCACTGCTCAGTAAAACAAAGGAACTCCCACTTGGGGGATTTGCCATTTAAAAGTTATGCCTCAGACTTATTTTTAAATCGGTCTGTTAGCCAACAGTGCTAACTGGTATCCAAAATTCTACTCCACCCTATGGGAGAGCTTGAATCACTGAGTACAGCTCTCCATATTAACTGGAAGTTGCAGCACCACCTGGGGGGGGGGGGCACTGTGGTTCAGTAGTCAGCCAGGTTGGTAATATAACTGAAGCAAATACACAAATACATATCTTCACATATGCCCTGAGATGTCTTCACCATCACATCCCAGTGAATTCACTGGAAATGCCCAGTCATTGGCATGAATCCGCCATACCTTCTCCAGGTTTCTGATTTTGCAGTGACTACTATGAAAATGGATCATTTGCATACTGAAATGCAGCTTAATGAGCCACAAATGTATTACTGTGGGTTTGTTCATATGTGTATGTGGCACTTTGTCACATGAATTAAGCTCTGATAGCTGCCTATGCTGTCGGGTTTCAGACCCAGAGGTTGGATGAATTTGTGATCTTCCTATAGCTCTCTTTGGAGCCAGGAGACCGTTTGCAGTCTCTACTGGAGAGCAAAGATAGCAGCTGTTCTTATTTAACATGTTGAGTTCGATAGGGAGGTGCATTTCACACCCTTCTGGTACTGAAAGGGTTACAATGTTAAAGGGTTAGTAATGTCCAACTAAAACTTTTTTTGCATTGTGTAGAGCTTAATAAGTAGAATTGAATGCAAAAAAAAGTACCTCTCAAACCGTTATGGTTTGAGAGATACTTGCCTTCAAAGTTTCATGTTTCCTGCTGTCAGCCGACATGGAGGCTCTGCAGCAGAGTGTCACAGCTTACCTTGGTTCCAGCACCGCCACTTCAGCGATGCTCGGCATCATTCCACGCATCATCCTTCCTCTGAGCCTGCTCCTCCTACCTACTTCCTGAGGAGGGATTTACAGGGCAGTCTGAGTCCTGACTCAGTTGCCCTTGCGTTGTTGTACAAACAGTTCTGTTTAGTTTGGGTTCTGTGTATGACCTGGCTTGTCTGACCATCCAATCTGGTGCTGACCTGTGGCTCTGTCTGACTACTCTCTTGCCTGCTCCCATAGTATAGTGGACACCCAATCTGGTGCGGACTTGTGGCTCTGGCTGACTACCTGAACTGTGTATGACCTGGCTTGTCTGACTATCCAATCTGGTCCTGACCTGTGGCTCAGTCTGACTATTCTCCTGCTTGCTCCCATTGTGTAGTAGACACACAATCTGGTACAGACCTGAGGCTCTAGTATAGACCTTACTCCCTGACTGCAGGCGTGAGTCAGGATCGCTCTGGTGCCTCTGAGAAAGGAGACGGCTGTCTCCTTACTGACCGCAGCCTTGAGTCAGTACTTCTCCCTTACCGTATCATCTTTAGGGAGATCCCTAGATCTACCTGCTGACTATAGGCGTGAGTCAGTCTCTTACTGGGATTCCTGCTGGGCCTTCATTATATATAGAGACTCCAGAGGCTTCTGCCGGTCTCTTTAAGAGAGTTCCAACTTTTTGCAGACTCCTATTTCTAATAGAGTCGTTGGCCACTAGAAGGACCTCTACTCATTGTTCTGTGATTTACTGTACTCATATTTAATCAATAAAGACTGTTTTACTATACCGTACTGTTTGTTCCTGGGAAACCATGATACAGAGCCGCAGTTGTGTTATTTAAAACAAATTACTTCCTTGGAATGGTCTAAAAAGTGTGCTTGACACAGCCTCCGTGTTGGCTGACGCGGATCTCCTGCTGAAAGCTTTACAGCTGACAGCAGGAAACCTCAAACATGCAAAAAAGTTTTAGTTGGACATTATTAACCCTTTAAAAGCCATTGCTAGCATTGATGTATACAGTGAGAAAACCAACTGAGAAGTTGTTACACGTACAATCTTATCTGCCTTAATGTACTTAATGAATCATTGTTCAGCATGCTATCCCTCAGTCAGTGATTCATGTAAACAAGGACTCACAAGGCACTCCATCATGGAGTGCCTTGTGAGTCCTATGTTTACCTGAATCAGCTGCTCTGTGGATAGTCTGCTGATTAGCTGGTTCAATATGTACAGAAGGGCAGAGAAGTTAAATGTAACAGCTTCTTTGTTGGTTCTGTTCTAGCTTGCACCTCATTTCACCTTTTCAGACGTGCACCATCATTATTAATTCTTCTTAACCTGCAACTCTTGCCCTCTGCCATCACCTACATCCTCCAAAGCCTGATTTCAAATCTCCCAAAATTGCATCTCCTCTAAAAATGCCTGCCCTCCAGATCCTGCCACCTTTGCCAAGGAGGGACAGTTTGTTCATATTTTAACCTCTATTCACTAGCAGCCAACAAAGAATTCAGCACCAGGAACAGCAATAGCCCTCTCTTAACTGTATGAGTGCCAGAGGGTTGACTGATGCATTGTTTTACAATGTATTGGACATCCCTCAGGAACTCAAAGGATTGAGGGAGGGCTGCTGCTGTTCTTGATGCTGAATTGTCTATGCTGACTGAATGTAAACATTTCCTCTCTGCTACCCTATTGCCAAAAGAAAGTGTCAATGAGAAAAAGAAAATGGCTAGGGGGCTCACCTCACTGTGTCCTTAGGAGTGAAAGGGCTACTGATGTGAATGAATCTGACTCAAAATATTTTAGCAACCTGTAAGGACCTAGCTATTGGGATTACATAGAAAATAAATTAAACTGTGACTGGAAGAAGACTAAGCTTGTGCTTGTCTCTCCCTAACCCAAGCATATGTGTAATAAGGAGCATATAATAAAAAGGACAGAGATCGTTCACTGCCAAAGTCCATTGTACAGGATAATCTTTAATAGTTAAACTGGACAAAATAGGAATAGTATAGGCCACTATAAAGTAAATTTCCCCACCATGGAACAATTGCAGATGAGTAATGTATACTCTCCCGCCGTTGTCCAAGGGAATAAAATGTGTTTGGATGGCTGGGAAGAAAGTGAAAATGCTACGGTAATAGTTCTAAATAAGAGAGGAAAATCCTGAACTCTGTACTCCAAAAAAGATGGTTTAATGGTGAATGTCAATCAGTCGTTTGAGCTGTATTAAGCCACTGAGTGCTAGAGGTATCCAGGCATTGTGTGTACTTTTGTGGCATTCAAAGGATTCATAGGTTTGGGGTTCTGCACCTCAAGATGGTAGTCTTCACATCAGGGTATCTCTAGGTGTTACTATGCTCATTCCACATCCACACAGATACAAATACATAAAAGGAAAAAAAAAATTAGCACAGAGCACAAATCTTCTATAGTCCCTATTAAGAATGTTAAACTGGTATCATAATTGCTACACAGAGCAATATGATTAGGATGATACTGGTCAATTAACACTTACAGGTGGTGCTATGGGAGCAATACAATAGTAAAGACTGCGTAATATAAAATGCTGGCAAGTAAACTGGCAAACTGATGTGGGAAAAATGGGGGTATACACAAAATGAAGCTTACTAATCACCCCTTTGGCTCAAGTGAAGCAAATGCTTAACCTCCACCATAACCCATTGCTCAGAATGCTTACTGGACCATGCCTAGTTTGGAGGCCATAGTAAATACATCAGCTGTGACCATTCTTTGTGTTATACATTATGGATGCAGTGGTACAAAATGGATGAAATGTAAGCCTTTGTTGCAGTGTGTGTTTGGGGGGGGGGAAACTGGTGTTTAAAGGAGCAGTAAACTTAAAAAAGTACTTACATTATATAAGTAGATTAAGTGATGGTGTATTCAGTGCTGTCTTTTTTTTTTTTCTGAGGGATTTTTGGTTAAGGAGTAATTCCCATTTTAAGTTTGTGTTTTTTTAATCATGAGCTCCCCCTAGTGGCATCATTTAGGTTAGGGAATTCATGTCGTGGACTTGGAAAGGTCAGTAGGAGGATCAAACTTCCTGAGGCATTTAGAAATCAGCTGTTGGTGGCTGGTGCTGAGGGGGTGTGTCTGCTAGAGGATGAGTAGGCTACATGAACAGCATCAGCTGAACATTTACCTCAGCAGAGACAGAAAGCTTGTTTTTTTCCTGAAGCCTGTTGCAGTTTGAAAGATTAAGAGACTGTAATTTGAAGGTTTGTTTGCAAGATAGACAGACTTTACTGTTATGTATTGGTTAATGCTGGGAGTTGAATTTTTTTAAACTATATTTGTAAATGTAAAAAAAAAAACTAATTTTGTATAGATGGGGAATGTACAGTATGCTACACTATTAACCCTGTGAGTGCCAGAGGAGTACTTACTCCTTGCTTACTTGCTTACTCCTCTGGCACTCACAGGGTTAATAGTGAAGCATACTGTACATTCCCCATCTATACAAAATTAGTTTTTTTTTTTACATTTACAAATAGAGTTTAAAAAAATTCAACACCCAGCATTAACCAATACATAACAGTAAAGTTTGTCTATCTTGCAAACAAACCTTCAAATTACAGTCTCTTAATCTTTCAAACTGCAACAGGCTTCAGGAAAAAAACAAGCTATCTCTGCTGAGGTAAATGTTCAGCTGATGCTGTTCATGTAGACTACTCCTCCTCTAGCAGACAGCCCCCTCAGCAACAGCCACCAACAGCTGATTTCTAAATGCCTCAGGAAGTTTGATCCTCCTACTGACCTTTCCAAGTCGACGGCATGAATTCCCTAACCTAAATGATGCCACTAGGGGGAGCTCATGATTAAAAAAACACAAACTTAAAATGGGAATTACTCCTTAACCAAAAATCCCTCAGAAAAAAAAAGACAGCACTGAATACACTATCACTTAATCTACTTATATAATGTAAGTACTTTTTTAAGTTTACTGCTCCTTTAAGCTCATACTGCAGGAATGTTTCCAAAAAAGGAATTGCTCTCTCAAAGCTTGTGTATTGCTCCTTAATGTGTACAGATGCCATTATATGTCCAGATGTATAGATGGGAGTGGCCATAATGCAACCCTTTGTCTAGATAGAATATAAAGGATTCTCCCTCTGTCCTAATATTTGTATCCTGATGTAGCTCTGCACTGAATCAATGCTGCTGTAATGTAGACAGAGAATTCTGTAACTGCCTGATAACACAGCATAAACCTCTATATAAAGGAAGAAGTGTCCTGGAATTACTGGAAGAAAATAATTTCTAACACATTCTATCTCTGATCTATGCTTCCAGATTTCAGCCGCTGCCTCATCCTCTTCTAATTTCTGTTCAGTGTCTCTGTAAGCTTGTTGGCTTGCTCCACCAGACTGGAAATAAACTTGTGGTGTTCGTGGTGTTCGTGGTGTTTCAGATTCACATGACCTTTCATCAGGACAGTTGCACATCTGTTTGCCAGCCTACTTGCTAATTTATACTGCTACACTGTCTCTATTGGTTTCATAGCACATCCTATAACAGTACTTTTCATATCTATTGATTCATCCCCCTAGGTCCTTGTAAAATTAATGATCTTAACCCTTTGAGTGCCAGAGGTGTGTGCATTCCAAAGCAATGCGTTGTACATCTCTCTCTGCCACTCAAAGGGTGAACCATTGCTGAGTGCTAAAGATATCAGACACACATACAGCAATTCATTGGGCATTGGCATTTAAATTGTTAATGTTTGGCTTAGTGACAGTTGTTTTGTAACAATAATTAGAGGATCTGAACACTGCTCGCTTTGTTTTTTTCTTTTCATCCCCAACACATCACTAGCTTTTCCCTAACCTCATCCTATATAATAATACGCTAAAACGTGTGTAACAACAAAGTCATGCGCAGTAGAGACTGCTGAGCGTGCTGCAGTCATGCGCAGTAGAGACTGACTGCGCAGAGCGTCCAGGTCTGTATCAGCCGCGGCGCGGGCAGTCCCTACTTCACATGATTGCCCAGTGACCGGCTGGCAGTGGCACTGTGGCCCGTGTAACGGGCTCTTCAACTAGTATGGTAATGATCAATGTCTCTCCACCCCCCCTTCCCTTGCAAAAGAAATCCTTAGTGCATATGGGAAAGTGATCTCCACACATCGGCAGACAATTCTTCACCTTTGCATTGACTCTTAGTGCATGTCCTACCTTGAGACCACAATGGAAAATGTTTAATGTATAAAAATAAAATAAATGAATAAATGTTTGAGCTGTAAGAACTTTAAATGAGAAATTACACTACAATTGGCGTACACTTTCTTTACTCAGCAGGACAAGATCTCCAGTGCAGATCACTGGGGATTTTTCTAGTACCCAACAGCTTAAAATTGTGCTGCCTTTTATGAATGTAACATGGGTATGTACCTGTTTACATTCTCAGATAAAGGGACATTATTAAAAAAAAATGACATGATATACCTGTATATGTTTGTGCTATGCAGTTGCCTGCTGGCACAGGTGGCTTCCTTTAACTCGTCTGATCCACCCCAAATGGGGAAGGGGGGGCTGCTGTGTCAAAATGGGCCCACAGACAAACAGACTGGGGATTCTGGAGGATCTCATGGTGGATCTCCTTTTTAAGTATATTCTGTAGGTGGTGTAGCAGACAATTAGAACACATCTCTGCCTGTCTGTCCTCCATTTCATATCATTAGACATAGTGGAGTAATTTCATAGGCTCTGTCTTTACATATACCTACAGGTTTCAGTACAAATGTGTGGGCACACTGGCTTTGTGGCTGTACTAGGCCACGAGATTTGTGATGGCAGCACTGCTAAAAACACACACACTTTTTTTTCCTTTCTCACCCCATGACACTCAAAGGGTTAAAGAAAATCTGAAGACTGAAACTTTTTATGTGCCGCAGTGAATATCCAAATTTTATATAAAACTTGCAATATAAATTAGACTAAAGTGAACTGCTACTGACTCTTAGAAGAGTCAATACAATTACTGATTTAACCCACTAGCTACCAACCATGTTACAGCAGTTATCTACAGTAAAAAAATAACCATCTTTCAGTATGGAATTATGGAAAGGGTGGGGAAAATAAATAAGAGTATGTTACATATAGGATCTTGGTGGTACTATCAAATTCTATTTATGTTTTTATAATTACAAGTCAGATATGTTCAGGGTTAAATCCTATGCGTGCGCAAACCCCTCAAAGAGCTTGATACAAATGATGAAGTGCATGTCAGACGTGTGCAAAGAAAGCACATCTCTTTGGCAATCAAGGTGTTAAGTACCCTGGGTTATTATCTGCAGAGCCAATTTGGTAATAAGTGGGAGGGAGACAGGGGGAGATTCACTAAGGGGTGATAAAGTGGAGATAACTTCTCCAATTCCTATGTTATTCTATGGAGACTATGCACTAAGATTTCTTCAGATTTGGAGATCTTAGTGCATAGGCTCCATAGAATAACATAGGAATTGGAGAAGTGATATCACTGGAGGAGTCATCTCCACTTTATCACCGCTTAGTGAATCTCCCCCAATCTGTTTCTCTAACAGTGAGGGTAGGTCTCTCCTATGTTCACATATAACTTTCTATGAAGTTTTAATGGTGTAAACGTAGAGGTTTTTTTGCAAGACATTTCAAAAAATCAATTCGTTGCATACCCCTCTGGCACTCAAAGGGTTAGGGTGACAGTTTCATTTTAGAGACATGCAAATCTGCTGCAAACCCAAGCAAATTCCATTTAATTTAGAGATGTTTTAACTCCTTACATGTGAGAGAGATCTTCAGTGCACTGCCTTGCAGAACTCTTGTATTCAGAGGTTTAAAAGTCCCATTTAAGTCAAAAGAAATTTGAGGAATTACCTTATTTATCCTATGGTGCTTTTGGGTTTTGTTCCATAAATGTACCTCATTAGCTTGATGAATAATGCTACTGCCATCATTGTCTTTCTATCAGAAGTCCTGCATCATGGAGCTTCTCTCCAAACACCACAACAAGTCCTTATACCCTTCCGTTAAAGTAAAATGGCATCCAATGCATCATGAACAAAAATAAAATGTTTTATTTTCTCTCACTCACTCACACACCAGTTCTGACCATAATAAGGTCCACACTATGTGATGGTGTCATTGCTTCACTCTGACCCCATAATGGAGAAGCAGGATTAAGATGTGGGGGACACCACCAGCTTCAGTTGCAAAAAGAACATTTTGTATTATATGTAAAATCTTCATGTTGGATTCAGCCCACTGGCTGCATTTGTTTCACGTCTGGTCTACTGCACACAAATGATAGTGTTTTATGCATATATATAGCTCTAGAACAGTGGTTCTCAACTCCAGTCCTTGGGACCCACTAACAGGCCAGGATTTGATGATTTCCTTGTTAGAGTGCAGGTGAGTTAATCAATGTGAATGAGCCTCTGATCACCACACCTGTGCTCTAGCAGAGAAATCCCTAAGTCCTGGCCTGTTAGTGGGTCCCGAGGACCGGAGTTGAGAACCACTGGTCTAGAAAGCGGGGACCTTTCTGTCTCAACATTTTTTTTTTCTTTTTAATCTTGATTGTAAACAGCCTTGTAGCCACTGTCCCAAATTGTACATGTACAATGATATTATGTTACCACTTTATTCTACAGTGCTGCAAAATCTTTAGATGCTTTGTGAATAAAAGCAACATATATCAAAGAGCACAAATGTGCTAAAGGGATTAAAATATTTTAGTTGTAAAGAGAGATTATGTTCAAGAAGAGGCAGGTAAAGGAGTATAATAAAGTATCTATCTATCTATCTATCTATCTATCTATCTATCTATCTATCTATCTATCTGTGTTAGTGAATGTTACATGGCCTTTACTGTGGGATTGGTGAGGATGGTGCTGTACATGGCGAATGGGTGGCCCCTACACTTTGCCACGTGGCTGCGATGCGGTGAATGGAACAGGGTGTCCCATCCCCTTCTCCGTATCACTAGTGTTAAGAATGGAAAGTGATGTGAGGGCAGATCCCTACAGTCATTGTGGCAAATGGGAGAGGGTTGCCCTTCGCCTTATCTGTTGTTTAAGAAATAGAAGGCAGTGTGAGGGCAGGTCCCCCCCAATGGAACTTGGTGCAATGATTTTGATAGGAGTGGCCAAAAATAATTACTCTATGGCAATTGGTTACTGTGTGGGCAAACTACTCCCCTCTGCTGGCCTGACTGAATACAAAACAAGGGAGTATCCATTAAGACTAGAGGAAATTAGCTTTAAACTACAATAAAGGAAATTATATATTTATTTTTAAAGTAAGGGCCTTAGGGATGTGGAATTGATTGCCTCAGGACACATTGTTGAAGATAATGCAGATAATTTTGCAAAATGTGCTGTATACCTTTTTAGCAAAGAACAGAGAAATATGACAGTCGTTTTAAAGGGATAGTAATACCTAAAATGTAAAAAAAAATATGTTGTAGGGTTTATCCCCCTGAGTAAAACAAGAGTACTCCCACTGCTGAAAGATTTTTCATTCAAAAGTTATTAATTTTCAAAGTTGAATTTTTTAGGTGCAATATCACAGTGGCCTGAAATTGTACAGTGGCGCTGTTGCTACACGATCCTATGGACAGCTCTGGTCTCAGGACCATAAATCTCCATAGGATGGTGTAGCAACAGCGCCACTGTACAATTTCAGGCCACTGTGATATTGCACCTAAAAAATTCAACTTTGAAAATTAATAACTTTTGAATGAAACATCTTTCAGCAGTGGGAGTACTCTTGTTTTACTCAGGGGGATAAACCCTACAACATATTTTTTTTTACATTTTAGGTATTACTATCCCTTTAAACGCAGGTAGGATGTCAGTCCAGGTAGATGTCCTATTGCCTTCTGGAGTCAGTAAGGATTTTTTCTTCCAACTGGGGTAAAATGGGGGTTTGCTTGCTTTGATCTGAATCAATAAAGGCTGAGCATTTCTTTTTGAAACCACCTGAACCATGAAATTATTATGCTATAGTCACATAGCAAATGATTAAATAGAGTAAAAAACAAACAAACATATTTTAATACTTTTTATAGCTGTTTATTCCAGTGCTTACATGGTAAGTAAAACAAAAAATATCTGAAAGAGGTAGGAGTGCTTCTTAACCCTTTGAATGCCGGGTATGCAAAACATTGTGAAACACCCAGTGGCACTCACAGGGTTAAATAATCAAGAGTAATCAAAAAGTAACTGATCAATAAAGTGTATACAAAACATTACCCATATACAAAAATGTTAACAGAACTTGCAATAATCTGTAATAATTTTGAGAAATAAGGAAACTTTTTTTTTTCTGGTGTCACTTAACCCTTTGATTGACAGAGGGGTAAGCAACGCATTGCTTTGGCATTCAAAGGGTTAAGTGTTTTTTTTTGGGAGGGGGGTTTCCAGAAAAGTTTCCCGTAATTAAATGGGCACTTCATTACACCATTTTTAATAGTGTTTGGCCATTTGGGGAAAGGAGCAAAGACTTTTCAATATCCTATATAATAATTCGCTAGGATGTTTGTCACGATGCAGTTATGCGCAGTAGAGACTGCACACGCTCAGGGCAGTCTCTCCTGAGCATGATTGCATCATGTGAGTGAGGCGACACAAGACTGCATCTCGTGGAGCAGTGCGGTAGCGGCCTCTTAACCCTTTGAGTGCCAGAGGGGTACGCAACGTATTGCAAAGCAATGCGCACCCCTCTGGCACTCAAAGGGTTAACATTATCCAGACCTTGGCCGATGTACACAGGCTTTTCCACTAGTCCATTATACTCCCTTGATACACTAATGAGCTTAGAACAACTGAGTCAGTTCTGGGGTAAACCAACTGTAGGAGACACAAACGGTTTTATTATTTAAATATTTTTCTTTTAAATCCACAAATTGCAAAGCAATTAGTTTAAGATCTCAAGCATTCAAGGGGTTCAAGAAAAAGAGCAGAGTAATATGGAAGATTAATATATATATATATATATATATATATATATACACACACTAGCAAAAGGGGAACTTCAGGGGTATTAATCAAATTAATTGAAAATGTTTTGCCTATATTTATTTATTGCATGGTTTATCCTGTAGAATAAATGTACTACTGCTGAGGTGTATTAGTCCAACTTTATTACAACTCAAACTTGAATTTTCTTGGTGTAATACTTCCATGGGTTTACATTTTATGGAGGTTCTATTGCTGCATCAGTCTATGACAATAACCCTCATTGGTTGCTGTAGAAATAGCTACACCGTCACATTTTAGGCCATGGGGGCAATGCATCCAAAAATAAAGTAGTCTGAGCTACAATAACGTTTCACCCTTTAAGTGCCAGAGGGACTCACAACTCATTGTTCTCAAAGGGTTATATAAAATATCTCTCTGCAGTAAGAGTATATATATATCTATATATCTATCTATATGTATCTCTCTCTCTCTCTCTCTCTCTCTCTCTCTATATATATATATATATATATATATATATATATATATCAAGAATTGACAGTAGCACTCAAAATCATAACTGAACTAATAAACTGGTGCACATCCCATACATTATTTATAAATATAGTCAGCCTGGTCCTCAAGAATAAGACAGCACTTTTGGGCATATATTTCCATATTACATTATACTTTTCCTTTAAAGGGGTAGTAATGCTTTATTTAATCAAATAAAAAAATCAAAGTAAATGATCTTAGTCTTCTTGCCTGGTGTGAGGCAGGCACACTTTGTAGACCGTTCTCATGAAGATTCTCTTTGTATACCATGCTATTTCGGCTCTGCAGATGAGCCAACTGGTCCCGGCACCAGAATCTAAGTTTGTCATCTACAGAGCTGACGTGGATAAAAGGGGAAGGAAGGGGGAACTTTAGAACAATATTATATGAAAACTATAAAAGCTATGGCAAGAAGACTAAGATCATTTGCTTTATTTATTTAATATGTATAACATTAATGCTTGATTAAATAAAGTATTACTATACTTTAAAGGGATAGTAACACTTATGTAAAAACATATATATTGTAAGGTTTACCTCCCTGAGTAAAACAAGGGAAATCCCACTGTTGAGAGGTGTTTTGTTCAAAAGTTATTCCAGCTCAAACCTGATTTTTTAGGTGCATAATCTCAATGGCCTGAAATTTTACCATAGTACTGTTGCTACACCATTGTATGGAGATTTATGGTCAACTCCCTTGAGCTGTCCATAGACTGGTGTAGCAACAGTACCAGGGTATAATTTCAGGCCATTCAGATATTGCACCTAAAAAATTAGGTTTGAGCTGGAATAACTTTTGAATAAAAAACCTCTCAACAGTGGGAGTACCCCCTCTTATACTTGGGAGAATAAAAACTTTTATATACATTTTGTTTTACATATTAAATGTTACTATCCTTTTAACCATTTTAGTGCCAGGTTGGTGTCCAAAGCATTGATACCTCCCTGGCACCCAAAGTGTTAAAACCCCCATCTAAATCAATGGAAATTTTGGGATTTTGTTTCTATTGTACCCTATAGCTCAGTTGGTTTGCTCCAGATATGGACCACTTTTCCAAAGTACATCATCTTCACTGTGTGTGAAGAAGTGTGTTATACAAGAGAACTTGGTTCACAGGACGAGCTCTTTGGATGCGGTCACTTTGTGGTAATGCCCATACCAAATGGTAACATCTTCCCAAGTCTTGGTTCTTAGGATGTATAATGTCCTTGAAGGTATTTCCTCCTCATGTGTGGCCAAGCTGTATTGTCACCAGTGAGTAGTACACTCCCTTCTGTTGTAGCAGCTGTTGATGTGTTCCTTGTTCCACAACTTTTCCATTTTGTATCACAGCTATTTTATCTGCATTCTGTATAGTTGACAATCGATGGGCTATCACTATACATGTGCGACCTTCCCTGGCTTTGTCCAGTGCTTCTTGTACAACCTGTTGAATACAGATTAAAAGTCTTGTGAAACATTCACAGCAGTGCAGATGCAGTCAATACAGTATATGTATAGCCCCTTAACCCTTTAAGTGCCATAGGGGTACGCAACGCATTGCAGACCAATGCGTTGCGTACCCTTCTGGCGCACAAAGGGTTAAAGACCACTCAGTCCAGTGGTGGGCTGCTCTAGAGGACCACAACACTTTTTTCCTCACCTATGCATTCCAGTGTCCAATCTAATAGTTAAGATATTGAACTTTATTAGTCTGTTTATGCAAATTATCCAGTACTGGCCAAGAGGAAGTGGCAGCTGGGAGGGAGAGCAGAGTGGAATGTTACTATCTGGCACATATCTGTGCCAGCCAGTGCTGTCTAATATGCATCAACCAGCAAATAAGTGAAATATCCCATTCGCTGCCCCTATAGGACTACATGTTATCTACCCTTCACTTACTAGAATTAGTGGCTTGGGCCTTATGCAGAAAGTAATAGTTGAGAACTTCTGGCACATACCAAATGCACCGTAGGGGGAAATAAAAATGCCAGTTGATTTAAATGATGCTTCTAACTTTCTATGTTTCTATCATTCAGATACATGAAGGGATTCAACAAAGTGCAGGAGGGAGGTACATTTCAATGGAGTAGAAATATTAGGACAAGAGGCCATAGTCTAAACCTAGAGGGACAGAAGTTTAGATAAGTGGAATAGCCTACCAGCAGAAGTGGTAGTGGTTAATACAGCAAGGGAATGTAACCATGCATGGGAAAGGCATAAGTCTATCCTGGATATAACACACGTCAAGGACAAAGTACGGTTTGAGGTTTTTACAGTAGAACAAATGGGCAGACTAGATGGGCCGAAGGGTTCTTGTCTGCTGTTAAATTCTATGTTTCTTTCACTGCTACAGAGGTATCCAAAGCATTCCAAAGCAATGCAACAGACACCTCAATGGCATTCAAGAGATTAAGGAATAGTAATGTGTACATTTAATTTTATTTAATATTGTAGGCATTAAAAAAATAAGTACAATAATGTCTTATCTCTCAAACTTTTATGGTTTGAGAGATATAACTCGCTAACGTTCCCCTCCTTCAGGCTATTTCAGTGCTCTATGGGACATCAGCAGATTCCTGTCATTTGACTGGTCGGAGGCTCTTCAGCAGAGCCGAAATCGCCCTATAAAGAAATAAATACTTAATTGGAACGGTCTACAAAGTGTGTCTGGTTTGCAAGAACACTTTGTAGACCATTCCAATTAAGTATTTATTTCTAAATAGCGCAATTTCAACTCAGCAGAAGATCCGCCAGCTGGTCCAGCGACAGGAACCTCCTGCTGGCAGCTAGATGGCATGAAATAGGCTGGAGGGGGGGACTTTAGCAAGTTATATCTCTCAAACCATAAAGGTTTGACAGACAAGACTTACATTGTTGTACTTATTTTGTTTTAATGCCTATAATATTAAATAAACTTAAATTTAAACATTATATCCCTTTAAAAATCAGTGGTATTTTTTATCCTCTGTGGTGTAGTTGTGGTGCTCCAGAATTTCTTTTGTGGATAAGGCCCTAAGTTTTAAATTGTTCAGGCATTTCCACATGATACCCAAACTCTACCTAGTAACAGTAAACAGAATTCTTTCATTCCCTCTGTCTAGTCAATGCATTGTGTTTCAGTGGTTAGATGTTAAAATTATGTATTGTGCATTCAGCTTTCATTCTTATTATGCCTGAAGACCTATTTGTCTTGAAAGCTTGCATCCAAAGCAACTCAGTTAGCCAATAAAGGCATCATAGTAACATAGTAAATTAGGTGGAAAAAAGACACAAGTCTATCAAGCTCAACCTTTGCCTCATAACCCAGAGACATGAGGATCATGTACCTTTCCTGCTGTCAAATAAGTTAGTCTTTATCAGACCTTCCTGCTTTGCCTATTAATACACAGTATATATGTTCCCTTATGAAAGAAATGTATATAATCTTCTCTTAAAAGTATCATTTTTATTCTAATAGTTTCCTGTAGAATCTTTCAGTGATTCCATTTTACTCTTAATCAGGCTATAAAGTGTAGACAGCGCAGGCAAACTTTGGTTCTCCAGGGGTTGGCTGGTTGCAGATGAAGGGTACTTCTTATTATAAACATTACCTTTTCACTCTCTGTGTCTAGTGCAGATGTAGCTTCATCCAGCAGAAGGATTTTGGGTCGACGTATAAGTGCTCGAGCGATGGCAATACGTTGCTTTTGACCTCCAGAGAGTTGGGTTCCTTTATCACCAACCCGAGTGTTATATTTCTAATAAGAACAAAGGAAACAAGTTACTAGGTTAAACACAACATAAATGTGGGAAAAACAGAATTATCGCTACATATGTAGCAAACACAGACAGAATCATTTATTAAATGGAAATATACCCTTGGAAAAAGTGTTGTAATTAACTCTTTGAGTGTCAGAGTGGGGTATGGATTCCCTTTTGGCACTCAAAAGGTTAAGAACGTTAACCCCTTAATGACTGCTCAGTGGGCGGCATTAAGGACCATGGCACATTTTTTTGTGAAATGCATTCTGGGATGATATATCAGCATACAGCCGCGCTGCCATCCCAAAATTCCATGACGTACAAGGACCATCAACAGTCCTTAAAGGGATAGTATTACTTCAAAATTACTATCCCTCATATTGTAGCCCTTAATAAACTGAGTTAAATGACACCAGCGACAGCTCTCAAACCTTTATGGTTTAAGAGATAGCCGCTTTCAAAGTTTCCTCTCCCCTGCTGTCAGTGTTCTGCTGCCAGCAGGGGAATCCGGTCCTGGGACAGGCGGAGGCTCTTAAACAGAGCCGATATCTCGTTATGGAAGGAAAAATGATTAATTGAAACAGTCTTCTACGTGTGCTTGGTTACCAAGCACACGTAGAAGACTGTTTCAATTAATCATTTTTCCTTCCATAACGAGATATCGGCTCTGCTGAAGAGCCTCCTCTTGATTCAGAGACCGGATTCTCCTGCTGGCAGCAGAACGCTGACAGCAGGGGAGAGGAAACTTTGAAAGCGGCTATCTCTTAAACCATAAAGGTTTGAGAGATGCCGCTGGTGTCATTTAACTCAGTTTATTAAGGGCTACAATATGAGGTATAGTAATTTTGAAGTAATACTATCCCTTTAACGTCCGGACCGGCAGGATAGTCCTGGCACGTCATGTGTCACTAAGGGTTAAAGTGGTGCCATTCTCAGGCTAACCATTTGCATGACTGGAGAAAAATAAATATTCTTCAAATACCCAGAGATTTAAATGGAGCTCTTTAATCATTAGCCATTTTTATTTTGACACATTTTCCTTTATATACTTGCTGGTTTATGCAAATTAGTCCTGTTGGACATACCTGCCAGGTAAGAACATTCCATACTGCTGTCCACTCCAACTACTGCTGCTGGATATAACTAGCTCCTTTACATAAATAGACAAGAACCTCAATCTAAATAATTCATAATCTATTGTTTGAATTTAAAAAAATGCCTAACGTAAACGTGAGATTGAAAGCTCTATCAAAATTATCTATTTATTATAAAACGAGAGTTCTGTTTTAATTATAAGAACACCTTGATAACTAAGTGTTTTGGTTAATCACATATTCCTCTAGGTGCAGTTCCCATTTAAAGTTAGATTCCTACCTTACAGTTACAAATATAGTATAACTAACCCCACCAATGCAATAAAAATCTTCAAGTGGTAATCATACAATACAAATGATTTATTACAGGTTGAGCATCCCTCATCCAAAAATCCAAAATATTCCAAGAAACAAACTTTGTTTCATGAACAATATTATTAAAAATATTGTATAAAATTACCTTCAAGCTGTGTGTATAAGGTGTATTTGAAACATAAATGAATTTTGTGTTTAGACTTGGGTCCCATCCCCAAGATATCATTATGTATATGCAAATATTCCAAAATCCGATATCTGAAATTCTTCTGGATAAGGGATACTCAACCTGTACTATAATATATATTTAAAAGGAAAATGTGGACAAGAGTCTTACATCAGTAAGCGACTCAATGAAACTATGGATATTGGCTTCCTTGGCAGCGAATTCAATTTCTTCCTGTGACACCGTCCTGCTGTTATCTCCATAGGCGATATTTTCAGCGATGCTGCAGTCGAACAACATTGGTTCCTGGGATACGATACCCATCTGTGATCGAAGCCACTGTATGTTCAGATCCTTCACCCCGTGGTTATCTAGATTCTAGAAACAAAACAATAATAACATTAATTACACATAACATCTCCAAGTATTCCTGTACCAGAACTTCAGTGTTCTGAGGTTGATGTACTGTGAACAGGAGCACGGCATCTGCACCACAGGGGAATAATAGAAAAAAAATATTGAATCCCCACTGATTTAAATTGGGCTTTTAACCCGATGCTAGGGACATCTGTAACACATTGCAAAGTAATACGTGGAGACTTCTCTAGCATTCAAGAGGTTAAAAGTAGCATTTAAATTAATGGCCAGCTTTATTTGTCCCCTGTGATGAAGATCAGAGCTGTATTTCTCAATACGAAGAGTAAGAAACTTTCTAGAGCTCCAAATTTTGAGGGGGCCTTGGCAGCGGCCTTGATGTCTTTGCACCAGTTTTATACCCCTTTCCTGGCTAGTATTTAAACTCTTGTATGGTATAGAAATCTACAACACATTAAGGTACACTGCGTTGGAGATCTCTGTAGCAACCATGGGGTTAAAGTTGTTTTATTCTTTCTTGTTAGAGGCCAATGTGCCAGAAAACAATGGATGGGACTGAGGGCAGTGTGGGTCCTGGACTCATTTTATCTACCTATGAAGGGTGAAAGGCTGAGCTCACCTTGCGGGACTAGAACCTGCACCTTGTGGTTTGAATAGATTCTACAGCCGGTGCCTAATGGGATAGTAATACTTAAAATATAAAAATGGATGTTGTAGGGTTGATCCCCCTGAGTAAAACAAGGGTACTCCCACTGCTGAAAAGTGTTTTATTCAAAAGTTATTACAGATCAAACTTGAACTTTTTAGGTGCAGTATCACAATGGCCTGAAATTGTACGGTGGCGCCGTTGCTACACCATCCTATGGACAGCTCTGGTCACTTGACCATAAATCTCCTTAGGATGGTGTAGCAATAGCGCCACTGTACAATTTCAGCCACTGAGATACTGAACCTAAAAATTCAAGTTTGAGCTTTAATAACATTGGCATATAACACCATTCAGCAGTGGGAGGTCTTTTACTCAGGAGGATAAACCCTACAATACATATTTTTTTTACATATTAAGTGTTACTATTCCTTTAAGGCACCAGCTGTTAACAAGGTGCACAGAGTATATATTGTGGAAACAAAAAAGAAGAAGCTTCTGGTGCAATAACGTATGGAATCAAATGTCACCACTTCAAATGTTATACTCACAAAATGAGCGACCATCTCAACACATACGTGTTAATTGACATCTGCGCAATAGGGTTTTTTGTCACTGTCCCCACTACAGTACCAATCTCTGGAAGAAATTCCTTGTTTGATAAGGGCTATTTCTTCATTCAGCGCATTGGAAGTTCAAGAGACTACCGTAAAATCTCAGGTATAATACGCACCCGTGTATAAGAAGCAGGTGTATATTATGCCTATGATTTTAGGGGAAAACAAGAATGCCTATATATAATAAGCACCCTTGTTTTACCCGTTACTAAATAAAAAATTAGGGGTAGCAGATATCTGTCCTCCCTCCCCCGGCGCTATCCACTTTGAAAAATAAGTCTTACTTTGTGCAAGTGAAGTCCCCACTGAAGAATATAGAAAAGAAGGCAAAACTTCTTCTATGTAAATCTTCACTGTGTCATCATGCTTGCACTTGCCGCCCGCTCCCTTCAGTGGTCTTTCAGGACCTTCCATCTCCAGCTAATGGTAATGCCCTGTGAGGATCTCAAGGTCCTCACAGGGCATTACCATTGGCTGGAGATGGAAGGTCCTGAAAGACCACTGAAGGAAGCGGGTCCTGAAAGACCACTGAAGGAAGCGGGCGGCAAGTGCAAGCATGCCGACACAGCGAAGTTTTACATAGAAGAAGTTTTGCCTTCTTTTCTATATGCTTCAGTGGGGACTTCATTTGCACAAAGAAAGCCTTATTTTTCATAGTAACATAGTAATTTAGGTTGAAAAAAGACTTGCGTCCATCTAGTTCAACCCTTTTCCTATTCCTGTTTACCATCGTTGATCCAAAAGAAGGCAAACCCCCCCCCCCCCCTCAATATAGCAATTTCAAATTCTGCCTTGAATGGGGGGGGGGGATTCCTTCTTGATTCCAAATGGCAATCAGATTTCTCCCTGGATCAACAAGCCCTAACTAAATATTAATCCCAATACTAACGTACATAGCCCTGTATGTTATGCTCTTTTAAATAAGTATCCAGGCCCCTTTTAAAGGCATCTAATGTATTTGATAGCACCACCTCCTCAGTCAGTGAATTCCATACCTTTATTGTCCTTACTGTAAAGAAACCCTTCCTCTGTTGTAGATTAAATCTCCTTTCCAAGAGGGTGGCCCCTTGTCCTGTGTACTGTTCTGTTAATTAACAGGTCTTTGGAGAGCCCTTTCAAAGCGGTTAGCGCCGGGGTAGGGAGGGAAGATATCTGCTACCCCTATTTTTTTTTTTTTTTTTGTACAAAACTCTCGTGTATAATACACACACCCCCCACTTCACATAAGGTGAAGTGGGGTAAAATTGTGCGTGTTATAACTGATATTTTATGGTATACATGGTTTTCTCATTTCTGATATATTATAGTGGAGGTCCTCTCTGTCTGTGACAGGGTTATCATAAAATTACTTCCAAAAATATCCAAAAAAATAGAAGAAATTACCACTTCTCCCTCGTATGGATCATAGAAACGTTCCAAGATGGAAACAGTTGTACTTTTCCCGCAGCCACTGCTGCCCACCAGCGCCAGTGTCTCGCCTTGCTTTACAGAGATGTCTAGTCCTTGAAGCACTGCTACGTCAGGTCTTGTTGGGTAATTAAACCGAACTCCTTTGAACATCACATTTCCGCTACAGTTTTCCTGCAAATAATGAATATATGTTTGGCCTAATTAATTTACACATTTTTAAATGATTATATGTAAAGCAGTACATTTTATTGAAGGTGAGAAAGAAAGAAAATAATATATTTAGTGCCATATGCACAAAATAATGAAGAAATTCTGAAGCAAAGCAAATGTGGCATAGGGAAAAAACAAAAATCCGCCACTTTCCTATTGCTTTGTACTGGGAGTTTAATCCCTGGATTGCTAATGAAGTCTCCAACACATTGGGGGTTATGCATTAAGGCCTGATAAAGGGAGGTGATAATGCAAAAAATACTTCTCCAGTGATATCACTTCTCCAATTCCTATGTAATTCTATGGTGCCCATGCACTAACGTCTCCAACTATGGAGATCTTAGTGCATAGACTCTATAAAATAACATAGGAACTGGAGAAATGATATCACTGGAGATGTCATCTCCGCTTTATCACCACTTTATAACACCTTAGTGCATAACCCCCTGGAGAAGATATATCCCTGGAGATGTCATCTCCACTTTATCACCACTTTATAACACCTTAGTGCATAACCTCCCTGGAGAAGATATATCACTGGAGATGTCAACTCCGCTTTATCACCACTTTATAACACCTTAGTGCATAACCCCCCCCCTGGAGAAATCACTGGAGAAATCATCATCGGTTATCATCTCTTTGTTACGCCTTAGTGCATAACCTCCATTATGTCACAGTGCATTGGAGATGTCTCTGTCATTCAAAAGGCTAAAATCCTAAATTAAATCAACAAGAATTTTTACTTGTTAGTTTTCTCTAGACTTTCTCCACTTTTGTTTTCTATATATGACCCTTGGAATACTGCTTTTAAAAGAATAGTAATGGTTTTATGAAAAGATACATACTATAGGGCTTTTGCTGCACAGATAAACAATGATACTCTTATTGCTGAAAGATTGTTTATTCAAATATTATTAACATCTCAAAATTATGCCTCTCTGTTTAGTGAGCTTTACAGACGATGATGAAAATTCTCTGTATCGACTAAAGAAACAGCACGCCCTAGTGATCACTTTTTATAGAATCCTTTGGATTAAAGAAAAAGAAAACAAACAAAAAAAATTAATCAAGTTGACTGATTTTTAATCAGCAGGAAACGTCCTAGAATATAAATATTTGTAATAATAAACTATTATAATACCTTTAAGAGAGACTGTTTTCAAGTAACAATAGGTTGGAAAAATAGACAACATGTGGCCCTCCAGATGTTGTTTGAGTACAGTACCATCAACTTTATCCTAAGCATGTTATTGGTGAGCTCAGGATGATTACTTTTGCAGTCCAACAATGTATAGAGAGCTACTAGTTGACCACCTATTGCAGTCAGTCGCACAACTTCAATATTATATCCTATATAATAATTCGCTAATGTTTGTCAGAAGCCGTCATGCGCAGTACAGATGGCTGCGCATGCTTTAGTCATGCACAGTACAGACTGTCTGCGCCGTGGCTGTTATGGAGTGGGGCTCTCCGAATTCAGACTGGAGACGCACAGAGAGAACTACGATCTAAATTCAGAGCGCTTTGCACCGTATTAGCCGCGGCGCAGGCACTCTCTACTGCTCATGCCAATAGAGGTGGAACTGTGGCTCGTGTAAACGGGTCTTTCAACTTGTAGATATATATTTCATAGTCGAAGCAACATAAATTATGCATATGATTAGATTTCATATATAGTTGGCCATGTGTTCATTAGGTTTCATATGCAGTAAAAAAAATGTGCATTCCATTTTAAAAAGTAGCATTGTTTTTAGTTACACATATTCCTATGTGCTGCTATTATTATTATTATTATTCTTTATTTATATAGCGCCAACTAATTCCGCAGCGCTGTGCTACCTTCGTAATGCAAATATATATTTTAGGTTGAATAAGACCCCCCCAATGGGGCACCTGGTTTGCTCCAGAATTATTCCAGTTTCCCTTTGAACATAGAATCCTAAATGCATTAACCCAATGAGTGCCAGAGAGGTACCAAACACACTGCATACCCCTCTGGTACGCAAAGGGTTCAATATTATTACATATTTGTACTACAGTTTTAAAATGATATAATAGACATATAAAATATACAACTTTAAGGGTGTGCACTGCATTTAGAAGCAAAGTGTTAATGAAATAAAAAGAAACCCTTCTAATACTTAGAGGAGTACGGTTTGCTACATATACAGCAGCTCAACACATGAATAGAAGGTATTACCAACTGGCCAACGCAGTGCAATTCACCATCACTTTACTTACTGGTTGTGTTCCCTCGTTGCTGTAGCTGTCTATCAGGGGAACTCTCTCCAACAAGCTGAATATGTGAGCTGCTGATATCATGGCTTTAGAGTAGTCAGGAGCAAAGGAGCTTGTCTGGCCCAATGCCATGGCACCAAACACTATGGCTGAGAAAACCCTGCAAAGATAAAACATTCCTGGTATCAGTTTTCTACTCTGCAATAGCACAGATGTGACACTAGTATCTATAAGACTTTATGGAACACAAAGCTCTTTGATTGTACGCACCATTTCAATGCAACTGAAAATCAAAGTACATAATTCAGTTTTAGGCCTCATTCAAATGTGCACTTTGTACACTTGAAATGCAGCAATGTTCAAGTCACCAGTTTACTTATCTATGCTGTCCCTGGGTTCCCTCAGTGATCCCATCACTAAGGTAGCACGGCAGAGGCCAAACTGATGGGCAATTCACAAGGGTGTAAATGGTGACACGAGCTTGGGTCTGTCATTTATTGGAGGTTGTGATGCTAATTGCAATGTCCACTTCACCTGTGTGTGAACTATCTGCACCATGACCAATAGGTTACCTTACAGATCAGCTAGCTCTGCTGACTTTCACCACGTTCAACGTATGAACCCCTGTGATATGCGTGAAGCTGTGTTCGACTCTAAAATGCATTGCAATAACTGTCAATGTCAACAGCTATGCTGGGTCCAATGTGCCATATTCAGCTATCATGAGTTCAAAACCCTGTGCTAATGTCCAGCTGTAAAAGGAAGCATTGCAAAGGCCATCCTACTACAATCTAACAGTAGAATGTCTGTATGCAGTTCTACCTTTGTACTTTTTGTATGGAAACTAAATTGAAAAATGTGTTATACCAGCCCTAATGAGTACAGCTATTCTGGTGCAAAGAATGAGAAGGCTCACACCCAATTGCAGGACAATCTTCAGTTCAGTAAACACAAAACTTTATTATGACTGTCTTATCTCATAATATAAAAGGCCAGACGTATGTTTGTCCGATGCAGTCATGTGCAGTAGAGACTGCCCAAACGAGCAGAATGCTGGGCCATGTACAGGGCCTTTTACACAAGTCTCAACATAAAAAAACTTATACTTCACACGGATGATCCACATTTACTGATACAATTCTCATAGAAGTGGATCATTCATGTGAAATGTGTAAATTTTGGCATTTGCTGAACTGAAGCTTGGTCTCCACTCGGGTGCAATCCTTCCCCAATTTCAGACCTTCAGGACTTGGTCCAGTTTTTGGACTTGGATAAAAGTGGGGCGAGTGAACATTGCCATGAACTGGATTCTAGTTTATTTGCAGTTCCCCTGTACTGTAGGGGAATAAATAAAAATAAAATTCTCATTGATTTAAATTGTGATTTTAACAGACTGAATGCTATAGAGTTATCCAACACATTGAAAATCATTCAAAGGGTTAACAGCTTCATTTAATACAACACTGTGGTGAAGTTGGTTTGTTCCAGAATTGCCCCACTTTCCCTTTATACTCAACCACAAAGCAATGTGTTGTACACCCCTCTGGTCTTTAAAGGGATAGTAATGTGTCATAATAAAAACAGTTCTAATTAATCATCATAGTAATTGGACTTTGGAGAGTGTTATTTCAATACTGTCATAGTTATAGTTCAAGAGTAATTCAGTGACAAAGTATCCCCCTCCCACCCCTTTTACTGATGTAACACTGCTCAGCCAGAGCAGAAGGGAGGTGCCTAGGTAGACTGCAGAGAGGGACAATATTCAATTAAGATAAGGGAAAACGCTGAAAAACTTGTCAAGGGGGGAAGGGCTTTCATTGTTCTGACAGGAAGAATATTGTCCCCTGCTGTTATCTGTCTGGTCTATGGACTGCATTCCACATCTGAGAAGAGATGGCTTACACTAGGTAAAAGGGGCGGGAGGGGGAAACTTTGCTTGTGGATATCTCTCAAACCATAAAGGTTTAAGAGATAAGACTTATATCGTTTTTCATGTTTTTTTAATGCCTACAAAATAAAATAAAGATAAAATGAAGTATTACTATCCCTTTAAGGGGTTAAAGCCCTAATGTTTCTTGTCAACATGTTCTGCCATCAGCGATGTGATAGGACATCAAGGGCCATTCCCTGAACCAGGAAGTACCTTTGAAAAGACCTCTAATCTTTCATGTGACAAGAACACTGGTCCCAATTAACCTGGCAGTAACAATAGGATAGCATAAACAAATAAGGATTATGGGAGTTGAAATTCATCTACAGCTGGAGAGCTTTGTTCACCCTTGGTTTGTAGCTTTGCAAATACCAATAGTGCTGTCAGTCATGAACGGATATTAAGAGGGCAAGTACATACTTACAGGAAGACGTTGTCAAAAGTCATAAGTCTTTCTGCAACCAAATAGGCACCGAATCGGAAACAGCCGGCATAGGCAAAAAACATGATGGCTTGAGAAAGGCCGAAGGTCAGACCGTGTATATGTGCCTTTTTGATGGAATTCCTTTAAGGAAATAAATAAAGTAAACAGATATAACTTGCTATATTTGGCTTTCTGCACAGAAGAAAAAAAGAGCAATTCTCGAGCAACTCAACTGCACCATAAGGGACAAATTAAAATTCCCACTCTAGAATTCAAGGGGTTAAAATTTAATAAATAGGAATTTTGAGTATGTTTGGTCTTCCTCAGATGTGCATTTGGTTTGCTACAGAATTGATTTTTTTTTTTCTTTTGTGGTCCATTCTATTTTAAACATTTCCTGATGTGCAAATAAAAGAAAAATTAAACAATAGCTATATCACAGAGATGGGGAAACTGTAGTCGTTCTGCTGTAGTTGAAGTATAGTACAGTAGGGGAGTCACAGGTTGCTCTCCACAGTTATATAGCATTTAGGGGGGGTTGTGCACTAAGGCATGATAAAGAGGTGATAAAGTGGAGATGACTTCTCCAGTGATATCATTTCCCAGTTGCTAAGTTATTCTATGGAGCCAATGCACTAAGATTTATCCAACTTGGAGATCTTAGTGCATAGGCTCTATAGAATAACATCGGGACTGGAGAAGTGATATGAGTGGAGAAGTTATCTCCGCGTTTTCACCCTTTATCACTCCTTAGTGCATAACCCCCATTGATTAATTGCACAATTTGACACAATGCAAAGATTTATATGATGCCATAACACAAGTCAATTAAAGCCTAGATCTCATGTCCATCATGATACGTAGCCTCGTATTCTACAGTGTTTCTGCTTTCTTTAGTATCAAACCACATAAATATCTGGATTATACTGGTGTATAAATAAAGAAGAATGTGCACAGAAAAGACGTACAAGAACTTAACCCTTTGAGTGCCAGGGTTGTACCCAATGCATTGCAAAGCAATGTAGTCCTATGCAGAACTGTAGTTCAAACGATTATGTTTTCTACTTTTAATTACCTGTATGGACTTTCCAAACTTTCTTCATACATCGACTCAAATTTCCTTTCTCGTGTTAAAGAAACAACTGTGCGGATGTTTACAACAGCATCAGTGGAAATCTTGAAAGTAAACAAAGTAACAATTAATCCTTTCAGTGCCAGAGGCTTGAAGACTTAATTCTAAGTACATGGCTATCCAGTATATATAGGGGCACAAATGTGTCTACCCTGGAGCCTCAAATTGGTAACAGCACATAATAGAATTTCAGCTGACATTTTCATGGAGATTACAATAATGCACTAGACATAGTTTTGAGACATTATTACCCCATAACATCAAAATAACCCCCTAGAGATTTTGGAATGTATACTGAATTGCAAAATCCAGAATACATACTGGCCAGAATGGAATGGTGCACTAGGAAAAAAACAAAAAAAAACAAAAAAAACTTTTCCTACTCTTTTGCTGGCCAGATTCCATTTTGATGCAGTATGATACTGCCCTGTGACTGATATGCATTAAGCAAGGCTCAAAATTTCCACTCACCACTAGCCAATGGCGAGTGAAAATTTAGCCCTGGCGAGTAGAAATTCAGCCCTGGTGGGTATGTTATGGCTTGCAGTGGCGAGTAACTTTTCAGGTCTGGCTAGTAGCAAAAGACTTAAAATTATAAGCCCTGCATTAAGTATGGAGAAATCAACATCTAGGTATTGAGTTAGGTCTGAGTTACTCAACCCTGGTCCTCAAAAACTACCAGCAGTGCATGTTTTCAGGATATAGATTTAAGGTGGGTCAGTTAACGGGTGCCAGAGGGCTACGCAACACATTGCAAAGCAATGTATTGCTCACTCCTCTGGCACTCAAAGATCTAAAGTGACCAAGCCACAGACTGACCTTGTACACAAGCATAGATATCCTGAAAACTTGCACTGTTGAGTATCAGGGTTGGTGACCCATAAGCTAGATTGTGTCACTAACCTTCATGGGACAGATCCAGAGCACTATGTAAATGAGAGGGAAACATTCCAGTAAGTGAACTTACTTTTCCAGCCACTTCTAGTTCTTCTTTGTCTTTTTTTGCATGTCCAGCAAACATTTTCATTTCAATCAGAGCAGATATGGCAAGGACTGGAACAATCGCCAAAATGAGAAGGGTCAATTGCCATCCGTAAATAAAAGATATAATAACTGCTGTGCCCAGGTTAGCTATATTCTGGGCAAGCAATGCCAATCTGGATCCCGTTGCCTAAGGGAAGTAAACAGATACAGTGTTTGTGACATACACTAGAAGTACCATACACATTGCACATTCCTGAATGTCATGAACTGAAATCCTTATTCATTATCCATTAATGAAATCCATAGTGTTAAAGAAGTCTCCAATGCATAACAGCTATGAAATTGAGACCATCCTAGCATCCAGGCAGTTAATGTTTATTTTGTATTGGAAATATTTAAAGTGGAACTGTCTCTTTGTAGCAAATATTTGATTTTTAACGAGCTTTTAAAATTATCTGTATTTATGTTGGACCTTATTATATAAAACAATAGTTTATAAGATATTTACGTTTATTTATTTGTCTGTTAATGTAAATCTGTCGGTATGCCTGCAAGATACAAACATTCCACACTGTTCCCCATCCCATCTGTCACTTCCTACCAGCCTGTTCTAGTTGATTTCCTTATACTGACAAATAAATAAACCCACATATCTCACATAAACTATTGTGTGAAATACAGAAAATGGCCAAAATTTTAAAAATCACCTTTTTTTAAAAAAATGTGACGGATCCACTGCTGCTCTAGAGACACCATCTTGGTACTGCTGAATGGAAGTATTATCCCAGTGAATTAATGTGTAATATTGGGGGAAGCCAGCTGTCAGACCTCCAACCATTGAGGACTACAACTACCATCATCCCTTACCAGACAATATATGGTTGCGAATGATAGGAGCTGTAGTTTTCAGTAGCTGGAGTTACAATACCTGACCACCCGTGTACTACACATTAATGGAATAGTATTATTATTTTTTTTGGACAGTAGTTTTCTATACCAAGAAACAGCAGTACTGCCATCTAGTGGTCATTTTTCATAATTGAATATTGATTAAAACAAAATAAAATACTTAAGCTTTAATGACTTGAATTAATTGTCTCCTAGAAGTAGGACTACACTTGTAGCAAAATAAAAAATATGTTTTGTCCTCAAACATTAGTATTCCTTTAACCCCTTGGATCTCTAGGTGTTATTGCATCACACCTGTACACTAACACAATAGCACCAAGCTGTGGCACATCATGTGGTTAGACACAAGGGTACAAATGTAACCCAAGTTAGGCAAGTGTCTGAAATGTGTTTAACCCCTCAAGAACTAGGGGATGCTCAATGCATGGCCCACAAGGGGTTAAACAACAAAACTGCTTCTCTGAAAATGATTTTAAAGGAGCAATATACTCTTATTATGAAAAAATAGATGGTATAGGGTTTTACTGCCAAGTAAAAAAATAACAGTAGCTCTGCTGCTGGGAGACTTTCCATTCAAATGTTATTACAGATTAAACATATTCCATGTTTAATCAACATCCCCAAATACCTCTGTGGAACTCAAAGGTTTAAAGTAACATACAAATAAATCCCAGACAAACGGTACAGAAGATATTGGTACATACCCCCTGAACTTGTGAGGCGTCAGTAGCAAGTCTTGTCGTCAAGGCCCCAGTGCTGTTCTTATTGTCATCAAACCAGCCAATTTCCTATAATGGAAATATGTAAGTGTACTAATTCATTCACAATCATTATGTAAGCACATTGCCAAGAACAAAGTGATACAATTTATGAAAAACTGAATCAGTTTTACCCCCAAAATGGTCCATTATACTACAAAAAAAACTGGAGAAAAATGACAAACTTCCATCTATTTAAATGGGGCTTTTCACCCATTTTGAGTGCATTGCATACCCCTCTGGCACTCAATTAGTTAAGACCTTGAAAGTTAGGTCTCCAACGCTTTGCTTCGCAATGTACTACAGACATCTTTAGCACACAAAGGGTTAAAAAGTCTGCTTATGGGAAAGTAATGTTTAATGTTAAAAAAGAGGGGTTTAGATCATTGATCAGACTGAACCCTGGATAAGCAAATGTGAAAAAGTTGAATGGAACTTTTATTAAAAGCTAATTAAATCAAAGTAAAAGAATATACAGAGAACAAAGAGCCACAATTAATGTGGTCTTCACCTTAATGGAACAGTAATGCTTAATGTTGAAAAAATATACATATTTCCGAGTAAAACAAGTGTCCGCCCACTACTGAGGGCTGTTTTATTCAAAGGTTATTGCAGCAAAAATGTGCATTTATTTGTGTGCAGTACTGACCATGGCCTGAAATTGTACAGTGGCACTGTTGCTACATCATCTTATAGAGGATTATGGTCAACTGTCCGGAGTTGTCCAAAGACAGCTTTAGCAATGGAACTACCATATAATTTTAGGCCATAGAAGTACTATACCCAAAAAAGTGCAAGTTTATGCTGTTATAATTTTTGAATGAAATATATTTCAGCAGTGGGACTACCCTTGTTTTTCTCAGCAGGATAAGCACTGAAATTTAGCTTTTTGCAGCATTAAGAATTACAATCCCTTTAAATGAATAGTATTTTTTAATCTACATATAATACTACTGGTTTACTCCAGAACTGCTCCATTTCTACTTATTACTTCAGCCTAAGGCTATGTGTACACTGGTGACATGGCTGCACTCAGTTTTGCACATGCCAAAACACCAGTAGTTACAAAGCCCAGAATTCCCCTAGCAATCCTCTCTCAATGGGTGGCGGAGGTATGTCATAAGGCCGGCCCACATGGCCATCAATGTGGATCATCCAGTTATTGGGGGTTGCTATGAGCATCACAACCTCCAATATTGCTAGTACGAACAGCTGCACAACAGTCCACATATCATCATGCAGATCAGGTGCGCTCCAACTAGGAATTCTCTAGTGCAGAAGCATACTGCACTCATTAGTGTTCTGTGAGACGACAATCTCCAGTGTGAGCAGCACCATCGGGGGCAAAAGTGTTTTTAGCTCAATAATAATAAGCTGGAGTCACCAGTGTGACATAGCTTTCGTGTACATCAGGGTGAGCAACCCAAAGCCTTCAAAGGTTTGTTGTTTTACAACTCTCGTCATCCCCAGTGACACATATTCACCCATTTTACCACATAAAATCTAAACATACACAAAGGGATCCCTCCACAAAGTTGCCCCAGACATGCTCACCCACACAGATTCAGTGTCTCCGCCAACAGAGACACATACTCAGCCACAGTTGCCCTCACGGTACAGTACATAAAACACACAACCACAAAGGCACATCATCTTAACCACAGCTGCCCCACATCAGACTTACGTGACCACACTGCCGCATCTCCCTTAAAAAGGCAAACTAATTATGACAGTATTTTTCCAAAACCCAGTAATAACAGAGACAGCTCCCCAAATCTCAACTATTACAGGCAGCAGTCTCAACCAGCTGCAATGATGACACCATATGAGAACAGCTGACTGTTACATCAGACTAGCTAAAGGTTGCCACCTCATCCCTTTAAAACTGAACACATATGAAGAATGCAATATGCAGAGCTGCAAAAAAGGCATTGCAAGCCTGTAGTAATCACTGCAGCCTTACAGAGTGAAATTTTCTTATGTGATCAGTTTTTCAGGGATGAGGTACCAACTTTAGACTAGCAGGTCAATAAGTAATTACTTGAGAGCAGCAAGGCAATACACCATTACATTAGATTGAAAGAGCGCTGCATGAGACCAGGCATTAGAGAATTAAAAGAGTTCTGCTGGTCTAATGAAATACCATTATTTGACACTAGTAGGAAATCATGTGACACTGACAGGGCAGTACCCTATGACACGAAACCAGCAGGACAGTATGCCATGATGCAATGGCATTTGCCATGATATGAGACCAGCAGAGATACAAACCACAATATGGAGACCTCTCCAGCATTCAAGGGTTTAAATGCCCCACTGAAATCAATGGTGAAATTGGTTTGCTGTAATTTGAAGGCCCAGTTTTCCATATAATCTCTAACTTATTTCATCTACAACCATGCTTGCCTTTTAACGCTTAAGAACCAGACGGGTAACCAAAGCGTTTCTAAGCAATAATGCATTGCGTACACCATGGGCCTTAAGGGGTTAATGTCCTTACAATATGTAGGCCTATCTGGCCCTCAATTTCTTGTTCTCTCAGTCCAACCCTCGAGAAAAAACCCAGTCTGGATGCTCTACTTTGTAGAATCCACATACCTGTCTTAACATGGATTTGAAGGTCAGAAGTCTCAGTCTCATTGTCAGGATCTCTCCTGCTTTTCCGAATGTGAATCCCTGTGAGGAGACAGATAAACATAATTTTTTTAATTGTAATTTAAATGAGCAGTAAACTTTTTAAATGAAAAAATGTATATGTATTTTTCCTCTCTTGCATTCTCATGCTCATGAGCCATCCATGAAGTTTCCATTTCTGCCTTACAATATCTTATATCCGTGGCTCTCAATCCATGCCCTTAGGGCCCACTAACAGTCAGGCCAGGCCTTTAGGATTCCCCTCCTTGAGCATAGGCGAATTAATTAAAATGACAGTACCTCCATACCTGGAACCTTCTAGTCCAAGCCTCTTGGGTGGATTGGGATGGGACTGTCCAAGTGACACAATTAGCATCATAATGTAGGCAGGTTGGGCAGGATTGGGAGAAGGGCAGATTCTCCCAATTGGGGGAAGGGCAGATTTTGTCCTGAAATAGGCAGGGGAAGTAGGCAAAACAGAGCCGGAGTTGGCAGAACCATGCAGGGAATAGGTGGGGTTACCAGGGAACTCCAGAAGCCGGACAGCCAGCCTCTATCCAGGGAGACCCGATAATTAAGTCTGAAAACCGAAGTCTCCAAAGCAGATCCAGAGAGTTCCCAGTATGCTTTGTACCTCTCATTAACTCACATGTACTCAAGCAGTGGAATCCTAAAATGCTGGCTTGTTAGTGGGCTTGAGGGCACAAGCTGAGAACCACTGCTATATAGCACCTGTCACTTTACTCTCCTTAGTGCATCACACTCTGTGGCTGGAACATACAGAAGTTCCAAGGCCATATTCAGCAAAATAAAGAGGTGCAATTCTGGTGCAAACCAACTGCACTTTAGGAGACAAATAAACATTCCCCAAATTCCCTTTAAATGTGGATTTTAACCCCTTGAATGCTAGAGAGATGACCTCTCTAGCATTGAAGGGGTAAAATGTCCCATTTCAATTAAAGGGAATTTTCATATGTCCCCTGTGGCACAGTTGGTTTGCTCCATAATTGCACCTCTTTAGCTTACTGAGTCCAGTACATATTGACGAATTTTCCATAGAAAAGTGGAGTAACAGACTTGCCAACAGAACCATGGAGAGCCAAAAAAATCCCCAAATTCCTATTGCTATAAATGGGGTATTTAACTTCCTGAATGAAAAAGAGGTTTCCGACACATTAAGTAATACAATGATCATTCTAGCATTAAAGTAGTTAAAGTGGAACTTTCACATATTAATAAGTCGCCATGCATTTGTTAAGCATATGGCAACTAGCGCGAAAATACGTCTTAACTATAAAATATATATTTTCGCACACATAGCTGTCATTATATACTCCCATTAAGAACACGTTATACCTGGCGTTAAGATTTAATCACTAAAACTGCCTTTATTTTTGGTGCAATTAGAGAATTTCTTTATAAATACACTGGGACACAATTCTTATTTGGCCAAGACCATTTCTACTCCACTTAGAGGAAATGTCCCTAGATGTTTATACATATACTTATGTCACTTTGAGACAATTTTACAGGCAATTGCTTTATAATTCCTGTTTTATACATCTCCCCCTTTGTATCTGTTTGGAGGTGAGATCTCTACGTCAGCACCGGCACTGGAACTTTGGGATGCGTTGCATGGTTTTCTTTTACTGATATAAAATATTATTATAAAAATGTCCTGTGCCTCTTTTATGGCATAAGGCACCCTATTAAACCTTAGCCACAATCACATTATTTCCTGGCACTGAAAATACCCTTTGCGTATAACAGACAAGATCAAAAAAGCTTTAACCCCTTGGTTGATAGAGAGATCTCAAACGCATTTCTCCGCAATGCACTGAAGATCTCTTTAGCATCCAAGGGGTTAAACAATAGCATGTAAATGGGTATAAAACCGATGCAGGGACATTAAGATTGCTATGACCACACCTGCAATTCAGAATGCGAGTGTGGTCAGCACAGCTGAGGTGCCACCCCTCAGAATATGGAGCTTGAGGCAGTTGCCTACTGGGAGATTTGGCCCTGGGTTAAATAATGTAGTAAATGCGTACCTGAAGGAAAAAGGTAATAAAAGATACTCCACCGAGAGCCAAAAACAGCAGAGAGAACATGGTACTTTTGGGTCTCATTTCTGATTCCTCACCAGCAAATACCTGTGTGACAGGAATGAACAAAGTTATTAAAAAGTTAAATACATAACATGATACATAAGACATGTGCTAAGGATGTAATGCATTGATTAGCTTTTATGGTAACCCCAGGATGCCTGAGGCATCTCTAGCGCAGTGTGGAACAATGCACTTGAGATGTCATTAGCATCCAAGAGGATGCTCATTATTAATTCCTTGGGGGGGTGTACAAATGTGATTCCATCCTGAAAGAGGCACAATAACCAATGTTTGTGTGATGCACCTGTCTAACATCTATGGGCTAAGCAATATATGTCAATCATTCTCCTCTTGGTGCCACCTGAGGGGGGTTGTATGAACTAAGGTGTGATAAAGGTGTGATAAACAGGCGATAACTTCTCCACTGTGATACATTCTCCTATGTTAATCTTTGGACACTGTGCAATAAGATTTCTCAAATTAGAGGCACTGGCTCCACAGAATAACATAGACACTTGAGAATTTATCACTTGAGAAGTGATCTGCACCTTACTTCATATTCCTGTGCCTGCTATACTGAGGCCTTCAGGGCTTGCACACATTAACCCTTTGTGTTCCAGATGGGTATGTAACGCAGTTTTTCTAAGCTTGTGTATTATAGCAGAAAATGATTTGTACATTTTCCTCCCTGGAGTCCTGGAGGCGTTATATTGGAATAGCATTGCTCTGCATGGTGTTATTCACTATTCTTACACTCACAGTTTTAAAAATAGGGCCTGATTTACCAAACTATAGACGTGCACTCGTGGACCAATCACAACTCCAATATGGAAGGATGAATACTCTCATTGATTTAAATGGGATGCGTTGGAGACCTCTCTAGCATTCGAGGAGTTAAAAATCCCATTTGAATTAATGGGCGTTTACAGAATTTTCATTTCAAACGTATAATGCAGTTGGTTTGCTCCAGAATTGTTCCTCTTTTGCTTGATAAATAAAGTCAACCTATAGGTATGTTGTAGTCACAGGTCCATTTAAAATCTTGACATACCCCGATAATCTTGGAGAATATTATGGCAAAGACAGGCTGCATTGCACCATTAATAGTTGAAGAAATTAGTCCGACCACAAAGTATGGCCATTCTGTCTTGTTCAGCCGCATAACCTTGAAAAACGAGACAGGGGGAGGTCCTTCATCCTAAAAAAAACAAAATACACTGTAAAAACATTCATTGGTACAAACACTGACATGGAAATCTGACACATGATGATGACAGACATCTCGGCAACCTGAGGATTGACACCTGTTGTTGGACTACAACTCCTATCATCCATGGCTAGCTGAGGATAATGGGATTTGTGGTTCAACAACAACTGGTGGACCATATGTTGGCCACCTCTATGGACAACTAATGTACTAAGAAATATGGTGCAATTGTGGGGACCGTCAGAGGCTCTTCAGCAGAGCCGAGATCGCATTATTGAACAAGAAAATCTTCACTGGAACGGTCTTCTAAGTGTGCTTGCAAACGAAGCAAAATTAGATGCCTGTTCCAGTGAAGGATTTATTGTTCAATAATGCGATCTCGGCTCTGCTGAAGAGACTACGCTTATCCAGGGATCGGATTCCCCTGCAGTCAGCTATATCGTTGACGTCAGGGAAAGGGGAGGAAGTGGGGAACTTTAGTCCCGAATATCTCTCAAACCATAAAGGTTTGAGAGATGGGACTGGGGGCATTAAGTTTTATTTTTTAATGCCTACAAAAGTAATGTTTATAAATACATGGCAATGCTATCCCTTTAACAGTAAAGAGAATGAAAATGCATTCTGTCCAGGCCATTGAGATACTGTTTCTAAACAATTCAGGTCTAACCTGCAATAACCTTTGAATTAAATACCCAGTGAGACTTGCCTTCTTTTACAACCTACAGTACATATATTTTTACATGTTAAGTATTATTATCCCTTTAAATTGGTGCCGTTGCAACATCATCCTATGGACAGCTATGTTGACCATAATCCTCCAACAGCACCACTGTACAATTTCAGGCCATTGAGATTACTGCACCTAAAAAAATTCAACTTTGAGCTACAATAACTTTTGAATAAAACACCTCTCAGCAGTGGAAGTACCTTTGTTTTATTCAGGAGGATAAACCCTACAATCTTTTTTTTCATATTAAGTGTTACAATTCCTTTAACGTGACAGATCCACCTGTGTTAATGACAGAACCATGGGAACCTTGAAATATCCTACAAACCTGCACTGTAGATGGGTCTTAAGGACTGACTTTGAGAACCTAAAATGGATGTGACGAAAACAATGGCTGGATGGATTATGAAAAATATTAATACTGCATAGTTTTGGTCTCTTATTCTTTGTGATTTATAAAGAACCCAAAATGCACCTTAGAGGCAAACAACTTCCCACTAATTAGGCTGACCATACCTCACCTTTAAAAAGGGACACACATGAAAAATGCATACTACAGGGTTGCTTTGATTTTGGTGCACTCCTGAAATATGCCTATTTCCTATGTGTCCCTTTTTAAAGGTGAGGTATGGTCAGCCTACCACTAATTAAATGCGCTTTTAGAGGAACACTACAAATTCATAATGGACTGGTTCCCTAAAATGTATTTTAAATTCATACTGGATATTATGTCCACAGAGGGGGACATGATTCTGTTGCAGGATTTCAGGACCCAAGCTACTTACACTGAACTCTATGTGGGAAGCTCTCAGTGGTAGGAATTTGGGATCCTGAAGTCCAACAACAAAGAATCTTGTCCACTTCCATGGACATGATACCCAGTTCTGATTAAATATCAGTTATGGGGAACATAATCCAAGCCAACTTGAATAAAAGGAGCCATTAGGGTTTACTGCATAGATTAAGGTAAGTAGGGGGTTATTACTAGCAGTTATTCATTAAACCCACTGAATGCTAGAGAAGCCTCCAACTCATTGTGAAGCAATGCGTTGAAGACCTCTCAAGCATTCAAGGGCTTAAATGCCCCATATAAATCAATGGGAGTTTGATTTGCTATAGAATTGTATATATGGCGCATAGAGGCCAATAGAGTGTGCACCACTAGAAAAGCTCTCACCGTTTTCTCATCCTTCTCATTGATATTATCGTATATGTTTTCTGGTTCTTTCTTAGAGCTGCGGCGGCTGGATTTCCTCCGTACCAGAATAGAATTGGTGTGATTCAATGCCATTACCTTCTTTTCATTTACATAATTTCCTAAGTCTCCTCCATCATCATCAGCTTCAGTTTCTACTGTCTAAAAACGAGATAATATACCATATAATAATATTAATAAAAATAAATATAAAATTGCAGTGCATTTGGTGACCTAGCATCCAAGGGGTTCAATAATGGGAAGTAGTAATGTACATAAGGGCCACCATACACCTGGATCAGATAATGTAGTGTAGAGGCTTTGGGATTGTTCTGGAAACACCCACAACTCAGAAAGTGGATGTGGCCAGCAGATATATCTGATATTGATCAGTGCTACTGAATAATAAAGGCCCATTGGAATGGATCAATGCGTGGCAATTAGGGAAGCAAAGAGAGCCAGAGGTTGCTCATCACTGATATAGACTGACCTAGCTGCAATGTTTATGGTATCTAAACCTCAGAGTGCCTTTAGCTGCAATGCTTTATGTTAGGTAAGTCTTAGAATACCAGGGTAAAGTCCAACACATCTCTAACGGTTAAATAAAAAGAACAGATGTTTTAATTAAATTGTAAATTAAATGTGTTTAGATATTTTTTTTACCTGCATGTTTACCAGATTACAGTACACACCGCCTTTCTCCATCAGTTCCCTGTGACTTCCTTGCTCAATGATGACACCATTGGTAAATCCAGCTATAGTGTCTGCATTTCGGATTGTGGACAATCGATGGGCAACTACAATGGTGGTACGGCCTTCCCTAGCCTGGAATAACACAAGAAAGCAAGCAATAGTGGACAATAAGTGGTAGATCTCAGGATGAAAATGGCTTATAGCTTAAAGGTGTAGTTAATGTTATGTTTTGTCTCTACAAACCAATGGTGTCATTTAGGTTCCACGGCATTATTTATGTACTGTGATCATTATCCATTAAGCAAAATGTAAGTAATGTAAAATCAAAATGCACCACAGGGAAAATCGATTTACAATTTAAATCAATGTGAATTTGAGAAATATTTAGTTTTTCCCTTATGGTAATGGTTCTCAATCCCTTTTTTTGCTCAAGTAACCAATTATGTTTAATTCCCAGATGTACCACAAATTAATTTTATAAATAAATCATGATAACCATATTCCAAAGAAAATCCAATACCAGAGATCAAGTCACATGAATCTGTTATTTGAGATGTTATCAATTGGTAACTATAATGACATTGGCCCAAAAAGGTTGTGAGACTGGTGTATAAAGAAAACATGGGGTAGTTTTGGGGCAAGTCATCTGCACCGTAGTGAACAAACAGACTATTCCATGGACACAAATGAGGATTTTAACCCACTGAATGCTAGAGAGGTCTCCAACACATTGTTTTGCACTGCCTTGAAGACCTCTCTAAAGTTCAAGTGATTAAAAATCCCATTTAAATTTATTGGAAGTTTATTACATTTGTTTGTCTCAATGATACAATCGGTTTATTCCAGAATTGCACAACATTTTGTAGTACATCAGACTCTGTGTTTTTCTCACCTTATCTAGAGCAGCTTGGACAACGGCTTCACTCTCCGTATCCAGAGCAGACGTTGCCTCATCTAGAAGGAGGATTTTGGGATTGCGGACCAGAGCACGAGCGATGGCGATCCTCTGCTTCTGACCTCCACTGAGCTGTGTTCCTCTCTCGCCCACCATGGTCTCTAGTTTCTGAAATACATATAATACTTACTGCACTGAATTATAAAATGGGGTTGTGATGGAGTTCTATTAATTCACTGGGGAGATGAACAAAGGAGTGATAAATAGGTGATAAAGTGGAGATAACTTCTCCAGTTATATCACTTCTCCAGTTCCTATGTTATTCTTTGGAAACCACGCATTAAGATTTCTCCAACTTTGGAAATCTTAGTGCATTGGCTGAAATAGAATAACACAGGAACTGGAGAAGTGATATCGCTGCAGTAGTTATCTCCACTTTATCACGCCTTAGTGCATAATCCCTCTTAGCTTCTATAGAGGCATCCACCGCAGATATATTTAGCAGTCAAGGCATTAAAAGAACACCAGTGGTAAAATACAACTTGCATTTTGTAGCATTCACAAATAGAAATGTTCATGCTTTTATGCGACTTCAAATGTAAAAATTTTCATACAGTGATAGAACTTAACCCTTTGAGTGCCAACTTCCATGCCTTTGCCAGGAAAGATAATGGCAGCGAGTGAGAGGGAAGAACACTGGCTAGAGGTGGAGTCTGGTGGAGTGGAGAATGCCATCATTGTACACAGGCTGACTGATACGCATTGCAAGCCCTAACAGACAGACTGGAGAGCATGGTAGGGGAATAAAGGTGATGGGGAGGCTCAGCCGCCTCAAACCTAATGTTTAGTGATTTAGTGTCTTTTTGTGTAATATTTGCACCATCTTGAGTCTGTATGAAGCATATAAACATGTTTATTGTTATGTGTAACATTTGTGCCGTATTGAGTCAATATGAAGCATATAAGCATGGTTATTATTACGTGTAATATTTGTGCCATGTTGAGTCAGTATAAAGTATATTAATGTGTAATATTATGTTTAATATTTGTGCCGATTCCATGCATGAATTTTAATTAGCTCTCCAGTTCTATATTTATGTATTTGTAAACTATTCATAACCCCTGTGGCATTGAAGGGTTACGAAAGGGTTACAGGAGGGCATCTACTTATCACAACCAGATCCCATATATGCCTGTGTTTTTCATGCCGAACTCTGTGACCTCTGTAAATAGAATATTTAGCTATTAATATCTCCCTTCTTTTTGTCAACGTAGTGTCAAGCTTAAAGGGATAGTAATGTTTCATAATAAAAGCAGCTCTAATTAATCATCATAGTATTTGGACCATGGAGAGTGTTGTTCAAGAGTAATTCAATGACAAAGTATCCCCCTCCCGCCCCTTTTACTGATGTAACACTGTTCAGCCAGATCAGAAGGGAGGTGCCCAGGTAGACTGCAGAGAGGGACAATCTTCACCTAAGATAATGGAAAAACCTGAAAAACTTGTCAAGGGGGGCAGGGCTTTCATTGTTCTCATAGGAAGAAGATTGTCCCCTGCTGTTAATCTGTAAGCTTTGCTTGTGAATATCTCTCAAACCATAAAGGTTTGAGAGATAACTTATATTGTTCGTTATGTTTTTTTAATGCCTACAAAATAAAATAAAGATAAAACGAAGTATTACTATCCCTTTAAGTAACTAGGAACCAGTTTTATACTTGAATTTGTAGTTCTGAAGTCAATGGAACTTGCATTTCCATATGCAAATAAGCCATTGTCAAAGTAGTTTGAGCAAAATCTTAAACCTGTCAAAGGCATGGAGGATTCTTAGAGATGTAGGAGGATTGAGAAGGATTGCTAGTGGATTCACAGGGATGTGATGGTGACATCTATATGCCATCAACATAAATTCACCAACATATTACCATCATGTGTCCCCTTATCGCTCTTGTGCATCTCCCCCATGATTCTCATCATCCGCAGTCAGCAAACCCAGGGCCTTCCAGCTGTTCCCATAATACATTACTCACACCTAAAGCACCCAAAAGGTTAAGCTTGTAAAACAAACTGTTTCTTTCATACATTGTCATGTCCAGGCGTCCTCCTAAGCATTGAGATTGGCTAGATTCTCACCTGCCAATCTCAGTGCCTGTATATGCTCTACAACAAGCATACAGCTGCGTGCTTGAGACTCTACAAAATATCAACAGGAGGAGGAGAAAATCCTGCAAAACTGGGTTACAGAAAACAAATTATTAGAAAGTTAAATATGCATAAAAAATGGACTCCAATATTCATGACAATTGGGGCTGGAATATATCTGCTCTTTAATAAGTGATATGAGAGTTCTGCACCTGTTTAACACTTTGCTGCAAAGTTATTTGCACATTTAAATGGCTGCTTTGCTCCCTATGCACCATAGGATGGCAGTTTCAGGTGTGTTGTTCCTCTGCACCAGGCATAGGCTATGTAGCACAAGAAGACAACTGTTTGATTTATTTGGATTAATGTTACAGTCCACTGTTAATTGTTCCAGTTTACAATCTGATAACAGCTAGTGTCCCTTACTGGACATTTTGGTTTATTGAAGCCCATGTCTGTAGTACTGTGTATACATGTCTGTAGTACAGTGCATACACTTAAATAATAAGCACAAATGCTGGGACTAACCGGCCACAGCTTTATTATAATCAATGAGTACATATCTTATAGACTCATTAAAGATAAACAATTACATAGTCCTTGCCCTATAAATAACATATACATTAAAGTGATAGTAATGTTTCACAAAAACAGCATCTCCAATTAATCTTCATAGTATCTGAGCCATAGAGGCTGTTATTTCAATACTGTCAGAGTTGTAGTTCAAGAGTAATTGAATGATACAGTATCCCCTCCCGCCCCTTTTTACCTAGTGTAACACTGCTCACCTCAGATGTGGAATCCAGTCCATAGACCAGACAGCTCACATCAAGGGTCAATATTCTACTCTGAGAACAATGAAAACACTGCCCTGCTTGACAGGTTTTTCAGCTTTTTCCCTTATCTTAATTGAAGATTGTCCCTCTCTGCAATCTACCTGGACACACCCTGCTGCTCTTATCAGTAAAAGGGGTGGGAGGAGGATACTTTATCATTCAATTACTCTTGAACTACAACTTTGACTGAAATAGCACTCTCCAAGGCCCAAATACTATGATGATTAATTAGAGCTGCTTTTATTATGAAACATTACTATCCCTTTAAGCAAAGCCAAATGTAAACTGGATTCCTGCTCATAAGAGATAATTTCTTACTCCTGGAATAAAGTCCAAACACCAGATTAACCCTTTGAGTGCCAGAGGGGTACACAACGCATTGCAAAGCAATGCGTTGCGTACCCCTCTGGCACTCAAAGGCATAACTCTTTGGCACGTTATCCTGGGCTCAAAGGGTAACATCACACAAAGGTGGCCTTAGTCCAGAGTATATATGTCCAAAAGGCTTGACACCAAAGGAATTATCAGATGACCTTTGACTTGGTAACTTTATCCCATCTTTACCACAACAGGCAAGCGCTAACCCAAGCATGCTGTGATGTAAATAAATGAGGCAGGGAAAGTGGGATGCTTTTTGATGGAGCTCTTAACCGAGAATATACTTTCGCTGCCCACTTTTCACTGCTCCCCCCTTCACCCTGCCTACAAACCAATGCCCTATGCAAACCCTCCTCTGGACATGCTTCACCTAACCCTATGCATCGCTCTTACTCCAGAACAGTCTTTGAGAGATCTCAGGAAGTTTGACCTTGAAACAGATTTTAACAGCAGTTCTGGCCAGAAGTACATAATATTAAAATGGACAAGAATCTGTACATTAAATGATCCTCCTATGTGTTTTGTAGTATCACTGTAGGATTCACACATAAATAGTGCTACTTACATCTGGCAACTTCATGATAAAGTTATAAGCATTGGCTTCCTTGGTGGCTTTTACAATTTCTTCCATTGTGACATCTTCCCGGCCATAGCGGATATTTTCAGCAATTGTGGTGTCAAAGAGGACAGGTTCTTGGCTCACCACACCAATGATTTCTCTTAGGTACTTGGTGTTTAAGCTACGGATGTCTTGTCCATCAATTGTTATCTACATGGTAAAGAAAAAAACAACAAAAAGATAATCAAATTCTATAACAGTTTGGTTTATGAAAAGACTGTAATTTATTTTTGTTAATGGAGCAGTAAGCTTTTTTAATAAAAAAATATGTATACAATCCAGTCAACAGATTATAATGCTAGACATATGAAGCAGTAAAACCACTGGATTTATTCACAAGCAAGAAGGTGAGAAAGAAGTGTACATCAGTAGAAGATGGTGTGTACACTTGCTGGCTTAGTTTGGGGACTGAGGTTGTATCTTAGTGAAGATGGTGATGGTAAGGGACGTATAAAACACAGTGCAATAAGTTTTGGATATTTAAAGGAATATCAGTTTGACACATCTTCACCTATTCTTTGGTTTTCATCTCCATTTGCACATTGAATCTTAGAAAACCTACTATAGCCCTGCTTGCCTACCCGTCCAACCCATCAATATGAATGTGGCATAATTCATGAACTGGCTGCCAGTAAACCTGATGTACTTATTATCTTAAACATGTTTGTGATCCCAGTTTATTACACATTCCGCTACATTCTTTCATCATTTCACCATACCTTGTAACATCATGGAGAACTTTATCATAACAATAATCTTTTTACAATCATCCTGATTATTCATCTTGGATTTTTTATTCTGAGCTCATTTTCTATCATTTTTATATTGTGTCCACAATTTATATATGATTATACAGTTTTGATATTCAAATACTCATGTTTTGAAGATTGACTGGGGCAGGGGTATGTATTTTTATCTATATATCTATTCATATATATATATATATATATATATATTCAGTGGCTTATGCATTCTATATTTAAAATGTTTAGTGCTAAGGTATTCTTCTATGGTAATCGTTTTTGTTATTTAACACTTAGGTGGGCGGTGTTACATTACCTTTAACAGCCTAATTTCTTAATTATTTTATTTTGTACTCATAGTATTACTTGTGAACATTGTGACCATTTCTGAAAGCAGCCCCCCGAATGACCAATAAGGGTGTAGGTGGTGGTGTCCAGATGATGTGAAATGAATTACAGTGTGCGTGGGGCTTCATACAAGTGGATGGAATTGGGATGAGAGCAGAACAGAGGTAGGGGGTGGGAGGAACAGGTGAAAAAGTAGGTGGGGTTACCATATATCTTTAATTTTCATTAAATCACCCTTCGTCATCAGACACCCTGTAAGTAAGTCAGAAAACCAAAGTCTCTGGATAGATGTGGAGAGTTCCCAGGTGTGATAGAGACTACTTGTCCGTGTGTAAGGATATCTGTGGTGCTTAAATTTGGCCAGTCTGTAGACATATTGAGGGAGAAGCTCCCCCCTTTTTCTTATCTTGATTTAATAAGAATAACTGATGCAATCCTGGATTAAACCAACTGCACCACAATGGACAAGTGAATGGTAGAGAAGTCCCCAATGCATTGCTATGCAGCATTCAAGAGGATAAAAGCCCCATTGCATCAATACTGAATTCCATTTTGCACATAGAGAGCTTGTCTTTAACCCTTTGAGTGCCAGAGAGTGCAGTGCATTGCACTGGACACTGGCAATCAAAGGATTAAACAAATATGCAACCTTTTAAGAGCCAGCTTTTAACCCTTGAATACTAGAGATGTCTCCACTGAATTGTGAAGTAATGTGCTGGAGACCTCTATAGCACTTAAAGAGATAGAAGACCCATTTAAGTAAATGTGAATTTTACTTTGCACCCCCTATATGCATTTGCTTTGCTTCAGATCTTCTCCACTAGAGGGAGAGCTGAAATGGACTTTCTGACACTAATATAAGGCTGCTGCATGCCAGGTCTTGTTTTCACATAATTTAATTTCCCAGTGCAATGGATAACCCTCTGGCACTCAAAGGGTTAAAACACAGCACAAACCATGTCCTTACTGTGCCTTCTTCAGGATCATAGAACCTCTGGATGAGCTGAACTGTTGTACTTTTACCACAACCGCTGCTTCCAACTAAGGCAACGGTTTCCCCGCTCGGGATCTTCAGGTTCAAGCCTTTCAAAACCTGTCATGGAAAGTAAATGAAAAACATATCTTTAGTTTCTCAAATTAATACCTTTACCACTTTAAATGCACTCAGTTTGATGTACTAAGATGAGTGGGGGAAATAGAAATACACTAAGGTGGGATAAAAGTGCAAACAACTGTACAGTTCTAGTGTTATTATATGGAGCCTATGTACTAAAGTTTCTCAAGATGGATAATATCACACCTTAGTGCATGTCCCCCTCTGGTTATTGTGAAAGAAACACCTGCACCACAGTGGGACAAATAAGGATTGCCATTGAGTTTAAAGGGACTTTTAACGCCTTGAATGTTAGAGATGTCTCCAACACATTGAGAATCAATGCACTGGAAGCCTCTCCAGCACTCAAGAAGTTAAAAATCACATTTTCTGTTTATTCATGGGACCTCTCCAGCATTTTACAGGTTAAAATCAAATTTTAACCCTTTGAGTGCCAGAGGGGTTTGAAATGCATTGCTTTGCAATGCATTTCGTACCCCTCTAGCACTCAAAGGATTAAGTCAATGGAAATTTGGGAAGTTTACATTCTTCCCTATGGTGCAGCTGTTTTGCCTCATAATTACTGACTCATTTTCTCTAGCATCCAAGGGGTTAATGAGGCACATGAACATCCACAGGGGGGTAAAGAAGGGGTCCCCACAAACACTTGCCCTCCTAGATAAACACTGGGGGCTCGTCAGGCTGGCCTGAGGGGCATAATATGGTATTGCCCCCTTTGAAAAAATTCCTGCTAACACCCACGAAGGGGCAGTAATTATTTATTATACTGTGGGGAGATGACCCCTTCAAGAGTTATTGCAACTAAAACATTAAACTGCAATTTTCTGCTTAGGCACCAGTTAGTGGTGCTGTCATTGCTGTCTTTGTAAAGTTTTTGTCCAAATCCTAAAACTTTCCACAGAGCAAGAGAAAATGCAATTTTGCCCTCTGGTCACTAGTTGGAGCTGCTGCTGTTTTTAAACCTATTGAATGCTAGAGAAGCCTTAAACTCACTGCAAAGGATTAAAATTCCCTTTTAAAGTAATGGGAATTTATATTCAACCCCTCCGAATCATGCTGCAGTTGGTCAACCTCAGATTTGCTTATATCTTGCTTAAGATACATACTGTTGTAAAGCATGGGTGGGCAAACGGTGGCCTTCTAGCTACTGCTGGACTACAAATCATATCATCTTCCACCAGCCAACACCTGACAGAAAGGATGTGAGTTGTAGTCCCATACCACTTCACCTCATGTTGCTTCCATGAGCTAAAGTTCACTAGAAGTATGCTGTACACACAAAGAATTGCCTGGATTCCAAGAACTATGACAATATAGGAAGGTGATGTGTGGAATGAGCTGCCAGCAATGTACAGTACACTGTGACCTTTGTACTGTATTTCCCCATAATAAACTCTCCAATGCTAGCAACTAGGCACACATCATTATCATCCTTATCACTACCAGATACCATATATGCCTGTGTTTTTCATGCCGAACTCTGTGACTTCTGTAAATAGAATATTTAGCTATTAATATCTCACTTCCTTTTGTCAACATAGGGCCATATGTTCAAAGAAGTAGCAAAATAGCTTTTGTCGTTTGTAACGACTTTTCAAAGTACAGTGTCGCTGGGATCATTAATATTATCAGAGTGTCGGTTGTGATCGGAAATATGTTTGTCCTGACTGAAATTGTCGTATGGAACGACAAAAAATGTCTTAACTAAAGACAAAAATGTCTTAACAACGAAAAGGACTTTAAAAATGTCTTAACTAACGACAAAAATGTCTTAACTAAAGACAAAAATTCTCACATTCAGAACACATTCCCTCCACTTTTCTCTTAACGTACAAATTTTGTCTTTTGAAAGACATTTTTTTTGTCATTAGTTACGACAAATCTTCTTTTTCTCTATACGACACTGGAGAATAGTTTAGCCACGCCCCTTTGCCCGTCAATTCTGGAGTTGTGTCGTACACAACGGACATTACTAGTTTTTTGTCGTATACTCTATAGAAAATATGTCGTTCATGCATTCAATTACTTATTTTTGTCTTTCATACGACAATTTTTTGTCATTATCCCTTTGAACATACGGCCCATAGTGTCAAGCTTAAGTAACTAGGAACCAGTTTTCTACTTGAATTTGTAGTTCTGAAGTCAATGAACCCTTTAAAGACTAGAGCGGCATGCAACACGTTGTATCTCCCTTTAATGGTTCAAATAAATTGGCACACTTCATTGAAACAGAAATATGAAGATAAATGAATGTATGAGTTAGTACACATTTGCTTAAGTGTGTGAATGTGAACGAGCCTGTGTGTATGTATGTAAGTGTATATAATTTGTGTGTCCCCGTGCCTGTGTATGTTGTGTGAGCAGTTTAGTTTTTTTTTTTGGGGGGGGGGTTTGCAATAAGTTTTGAAAGAGAAATCTTCCAGCTGTGAGAGTGGTCTTGTCTTCTGGGTTTTTTTCTGAAGAAAAACTGTTATATGCATATGTTTCTTAGTATACTAGTTGAACAGCCCGTTACATGGGCCACAGTGCCACTGCCACCCGGTCGTGGGCAGTCACACGCAGTAGAGACTGCCCGCGCCACGGCTGACACAGAGCTGGACGCTCCTTCGGAGCTCCCAGCTCTGTATCAGCCACGGTGCGGGCAGCCTCTACTGCGCATGACTGCAGCACGCGCAGCAGTGTGTACTTCGCATGTCGCGGCGTTACACACGATTTAGCGAATTATTATATAGGATGTTAAGGGTAACGTGAGAAAAACTGCTCTCTCTTTCCACACAAACTCCAGTTTTTCCACTTTCTTCCACACATTGAGATCAATTATAATTAGGTATAGTGTTAGTGTATTGCATTGCCAGTGTGTGCTGGAAGAGAGAGAGTTGCTGAAAGCACAGACCATTCAGCCTTGTCCCACATTGCAATGGTAGCCACATAAATCACACATACTAACCCCCATCCTTGTCCCACTGTAATGGTAGTCACAGAAATACACATGCTGACCCCAACCTTGTCTTACTACTCTGGTAGCCACAGAACCAAACATACTGACATCCCCCCCAGCCTTGTACCACTGTAATTGTAACCATGGCCTCCCATCCCTGTCCCATGGTAGCCATAGAACCACACATGCTGACCCTGCAGATTTGTCTCTCTGGAAGCCATAGAACCAAATATACTATCCCCAGAACAACATGTACTAATTCTGATTGCAGTGGGAATTCTCAGGCCATAGAAACAACAGAAGGAAACCATCAACGTTCTCATGGAAAATTTATTGGAGTTAGTGGAAAGGTGGACATTTTATGGGTTATCCATTTGCTGGAATGTCTTCATAAAAAAGGGGCAAATTGTAGGTTTTATGACTTTTCTCTGGTCCCTAACTATCAGAGTTTTCAGTGAATACACAAAACAACATTTATTATGCTTCTATACATCACCCTTCCATTTTTTGTGCATATTCTCTCCCACAAACAAAGTGAAGAATCCGAGCGAGTAAAATTGAGTGAATGCTGCGGTGGCCCTTTTTTTGTATTGTTAGGGTTTCTTGTGTTTTGTTTTGCTCAGGACATCACTAACACATAGTCAGGAATTTTCAGGGTCCAAATAACATTTTATAGATCATTTGTGAATCATGAGAAGGGGTACGGATACTTATATATATGGTTAGTTCTTTCAAACAGCATAACAAAAACAAACATATTGTGTATAAACACTCCCTTAAATATATATATTTTAAACTTAACATTCACATTTTTGTCAAAACGGATGACCACAACACATCAAAGTGCCACAACACCCTGGCTGAGAACTACTGAAATGGTGTCTGTCAGCTAGTGGGGTTAGATGCACTAAGGTGTGATAAAGAGGAGATAACTTGTCTAGTGAGATCACGTCTCCAATTCCTATGTTTCCCTTTGTAGTCTATGCACTAAGATTTGTCATGTGGGAGAGATCTTAGTGAATAGGCTGCATAGAACAACATGGGAATTGGAGAAGTGATATCACTGAAGAAATCATCTCACCTTATCACACCTTAGTGAATCAGGAGTAATTCTGGAGTAAACCAACTATACCATAGGGGACAAAAAAAATCTCAAAAACCCAATTGATTTAAATTGGGTTATTAATTGCTTGAATGATATAGCAGTTTCCAAGGTGTGCTGACCTCCCAAGTGTGATAATAACTCTAATTCCTATGTTATTCTATGGAGCCTATATAGGCCCACTACCAGTAATCAAGGGGTTCAGGACAAATGCATCTGGATGGGCAACCCCATAGGTGCAATGCCCTGCCAGCTCAGTGACCCCACCAACTATTGCCCAACCTCATATTACCAAACTAGACTGATATGCAAAATCCATATGGCAGTCAAAGGGTTAAAGGAGCAATGCTGTTTGTTCTGCTGAAGTCTAAGAGAATCGTCTTTGCTCTCCACATTGAGCAAGAGGGGAAGCAGGGAGGATGTTCTCAGACTTCAGGACTGTCGGACTGATGGCGACGTGTAAGGGAGGGCATCCATTTCACATCGCCAGCAGTATGACAACCCTGTATGCATACCTGGGAACTTTTTATTGAGGATTTCCCAGAGAAGGGAGTCATGTCCTGTCGATGGGAGGGAAAAATAACACGATTTGTGTCAATAGGGGGCAGGGCTTAATTGCGAGTGGGGGAGGAGCTTTAAAAATAAAATAAAACAGTGTACAAAATAAGCTGGGGAAGGCAGAGAAGATGATTTAGGTAAATTAGAAGAATGGACAAGAGTGTGGCAGCTGCAGTTTAATGTTGATAAATGTAAAATATTGCACTTGGGACATAAAAATCCAAAGGAAAAATATACTATTAAGGGTACTGTGCTGTCAGAGACAACAGAGGAAAGGGATTTGGGAGTAATTATCTCTAATGACGTAAAGGTAAGTAGGCAATGTAATAAACCGATGGGGAATGCAAGCAGGGTGCTGGACTGTACAGCTAGGGGCATTAGTAGCAGAAAAAGGGAAGTGGTCATGCCACTCTACAGATCTCTAGTTAGACATCACCTATAGTATTGTGTACAGTACTAGAGACCCCATCTCCAGAAGGATATAGATACTCTAGAGAAAATTCAGAGAAGGGCTACTAAAACTGTGACTTGTTTACAGGAAAAGAAATATCTGGATAAACTAAAGGATCTGAACATATGTAGCTTGGAGGAGAGAAGAGAAAGGGGATATGATAGAAACATTCAAATACATGAAGGGATTCAACAAAGTGCATGAGGGAAGTGCATTTCAAAGGAGTAAAAATGTTCGGACAAGAGGCCATAGTCTAAAACTAGAGGGACACAGGTTTAGAAGTAATGTACGAAAGTTTTACTTCACTGAGAGGGTAGTAGATAAGTAGAATAGGCTACCAGAAGAAGTTGTAGAAGTTAATATACAGTGACAGAATTTAAGCATGCATGGGATAGGCATAAGGCTGTCCTTAACATAAGAAAAGACCAAGGACCAAATAAGGTTTGAGGTTTTTACAGTAAGAAAATGGGCAGACTAGATGGGCCGAATGGTTGTTGCCTGCCATAAAATTCTATGTTTCTATGTAAGAAAGGCATGGGGAAATGATGACACAAGCAGGGGCATCAGATTAGAGTGGCAAATTGAAGGCAAAAGAGCCCAGGGAGGAAACAGAAGAGGGTAATTCATGGTTCATCCTTTCAGAACTGCTAGGAATATCTTGCAATAAAAGAGGACAGAAGCCCACCAAGTTGACCAGCTATAGCAGAAGCAGACAGGAAACTACTTCTGCAGCTGCACAGTATAATTTGATGCTGGTGTCTGGCTGCTGGGTGAGATCGGGTCTTGCCAGCCAATACAGAGTCAGAATGCAGTCTGGCCAGCCCTCGTCCTTCCACAGCAGTCCTGCCCGTCACTCTGCTGGATCGCTGCAGTTAACAGGCAACAGGTCGCACTATGAAGTCTTTGAAAAACCTGACAGGCTGTCTGTTGATTTAAATTAATAAATGCCCTAAAGATCATACACTCACATAATGTTTACCTACCTACAGCTCCCCTTCTTACCCAGACCCCCTTCTTGTTCAGGTCTGGGAGACCAGTCCCCTCCTATCCACCCTGGAAGGCAGCCCCGAGCTTATGCTCAGTGCAGGGATGTACAAACTTGAGGCCTTCCAGATGTTGAGGACTACAATCTCTGTCATTCCTAGGACAGTAGTTGTAGTCTTCAACAGCTGGAGGGCCTCAGGCTGCCCAACCCTGTCCAGTGCATAGTCATGCTGTAGCATTTATCTACTCTATAGCACACCTTGGTACATAAACCATATTCCCCGCAGGAGAAATTCTGATACAAATCAGCTGCACCACAGCGGAAAAATTAAAATAGAAAAGTGATTTAACCCCTTGAATGCTAGATCGATCCCCATGCATTGCAAAGCAATAGGTTTTAGACATCTCTAATATTGAAGGGCTGAAGAGCCCAATTTAATTTAATGGAACTTTGGGTATTCATCTGTCTCCTAAAATGCAGTTAGCTCGCCCCTAACTGTTCCACTCTCAGAACATTAGGCTCATAATCTCCATATATATCATCCTATATAATAAAACGCTAAGATGTTTGTCCGATGCAGTTATGCGCAGTAGAGACTGCTTGAACGCACAGAAGCAGTCATGCGCAGTAGAGACTGCCCGAAAGCACACCCTCTGCCCCCAGGGCAGCACGGCAGTCCAGCGCCTCATCCAGTGAGCCCCCAAGCGCACTGATCCATCGTGTAGATGGGGAGTAGGAACAGGCCCATTATCGAGTGCCGCCAACGGCCGCACTACAGACCGGGGCTCACCATACTGTGTAGGCCGCAACCCATGAGCCCATCAATCCGGTCCCAGAGCTCTGAGTTTTAGCGCACTTTGTCCCATGTACATGGGCTTTCACACTAGTTTATATATAACTCACCTGAATATCAGGTCTGGATGGGTAAGTAAACTTCACATTTTTGAATTCTATGTCTCCTTTGATCCTTTCAGGTTTAGCACCTGAGGTAGAAAAGCTGTCGATTTTGGGTTGCTGTAGAGAATAAAGCAAACTGGTGAGGAAAGAATTACCATTAAATCATTATTGTTGTATAATCTAATATGAATTTCAGCTCTTTGAATGCCACAGAGCTGTGCAGCACACTGTTCTTCAAATGCTCTGCAACTCCTGTGACACTAAGAGGGTTAGAGGCAGTAAACCCATACGATTATATATCCCTTTAAGTACCAGAGGGGTACGCATTTGCAGTGCATTGTGTACCCATCTGGCACTCAAAGGGTCAAACAAATATGCTCCCACTGTTGGGAGAAGCCTTAGTCAAATATTATTGCAACTAAAACCCACATCTTTGTGGTAGTTTGAGAGTAACGTTTTTTGGGCTTGGTCCACAGGAGGCACTATTATTATTGCTGTCCATGGAGAGCTTTAGTATGCAACTCTGAGCTATAATAACACCATACAAGATATATTTCATTATACAGTTTTACTGTCACATTTAATGACCAAGTAAAACTGTGCAAGCCATAAAGATACATTTTATGATGAGAATATGACAATGTTTAACTAATATAGTATCTTCTGGATAGGGCAAAGTCCACTGGGTGAGAGGAAACATATTTGTCAACCTAAAGTATGACATATCCCAGTTGCAAATCAACAGGCCAGTGTACAACAGGACAACGTACAACAGGCCAGTGTACAACTGGACAGCGTACAACGGGACAGCATTAGGAAAATTAAAGGAGCAGTAAACATTTGTTATGAAAATATATAAATTGGGGGATATTTCCTGAGTAAAACAAGTGCATTCCCACCGCTGAGAGATGCATATTTCCATAGTTGTTATAGTTTAAAGGGATAGTAATACTTCGTTTTAACTTTATTTTATTTTGTAGGCATTAAAAAAACATGAAGAATGATATAAGTCTTATCTCTCAAACCTTCATGGTTTAAGAGATATTCACAAGTAAAGTGTCCCCCTCCCGCCCCTTTTACTGATGTAACACTTCTCAGCCAGGGCAGAAGGGAGCTGCCCAGGTAAACTGCAGAGAGGGACAATCTTCAATTAAGATAAGGGAAAAACCTGAAAAACTTTTCAAGGGGGGCAGGGCTTTCATTGTTTTCATAGGAATAAGAGTGTCCCCTTCTGTTATCTGTCCAGTCTATGGACTGCATTCCACATCTGAGAAGAGATTGTTTACAGTAGGTAAAAGGGGCGGAAGGGGGAAACTTTGCTTGTGAATATCTCATAAACTATAAAGGTTTGAGATATAAGACTTATATAATTCTTCATGTTTTTTTTAATGCCTACAAAATAAAATAAAGTTAAAACGAAGTATTACTATCCCTTTAAACCTGCAGGGTTTTTTTCACATTAACAGTGCCCTCTGGTGTTCAAATTCCATTATTATCTTGCATTTTTTTAGAGGAAAGTCAGTGATAAACAGTTTTCCATAGAATGTAGTCACTTCCTGTCAGTTAGAACTATCAGGAAGTATACGCACAGTAAACTCACATCCTGATTATTTGAACTGTTATACCTTTTGAATAAAACAAATAACATTGGTGGGAGTACTCTTGTTTTATTCATGAGGAAAAGCTCTATAACATACAGGTTTCCATTTAAAAAAGTGTATCGCTCCTTTATGGCTATATGCACAACAGGGGAAAATAAATATTTTCCAAATTTCCATTTAGTTAAATGGGTCTTTTAACTCCATTGATGTTACAGAGCATTGTTTTACACATCATAAAAGTCAATAAAAGGAAACATCATAAGGAAACATTACGCTATTTCAACTGAAGTGTCCTCAGAGGGCAAGGCCTATTTGGGAGCACACCTGGGAACACTCCAGATTTGCCCTGGAGACTCCAGTTTTGAGAGTGAATTACCGGGTTTCTGGGGCAGAGGCTGATTCTCCGGATATGTGGGAAGTTTTCTTTAAACCTCTGTCCACTTCTGCTTCTTCCCACCCAGTTCCTCCCCTTTCACACCCACTTTTATGATGCCCCAACAAGTCCTGCCCCCACTCACTGGTAAACTTGGCCCACATTTTTCCGTGATTTGCAGCAAGTATTCTCCCCAGAGGCAACAAAGGAGTCCCTTCCAGGGACTCCACAAATGAAAGTTTCCAGGTGTGTTTGGAAGGTGCCAGGTTCCCAAGAAAAATTTGTAGAGGGCCCTGACTGCCTCAGTCACCCCTCCAGCTAGTGGAGTGTTTCTCAACATTGGCCTTAAAGACACACCAACAGGTAAGGTTTTCATGATATCTCCGTTTGATCACATATGGTTAATTAGTGACTCAAGGCAACATTTCAGGAAGATTCCAGACCAATTGCATCATAAGGGAAAAATATTCCCAAAATCCCCACTGATTTAAAGTGTTAGTAATGTCTTTTAAAAACAATGAAATATTGTAGCTATTAAAACATAAACTAAATGATCTCCGTCTGATCTCTCAAACCTTTATGGTTTGAGAGATAGAATGTTTTAAAGTTCTCCCCTTCCCTTTCCCTGACGACAGCTGTAAGCTGACAGCAGGAGATCCTGGTACGGCGACCGGCAGCCGGCTCTTCAGCAGAGATGAAATACAGTGATCTAAAAATAAATACTTCATTGGAATGGTCTACAAAGCGTGCTTTTTAGATTTCTTTTTAGGTTTCGGTATTTCGGCTCTGATGAAGAGACTTCTCGTGTTGTCCGACACGTATCTCCTGCTGTCACCATTACAGCTGACATCAGTGCGGGGGAAACTTTAAAATGTTCTAACTCTTGAACCATAAAGGTCGGAGAGATCAGACTGAGATCATTTAGTTTATTTTTTAATAGCTACAATATTGAGTAATGTTTTTAAAATACATTACTATCCCTTTATAATGGAAATTTTAACCCTTTGATTGCTAGAGAGGAGACCTATCTAGCAATCACTGGCTTAAAAGCCCCATTTTAAATCAATGGGAATTTAAGAAGCATTCAAGGAGTTAAAAGTCTTATGTAAGTCAATCAGAATTCCAAGCAATATCTATGTGGAAGCCTACCAGTGAAATCATTTAACCCTTTGTGGACCAGAGAAGAGCAATGTGTTATGTACCTCTCTGGCACTCAAATGGATTTAATCCCTTGAATTCCAGAGAGGTTAACAGTGCAGTGCACAGCAATATTTTGGAGATCACCCTACCATTAAAAGGGCAAATCTAGCATCAATATTAACCCTTTGAGTGTCAGAGGGGTACGCAACGCATTGCAAAGCAATGCATTCCATACCCCTCTGGCACTCAAAGGGTTAAATATATTTGAATGCTGGCTGGTATTGCAAAGCAATGCATTGCATACCCCTCTGGCACTCAAAGGGTTAAATATATTTGAATGCTGGCTGGTACTAGTAACTTGAAAGTAAATTATTAGGCTAACATTTATTGGGAAAGCACAACCAGGTAACTGCAGTATTCCACAGTCCATCATTACTGAAATCTGTTCCATGGAACCCCTTGCACTACTTCTGGGTACCCTGGGGTGGAAACAGAATACCGGCCTATATTTATAAAAGAAAACTGGAGCTATACAGGAGTAAACCAACTGCATCATAGGGGCCAAATAAAAATTCCTACATTTTCATGCACTTGAATAGAGCTTTTTAACTCTTTAAATTTTAGAGAGGTCTCCAACGCATTGCTTTGAAATGCACTGGAGACCTCCCTAGCATTCAAGGGGTTAAAAGTCCAGTTTAATTTAACAGAAATTTTTATATGTCCCCTATGGTGAAGCTGGTTTACTCCAGAATAACTGCCCCTTTTATAAATATGGGCCACAGTCCGAGAATCACTGCTGCAAAGGATTATGAGCAATATATATAGACAGTATTGCAAATAGTGGTATTTACATTTATGCTGAAGGTGGGTCTCTGCAAACATAACAAGATCAATTACTGTAAATAGGAAGTCTTACGTTATCAATAATATTGAATATCGCATATGCCGCTCCCCTGGCATTGGAAAAGGCTTCGATATTGGGTGATGTTTGCCCAACGCTAAATGCACCAATGATGACTGAAAAGAATACCTAGAGATGCGGTAAAAATAATATTAATACATTAGTTAATTCAGCAATAATTGATGTGCTTTACAGTTCCATACTTTTTAACCCTGTGAGTAAAGGAGCGTTGTGCAACGTATCGGACAGCAATGGCTACACCTCACACCAACCTTCAGGGGTTAACCCTATGATTGCCAGAGGGGTAAGCAATGCATTGCTTACCCCTCTGGCAGTCAAAGGGTTAAAAAGAGTAACAATTTGTTTTAATATCATTATTATTAAAACATTTAAATACAGTAGGCAACCTTTGGCACTCTAGCAGTTGGAACTATAACTTTTATCATCCCTAACCAGCTAATCGCTGTAGTGAGATTCACAGGGGCAACGATTTGCATATGAGTGGACAGGGGGCTATATATACAGTTGTAATCAAAATTTTTCAACCCCCACTGCAAACTAGGTTTATTGTCAAAATTTACAGACTTTCATCTGTTTGCAATGAACAAATCAAACAAAAGCAATTGAAATAGCTCAACACAACGAATGCTTCAAGTGGTTTCCCTAAATTCAACTGAAAATGCAACTTATAATGACTTCTCTAGTCTCAAAATTATTCAACCCCCTGAACAGAATCCCTCACAACAGCACAAATATACAAAATAGATGTTGTCTCAAGCACACCTGATGCAACTAATCAATAGCTTCATTAGTTGCACCAGGTGTTCTTGAGCTGGAACACATGAAATACCTGAACTGGCTAGGGGATCGTTAAGTGTCACTTTTGAATGCACGTCAGAAATATGGCTAAGTCAAAAGAATGGTCCAAAAAGATAAGAGAAGAGATCATCGCCTTTCTCAAACAAGGAACAGGATACAAAAAGATAGCAAGGCACTGCACGTTCCTAGAGACACCGTTGGAATCATAGTTCGCAAGTTCAAAGTTTAAGGAACAGTGGTTACACTACCTGGATGGGGCAGAAAACGGAAGCTATCAACGACTGTAACCAGATTTCTGAGAAGGCAGGTTGAGAAAAACCCTGGAGTTACTGCAAAAGACCTGCAGCAAGACTTGGTGGCAACAGGCACTGAGGTTTCACTGAGTACAGCAAGGCGCTGCTAAACGCAGAAGGTTTCCATGGCAGAAATTCAAGACGTACACCACTACTGACCCAAAAGCACAAGAAAAGTCGGCTCCAATATGCTCAAAATCATATAAATAAGCCACAGAAGTTTTGGGATTCTGTTCTGTGGAGCGATGAACAGTGGTATGTCTGGAGGAAGAAGAATGAAGCATATGCTGAAAAGAACACTGCCTACAGTTAAGAATGGTGGTGGCTCGGTGATGTTCTGGGGCTACTTTGCATCCTCTGGCACTGGAAACCCTGCAGCGTGTAGAAGGCAAGATGGATTCATTGAAGTACCAGGAAATCCTAGGAGAAAACATCATGCTGTCTGTGAGGAAGCTGAAGCTTAGGCGACATTGGACCTTCCAACAGGACAATGATCCCAAGCATACCTCAAATGTCACCAAGGTTTGGTTGCAGAAGAAGTCCTGGAAGATTCTACAGTGGCCATCACAGTAACCTGACTTGAACCCCATAGAAAATCTCTGGTGGGATTTAAAGGAGGTGGTTGCAGCACGCAAACCCAAGAATATTACTGAACTGGAGGTCATTGCTCATGAGGAATGGGCTAAGGTTCCTCATGAATGCTGCCAGAAGATGGTGTCTGGATATGCATCTCGTTTGCAGCAGGTCATAACAGCAAAAAGGTGCTCTACTAAGTACTAAACATGCTTGCCATGAAGGGGTTGAATAATTTTGAGACGGGAGAGGTCATTATAAGTTGCATTTTCAGTTGAATTTAGGGAAACCACTTGAAGCATTCGTTGTGTTGAGCTAATTCAGTTGCTTTTATTTGATTTGTTCATTGCAAGCAGCTGAAAGTCTGTAAATTTTGACAAACCTGATTTGCAATAGGGGTTGAATAATTTTGATTACAGAGGTTGAATAATTTTGATTACAGCTGTATATATATAATATAGTTTATACTTTAATATCTAAATTGTGAGTGTGTATATTACTTTATTCTTTTATATATATATATATATATATATATATATATATATATATATATATATTTTTTTTTTTTTTTTATAGTTTGGAGTGCTGTCTGCATCAAGATGGTGTTTTTTTGCCTTGAGGAAAACCAAAAAAAGTTTGGAATGGATGCAATAAATGAACTACTTTTTTTCTTCATTTTCTGGTACCTGTGTGCTGTCTCTTACAAAGCTCCCCAGGCTGAATATTTCTAAATGCTTGTATATATAAATATATAGAAGAAGGAGGCAGCACCAGTGGGACTTCTTAATTATATTTATTATTAGGCACAAAGGTAATAAACATGGTCAACGTTTCGGTCCAATAGATAGGACCTTTATCAAGACAATTTGAGCCAAAATGGTGGATGATTTAAATAGACCATGCTACACGGAACGCATGGCCCGAGAGAGAGTGGTGACGTCATCACCGGGCCGCAAATACGGGAGCTGCGGTGTACCAACATCATCACTCCGCTGTGCCGATATAGATTGTGAACGAACATAATTCTTAATATGTGTAAAGCATACATTGTACACGTACCTCTAATCAGTCACTACTCAGTAGTCGTGATTAAGACAGAGTTAATACCCCCCGGGGAACCAACTTATGTCCCGGTAGTGGGAAGGGCAACCCATATGTTGTATGGTGATGCATATTAATTAGTAACACATAATAAAAAATATATGTCCTATGCTACATAGAGGCGGAGACTCTTTAGACAAGCTGTCACTTGACAATAGGCAACAGAGCCTCAGCACGTATGTCTAATAGGATGTAGCGATCCCTGATCTGAAGGCACAATAAATGTACGATGAGTGGTAGACAAAGTAACAAAGTAAGCATTGAGAAAGTATGTTCATACTAGAGCGGACATAGCAGATGTTATCACAAGAGCAGAAGGGGTGATGTAAAGCCACTTAGTCAAGTAGATATATCCAAATTCAGCCAGACTGTCATCGGCACATACACAAATAACACGACAAGCCATATAGGTATAGCGGTTCACCCTGAGTCTATATCCCATGTACACACGAGGGGTGTCAAATGGTGCGGTTAAGCACTTCTATCTAGGGGACACATGTAGCCATAAATACCCCCATATTACTAAGTATGTCCGCTCTAGTATGAAAATACTTTCTCAATGTGTACTTTGTTACTTCGTCTACCACTCATCGTACATTTATTGTGCCTTCAGATCAGGGATCGCTACATCCTATTAGACATACGTGCTGAGGCTCTGTTGCCTTTTGTCAAGTGGCAGCTTGTCTAAAGAGTCTCCGCCTCTATGTAGCATAGGACATATATTTTTTATTATGTGTTACTAATTAATATGCATCACCATACAACATATGGGTTGCCCTTCCCACTACCGGGACGTAAGTTGGTTCCCCGGGGGGTATTAACTCTGTCTTAATCACGACTACTGAGTAGTGACTGATTAGAGGTACGTGTACAATGTATGCTTTACACATATTGAGAATTATGTTCGTTCACAGTCTATATCAGCACAGGGGAGTGATGATGTTGGTGCACTGCGGCTCCCGTATTTGCGGCCCAGTGATGACGTCACCACTCTCTTTCGGGCCATGCGTTCCGTGTAGCGTGGTCTATTTAAATCATCCACCATTTTGGCTCAAATTGTCTTGATAAAGGTCCTATCTATTGGACCGAAATGTCGACCATGTTTATTACCTTTGTGTCTAATAATAAATATAATTAAGAAGTCCCACTGGTGCTGCCTCATTCTTCTTTTCTATTTATGTTCATCTTTGAGGATTGTGCACCTGGGCAGAAATTTTGATAGAGTGAGTGCAACCAACCCACAGTTCTCCATATATATATATATATATATATATATATATATATATATATATATATATATATATTTATATATATATATAAAATTTTAATAGTCATCTCTCATTTGATTCTGTACTAGCATTTTGTCCAGAATTTAAGACTTTCCAATACTTTACTTACGGTAAGTACAGACCCGATTGTATAACCTTCATCTAGGATCAGAGTGGTACCATACCAGAAGGCCAGTGCATAGGATGCATATATCATTAGGAAAGCAAATCCTATTGACACGTTAGCAGTTATTGCCTTTTTAATTCCAATTCTTTTGGCATCTTCCAAGTTTTTTTCATACCTGTCAAGGATACAAAAGTAAACCTGAAATTCAAAAACCTGTTCCATTACAGGAGAACTGGAGAGGCTAGAGGATACAAAAGAGCACAATATGAATCAGCCATTAAAGTAAAACTTTCACCGTAATGCAAGTTTGCATATTTGAAAACTGCATTAAAATCGTCTCCTATACGTCATGTTAACCAAAAAATCATCACATGTACAGTTAAGGAGATATTCACATTTATTACTATATCCTATGCTAATGTCATTGATATGTCATATGCTAATGATGGTATCAACTATGTGCAATACTAGTATAAAAGGGCGTGTACACAGGCCAAGGTCCGGGTAATGTTAAGAGGACGCTACCTCACTGCTCCACACTATGCAGTCTTGCGTTGCCTCACTCACACAATGCACTCATGCGCAGTAGAGACTGCCCGAACGCAGGCAGTCTCTACTACGCATAACTGCATCGTGACAAACATCCTAGCGAATTATTATATAGGATGGTAATGAAGCATTATGCAGTACCAGGAAATGTTCACTTTTACTTTGCCCATAAAGAAAAGTGTGAATATCTCCTGGCCTTTTGCCTAACATGACATATAGGCAGTTTTTAATGCAGTTTTCAAATATGCAAACTTGAAATATGGTGAAAGTTCCACTTTAAGATGAAAGCTCTACTTCATAATAATGCTTGGCATCTCATCCAATAATAACATTATTCACTGACACCCCCACCTGTCCACCTTGCTCTTTAGTTATTTTATCCTAAAATCTAATTTCTTTATTAATGTATTAGTATGCAGTATAAGGCTGTATGAAGAAAGGGGTATGCAACGCACTCACAGGGTGAACCACCTGAATACAAGAAGGCCCCCAATACATCGAAAACTTGTCTAGCTTTCAGGGGTATCAAAGTCACAGGAAAGTAATGCACATAACTGGGATCTCTCCAGATTAGCATCAAAACTCAGTTTTTCTGAGTTAATTGCCGGGACACCAGAGACAGTGGCCATTTCTCTGGGTAAGTAAATTCCATTGTAACCCCACCCACTCTCCACCCCATTCTGACCCTTTTCAGAGCAAACCATGCCTTTTCTCCACCCACTCCTATTAATACCCACCCACATGATGATGCAAAACGAGTCATTTGGACACTCCCACCACCAGCTCCAGTTATTACTCTGGGGACTACAGACATCGCAGGTATGGCAACGCATTGTAAATGCCTCTAGGATTCAAGAGGTTAAATAAGCATTTGTTCCCTACGGTGCAATCTGCCCTAGAATTCTCCTTAGAACATCAAGAGGCGACCCCCTCTCACCTTTCTATTTCCTTCTTTTGTCCACCAAAAGCTATGACCGTTCTGATAGCCCCAAGAACTTCCTCGGCCACAGCTCCAGCCTTGGCATAGGCTTTCAGTTCTTTGTTAGTGAACGCTGACAATACCTGTGGATTTAACAATTACACCGTTTAAAGAAATTAAAAATATCATGTCTGCAGAGTCTGTATTGAATTATGTTCAATAATTCTGGGCCAAACCAATAGCACCATACAGGAGAAATAAAAAATCTAATTATTTTATATGGACCTTTTAACCCCTTGAATGTTAGAGAGGACTCTAATACATTGCGAAGCACTAAAAAGGGTTAATTAAAAAAAAATGGAAATGTTGGGAGTATGTTTTACTCTGTGGATTTACTGGTTTGCTCCAGAATTGCTTGCCTTCTTTTTCATATATCAGTCTTATCATCAGCTTTACTATGCGCTGGAGGTATAACTAAGGGGGCACAGCTCAGCTTCCAAAGGGTCCCATTGGCTCTGTACTGCCCTGTAACCCATAACAATCAGACCAGTTTCCTATCTTGGATGGAGGCTTCTGACCTCATCACTTACGCCTTTTGTCAGCAATGGTGTCCGTAGAATTTTTTCCGGGGGGAGAGGGGGGCAAAGCCATAATATGACCCCCAGACCAGCCCATCAAGCCCCTTTGTTTATATGGAAGGGGTAACTGTAGTGCCCCCCTCCCATGGTTGTCATCTAGAAAGATAAAACTAGTCTGAGCCTCTACCTTTTTGATTATTAACCCTTTGAGCACCAAAACACTGAGGAAGGGGGGTTAGACCCAGTAGATTCTAGTTACATCCCTGGTTGGCATCCTCTCCGACTTTTCTCAAACATTCAAGGGGTTAACCCCATTTAAATCAAGGGGAGTTTGGTGATGTGATGAGGTTGGATTGTTCCTGAATTGCACCTCTGCTGATTCAAAATGTTCTCAGTACATTTTATCACTGATTGACAGTGAAATTACAAAGTTCACTGTTATGTATTTTCAGAATGGTGAAATAATCTGGGGCACGGCAATAGGGACAGTTTGTAATTAATTACTGGAAAAACACAGACAAACGACACTCTCTTTAGTACTGCAGTCTGCAATGAGTAAAGTGAGTTATGGGAGAATCGTCTATAGCAAAGACATTGATCATCAAGCTTAGATTAGTGTATCATCTGTACAGAAACAGGAAACAGCAGTTATTCTGAAAAGCGTATATTGGTTTTATCTAAATGGCAACCAATATGAAAAATAGAAAAATCTTATGTTAAAGCTTAGTCTTTTATTAGTTAATCACCACTACAACCAACTTCGGTGCTATCATCATTCTAAACTTACAGCCCTAACTGTACAAATCTGTGCATGCCTAGCTCAAGTATCTTCCTCCGCCTCCTACAAAAGCGACATTGTAAGTGGCTGCTACGTTCCTTTGGGATGACATCATAGCAACCAATAGGAATTGGGGAGCTCACTGCACCTCTTGGGAGGAGGAGTCCAGGGTGGATTTGTACACCAAGAACTGTATTTTTATATTCCCCCCACACACACACACACACACTGCCACACGTGGGAATCAGAGCAATAAACTAGTAAAAGATAACACTTTATTTAATATATACGGTGAACATTAATCTTGTTTAACTTGCCTTTTAAGGCAACCCTGCTGCCTTGTTGCTCAGTAACTCTTAAAAGGAAATTATATTGAAGCCGTAGTCATTGAAAGGGACTTTCTGATGGGCCTCAAATAACATTTGAAATTGATCCAGATATGAAAAGACTATGTTTTTTTTTTTATTAAACTAAAAAAATGCACTGTAGATCTTTTCATGCTAAGGTTAGTTACACTGCTGGGAACCGATTTATTAATAATCATACCTCCCAACATTTCAAATGGAAAAAGAAGAACGGTTTTATTTTAGGTGATATTGCTGGGGGTGTGGCTGGTAGGAGGGCATTGTCAATCATTTTTACTTTATTACCTATATACATCTCTTTGCATAATTGAATAAATGATTTAGAACAAAACCAAAGTATTTTATTTACACAGACACATTTATAAACACATATAGTGAAGCTTAAATAAACATTAATGTGAGTGTTATTGCTGTGCAGCAATGTGATATACACACTACACCTCTGATCTCCTAAAAAGAGGGACACCAGGGAGGGAAAGAGGGACAGAGGGATTCGGGTCTCAAAGAGAGATTGTGCCTCCTAATGAAGGACACTTGAGAGGTATGTATAATATATATATATATATATCTATATAAAACTACTTCTGTTCAACTTCTGTTACTGCAATTATATTTGATCAAATTAACCCCTGTAGGTCTGGATCTACCACCTTACAGTGCTCTCTAGGTAGAAGATAATTTGGCTTCCAGAACAGCAGCAGTTAACATTGTTAGGCTTCATATCCTTGTAAAGTCATGCAACTCTGGAAAGTCAAACCTCCCTCCTTACAATAACCATTAAATGCCGGATCTATTAGTTCAAACCACTCAATGGGTAATATGATTACATGGAGTGTAACTGTATTGACTCCTGCAGTGATATATGGCACTGAAGGGAAGCACTGCATCTGCACTCCAATAATATCAGTTTCCTGTCCTGCTCCTAATACTAGGCCCATTCCCCTATAACATATCTATATTACATCAGTTTTATTTTGTTATTAACGCTATCTTACCTAGCACAAGTGTGTTGAAGTCAGTCATAAAAACAGGCAGCAGTTCATGTCTACATGGTCCTGCTCAGTGGGATACAGAGACCAGCTGTCCCCCCCACACCATCCGTCCTCTGAGGGTGAAACTTAAATTGCCATTTTTCCCCCAACCTCCCCCCTATTCTTATGGCAACCGCTTAGTTTGTTCACTGCCTGCATAATTAAGTGTATTTTTTTGGTGCAAGGTGTTGTTTCATGGTAGATATCTTGCCCCCTGCATAAGCCCTGCCCCACATGCAGATTATCCATAGGAAAGTGAGATGCACAGGCATCCAAGATACTGAAACTTTACATCCCCTGCACATATGAAATATTACTCTTTCAGGGAAGGGCTCCCCCTGCTGTGTGCTGCCCAGTGAGGCTGCACTTTCCATGCTACCCTAGAAACTGCACTGTTATTGTAGCCTGACCTGCACCTCAATAAGCCACTTGTATTCTAGAAAGGATCTTGAAAATATCACATACCTTTGCCCATATAGCAGCGGAAAGTCCCATTACTGGACTAATGGCCAAAATAACCAAAGTCAACTTCCAGCCTTTAACAAATCCAAGGATAAATCCAGTTAAAAATGTGGCTAAGGACTGAGCCAGCATTGCCAGTTTGTCACCAATCCCTTCATTAATTTTGGAAACGTCACTAGAAAAAGAAACTGAAGTGAGTAATATGAACCTGTATACATATATCTTTTGTAACCCTTTAATGGCCACATGGATGTACAACACATTGCAAAGCAATTTACCGTACAGTCCTCTGGTCCTTAAAGGTTAACTCATACACAAATTATTCCACGCTTACCTTATCCTCACTTTCTATACTACGGACAGAAAATTCTAATGGCCTCTATGATTTTGGCCTTTGCATCTTGGTTCAAGAGATAACATCTTTAATCTATCCTGGATGTCGTGTCTCCAGACATAGACATGACAATTGCTGGCTGGACTATTGGCCCCTTATTTCACCCACTGTAATGCTGAAATCTTCAGTCATCACATGATTTCTGACTGCTTCAGTATGAAAAACACCAACAAGGAGATTTCAGGCAGGGTACGCGAAGTGCAGCCAACAAGTCATGTCCCTCAGGACTTACTGAAGTTATCTCCTGAACCGGAGCACAATGGTGAAATTCAGTCTTGCAGTTGATTCTTTTCTCAAGAGACCAAAGAGGGTGCACTGGGGGGTCTCTTTTCAGACACACGTTCTGTACCCTATCTTTATCAGCAGGTCTTCTCCCAGATGCTCCTAAATGCTAAAAAATGCATTATGTGCATTGCAATCATGGGTTAAATGCCTGAATTAAATCAACAGGAATTTGCATTTGTCCCCTATGGTGAAGAGGGTTTGCTCCAGACCTGCTCCACCTTCTTTTTGTCATAGGTACCATATAGTAAGGGAAATATGGGAAATTGCCAAGGGAATGTGCCAAGAGACAGTAGATGGGGATGGTTGCAGAGTAAGTGAGGAGTGGAGCTAAAGGTGCCCAAAGGGGTGAACAGGCCCTCCAGCTGTTGTGAACTTCAGCTTCTATCATCTCTACCTAACTGTTGGGTGTGTTTGGATGAGGGTCCTCTACAGCTGGAAGGCCTCAGGTTGCCCGCCAATAGCCTAGAGTATTTCATATAGGGTGTCCTGCCTGGAACAATAAAGTTGTAGCACCCCTTGAGACTGGATGATAAAGGCCCGGAGTGTGGGTTTCTAATGCATCAGTGTTGTTCTTACTCTGTGAGTCTTGTATTCAGCTCTCCTGCATCATTGACATCAAACCAGCTGATCTCCTGCCGCAGCACAGAATGGAAAAAGTTCCTTCTGATCTTCCTGATCTGCCTTCCAGCTGCCAGCGTCCAGAAGGAGATCTGAATGTAGGCACAAACCAATACTCCAAATCCCAGGCCAGTATAATAATATGCATATCTGATAAATGAAAATATTGGGTTAACACAGCAGTCATTTCTCCATTTATATTACTATTTAAGTCATTATAATTTTTGAACGAAAACTCTTCCACATGGAATGGTGACCTTTATACTCTACCTCTGTTCTGGGAAGCAGTATGTGCACGAGGAGACTGACCTTTGACTCTGAGGTCAAAGGTCAGTCTCCTTGTGCACGTAGTGCGTCCCAGAACAGAGGTAGAGTATATAAGGTCACCATCCTATGTGTTTTTATAGTCTTGAGGAAGGCCCGTTGAGGGCCGAAACGTTGACTAAATAAAGTTTATTGTTTTCAAATCCTGTTGAGTGTTCTACCCGTTGTTATTAATTTTAATAACTTACACATTATATATATATATATATATATATATATATATATATATATATATATATATATATATTACGACACTGCCCCTGCTCAATCACATTGGCCCCCTGTTGGCCATCTCCACTGGCCACCTCCACATTGTCCCCAATCTCCACATTGGTTCCACATTGCCCTTAATCTCCACATTGCCACCACATTGCCCCCATCTCCACATTGCCCCAAATCTCCACATTGCCACCACACTGCCCCCCATATCCACATTGCCCCCAATCTCCACATTGCCACCCATTTTCACATTGCCACCACACTGCCTCCCATCTCCACATTGCCGATTTCCTACCTCCCTGGTGGTCCAGTTGTGTGGCAGGAGAGGTCTGTGCCTCCTTCCGCAGACGGAGCTCCCGCGCGGTGCTCTCATAATGCAGAGCCTGGGAGATGATGGCATCTCCCAGCGCTCTGCATTACTAGAGTGCCGGAGGGAGATCAGCTATCAGAATGTTGAGGGTGCCAAGCAGTGGGGGCCCCTGGAATGACGGGGCTGGCTGCAGGTGCGATCCCTATTGTTATGCCACTGTGTGTGTGTTTACCAACCAACCTCTATGATTCACAGCAAACTGCAAATTCATAGGTGTCTGGAAAAGCTATTCCATTCCTGGGGTGAGAAACCACATTCACTATTGCTGGACTACAATACGATTAGGAATGTTTGTTTTGTTCATTATGGAGAAGTTTTTCACCCCAAAATTTCTCCACTTTAATATAAGGGCAAAGTATAAATTCAAATCGATTCACATAGGTATTCACTAAGGTATCTTAAAACTATGTTCTGGATACCCATCCAATCAAAGGGTTAAACACAGCTTTTAAAGCAGAACTACTACCGCACAACATCTTTAGCTTAATTAAGTCCCCATATGGCGACTAGCTGCTTAGTAGCGCTAATCGCCAGAATTATTACCTTATTTAATAGATTTCTGCTCTCCTCCATAGCTGACAGTAGCACGGTGTAACGCTACCTCGTGTCCTCACCCGTGAGTCCTCTGAGCTATGGCTGCCTTTGCTCCGCTTTCCTGAGCATCTTACTTCCGGGTTCACCGCGTCACCGGTTGCTGATGTCATCCCTCGGCACGCTTATACGGCCGCACTTCCAGCCTCTCGGAGCACTAACACAGTGTTCCTGTAAGGTACGTTCACCTACTTCAGGTTCCCCTAGTACCTTGTCTAGTTCTCTGAACTCTCCTTATCCAGTCCAGCAGTGTATGACCTTTGGCTATTCCTATGACTCCTCTTCCTGCCTGACGTTTTTGATACCTCTCAGTCTAGTTAGCATTGACCCTTGGCTTCAGTCAGGTACCACTTACTGTACTTCTTGTCTGTATTTCCCTGGGGAGTATATGCTACCAGGTAGCCTATGCACTCCAGCCACAAACCCTAGTCGCCGCTCTCTAGCCCCCTGCAGGAGAGTCAGTACTGTCTACAGTAATTCTATCCAGGTCAGGGTTCCGGCTCAACCGGGATCGGACATCTGGCTTCGTGGCCAGCAACTTTATTAAGGCCCTAGCCACAGCACAGTCTTGCCTAGACAGTCACCGCACTACTAGCGACGCTCCCTACCCAGCGCTCCCGAGCACTCCCTCTCTTGCAGGCCGACGCCTGCCCTAGAAGTTCAGATAGGTCATGACACACGGAGAGCGGACACCTTGCCATAGCGACGTCCGCGAGCCTGCGCTGTCAGTCCCAGCCAGGTCTAGGAGGCGTTGCTACAAGCTGATCGGCTCTAAAAAGGGACTGACAGCGCAGGCACATAGACGTCACTATGGCAAGATGTCCGCGCTCCGTGCTACTGTCAGCTATGGAAGAGAGCAGAAATCTATTAAATAAGGTAATAATTCTGGCGACTAGCACTACTAAGCAGCTAGTCGCCAGATGGGGACTTAATTAAGCTAAAGATGTTGTGCGGTAGAAGTTCCGCTTTAACACCTTGAATAATGTAATTTCTGAATAGCTTCATAATACTCTGGAGACCTCTCAGTCATTCAGGTGGGTCAAAAGTGGAAATTCTCATGTTTTATCAGTGGGATAAACCTGTAACATATTTTTCAACATTAAGAGTTACTATCCCTTTAAATACATATATTGTATGTGAAACTAACATTGAACTACTGTACATTTGCCAGTTAGTTTTTCACTTAGTTCCATTCACTTAGAGCCTGCTATTGAACCTTGCTATGGTGTATTTGCTTTGAACATTCTTCTCTATTGGTATATTGCCTGTTCAGTTCTGTTCATCTGAGTGCACAGCTTAGCCACTAGTCAGATAAATTACATTATAATGATTTGATATTGTTAATAGATAACCTGGAGTTTAAACACTGGTTGGACTTTGCTTGTTCTGAGATGATAAAACAGGTCAGATGAAAGGGAGAGGCAGGAAAGGAGGCCTGGTCATAAATACATCATTATCCATTATACATCACTAGCCAACTGAACCACAAGATATATCCTATAATATAAAAGGGCAGATGTATGTTTGTCCGATGCAGTCATGCACAGTAGAGACTGACTTGTTCTCTGGCTCTCCATAGCGGTCGCTGCCAGAGATGCATCTTCCACTAAACGGGTAAGCTGCATCTTCCACTAAACGGGTAAATACGTCCAGCGCCCACATCTGGCCTTTTAAATCTGGTCTTTTATATTATAGGCTGTAGTAATGATCTGTCACTTCGGCCTAAGTGACTGTAGCTCTGTGTAAATTACACTGCAACTGCAATACCCTTCCCCGATCATCTTCCTGCTTTACAACCCAAGCATCAATCCGCTGATGTGTGCTCCAGTGAGGTGTAAGATAGTGATGATTGGTGGGGCTCCAGCTGGGGCAGCAGTGACCCTGACATTCACTGGTACAAAGGACTCCTTTCTGCGACTCACCCCTGAGCTCAGAGCACAGCTCAGCCTGGAGCAGGTAAACAGCGTCACATACTCTCTCACCTTTTGGCAACCTGTGGGTCCCAACCTGCTGATGGACTTTAATTCTCATAAGCCCCAGTCTGCCGTTGGGAGTTGTAGTAAAGCAACATCCAGCTCCCTCACTGCACAGTGTAACTAATGTAGTCTGTGCCTCTTAACTAATGACAGGTGTCACTCATGGAGGCTGATGTACTTAGAAATGTGGTGCACCATCACCATATCATATAACAAAAAATATAAAAGGCCAGATGTTTGCCTGATGCAGTCATGCACAGTAAAGACTGCCTGAATGTACAGAATGCTGGGAGGTGTAGTTCTGCAATACTACACCTGCCGTGTAGTTCTGTGGTAGTACACCTGCCGTTAGATAGCCATTTATATAGCTATTGTAACGGCAGGTACCAACGGCTATTTAAACGGCTATGTAACGGCAGGGGTACTACCACAGAACTACACGGCAGGTGTACTACAGCAGGACTACACCTTCCAGAATTCTGTGTGCTCAGGCAGTCTCTACTGAGCATCACTGCATCGGACAAATATATGCTGGGAGGTGTAGTTCATCTGGCCTTTTATATTATTTTATGATTCTATATATTTGGAAAAAAAAAATTCTATTAAATTACATTAACCCTTTGAGTACTAGAGAGGTACGCACTGCATTGCGCACTCCTCTGGCACTCAAAGGGTTAAAAGATTACCACATAATATATTAGACTTTTCAGAGTGTTTTCTTTACACACTTTGGCCCGTGTACACAGGCTTTTACACGAGTATATAATAGTGCTCACTGATTTAAAGTGCTAATGAAGCTGGGTTCACATTCACAATGTTAGTGCAGCTTTTTCAGAGCTGCTCTAATCGCAAGAAAATGTGGAGCACTGTTACCTAAGAAGCTGTTAATAGGCCAACTTATTTGGTAGCAATACAAACTATGTAATTCTCATTTCTCTGGGTCATGAGGCAAGGGTTGAACTTGATGGACTTGTGTTTTTTTTTTTTTCCACAAGTCCATCAGCTACTATGTTACTGGCAATTTTATCATGCATGAAGGGAAAGCAACCAAATGCAGCATAATGCAACTCAATTGTGTTCACACTCCAAGTACAGTTAAGTTGTGCAGAGCTGATCTACACTGCAGCCTATGGAACGCAATGAAGATCATTCACAATGGCAACATGAACGTGTGATGCACATCCCAACATCCAGTGACTGGGCAACCCATGTGGGTATCAGTCAATAATATATGGCTTATATGGACGTAGGCCGCCCATCAGCCACACCACCACCACCATGCGTGGGGTAACATAGGCAAACCAAGAAAAAATGGGGGGTGTTTTATGGAGATAAATCGCAGATATATCCCGGCTGCAAGGTCCAGTATTAACATCAATATTAAAAATACAGAAAATCAATATTACTATTTTGACAGAAGACAACAGCAAAAAAGCAGAGGTCTGAGTCCTATTTACTTACGTTGTCATTTGTTCCTGCAGAGTGTTTGATGCGTTTATAAGGGATTGTACTGTATCGTTAACTGAAAAAAAAAAAAGAAAAAATGTTAAAAACACACAGAACTGCTATATAGATGTCTCTAGTGCAAATAATTCAGTTTGAAACACTGATAGCTATTAAGTATGTGGAAATAAAGAGTTAACATAGGACAGGTGCAGGCAACCTTTGGCTCCCCAGCTGTTTGCTACTACAAATCCCATCATCCCCAGCCAGCTGGAATTGTAAAAGGGTGCCTGCCACTGGTATAGGAAATTATACTATTTAAAGGAACAGTAAACTTTTTTCTGAAAAATATGGTATAGCTTTCTTTCTAACATGAGTGACAGAGGGCTTTGTATTACATTGCTTTTTAATGCATTTTTACCCCTCTGCCACTCCAAGGTTTAATTAAACTGTTAATGACAGCAGCAACGTTGTCCAAAGGCAAACATTTTTTTAGTGCATGCTATAGGAAAGTTGAGTCACTGACTATGGCTCTCCAGAGAAACTGATAGGAACAGCACTACCTGAGGGGAGATGCACTAAAATGTGATAGAGAGGATATAAAGTCTCCAGTGTGATAAACTTTCCAGTTCATACATTATTCAAAGGAACCTATACACTCACATCTCTCTAGCATGAGAGACTTACAAAGCCACACGTGTGAGTGCCACATTCATTTTTTTATGTGTTTAGCTTGTTGGCTGTTCAATAATATGCACTTATTTATTTGCTTTTTTGTTTGTTTATTTATCAGGTCAATGACAATACTGCTATTTGTCAGACTACTATTCTTGAACTGTAAGGTACTGCAGTCAGTTAGGCCTTATGGGCCTAGCAGCTCATGTGTGCTTGTCAAGTGGGCCGAATTTGGCCCAGGGCTGCACAGTGGACACCAATGCCTTACTTTATGGGCTCCACAGAATAAGACTGAAGCAGGAGAGTTTATCACTCTGGAAACATGATCTTCTCTTATTCACATCTTAGTGCATAATCACCCTGGTGACCAGAAGACAAAACTGCAATTTAATTTAAAATAAGCACGTTTTAGCTGTAATGATGTTTGAATGAAAAGTCATCCATCAATGGCAGTACCTTAGTATTAATAAACAGGAAAAACACTAATATATGGGGCTAAAATTAAAATCTTTTAGACTTCAAGGTTCTTATTTAGTACTAACTGGAGGTTAGTACGGCTTCACCTTTACAGTAAACATTTTTTTTTTAAATCCTTTGATTGCAATGCTTTGGATACCTTTGTGACACTGAAAGGGTTCAATTGCATTGAAAGTCAGACCTCATGTTGGGGCATAATCACCCCTCCTGATGCCCCCAGCTATTGATCTCCCAGACGATTCAGCTGGGAGATCAATAGAGCCCTCTTGCTCCCCTGCTTCCGTGCTACCCCATGTACCGGGTAGGAGTGGGCGGCATCAGGAAATCCTTTTATATTAATGAGGGAAGCGTTCCCTTATCGAAGTGAACAGGCATCTCAAAGCGTAGTTGGGGGGTATCAGGAGGGGTCCTGATGACCCACCACGAGGTCTGACTTTTTTTTGTAATCGGTTGGTGGTGACTGGTCCTCAAGCAATCAGCTTTTCCAGCCACATTCCCTAAGAGTGAAACAGAATAACTGAGATTTTTATATTATTTAGTAAGATGAACCTATTCCATCTCTCCATTTCCAAATGACTTCAAATAAGGCATCTCCATGACTTCACAATCCACTTATTAAATCAGTGGTAGGCAACAGGTGGCCATTTGGCCTCAAGCGGACCTCAGAGGCTTCTTCTGTGGCCCCCAGGCTGTGGTCAGGTACAGTGGAAAGAACAGATAACTTCCCTCTGCCATTTCCCACAAACACACACTATTTTGCCCCAAAACAACACATACTCTTTCTTTTGCATCTGGGCATATCTCTCTTTACATTTAACGCTTTGGATGCCACTAATGCTTTGGAGACCTCTCTAGAATCCAGTGGTTAATCTACTATTTTCAGCCCCTATTTAGAACTTGTAACATAATGTACTTCCCTTTGGCAGTCATCAGCTTTATTTGCTTGTCAGTTTATGCATTTGACTCCTGCTGTTTCGTCCTCCTTCCTACATATTTTAGAAACATATAAACTGGGGTTCTTTGAACACACGCATAGCAAGAAACATGAGACTGACAAGGTCCAAAAAAAAAAATAATAGTCCTGGTCCTTAATGGGTTGCAGAACAAATATTAAATACCATAGAAATGTCATATTTTCTATTGTTTTTCTGCAAAGTAAAACAATGTTGGGCCATTCTTCATTCAAAAGTTTCACTGCTCAAACTTTGGGGTACAATTTCTCCCTTGTGTGCCACTGTAGGGTGGAGCTGTCGCTTTGATAGACTGTGGAAAGTATAACTCTAAAATGGCATGCCATGAAGTACTACAAACAAAAATAAGAGTTTGAGCTAACACGTAATATTTATGCCCAGTCAGTAATATGACTTACGTGAGTCAGCTTGTCCAGCCGCAACAAAGCTGTCAGTCATATCCCCAAACACAAGCATCATAAGAGGCAGGCCTGCTCCATGGGCAACAGCCGCTATGGTCCCAAATATCATAAACAGTCTGTCCGCAGCATCAGAATACCGAAACTGAAAGTAACAAACAGATGTAACAGAACTCTTAAATAAAGCATAAACATGGCACAATTCTGAGGTAAACAAACTAGGTTTACTATCAAAGTGACACATGTAAAGTTTCGCATCATAAAATGATGCATCTATTCGGCAGCGTCATTTAAAGTTTCACAATTAAAATTATGCGTCTTAAAATGTCACAAATTCTACATTTTGTGTCGTTCCGAACGGCGCATTCACCATATCGTGCGTTAACATGTTGCAGCATTAAAAACACAATATTGGTGCATTAATTATGCAAATTGGGTGCAATATTGGTGCAATATGGGTGCAATTAGGACACATTAAGGATGCAATATGGGTGCAATAATGGTGCAATATGGGTTCAATATTGGTGCATTAATTTCGCAAATTGGGTGCAATATGGATGCAATATGGGTGCAATATGGGAGCAATATTGGTGCAATAATGACGCAAATTGGGTGCAATATTGGTGCAATATGGGTGCAATAATGATGCAAATTGGGTGCAACATTAGTGCAATATGGGTGCAATAATGACGAAAATTGGGTGCAATATGGGTACAATATGGATGCAATATGGGTGCAATAATGAAGCAAATTGGGTGCAATAATGGTGCAATATGGGTGCAATAATGGTGCAATATGGATGCAAGATGGGTGCAATATTAGTGTAATAAAGCCACATTAAGGATGAGATATTGGTGCAATAATGGTGCAATATGGGTGCAATATGGATGCAATAAGGACACATTAAGGATGCAATATGGGTGCTATACTGACTTAATTTGGGTGCAATACTGACGCAATCTGGACGCATTAAGGATGCAATATGGGTGCAATACTGACGCAATTTGGGTGCAATATTGGTGCAATAAGGATACATTAAGGATGCAATATGGGTGCAGCCAAAAACCCACCCAAACCAGCCCAAAACCCACCAAAACAACCCAAAACCTAACAAAACATACCCAGAAAACCAACCCAAAACTAAACCGAAAACCCACCAAAACCAACCCAAAACCAACTCTAAACCAACAAAAAACAACCCAAAACTAAACCGAAAACCCATCAAAACCAACCCAAAACCCACAAAACCAAACCCAAAACCCACTAAACCTAACCCAAAACACGTATTGCACCCATATTGCACCAATATTGCACCCAATTTGCTTCATTATTGCACCCAACTTGCATCATTATTGCACCCATATTGCACAATATTGCACCAATATTGCACCCAATTTGCATCATTATTGCACCAATATTGCACCCAATTTGCATCATTATTGCACCCATATTACACCAATATTGCACCTAATGTGCATCATTATTGCACCCATATTGCACCCAATTTGCGTCATTATTGCACCCATATTGCACCAATATTGCACCCAATGTGCATCATTATTGCACCCATATTGCACCCAATTTGCTTCATTATTGCACCCATATTGCACCAATATTGCACCCAATTTGTGTCATTATTGCACCCATATTGCACCCAATTTGCGTCATTATTGCACCAATATTGCACCCATATTGCACCTATATTGCACACATATTGCACCCACTTTGTGCTATTAATGCACCAATATTGCGTCCTTAATGCTGCAACACGTTAATGCACGATATGGTGAATGTGCCATTTGGAACAACGCAAAATGTAGAATTTGCGACACTTTAAGATGCATAATTTAATTGCTACCAACAAACTATACCATAGGGGATAGCTACAAAATTACAAAGGGTTAACATAAAATTCAATTTCATCACAGAAACAAAGAAAACGATTATTTTATTTAACAGTTTGGATGCTTCACAATGTGTTTAAAACATGTCTATCATTCCCAGGATTAAGTTAAACTTATCAAATTTAGATGACACTTCCTTTATAAAGGGGTTATTACACCAAATATTAAATAGTCACTGCTCCCTGTCGTATAATTTGCCAGTTAGCAGTATAAAGAGTTAAACTAAAAAAACTGGTTAAACAGAATTAAAAATAACATTTGTACAATTACACTGAATAAGACATCTAAATACGAGACAACTTTGTGTATCAAGATGCAGATTTCCATATTAATTCTGCTGCTACACAAGCATTATATTTTCAAGACTGCAGATCAATACACTCAAATGAACATACACACTACTGATACAGTACATATATTTATTATTCACTGGTTGATTTACTTAAGGGAAACTGTTGCTTTACACATGAAATATGAGAGAAAGCAAAATATTTTCAGTCATTTAAAGTTTGTTATCTTTATTAAAGTGATATTAATGGTTAATATTGAAAAAAAAAACATATTGCAGATTTTATTATGCGGAGTAAAAGAAGAGTATTCCCATGGCTGAGAGATGTTTTACTTAATGGGATAGTAATGTTTCAAAATAAATGCAGCTACAATTATTTTTTATAGTTTTTGGGCCATGCAGAGCCCCTCAGATGTGGCAAGGGGAGCAAGGGACAATCTTCTGACTGTGAGCATAAGGAAAACCCTGCCATCCTTGAAGGAGGAGGACAGGTTTGTCCTTATGGTCACAGAAGATTGTCCCATGTTGTGATCGATCTGGATGGAGCAGCATTAGGAAACATTACTATCCCGTTAAAATTATTAGCAGCTCAAACTTGCATATTTTTGGTTTCTGTACATCAATAGCCTAAAATGTTATAGTGGTGCCTTTGGAGCTTTATGGTCAACTGACCACAGATGTCCATAGGCTGCTGTAGCAACATCTCCACCATATAATTTCAGGCCATGGAAGTACTGCACCTAAAAAAAGCAATTTTTTGCTGCTATAACTTTTGAAAAAAACAACTCAGCAGCCAGAGTACCCTTGATTTACTCAGCTGGATAAACCCTGCAATATGCATTTCATATTATTAACTCTTTGCATGCCAGGGGTGTATTCCACACATTGCTCTGCAATGCGTTGGATACCCCTCTGAAACTCAAAGCATTAAGTGTCATATGTTCAAAGAAGTAGCGAAATAGCTTTTGTTGTTTGTAACGACTTTTCAATGGACAGTGTCAATGGGATTGTTAATATTTTCAGAAAGTGTCGGTTGTGATTGGAAATATGCCATTTGTCCTGACTGAAAATGTCTTAAAAAATGTCTTAACTAACGACAAAAATTCTCACATTCAGAACACATTCCCTCCACTTTTTTCTTAACATACAAATTTTGTCTTTTGAAAAACATTTTTTTGTTAGTTACAACAAATTTTCTTTTCCTCTATACGACACTGAAGAATAGTTTAGCCACGCCCTTGCTCCGCCCCTTTGCCCATCAATTCTGGAGTTGTGTCATACACAATGGTCATTACTAGCTTTTTGTCGTATACGCTATAGAAAATATGTTGTTCATGCATTCAATGACTTATTTTTGTCTTTCATACGACAATTTTTTGTCATTATCCCTTAGTGTTAATAATATTGCAGGGTTTTTTTTACAATAAGACAAAATAAATGGAGACAATGGGGTGAATGTACCACAAATATGATTTGGTTCTAAACTGATTTTCAGTCTCTACCCCTGCCTAATGCCAATTTACTAAGCTATATACTATAGAACTTCTCCCTTTAAAGCCCTTTGTGTCAAGGGTAGGACAGGTGGGGTAGTCTATGGACATTTCGGGGGGGGGGGGGGTCCTGTCCTCTACTCCTTGCTTCTATTCTGTTCAATAAACTATTAGCAGAGGGAAGGTGTAACTTTACTTCATTTCCATGAGCGTGCTGTTGGACTGGTGTATGGGGCTTGCTGGCATTAACCTTTTCAGTGCCAAAGTTGTGAGCAACGCATTGCGAAACCAAACATTGTTCATCCCTCTGGCACTCAATGGGTTAAAGTGCTAATGATGATAGCGTGTCTGCCAATATATATTGCAGTGACCCCACACACTACTGTATACCCTAAAGAGCAGCCACCGGTGTTACATGCTAATGCCAACAAAGCTAAGTTGCTGTAATCGTACATACACCCCAGTCAGGCTAATTACTAACAAGAACTGCAGCAATTTTGCAGCAAACCAATTGCACCATAAGGGACAAATTAAAATTCACAGTAGTACCATTGGTTTAACTGAAGATTTTAACATCTTGAATACTAGTTTGAAATGTGCTGAGCACCTTGCTAGTATTCACTGGGTTAAAACCACAGGTAACCCTTTGAGTACCAGAAAGGTAGCCAACACATTGCAGTGCAATACATTTGATAACTCTCTGATACTCAAAGCGTTAAATCATTGGGAATTTTTGTCCTGTATTCATTTTTCCCCCCGTGTGCATATGACCCTATAAATATTTATTACATTCCCATTCTAGATTTATATTCAGAATGAAGCAGTATCTGCCACTCTACTTACCATAGTGAAAGCGCTGACCATTTTAGGTTTCTTCGGTTTTTCTTTATCCTTTGATCGGGAAAAGAATCTTTTTATCCCGCTGCAATGGAAAAATATACGGTAAAACCGAATTCCACATTGATTATAAAAACACACAATGTGTGACTGATCGAATAATACTGAAAAGGAAACCCATCATTTTTAATATTAAGGATGAAGACATTACTGAATATAGGTATAAGTACCCTTTCATAACCATTCTGATGTATGGAGAAGAACCAGATTAAATCTGGTGCAAACCAGCTGCACCATAAGGGATAAATACAGTTTTCATTTTATATAAATGTTACTTTTAATTCCTTGCACAACAGAGATGGCTCCAACACATGGCAAAGTAATGCCTTAGTGGCCTCGATAGCATTCAGGGGATTAATCCTGTGAATCCCAGAGAGGTATCCAACACATTTAAATCAATGGGCTGCAGCTTTAAAGTGATAGTAATGTTTCACAAAATAGCAGCTCTGATTAATCTTCATAGTATTTAGGCCATGGAGAGTGTTATTTCAATACTGTCAGAGTTGTAGTTCAAGAGTAATTGAATGATAAAACATCCCCCTCCCACCCAGGGGTGGACTGAGAGCACCTAAGGCCCCTGGGAAAATAGAGGTCATGGGCCCCCTTTAACCCACCCCCACTCACATACACGTCCTGCACCCCCCAGTTATTGCTCCAGCTCACCATCAGAGACCACTTCCATTTGCTAATTTTATTATTAGCATTAAAGAGTGAAGGCAAGTGATACCACAGAGCTTACAACTGAAACTGAGCTACAATACCAATGTAGCTCCACTTCAACTATAAGCTCTGTGATATTCTTTACCAATAAAAAAAAATCTTTACCAATAAGCTCTGTGATATCACTTGTGTAGCTCAGTTTCCGTTGTTATGCTACAGAGCTTACAATTGAAATGTAGCTACACTAGTGATACCAGTCATGCTAGTGATACCACAGAGCTTACAATTGAAATTGAGCTACAGTACTGACACCACAGAACGTACAATTGGAGCTACACTAGTGATTCACAGAAATTTCAACTGAAATAGTGATACTACAGAGTTGTCAACTGAAATATAGCTACACTATTGATAACACAGAGCTTACAAATATATGACTAACAATGGGTTGTAATTTAATAGAAAGCTCTGTGGTATCACCAATGTTGATATGTTTCAAATGAGCGAAAAGACAGGATAAAAGGGGAAGAGGAGGAAAAGGAGTGAGAAAAAATGGAAAGGGAGTAAAAAAGGGAAGTGGGATGAAAGGACACAGTGGGAGAAGAAAGGATTGGAGGAAGATGGGTCTGTGCCAGGATGGTACCTACCATGACTGAGAGTAGCTAATCCTATATAATAATTCACTAAATTGTGTGTAACGCTGCGACATGCGCAGTAGACACTGCTGTGCGTGCTGCAGTAATGCGCAGTAGAGACTGCCCGCGCCGCGGCTGATACAGAGCTGGGCGCTCCGAAGGAGCGTGACTGCGTGTGACTGGCCGACGACCGGGTGGCAGTGGCACTGTGGCCCGTGTTAAAGGGGAGAGGAGAGGGATAAAGAGTGGAGCTAATATACTAACAAGAGCAGCACAATTCTGGAGAAAACAAACTACACCATAGGGAAAAAATAAAAATGCACTAATTTCTCATTCATTTAAATTGGACTTTTAACCCTTTGAATGCTAGAGATATTTCTGGAGAGCCATCTAGCATTCATACAGTTACAAGCCCCATTTTAGCCCAATTTTCTCTTTCCCTATGGGGCATATGATTTGCTCCTGAATTGTACAAAATTAACTTAGTATATCAGCCCCAGTGTGAGTACATAATAATAATTTAATTGTTAAGATAATGCTGGGAAAATTACAAAGAAGCCACAATGTAAGCAGTATTTCTTTTTTTATGAACATGGGACTTTTTTATGCCCTTTTGCGTATGTAACCATGTCCCAAAAATGTAAGAGAAAAGAAAACTTTGAAAAACTAGCACTCAAATACAGGATAACTCCAAAAACCCAGTATACTGAAAAGGAAGAGAGTCCTAAAACCTAACAAAAATGCATTACATTACATCTCTTACATTTTGGTTCCTGTATTTTATGTGGGTTTGTCTCTTTTTGGGCATATCTTTGTTTGTTTGTTTTTAAAACATTAACCCTTTGAGTGCCAAAGGGGTAAGCAATGCATTGCAAAGTGTTGCGTACTCCTCTGGCCCTCAAAGGGTTAACAGATTCACAAAAACTGCTGCAAACACACTACTCTGGCAACAACAAACCTTTGGAGACACATTTAATTACCTGCAGTGCTATTTTATGTTCAGACATTACAGCGCGGGTGGGAAGCATCAGCAGCAGTCTGTCGGCTCCAGAGTGGTCAGTGGTCACATGACCGCAAGCTGATATCACTCCCGCACCTGCTTACTGCACAGTCCAAATTTATGCTAAGTGCATATTGAGTTTGCACCTAATTTATCCCCCTGGTCCACTGTGGCCGGACCCCCCCAACCTCACCGGGTTCATAGGCAGTATACACTGTGAGGCCTCAGTGCCTCACGGAGCGACATGCGGTGGCTGATTTAAATAGATGCAGACTAGCCCATAAACAGCAGTCAGTGCAAGCAAGAGGACAGGTGGCAATTTATAACATTGATGGTGGCAGCAGTGGCGGGCCACCCTCGGTCGTGGGCCCTTGGTCCGTGACCGAATGGTCAGTCCGCCCCTGCTACCGCCACTTTTACCTAGTGTAAGCCACCTCACCTCAGATGTGGAATCTGGTCCACAAACCAGACAGCTCACAGCAAGGGACAATCTTCTTACTGTGAGAACAATGAAAGCCCTGCACCCTTGACAGGTTTTTCAGGTTTTCCCTTATGCTTACTGAAGATTGTTCCTCTCTGCGATCCATCCGGACAGTCTTGCTGCTCTGAGGTGAGCAATGTTACATCAGTAAAAGGGGCGGGAGAGGGATACTTTATCATTCAATTACTCTTGAACTACAACTCTGACAGTATTGAAATAACACTCTCCATGGCCCATATACTATGAAGATTAATTGGAGCTGCTTCTTTTTGTGAAACATTACTATCCCTTTAATGAGTTTTTTTGTCTCTGAGTTTCCATAGTCTTTTTCAAATATTCAAATTAATTGCACCACTTTTTGTTAAAGTGGTGCAGTTCTGGAGCAAGCCAACTGCACCATAGGGAACAAATAAAATGTACTGGGGATTTTAACCCATTGTATGCTAGAGGGGGTCTCACAGTAGGACAGTGTATATGGGGATCAGTGACAACCAATGAGCTGTAAAACAACAGGCTGTGATGTCAGCAGTGTATGTTGGGGTCTGATCAAGTACATCTAAGTGTAGCAAATGTAATGAATGATGGATAAGATATTAAAAACCTCAATGGTCACCCATTAATAATCAGTAGATGGCCACCTACCATAACTGTTATAACCCTACCTATAGTATCATGCTGTCTACTGAGCATGTGCACAAGTTACATTATAGTTATGAATGATCTTGTTTTTCTTTAACTTTAATCATCAATATCTCCTGTTCTCATGATTTAATTGACACACACAGTACTCGTCAGGTCTCTTCTCCCTGTAAAATGCTGGGGAGAATCCGCCTGGGTTGTAGGACTGAATGAACTTTCTCAAAGCAGCCAATGTGAAAAAAATTACTTTTTTAAGCAGTTTGGTACTCGGAAAACACAACCAATTTTCTGAAACTTGCCAATCTGATACAGAACCTTTGTTGGAACCTAACTACAGAAGTCCTGTTGGCATATATCTATAGATAGATATATAGACAGATAGACAGACAGGCAGATACACAGATGGATAGAATACACAACATCTATATTTGCACAAGGCTCATTAGGTCATTAGGTGCACTCCAGCAGCAAACCAACAGCACTGACGGGTTGAAATTAAAATTACACAAATCCCTATTGATTACAGGTCAGTGGGTCTAAGCCATCAAACTTAAAAACCTACTGTCCCAAAGGGGAAATTAACATTCCCATGAATGCAGATGGGGATTATAACCCTTTGAGTGCCAGAGGGGTACACAACGCATTGCAAAGCATTGCGTTGCGTACCCCTCTGGCACTCAAAGGGTCAACCACCAGAATGCTAAAATGGTCTCCAATGCATTGTGAAGCGATAAAGTGGAGTTCTAGCATTAAAGGGGTTCAAAGACCCATTTAAATCAAAGAGAATTTTTATTTCTCCCTAAAAGCACAGTCGGTTTGCTCCAGAATTGCGTTTTTTTTTTTCTAGCTTGATGACAAGGCCTTTTGTACATGTATTCCATCTGACTGGGCTGGGCTTATGGACACTATCACGATGTGATGATGTCAGTGTGATTCTAATTCTGGGTTAGTCTGGGTTAGTCTTTCACTTCTGTTTTTAAGTTGAACTCACAGAGCATCAATCACACTCAGATGCATACTAACATATTAGTAGAAAATGTAGATTGCCAAATTTGGATTTCCCATAACTAGTCACAATAGGAAACTGCCTAAGGTATCATTTTTAGGGGAGCTTATGCCACTCCCATATTGTGAGTTAGGGTTGTGGTCAGAAGGACCCCAACTCACCCTCAAAAGATACCATTTGATATATTTACACTCACTTATTTGACCCATTCAGTGAGACAGGGCTCCAAGATGTTAAGAACATTTTTGCACTAGGAAACAATGGAGTTGACTGGGATGGGATCATGGGATGATTGGGGCTCTGGTTATCTGAAGTGATAAGGGCACCTAGCATGGGTATGCCTTGTCTAGGGGTGCCTAAAATGGAAATACAGCCCTGTATATTGCCATTAAAGGAGAATAAAGGAGAACTAACACTTCCTAATATTAAACCCCAAAAGTACTTCAATATGAGCAGAAAATGTAAATCAGGGGTGTCCAAGTTCAGTCCTCAAGAGATACCACCAGTACAGGGTTTAACTCTTTGAGTGCCAGATAGGTAAGAGGCATCCACGCATTGCAGAGCAATGCATTGGATACCTCTCTGGCACTCAAAGGGTTAAGGATTTCCCTGTATGAGCACAGGGGAGTCAGTCAAAATTAATGAGTCAATAATTAACTCACCTGTACTTAATCAGGGAAATCCTTAAAACCTGGCCTGTTGGTGGCCCTTGAGGATTGAACGTGGACACCCCTGATCTAAAGGATCACCATGAATTTTGCTTTTGTATCTTTGTTCAAGTGATAACATCTTGAATCTGTTTTGGAGGTCATACCCAAGGAAGCAGACATGATAGTTATTGGATGTTCACAGGAGCCATTAGGATTTTCTGGCCATAATAAGGTAGGTTTATGTTTATTATTAAGAGTTATAAATACACAGTAATATATGTTTGTGTCTGGAGTACAGGAACCACTGGGAACATACAGGGATCATCACATCAGCCCTTCTCCACACTTTCCAGTAAAGAGACAGGAAACAGACACGTGGCTGCCATCCAAATTTATCTACTTCAAGGATTTCACAATATACATGGTGCAAGACTGGTGATTCATACCTTGTTCTGGAAATAAAACGAGTCCTTCGAAAATTCAAAATTGATAAATATATTAACATAAAATCAGAGCTTTATTGTGGAGGTATTCGGGTAAGCAGTATCAGTACCTTTTTCCTCTCCAAAAATACATTATCATATACTGGGGGCTATGTAATAAAACAGATCACTAAAACTACAGCACAAACTACGGTACCTGTGATGCTTGGTTTATTAGAGACAGTATTTAAAGAAAAATATACATTTGCACTTTGTAAATATGGAACGATGCAGAGAATCACTATTCTCCCTACATCGCCTACTCATAAAGGGACCGACTTACTAAGTAAGGAAAGGGAGCAATTCTGGAGCAAAACAAATGAGCCACAGGGAGCAAATAAAAATTACTATGGCTGTAAATGGGACTTTTAAACTATAGTGCACTTGGTTTGATCCTGAATTGCACTGTATTTTTATTAGTACATCAGCCACAGAGACCTGCACTGTGGCTTTATCCCGGCCCTTCAGTCAATCATCACATTGTTCCACTCTGGACCAATCACTTTAGCACTTTGGGAAGAAGGAAACAACACTATTGGCTGGCTGGTCAGTGGTCCTTATTCATCATCATAATGAATAAGTCTATTCTGGACCTACTGCACTATTGAGTGGGAAATTTATTAAATTGGTCTTTAACCCCTTGAATGCTAGAGTTGTCTCCAACAATGTGTTGGAGACAAAACAATACAAAGGATACCTCACTTGCATTCACTGGATTTAGTTGCTGAATATTCATCTGAATGATGCAGTGCAGTTGGTTTGCTTCAGAACTGTGCCTCTTCAGCATGATGAATAATGCCTATTGCACTGATCCATAGAGCCAGCCATCTTGCTGTTCCACACATTTGAAAAGCAAATGGGGCTGATCCGGAGTGAAACAATGTGATGGTTGGTGGAAGGGGAGGAGTGAAGCCACGGTAAGGGTCTGTTTGTTAGGCGATACAAGGAGAACAATGATTTCCGGCATTCTTATAGTTGTATGCATTTGAAAAACATTGAATAGGTATTTTTTAAAGCACTCTAATAAATCAAACACAATGGATAATTTGTACTGCCATACATACTGCTGTTTTATTAAATAGACCCAAACATAAAAAATACATTATATAGTACCAGCATACTTTAACTGGAAAAAGAATCTTGCGTAAGATAATTTTCATGAGTGTTAAAGTCCTGTTAACCCTCTGAGTACCCGAGGGTTGTATAATGCAATGAATCGCAATGGGTCAATTCCATCACTATAATATGCCTTTGTGTGGCTATATCATTGAATGATAGATATATTTACTAAAAGGTACTACTGCAGACTGCAGACCCTGGGACAGGGATGCACTACAGTGAGATAAATTCTCCAATCCTTGTGTCCATATGTGGGAACTTGCCAGGTTTCACCGGAGACTCTGGATTTAGGGCACTGTTTCCGGGTCTCCAGGTGAAACATTAAGATCTCCAGGTAAAAAATTAGTTGCTCCTGCGCAGCTTTTATGTTTTTATCAACGGCTAACGTACTGTTGTGTAAGGCTCACTCACTGATGGTTCCTGCACTAGCACAGATCCGCAGGCAGGTGGCCTCAGAGAGCAAATGCAATGTACTGATAGGAAATAAACAGTGGCACAAGACAGCAGCGTCATTGGTCGGCTTCACATGAGGTTCCGGAGGACTGGAGCAGAGTCCAGCCAGTGTTGGCTTGTAAGTGTATTCTTCCACTCAGAGCCATTAATCCTGACCGTGCCCACAAAAAAAATTATGCACAGCTGTTCACTAATCTAGTTTTTCATGCGCAATTTAAAAAATCATGCGCAAACTTATTTACTAGTGGTTTTCACACTGGAAATAGCGACTGTGCATATCTTCTTCATCCCGCCATAAGTCTCTCCATCTTGAAAGACAGGCTCCATAAGAAATAGTTTATCTCATTAGAGAGTTTATATCACTTTTATCTCATTTTAGTGCAACTCCCCCACCTAGTTTAGAGAGAAATAAAGTGGGAGGAGAAACAGATGTAAAAGGAAAAATTAGAAATCAAATTAACATAAAATTTAAAACTGCTCCATATTGAAGCGAGTTGAAGCAATGCATATACTTGTAATAAAATGTACAGAACACAAGCTGAGGTGTTTCTTTCCCTGTAGAAAGTATAAAATGAAATATTTATGCAGTAAGTGACTTGCTGCTGCCATTTTAGGTAATGTTATGACAATTGCTTACACAGTTAAAGTGAAACGAATCAAACTTAGATGTGAACCATACACTGTATAAACATTATGTTCTGCACAAAGTAAAACTACAGAGCATTTGTTTAGAAAGTCTGACGTTAGTAAACATGAATCACACTTAATAATGAGTGATTATTTCCTGTGGTGTAATGATTAAATACAACAAGGAAATTAGATGTTATTTCTCCCTCTGTCTTCATTATTATGAAGACAGAGAGAAAGACATGTCCTGCCAGGACCTTAAAGGACACGAGATGTCGCAGAGGAAGCAGGCAACAAATTCAAACGTGCCCACGGACAGATCTCCCAGCTCCCCCTGGGTGAGTCGGAGTTGTTAAAGCAACGGAGAGAGAGATGGAGGCAGGAAGGGAGGAGCAGATTTTTTTTATTTTACTTGTGCATAATACACACTTCACGTGACATGAAAAATGGAAAAAAGTGTATATTATACACAAGATTAAACAGTACTTGGGAACTCTCCAAATCTCTGGTTTTCAGAGGTGAGTGCCGGGTCTCTTTCTCCAGACTGGGGAGTTCCTGCGAACTCCAACCTACTTCTTGCCCTATTCAGCCTATAATTTTGGCAAACTCTTTCACTTTCTTCCTTATCCCACCCATGCAACTCTTAGCCCCACAAAGAGTTTCCCAGGTATGCCAATATTGGAAAATATGTTCTATTTTCCAAAAACTATCTCACCAATTACATTATTGAACTAGTGTGACAGTGTAAACAAGCCCATAAACAAGCCCATCAATTATATAATGAGTTAAAGGGTCAGTAATGCCCATTTTTAACTTTATTTAATATGGTAGAGGTTATAAAAATAAAGTATTTGGAGAAAGTGCTATTTCCCAAACCCTTACGGTTTGAGAGATATTGTCCGCTAAAGTTCCTTCCTCCCTCCCCTTTTCCTGACGTCAGTGCTGTGCTGATAGCAGAAGATCCCGGTCTTGGGACCAGCCGGCAGCTCTGCAGCAGAGCTGAAATTGCATTATTTAAAAAGAATTACTTCAATGGAATGGTCTAACAAGTGTGCCTGGTTTGCAAGCACACTTTGTAGACCATTCCATTGAAGAAGATCTTTTTAAATAATGCAATTTCATGTCTGCTGAAGAGCTTCCTCGAGTCGGCCGACTTGAATCTCCTGCTGTCAGCTTTACAGCTGACAGCGGGAAAAGGGAAAGTTTAGTGGTGAATATCTCTCAAACCACAATCATTTGAGAGATAGCATTTTCTCCAAATCCTTTATTTTTGTAACCTCTACAATATTAAATAAAATTATAAACGGGAATTACTGACCCTTTAAGAGTGCTTGATTTTCTGTGTCTGTCACTTTAGGAAGGTATGAGTTTGAGACTGGAAATGACTTAAATTTGGGTTTTTGTTTGCCTTCCTCTGGGTCAACAAGTGAGATGAGGCAAAGGTTAAACTTGATTGACAATCTCACCAAGTATGTTGCTATGGTACACAATGGGGAGATTCACTAAGTGGTGATAAAGTGGAGATGACTTCTCCAGTTTATCACTTCTCCAATTCCTATGTTATTTTATGGAGCCTATGCATAAGATTTTTTCGACTTTGGAGACCTTAGTGCATAGGGTCTATAGAATAACATAGAATTGGAGAAGTCATCTCGATTTATCACCTATTTATCACTGCTTAGTGAATCTCCCCCTAATCCTCCTTATGCAATATTTACAGAACAAAAATACATGTCAGTACAGCATACCTATAACTCAATGAAAATCAACAAAATAAAAAAAAGTAAACATCTGCATCATAACCTTCCTGGAATTGAAATTTCCATTGTTCCACACCAAATTACTATTCCTGGCAATTACTTTGAGGACAACAGTTACGCACAATCTCAGCATGAATTTCAAACTTTTTGTCCAGAACACCCAGACTCCTGTGGAGTTAGGACAAAACTAAGTGCTGTCACCCCACCCCCCCGTTCGACTGACCAAAGAAAGCTATTTCTGATCTACTAAGACAGAAGGCAAAAAATGAATGTGTTTGAAAAAAGTTTAAGATTTTCCCAGCAATCTGTGGGAAACAAAAAAGTGTTTTGTTTTATTTATTTTACTATGCGGCAGGATATAGACATTATTATTAACCCTTTGAATGCCAGAGGGGTATGGAACGCATTGCAAAGCAATGCGTTCCATACCCCTCTGGCGCTCAAAGGTTTAATATGAAATTAGAGATAGAAAATAAAAAATCCACGTATTCATTCTGACCAAAGTGGAGTATCTTATTTTACTTAATTTATATACTGTACTAGTATAAAAGCCAGTGTACACAGGCCAAGGTCCAGGTAATGTTAACCCTTTGAGTGCCAGACGGGTAGGCAATGCATTGCGTTGCAATGCGTTGCGTACCCCTCTCACACTCAAGGAGTTAAGAGGCCGCTAGCTACCTCACTGCTCCACGTGATTCAGTCTTGCTTCGCCTCACTCACGCAATGCGATCATGCACAGTAGAGACTACCCGAACGTGGGCAGTCTCTATTGCGCATGACTGCATCGTGACAAACATCCTAGCCAATTATTACATAGGATATTTCCTTATGATGGATTAACAGACTATTACATTTTCCACACAATTGGCACCCGGAGGGTTAAAACAGTGATACCATTCCTATAATTTTAACGCTTTTATGCCAGGGGATTATCCAACAAATTGAGAAGCAATGTGTTAGATACCCCTCTAGATCTCAAAAGGTTAAAGGCCATATGCACAATTAGAAAAATGTTACGCTCTATCCAGGCCACATTGTGCAGACATCACAACCTGTGCAATCCTAGCTCAGAGATAGGCAGCCTTTGGCTTTCCATCTACTGGAGACTACAACTCACATCATTACCAACCAGCACTTCTAACTCAGCCAATCACCAAATACCTCCCTGTTACTAGCACTCTTCAACATTCCCCTTGGCCATGCTTCCCCTGTTTTAGCTGTGACACCATCCAAAGAAAACTGCATTTACCCCCCGCCCCATCACCTTTTAATGGATAACATATTAATAATGCTGTTTTGAAGGCAAAGGGTCACACCAAATATTGATTTGATTTAGATTTTTCTTCTGTTCACTCACTATGCATTTTGTTAATTGATAAAAATAAACATATCTATTTTTGAAAGCATTCTTACTTTACAGCATTTTTTCACACCTGCCTAAAACTTTTTCACAGTACTGTATACATATAGTTTGTATATTCATTCAGCATGGGAAATCCCCTAATAATCTGACATGGATGTTGACAGAGTTTGAAATCTCCAAGTGGCGCATTGTACACATTTGTTCAGTATGACTGTTTGTATAACTGAAAAGAACACATGATTACACCTGAGCACCTTTGTGCTGAGCCATTGTCCCAGTCTGCAAGTATAAGAACACATAGGCTCCAGAAAGGGGATAGCTATGACCCCAACAAATGTATGACTCACGTACCGTCAATGGGCCTGATCTATAAAGACAAAGGGGAGACATTCTGGGGCAAAGCAAGGGCAACACAAGGTACAAATAAAAATTCCTAAAATTCCCCCTGACCCAAATGCAGATTTCTGGGATGTAGATGCAAGGGTAGTGTCCCTCAGATTCGGTAATGAACCATTGTGTGTTTTGTATCTGGCTTTCTCCAGTTATGTCTCTGAGCCCTGCTCAAACCAATCCAGTGCCAGGGGCATGGAACTGTAGTGTGAGCTATTATCTTAATTAAATAATATGGGGGCTTAGGATGCCATATTCATTTTTGGTCACATTTATGCACTGCAAAAATAATAAATAATATGGGGTGACTGGACCCCAACTGTAGCTGCCATGGCAATAGTGGGGCTAATAATGTTTTGGATTGGAGGGGTATGAGGGTAGTGGGGTGTTGTTTCTTTCTGTCTTTGTTTTAACTGCTGATGGCTGGGGGGGCTTGTGTTTTGTTTACTTGGTAGTTAATCAGTCCATTGCATGTGCAGTGAGATCTCTGTATTCAGCAAATGTGGAGTTAACTATAGGTGACATGTATATGGGGGATGTGCTCAGGTGCATGGGGATGTATCAGTTGACTGGCAGGGGTGACTATGATCTTGCCACCCTCCCAGATTCCCCTGTCTGATCTTGCCCAAAGAAAATGGCCGCTATTAACATGGCATAGCCAACTTTGTTCCCATCACAGTGTAATTCCTTGTGCAAGCTAAGGTTGCTGGTGGTGCAGTGCTTATTGGTATTTAAGTCCCATGATGGCAGAGTTTGTGCACTGGTATGCCAAACAGTGATCATATGTTATAGTGCATACCCTTACGTGCAGCCACTGGTGTTAGAGGCCAACGCCATGAGCTAAACTGGCGCATTTATACATTTTCAAAAGTGTCTGCTCCAGTCACTACTGGTGTGAGCTCATCCAGTGCTTATTTGGTTTCCCAGACCATATGTACTGGGCTCTGCAAGAAACCCCCCTACAATGTATATTTCTTCATTACTGCTCCTTTAAAAAACAAATCTGGCTTTTAACCCCTTAAGTGCTAGAGAGATCTTGAACGTGCTGGAGAACGCGCTCATATTTAAGGGTTTCAAATACGTATTTAACCCTTTGTGTGTCAAAGTGGTGTCCAATGCATTGCTTCGCAATGCGATGGACACTCCTCTTGTACTCAGAGGGTTAACTGAACGGGATTTTACCAGAATTGCCCCACTTTGTCTTTATACATTACGCCCTATTAACCCTTTGAGTACCAGAGGGGTACACAACGCACTGCAAAGCAATGCATTGTGTACCCCTCTGGCACTCAAAGAGTTAATTATTTTGACCATATTATTACCAAGTACCAACCTTGGTGCTGTACAACAGATATACACACAAACATCATGACGTACATGTGCAAACAGAAACACATGGAAATAGATCACTGCTAGGATGAATTCTAGAATGAAATCTCATCACCAAAACACTAAATTGAAAACTGCTGACCTTTCTGAGAAAAAGCTAAAGGAGGCTGATAATCAAACAGTTCCCTGTAAGATACAGTAATTACACCAGTCTGCACAATTTACACATTCCTTATGTATGGGGAAACATTACAGGTCAAACATATGTATCCTTGGGAAACCTCATGTGACATAGTGACTCTGCAATTTTGTCAGCCAAAGTCTAATCCTGGTTGCTGGTGAGACAATTTCACTTCTTTCTTTGGATCATGCACAGCCAACGAGATAGGAAGTCACATACTTGTCTGGCATTCAAATGGTTAAATAAAAGGGGAAAAAAAAAAAAAAAAAAATATATATATATATATATATATATATATATATATATATAGATCTAGAGGACACACACTCAACACATGGTGTTATAGCCCGGGTGCCAGATAATCGATGTAGATAATCTTCTTATAATCAGCACTCACAGGACTGCTCAACAGGTGAAATAAATAGCTTTAATGTGAGATCAACATTTCAATCTCTTCACCAGGATCTTGATAAAGATCCTAGTGAAGGGATCGAAACGTTGATCTCACATTAAAGCTATTTATTTGACCTGTTGAGTACTGATTATAAGAAGGTTTTATATATATATATATATATATATATATATATATATATATATATATATATATATATATATATATATATTCCAGCATACAGTATATATGGAGACATATGGAGTGGACAAATGAGGACAACTCTCTCCAAGCATAAAAAATGCTAAACACAATGAAGTGCGAAAAGAAAGAACAACCCACAGTGTAAGACTGGGAACTGAATGGGGATGGCTGGTTTTATATACACCCCAGTATAATGCTGGGTATAACCCAAAAGAATGAGTGGCAAAAGATGCAATTAACCCTTTGAGTGCCAGAGGGATATGCAAAGCATTGCAAAGTGGGCAGATAATACAAAATCTCCTTAGTTGCCTAATGACTCCCAAGCATCTGGCTTTACTGGCCCTTGTTGGAGGAGTTTAACCATCACTTACTCTAGTGATAGTAAAATGGTGTTAAAAGGGCAGTAGCATCCCAGAAAAACTGTCTCCAGTTCTATAGAGGTTATAATAATAAATGATATGCTCCAAAGCCAATCTCTCAAACCCCTTCTCATGATGTTAGCTGTAAAGCTGACAGCAGGAGATTCGAGTCGTACTACTCAGGGAGGATCTTCAGCAGAGCCGAAATATCATTATTTAAAAAGAATTACTTTACTGGAACGGTCTACAAAGTGTGCTTGCAAACCAGGCACACTTTATAGACCTTTCCAATAAAGTAATTCTTTTGAAATAAAGCGATTTGGGCTCTGCAGCAGAGCCACCTGGTGGTCCCCAGACTGGGATCTCCTGCTGTCAGCTAGACGCTGATGTCAGGAGAAGGGGGTGGCTTTGAATGCATATATCTCTCAAAACATAGCTGTTTGAGAGATAGGGTTTGTAGCATATTGTTTATTATTTTAACCGCCACAAAACTGAAGACAATTTTTTCTGGGACATTAGTGTCCCTTTAAGTGTTAAAAAAATCTTTATTGCTTTGATTTCTCCCTTTTTAAAGTATTCATCAAGCTCATCGAAACAATGTTTTTAATTCTTTACAATGCATTATTCAGAAGTGACAGATTTACAGTCAGTACCGTCAACCTTTTACCACCACCCACCATACATTTTTTTCACTGACTTTTTGAACATCTCGCTCCAAAATGTAGTAGGTATAGAATTTAATAAATAAGATAAATTCATAAATATACAATCCTAAAAAAATATATAAATTCATCAAAAATTGATAAAAGAATGAGTGATTAATGGTTGAATCCGTTCATACAAGTATGACTGGTTAAAATGGATGTTATAATAACAGAATGCCCATTCTTACTCATGTTATAGACTGGATTCTTACAAGTAAATACATTTGTGCATATTTCCACCTACATTCTCCCATTATACCATATATTTTTATACTTATGCCCCATAGCATGCGCAGGAAAAGGGCACTGGAAGGGAAGTGCTGCCAGACCAGAGGTTGTGAGGTCCCTGATATTTCTAATTCAATAGCACATAGTAAAGGCCTAACCACCTGCCTGCCAGTGCTGTACAGTTTCAGAATGGTTGTAGTCTCATTGACTTGATTATAAGTCCCATTTATATCAATGGGAATTTGTATTTGTCCTCTGTTGTGCAGTTGGTTTGTCCCAGAATTGCTGCAATTTGTTTTAGCATATCAGTGTCAATGTCCAGTATAAGAGATGAGTGAAAATGGTTCATATTTAATTGGTCTAATTCTGGTGCGGGCAATGTGTGGCCCTCCAGCTGTAGCCTGATTACAGCCCCCCAATTCACTTTGCTCCCCTAAATCCTTCTAAAAATATTTATGTAATTACATTATTCAGATCTTCTGACTTAAAAATCAAGTTCAGGCATGTTACATTACATTTCAGCATAGCACTGCAGTACCAGAGGAGTAATTAGGAAAGTGACTGAACAGTATCATCGTTGTTACGTAAACAGTAATTATTACCTGTGCTGCATAATAAAATGGGGCCCAATGCTCAAAGAGGAAGTGGGTGAATGCCAGCAGGCAAGCCTACTACACAGGTTGGGAGAAATATACATTCCCAAAATGCTCACGTAATCAAATTACGTTTATTAACCCTTGCATGTTAGAGCAGGAATGGAAAAATCCCAGGATCCTGTGAGCCAATGCTCCTTAAATGTCATTGCTGGCTCCTAAATGTTTTGCATTTATAGATGTGTACATAATCACCTTAACTGGCTCCTAAAACTGCCATAAGCCTTTATACTCTTGGAGAGGTCATGAAATGGGTTAAAATCCTAATTTAAATAATTGTGAATATGTAATTATCCCCATGGTTCTTGCCAAAGAGAGGACCTGCCTGCAATCTAGAAGTCCCAGGTTGTTACCCAACATGATTATACAAGCAATTATAGTGGCTCTGCTTGAATATGAGGCTTCTTTATTACATCCTTGGAACTTAGAGAAATCTCAATGTATTCCATAACTCCCAAGTGTCCCTCTTTTGGAGGGACAGCCCTCTTTTAGACCCAAATCCCACTCTCCCTCTTTCCCATCCTAATGTCCCTCTTTTTAGGAGATCAGATTGTGTGGTGTGTATATAAAAAAGCTCAAGTAGGAAGGTGAATAAGTTAAGGAAGCTGGAGAGGTATAAGAGATGGAGAGGAGGTAACTATATCTTTTGCTGTCCCTTTCTCCACTGACCCAACGTTTTAATGGTAGCATGGCAGAAGTGGTGACAACAACAATGAGGATGGAAGCAGCAATAGGGTTTTTTTATATTACTGCTTGCATTTATTTAAGCATCCACCCTATCCTATGCAGACAGGACCTGGAGACAACCCTGCTGCAACCCAGTTAGAGCCCTCAGAAAATGATATAATTGCTGCAATTTCTCTGGGGAACGTCAAGCCCTTAACCACTCGAGTGCCAGAAAAGGTATCCAATGCATTGCAATGGATAGTCAAGCTCTTAGTCCCTTGAGTGACAGAAAAGGTCTCCAATGCATTGCAATGTATGGTCAAGCCCTTAACCCCCTGAGTGCCAGAAAAGGTATCAAATGCATTGCAATGGATAGTCAAGCCCTTAACCCCTTGAGTGCCAGAAAAGGTATTCAGTGCATTGCAATGGATACCTTTCTGGCACTCAGTGGGTTAAATTGATGAGTCCTCATTGTGGAGCTTTCTACATTTTCAGTTGCACCTGTCAGACATCAGTGGCACAAGACATGTGGCACAAGACATGCAGGCAGTCACGCTCTCCTCCTCCTGGCTGTCTCCTTCTTGAATACATTACTGGAAGGAACAGGGGATCTGGCTGCGTGTGAAGAACTCTGGGACAAGCGGTGATGCGGTGCATGCTAGGATTTTCATCCTCGGGGCACCAGGTCACTGACTTCTGTTCCCTCCCCCTCCCGAGGAGGAAGTCTCTGAGA